>CM075672.1:72370000-73570000 GCA_037962975.1 Clitoria ternatea
GAAAGAAATGATGAAAATTTTTATACAATCTATTGACCTTCAAGTTTGGAATGCAATTGAAAATGGTCCTTTCATACCCATGCATATTGTAGATGGTAAACAAGTAGAAAAATTGATGGATGATTGGACTAGCGAAGAAGAAAAGAAAGTCCAATATAACTATAAAGCCAAAAATCTAGTCACCTTAACTTTAGGCCTTGATGAATTCTTTAGAGTAGTTACATGTAAATCTGCCAAGGATATGTGGGATACCTTATAAATAACCCATGAAGGTACAAGTGATGTTAAAGACTCTAAGATTAGTACCTTAACTAGTCAGTATGAAAGCTTTAGATTAAATTCTGGAGAAACAATTGTTGATATGCAAAAGAGGTTCACCCTTATTATAAATCATCTCATTACTCTTGGCAAGACTTACACTAACAAAGAACTTATTCATAAAGTGTTAAAAAGTCTTACTAGAGAATGGCAACCTCTTGTCACCGCCATCAAACAATCTCCAAGCATTAATGAAATGTCTCTTGCTACACTATTCGGTAAGTTATAAGAATAGGAACAAGAGTTGAAAGAATTAAAGATGGAAAAAGAAGAAGAAAAATCTTCCAAGAAGAAAAGTCTAGCTCTCAAGGCCACTTCTAACAATGAAGAAGAATCCGGTAGTGAGCTTAATAAAGAAGAAGAGTTTTGACTGTTTATGAAGAGTTTTAGAAAATTTATGAGAAACAAACGCTTCCAAAAGAGCTTCAAACCTCAAGGTAAGAAACTAATCTCAAATGAAAATTATTCCTCACCAAATTGCTTTAAGTGTGGCAAGGAAGCGCACTTCAAGGTGGATTGTCCAAACCTCAAGAAGAAAAACAAAGAGAAAAGAGGAAGAAGAAGAGCTTACATTGCTTGGGATGAAAATGAGATAAGTAGCTCAGACGAATCTGAAAACGAGGAAGCCAACCTATGCCTCATGGCAAATCATCAAGAAGAAGATGATGAGGTAAGTTTGCTTGACTTAGATAGAGATGAATTGATTGATGCATTTGAGGAATTGTATGATAAATTTGTTAAAATTTCAAATAAGTATAAATTGTCTAGGAAAACTATTGATACTCTAGAAATGCATCTAATTGTTGCATAACTCAATTATATTATAAATGATATAGAGTATTGTTTGAATCTAATTGTTGCATAATTGAAAACAAGCTAAACAAGGAAGTTAAGTTCGTTTGTAAAAGAATTGATAATATTTACATGATTGATGTTGATAGTTTGTCTTCAAATAATGTGCAATGCTTCATGACTAGAGAGGATGAATCATGGTTATGGCATAGAAGAATAGCACATATACATATAGACCATCTAAACAAACTTGTTTCTAAATAATTAGTAATTGGTTTGCCAAAGCTCAAATTTGAAAATAAATTTTGTGATGCATGTTAAAAGGGAAAACAAGTAAAGGCATCTTTTCAAGCTAAAAACGTTGTTTCTACTCAAAGGCCTTTACAACTTTTGCCCATGGATCTATTTGGACCATCCAAAATCAAAAGCTTTGGTGGTAATTACTATGGTCTAGTAATTGTAGATGACTTTTCAAGATACATGGACCTTGTTTCTTACTCACAAAAATGAAGCATATCATGCATTTAAGAAACTAGCCAAGGTTATCCAAAATGAACAAAATTAAAAGATTGCATCTATAAGAACTGATCATGGGGGAGAATTTGAAAACCGGTCATTTGAAAAGTTTTATGAAAAACATGGTATTGAACACAATTTTTCAGCTCCTAGAACTCCACAACAAAATAGAGTGGTTAAAAGGAAAAATAGATCTTTGGTGGAGCTTCCAAGAACTATGTTAAATGAAAATAACATTGCGAAATATTTTTAGGCCGATGTGGTAAATACCACTTGTCACGTGATGAATAGATGTTTGATTAGGCATATTTTAAAGAAAACCCCCTATGAACTTTACAAAGGTAGAAAACCAAACATTTCCTATTTTCATATATTTGGATGCAAATGCTTTGTACTTAACAATGGAAAGGATAATCTAGAAAAATTTGATGCAAAAGCTGATGAGGCAATCTTTCTTGGATATTCATCATCAAGCAAATCTTATCGAGTATTTAACAAACAAACAAACACTATTGAGGAGTCAATTCATGTGAAATTTGATGAAAATAGCCATAACTCCCCGAGAAAGGAAGATTTTGATGATCTTGTAAGTACTTTCCAAGAATTGAACTTGGATGACAAAGAAGACAACAAAGAGGGAGACACAACACAAAGTGTGGAAACTCAACAAAAAGAATGGATCACCTCAAAAGACCATCCATTGGACAACATTATAGGTGATATCACTAAAGGTGTAAGTACCCGACGCTCTTTCAATACTTGAAACCATCTAGCGTTTGTCTCTCAAATTGAACCTAAAACCATTTATGAAGCTATTATTGATGAACATTGGATGTTGGCCATGCAAGAGGAGCTAAATCAATTTGAAAGAAATGAAGTTTGGGAATTAGTGCCAAGACCCAATGATCACCAAATAATAGGTACTAAATGGGTTTTTAGAAATAAACTTGATGAAAGTAGTATAATCACTAGAAACAAGGCTAGGGTAGTAGCTAAGGGATACAATCAAGAAGAAGGCATAGATTATGAAGAAACATATGCACCAGTAGCTAGGTTAGAAGCCATTAGATTATTATTAGCCTTTGCATGTTGTAAAGACTTTAAATTGTACCAAATGGATGTCAAGAGCGCTTTCTTAAATGGATACATTCAAGAAGAGGTATATGTTGATCAACCTCTTGGTTTTAAAAGCTATCAACTTCCAAATCATTTTTTCAAACTAAGAAAAGCATTATATGGTTTAAAACAAGCTCCAAGAGCTTGGTATGAAAGATTGAGTAAATTTCTTTTGGAAAACAATTTTGAAAGAGGAAAGGTTGATACATCATTATTAATTAAGCATAAGAAGAATGACATACTATTGGTACAAGTATATGTGGATGATATCATTTTTGGCGCTACTAATGAATCACTTTGCAAGGAGTTTACTAAGTTAATGCAGGATGAATTTGAAATGTCCATGATGGGAGAACTTACATTCTTCCTTAGGCTGCAAATTAAGTAAACCAAAGAAGGTACATTCATTAGTCAATCTAAATATTGCAAGGAGTTGCTTAAGAAATTCAACATGGACAAGGCAAATGAAATTGCCACACCTATGGGCACTTTATGTTATTTGGACAAGGATGAGAAAGGTAAGGATGTAGAATTCACAAAGTATAGAGGTATGATTGGATCCATACTTTACTTAACCGCTAGTAGACCAGATATCATGTTTGCTCTTTGTATGTGTGCAAGATACCAAGCATGCCCAAAAGAATCACACCTTACTGCTGTAAAAAGAATAATGAAATACTTGGTTGGAACTTAAAATGTTGGTTTATGGTACCCTAAAATGGTTGAATGCACTCTTGTGGGATATTCTGATTCTGATTTTACAGGATGTAAACTTGATAGAAAAAGTACTAGTGGTATTTACCACTTGCTTGGTAGTTCTCTTGTATCTTGGCATAGCAAGAAACAAGTAAGTGTTGCTTTATCCACAGCTGAGGCAGAATATGTTGCAGCTGGTAGTTGTTGTGCTCAAATCCTTTGGATAAGACAACAACTTCTAGATTTTGGTGTTATGTTAGACCATGTGCCTCTCAAATATGATAACATAAGTGCTATTAATATTTCAAAGAATCCTGTAATGCATTCTAGAACCAAACATATTGAGATTAGACACCATTTCATTAGGGATCATGTATTAAAGGGTGATTGTGTGCTTGAACATGTTGAAACCTCTAAGCAATTAGCTGATATCTTCACCAAACCACTTACAAAGGAGCAATTCATACACATAAGGAGAGAGTTAGGAATTTTAGACATTTCAAATTATGTTTGAATATTGATTGATATTGATGATTCTTTAAGCCACAATGTGTTTGATAAGTAAAAATTGGTTGATTAATGAAATAAGCATGTTCTATTCCATGAAAATTGAGTCCTTGATGCTTTGTAATTGAAGAACATGTGTTTTAAGCATTTCTAGGTAGTCATAATCGATTAGATGGCCAAAGCTAGTCGATTAGAAGCATTCTATCTTAACTATAATCGATTACACAACAGCTAATAATCGATTAGGAAGCTTCTGAGTTATCACTAATCGATTAAGATCTATGTCAAATCGATTAAAGACTTTCTGTATTCCAGCTAATCGATTATCCACTCCTCCTAATTGATTGAAAAGGTTCTGTTTTTAGCGTAATTGATTATACCACGGGTATAATCGATTAGAAAGCATGATGATTCAAATTCTGAAGGCTTGTAATTGATTACGCATAACCTTGTAATCAATTACCGACGTATCAGGTGCAGAGTTAATGCAGAATCCATATGCAAATCGTTGGCCCAATCCACACTCACCTCTCTACACCCTATTTCTTACCTCTAAACCCTATAAATACCCCTTCCTTCATCTCTTTTACCTCACACCTCCAATACTTCTCCTTCCTCCAATCTCTCCTAAGATTCCCTAAGGCCTCTCAACCTTTTTCATCTTTTCTTCTCCACTCACAATGTCTTCCTCTAGGAATATGAAAAGAGCTAGGTCCTCACTTGCCCAAACAAATAACCCCCTTGATTTTTCAAGGTTCTTCACCAATCCTAGAGACCTCCAAAACTTCATTCAAAAATTCTCTGAAAAGGATATCATCTCCCCTCACTACATCAATGCTGAGATTTTTGACCATCCTAGTTTCACCTTCACTCACTCCCTTCACCACTACAATCTCCTTCCTTTCCTCACTCTCAAAGAGGAAGTATACTACCTGGAACTCATGCGAGTCTTTTTCTACAATTTGAAATGCTTTTATTTCATATTCTTGATAAACCAGAGTTTGATGTAGGAAGATCTGCTTGAGAAGTAAGAAGCCCCCTTGACATCTTTTCATCTGCAAAGAATTCTCGATGTGAAGGGCTACTTGAGGCTAGAGTCAAGAATGTGACTCTAAGGATCACCAATGCACAACTAGTTGAAATCACACAACTTCCCCTCTGCGATGCTGAGTTTGCTGGTGGACATCTAGAAGATGAATAGGATTTCAATGCCATCACTGCTTACCAATCCCTTTGGAAAGCTAACCGTCCCTGAAGCAATCATAAATTGGTAGGCCATCTTACTATCAATAACCGCCTCCTTCACTTTTTTTTAGTTAAACTCTTGGTCCCTCGTGGTGGAAATTATGCTTTGGTTGAAGAAGATGATGTGCTCTTAATGTGGGCTATGCAAAATGAAAAAGAGATTAATTGGATTCAGCTCCTAAAATTGCATATGCTCAAGGCCAACGAATAGCAAAAGCTTCCATATGCCATCATCCTCATAAAAATTTTCAAAGCTTTTGGTGTTGACCTTGCTGGAGAACTTCCTAAGAAAATACCTCCAAAGGCATGCATTGGCACCCATCATCTCACCAAGATGGGTATAATCTATGTCAATAGAGCTTGGCTCTCCAAGCCAACATTCCCCTTGAAGCTCCATCCAATAATCCTGTCTCTCCTTCTCCTACACCTCAAGCACCACAAGGCAAACCATCTGCTCCCGCTGACCCCTTCACTTCTCTCTCTATGCTTATCTCGATCAGCACTTTGAAAGAATTGACAACACTCTTCAATAGTTCTAAATGACCGAGCAATAGCATTTTGAGCTCATGGAGCAACGTTATGAGGAGCTCTCAAACAAAATTTTTGAAATGCGTTTCTTTAATCTGGATAACTAGATCCTTCTTGTTTTGTTATGTCTGTTTCCTTTGATATGCAATTTCAATTTCTGCACTTTGCTTCTGTACTTTCCCTTATTAATAAATGAATAAACTTTTCCCTTTACTTATCTCTCTGTGTTATAGTTTATTATGTGTTTTTGATGATTACAAAGGGGGAGAAGAATTAGAATTAGTGTTCATCCTTGTATAACAATAAACAAGTGGATTAATAACAAATACATCCTTTTATAAATAAGTGGTTTAATAATAAATAGTTAACATATATTGATTCTAAATTGGCTTTAATTCTATATGGTTATTAACTGGCTTTAAAATCAGAGCAACAAGAAATGTATGCACAAACTCCTTAAGAAAGGAGGAGAAAACTTTATTTGGACTAACACCCTCATGAGATGAACATTGTTTGTCATCATCAAAAAGGGGATGTGTTTTAGGTTGTATAATTTTGATAATGACAAAGAGGTTAAAAAGCAATTGAAGAATCATGGCAAAGAAGTCAAGTGTTCATAAAAGAACACATGCAAGGATAAAAACAGAGAAAATAGCATTAGATCTGTAAAAACTCATAAGCTAATCGATTACAAAACCATGGCTAATCGTGTAACATCCTAAAATTTTAAAATTGAGGATTAATTAAGGAAAATAAATATTGACGAATCTAATATGAATTATTTAATGTCTCAATATATTAAAAATAATTAAATTAAGAATTTTGGGAATCGTTGGGATTTATGGAGACCGGTTAAGCTGAAAATAAGCCCGGTTGAGATATGGGTGTCGGACCAAGTGTCTCTGAGTGAGATGATATTGGTCAGGGCTGTTAAGAATAATATTAGGAATCTGAATGTGTGTTTGGAATAATTTTTAGATAAAGTATTGAGCCCGAATGGAGAGCCTGTTAGTGGCAAAACGATGAAATTCTAATGAATGGAAATAAAAGTAAATCAAAAACCCATTTCTCCTCTTATTATTTTCGTGTGCGTGCTGAATGAAATAGGGAAAAACACTCCACTTCTTCTTCTCTTTATTTTCTTCTTCACTTCTTCTTCTCATCTTCTTCCTCCTCTCAAATCCTAAGCTAAGGTGGTGAACCCTCTCCTCCTCCCTCATTTTCGTCCTTGGGCAAGCTAGGAGGTTGAAGCTTTCTCCTTCTTTTTCTCCTCATTTTCGTGCATCCTTCTCTTCCCCTTGAAAACCCACTTTATTTTGGGTGTGAGGTAAGATATACTCACTTTCTTGTTGAGTTTTGGCTATGGGTATGTGTCATTATGTGTTGGGAGAGTAAAGCATGTACATGGGTATTTAATAGGAGCAATGAATGCTTGAACCCTAAGGTGGGTGGTTATAAATGTGAGTATTTATGAGGAGATAATGGTGGTTGGTACATTAATGATGGTGGGAAGTGGAGATTAAAGAGGTATTGATGAGAGTTTTTGGGTTTTGAGAAAACCCTAACTTTGAAATTTAGGGGAAAATAGTTAATGTTGAGTTAAGATTATGTGTTATGAAGAAATGTATGATATTGAGAAATATGAATGTTAGTAGATGGAGTTTTGTGAAGCTCGGGGCTAGGATTGTCTTGTAACCTTTGAACTTAATGATGGTGGTTTAATGGGAAGGAATTCCCGAAGCCTAATAAAGGATAAAAATGGTATCTACAACATGTCTAGCACATGTTGTGAAATTATAGATATGAATATGACTAAAAAGAATTGAATTGATGGCTTGAGTAGTTGGTTAATTGAGGTTTTACATGAATGTGAATGTAGGACCTATTCCGAACGACGAGGCGGGAGCGTCTTATCAATCGGAATTCTTCTCGTGAGGTAGGAGAGGAGTCTTAAGTTCTAAATGCATGAATTTGAATGTTATTTGATTGTGGTATGTATTGTTAATGCATGTTAGCCTTGCTTGAATGTTGTGAGAAATGATGATGTGGTGTATGATGTAGATGATATGTTTGGCAACATGCTTTGAATGCATTTAGAAGAAATTTTGATGTGTGGTATGATGGCATGAATTGTTTGATGAGTGTGTGGTTAGATAAATATATGTCTACCGAGAAAGCATAACGAATGCTAATGATTTTGATGGAGAATAAATTGTATTCTTGTATGGTATTAAAGTTGAATGATGTGATTGATAACTATTGAGAACGCAACACAAAGATTCAAACTAATAAGAATAACCAACAAGATTGAATCCATTAAAAACCTTGTGGTGATGTTGGTGATGATGATGTATGTTGAGTGGCATATATAGGATGCATAGAGTGAGAAATGCCTATGATCTACATTTGCATCCATGGCATACTGCATAGCCGCCGTTGTGGAACATTAGGGGAGTTCCCTCGGCCGACCCAGTGGGAGGGTGGCTCGGTGCACGAGCAAGTTGTATTTTTCCCCTGTGACTTGGTGTGAAGTCATGAAGCCGCCCATGTATTGCTTCGGGGAACGACATGTGGCCGACCCTTGTGGGGGGTGGCTCTTATGAGCAGGTGACCCCGGTGGTCCTTAAGATCATAGCCGCCATGATTTAATATCTGGCCGGCCCACAACACCATATGTTGATATGTTGTGTACCGCGGTCATGGTGAAAATGACCAGGTGTTGCAAGATGGGCGATGCGGTTTGGTACCAATAAAATAATTGGTGAATGCATGCAATCTAAAGATAAGTGTACACATTTTACTACTGCACTAGGGGTATGGTTGGATGACCATGCTTAAATCCCACATTCGGTGTTGTAATCCCACAGTCAGATCTACAATTGTTGAAATATTCCTTGTGCATATGCATTAGCTTAAGAGCATTTACATATAGCAAGGAGGTATGCCAAAGATGATGAGATATGAGGATGGATGTGATGAGGATGTAAAAATATATTTTAAGACAACATAAAAGATATGAATACCAAATGGTGGTTGTGTGATAGTTTAATTGTTGAGGAATGTGATTATGTATGTGCTTGTATACTTTGTTTGGAATCATGATGTTATTCGTGATAATTGCATGATGGAATTGTTAGGGTATATGGCATAGTGTATGTTATGAATGTACAAAGTATACATGTTTGGATGCATATATACATAATCACATGGTATTCATATTCATACCTTTGGAATGTGGACTCACTCTCCCATGTTGTCTATTTTTAGAGTTGTGATGCAGGGTACTCATGGGAAGGGGTTGACATTTTGAAGTACATTTTGCTTGAGGAGGTAAATAGTAGTGTAGGAAGTGCCTTGGCCGGCGAGGTCTAGATTTTGTATAGCATGTTTGTATATTGATGTTTACTTTGATATCTAGAGTGGTGATAAATGATTTTGGTGGTCATAAAGGAAAATTGGATCTTGGTGTATGACCAATTTTCATTTATAACCTAAAGATGTAATTTAATGGATAATGATGAGTGAGGCAAGTTATAAATGTGTCACATAATGACTAAACCATGTTGAATTTAAATGAATTGTAGTAGAACAAGTTTTGACATGGTGTGCTACATGTAAAGTGTACAATTTCACGTTTTCTGCATAAACCCTGTAGAACTCACCCAAGCGAGTGAGAATCTCGCTCAAGCGAGATTGAGATGAAACAGGGCTTTGGCCTCTGGCCTGATTTCGTCCGAGCGGGTGTTCATTCCGCCCAAGCAAAATTGAGGTTGAATCAGAGGTTTGTCTCTGGACACTTTTCGCTTAGGCGGAAGGTCGGTCGCTCAAGCGAGGAAGGAGGGAAATTGATACTGGACGATTTTCGCCCAGGCGAGAGATGCCTCGCCCAAGCGAAAATCGGCCATAGAATTGCCAATGTTTCTGGAGCAATCTCGCTTAAGCGGGACCTGTTCCGCTCAAGCAAGATTGGTATCTGATGCATACCTCCTTCCCTTGCTCAAGCGTCTCGCTGGTCCGCTTAAGGATTCCCTTTGCATCTCGCTCAAGCGAGATGGGGTTCGCTCAAGCGAGATGGACCCCTGATGTCTAAACCTTTCATTCGCTCAGCTTTTCTCCATTTCGCCCAAGCGTGACTACACTGGCTCGCTCAAGCGAATGGGATTCTCGCTTGAGCGAGGGGAACACTGATGCACATAATTGCTTGTTTCAAATAAATTTTTGATTCCTATGTATTAATTCTCCATTAAGCATTACCTTAAGGGCATTATTGATATATTATGAATGATGGAACCTTATAACTCCTTCTTCTTAAATTCATCCATACATCAATCAATTTAAAATTAATTCTTCCATTGTTTTTAATTGGACAATTATTACTAAATCATATTTTTAATTACCCTCTCATATCTTCATATATGGGAGTGGCCTCTCGTAGATCCAGGGGTTGCGTTTCAAAACCTAATCACTTATTTTCTCTTCAATAAATAATGGTATTATTTCGTGAAAAATTTACCCCTATTTTGGGGGCGTTCCAAATCGACTACGAAGCTTCTGTCTGTCACACAATCGATTACAAGGTCATTACTAATCGATTACAATGGTTCTATTTGATTCCTAATTGATTGCACCAAGGAAGCCAATCGATTACCAAGCTTAGAAAATGGATAAAAAGTATCAAGTACATCTGCTAATCGACTACAAGGCTACCACAATCGATTACCAATGTTCTGTAATGTTTCTAATCGATTACAAGACAAGAAATAATCGATTAGAGAGTTTCTATTTGTCACATAATCGATTGTAAATGAGTCATAATCAATTACCAAGCTGTGTAACATAATTAAATGCATCAGATGTCATTCACAATTGATTACAAGGTAATGAACAATCAATTAGCAAGGTTCTGTCTTTTATCTAATCGATTACATGGGAAAGGCTAATCAATTACCATTCCAATTACACTGAAGAATTCAAAGTGTAATCGATTACAGCTCAAGGCCTAATCGATTACACTAGTGCCAGAATTTGGGGAAAGCTTTTTTAAGTGGGAAACCAGCCCACTTCTCCATTTCTACTCTGATGCCTATGCTGTGCAACGGCTCTGAAGACTCTAGGGCACCCCTCCAAAGCCTATCAATGGAAGACTCATTCAAGCTACTCAAGCATCCAAAAATCATTAAAGAAAAATCAAATCTTAAGTCTTGTGAGTTCTATTTCTTTGTGTAGTTTCAATTTCTGAAACTTAGAGCTTATATTTGTAAATCCTCTCTTGTGAGAGTTTAGATATTGTGAGAGCTTTCATTTGCTTATCTACTCTATTGAGAGAGTTTATTGATTGTAAAACCAAACACCAAAACACCAAGGTTATTCACTCAAGGTTGAGTGGTCACAAAGGTTGGGGTTCAACCTTTGGGTATTAAGAGTTTGAGAGATTGGGTGGGTTGCTCTTGTGCTAGTGAGGATTGAGTTCTTGAGTGTGGGAAACTAGGAAGCTGCAATTGCTCATAGCTTGTATCTTTAAACTTCAATAGTGGAAATCCTTCAAGTGGGTTGCTTGAAGGGGAGACATACACCGGGATGGTGGAACTCGTTAAATGGGTATGCAAGCTTCTCTTCCCTACTCTCTTGCATTTACATATTGTTTTTGGCTGAATTACTATTGTTGATTATGAAAGCCCCTCTTATATTTGCTTGAGCAACTTGTGTTAAAGTGTTGCACTCCAAGTGTTTAATGTATTCCTAAGTTACATTTGCACATTGTTTTACATTGATTCTTGCACTACTCTTGCTATTTATTGCATACAAGCATATTTTATAAAAGAGGAATCAATTTCAAAGGCATTCTAAAGAAAAGTTTTTAACACTCAATTCACCCCCCTCTTGAGTATTGAGGCCACTTGAACAACATTATCACTCTAAATACCAAACTCTATCTCGTCCTATTT
This sequence comes from Clitoria ternatea, assembly GCA_037962975.1. Classification (NCBI taxonomy): domain Eukaryota; kingdom Viridiplantae; phylum Streptophyta; class Magnoliopsida; order Fabales; family Fabaceae; genus Clitoria; species Clitoria ternatea. The sequence continues at coordinate 72,381,664 of CM075672.1, forward strand.
GCAAGGTTGAACCAAGGAGTAAAGGAAACCAAAGTCTTGGAGTCACCATTTCCTTCCTTGGCCATGAGCACCATTGAGGTAAGGAGGAGTCTTCTTCTCTTGGCTCTTGAATGATTTCATGCATGGGTTTAGCATCTAAAAATGCAAGACTTTCTTGGTAATTTAGTGGTTGAAACACTTTAAGAAAATTTTGATAAAATAGGTTTTAATGTTTAAAGAAAGTCTTGATTTCTGGATCCCCCTTGGCTGAAATTTTTAACATGCGATTCCTTAATCTTGATCATGATTCTAAGCTTTAAAAAGCTAAAATTTTTATGTTGCTGGCCGAAACATGCATGCAATATAGGTAACTTGCTTATGGTTATATTTTGCTGAAACTTTGATTCTTGAAACCCTCTTGGTCGTGTGGTGTGTTTATGTTACCTTGACCTTGGTTGGATTTTGTTTAGCCTTAAAAATGAAGTTCTAAGTGATGATTGTTTAATCCATGTTGTTAGCTAAATGTTAGTTACACTATAAGTATTTTACATGTTGTTGTTTTTATTAAAATCTTGATTTTTTGGAGCCCTTTAAAACTAGGTTTGTGTACATGAACTTCCTTAACCTTGACTGTGATTTTTGGCATAAGAAACAAAAGTTTAAGTGATAAATAATGGAGTAGTGGTGCTGACCAAATAATGATTATGAGATAGATACCTTACATGTTAATGTTTTTAATAAAGCTTAATTTTTAGGAATTTCTTAGGACTATGGTTGTGTGTATATATATATATATATAAATATATATATATATATATGCATTGCCTTGCCCTTGATTTCAATTTTCAGCATCACATGAAATTTTTTGAGTATGTGACATTAAATTATGGTTGTGTGTGTGGTTGTTTGTGAAATTTTAAACTTAGTAATGTGCTTATGATCATGTCAAAAAATTTAAGCTTTATTGTGCCAATTAAATGCGTGCATAAAATTCTATGTTTTGAGCTCTTGATTAATGTGTTGTGGTTTTTGTTTGGACATGCTAAATGGCTTGAATTTGATGAGAAAAGATTGTGTTGAATGCTGTTTGAAAAGAATTACGAGAAACCCTAAGTGTCAACACGAATCCTTAACCAAAAACGTATGAAAATGAGGTTTTACGAAGCTATAAGAAAAGACGAACTCACTAACTTTAATTTGTGAAGTGTTGCCCTATACTTGGCATGTGATTTGAATGTATTAGTATTACCTAAGAGAAAAGATAAATGGTGACAATGCTACGTGGTGCTTGTCCTTAATTTTGTGGTACGAGATTTTAAAAAAATGAGGAAAATAACGTAACTTTGATAATTTTGTGGAAATCTGGTTCTAGATAGTATTAAAGTAAAATTTTATTTTATAAAGTACTCAAAAATTTAATAACTTTTGGCTTTGGAATCACTTGAATTAGAGTTTTCTAGTGGAAAAATGAATGAAATGAAGTTTTTCGACAAAAGAAAATTTTTACGCCTATTTTTATAAATTTGGACAAGAAATATTAATGGAATTAGTTAAGGATCATTTTCCTATTTTATCAAGTTGATACCCAAAGTATATTTTAACTCTAAGGCCAAAAGAATAAAGTTACGTGGTAATCTAATGCGACCGGTTGGTGTTCGCCTAACGACTAAACCATTTTACATGATAAATTCAAAATTTTCCCAAGTACTTTGCTCTAAAGGAATCTTAGTTTTGATGAGTTATTTTTGTATTTCAAATGGTAAAGGAAATGGACTCCGAAACCGAATCGTACAACGAGGAGACATTTCCATTGAATCAGTAAAACAAGCATATCTTTGAATTTTCTAATACCCATTAAGTCTTGGGCATATCTATGTTCAATAATAACCATAATATAAATAGTCAATAAGTTTAGAAAATTTTCTTAAGGATCTAATTCCTAGCAAAGCCTTAGTCTCAGTACTCCTAATATTAAGTATTAGCCAGTAACTGAGACCTGACATATAAATCCTAGTATTCATTTCCTCAATGCATTTAGGACAAGGACCCAGGTGTAGGGATTTTGCCTGACAATTGGTTAACAAAGGGACAAGAAACGTAGTAAAGGAAATTACATATACATCATGATCATTTGGGATTATATTTGGAAACTCAATACTAGAGCATATAGCAAGGGGTACCCTGAAGGTCATGGGGGTCTAGATCCCTCTTGGGATATCGAGGGTATAACCGGGTGGGGCACCCAATGGCCTGGAGTTACGTCTGGAGTCGGGTAGTCCAAGGCCAACAAGGTATACCCTGACGAGGGCTAATGAACTTGAGACTGTGTAGAGCTAAGCTCTTATCGAGTGTCATCACATTTATGAAACAATAGTCTAGTATGTCCTTTTTACCCATGGTTGTTACAGGACTTGGTGAGCTCTGGTCGCTCTAGTATAGAAGTGTTGTGCCTAGTAGGACAGAGGCAGGACGACTCTAATGAGTACACTATTGTAAGGGCCCTTATTTGCATTCATGAAATACTTAACCAAGAAATAATCAAAATACACCTAACTCATGTATAACATCGTAAATGACTAACTGCATTATGACTATGATTGTGGATTATTTGTTATTGAATATATTTGTGTTGGACTAGTATAGTCTTATGGAATGACACTGATGTCATAGTGGTTAGTTGTTATGTCGTAACAATAATGGTTGATCTCTGGTAGTATACTATGCTTGGTATATAATTGTATGGCGTGCTATTACTATGATGCTTGGTTGTGGTAGTGGATGAAAATAACTCATCTCTATTAGATATTTTGTGACTAGTATAGAGTAGGTAAAGTATTAGCTTGATTGATTAGGAAACCTTGAGTACATGGTAATAATTGAACATTAGAATAGGTGTAATAAGACTAAGATCAACTACTAATGACTATTGTATATTGGCTTAGTAGTGAATTGATAAGGTTTCATGTTATAACAAGTAGTAATCAATGTGTTTACCTCTGAATACTTCATGTTGATGTGCAGCTTGGAATAATTGAATAATAGTTATGTGGCTGATATTATGCAAACCTAGGGAACATGTAAATTATTACTATGAAATTACAAGTGATCAGTAGGTTGTCTATATTGACGTCTATAGAGTAATAAAACTTTAAGATCTATGGTAGGTAATAGTATTTGATGATTTGATATTATGTGGAATTCATCAAGGTACAACGCTACATCCTTGTATATATTTTCTAATGAAACTGAAGTTAGATAAACTCACCCTTTTTGGTGTGGTTCTATTTATGTATATCTATATATGCACTCTAGGTTGTAAGAGATCGACTCGAGGAGAACAGGGATAAGCATCAGAGCTACATAGCGGACACATTTGGTTTTCCAACTAAACGAAGTAGCGAATAGGCTAATGTGTTTATGTTTATAGGAACCTATGTGCCCCTATGAATTCAGAGTATGTAAGTTCTATTGGTTGAGACCATATGATAGATAAAGATGTTTTATTAAAGTTCTTGTTCCACCATTGTTTCCTGTACAAAAAAAAACTTCCATATTTTTCTAAAACTCGTAACCTCTTAGTTAAGTAAGATGATCCATTAGAAGGGATTTGTCCTAGTTAACCAAGGGTGTTAGACACCACTGGGTCACGGTTTTTAATTTCATAATAATTAATACCAACCACAGGATTTCCATTAGCCTTTTCAAGGTTAACCTATGAAACATCCTTACTTAGTTAAAAATAAATCCGAAATAAGGGAAAATTTTTCCAAATTAACCAAGCAGTCAGGTAAAATGAAACAGCATGGAAGGCAAGGGAAGTTAAGTACAGCGGAAGAACAACAGCGCTTAAGCGAGCCCACCAAACGTTCACTCGCTCAAGCGAGATCCAGCACCACTTGAGCGAGACAGCCCAACTCGCTCGGGAGAAACACCTTTCACGTAAGCAAAACCAATTAGAGGCTTTCCTATCCACTGACGCTCGCTGGAGCGAACACTTAATCGCTGAGGCGAGTAACTCCACTCGGGTTTTCCTTCACTCGGGATCAGAGTCTAGGTTCACTCGGAAATGTCTTATTCTCCTGGCTCACTCGTGCATCCTATTTTATTCTTAGAGGTTCACAACTAAGACTCACTCGGAAGTTGACTCCTACAATCCCTTCACTCGGGAATAGTTTCTGTACCCATCTCTCAGGAATATAGTCTACATCACACTTAAAGCTTCCTTACCAAGTCAGATTCTACCTAATAATCGTATAACTTCACTCACTCGGAAATACTCTAATTTCCCGCCACTCGGAATACATATAAATTCTTCTACATGCAAAGGACCTTGCAAGACTGAAATCTGCTCCCTATCATCTAAATCTTACTCTCTCTCTCTAGTAAGTTTACTACAGCAGGCTTACCCGAATTCGTATTGCCAATTCAATCATCAGGGGAACATTCACTCGGTTGACTTCCACTCGGGATCACCAAAACACCCTTTAGTCGGAAAATTGTATCAAAGAAACCTCTCGCTCCATAACACATTGACCAACGTACACCACCCGAACATTCATACACAGTTTAGGAAGAACATACAGTATAATGTATAAACATAAACATTTACATGCACATTGTCATACCCTCAACCCGAAAAGTGTTTAGTTCAAATATAGTTAAACAAGGACCAAAATGTGAGCCGGCCAAGGCTATGACTAAACCTTATATACAGTATATACATATACACATATAATTCCACAGTACACCAACACTTCACAAGGTATGTAGCTTTTCCATCATTCACCATCTCGTGCGATGTTCACTGAAAAATAGCTACAGTAGGGGGTGAGTATCTCAAATATTAAATGATATGTACTGGCTCGGATTATTCCTCAATCATACAACAATATACATGTATACATAGAAACAATCAATAACATACTTAGTACCAATCAATCAAACACACATAAGACATTTTCCGATCAGAATCTACTCAGTTATCTCTCGGCTATATGCACATATCATTCTCAATAATATTAACACATACACATACGATCATATTTCATTCAACATCAACTGTACATGTACACAAATTTATTCACTCGGATCCGCTTCGCGTGTAATCGGTTTTTATCATTGTAACGAGGCTCCTAGCCTTTTATTCAGCTCCCAGCTGACTTGGCCGTTTTACTGGTACCAAACCGTTTGCCTTCCCATGTAACACCAACACTCTCAGCGTCAACGGCGGTGTTATAGGCAGCCCTGAGTCCTACTCAGTCGGCTTGCCTTGAGTCCCACTCAAGGTCTTAACAGCATCCCATGCTTTATTAACCGATTCAATGGTAGTGTCCCACACTATATGCTCTCAGCATTAAATGCATCCCATGCACCACGCGTGGAATAATCATACAACACAGATTTCACATACACAACTCTTCACTCAACATTACATGCATCACATGCAATCAATATTAGACATTATCAGAACTCAATAAATAAAGCTTTCTTCATATGCAGACAGCATTTAGATTCATGGTAACCTGCACGTCATATAAATCATATAGTAATCATCAACAATACTTTAGCATATTTTCTGCATGCAATCATTCAATACTCTCAAGATTATTAACATGCATTTCATGGACAGGATTAGATATGCAGTACTCAATTTCTAGTAGTCATACATCCGGGCATCACGTATCTTTCACGCAATCAGAGTACACCAAGCAAAACACAAAATCAACAAGTCATTAACACCCAGAACCCGTCCATAACCCATGCATTTAAGATATAAGATACCCCCTACCAACTAAAGAGATTCCCAGAAGTTCCTCTGTTTCAGCGTCTGTTCGCTGTCCTGCTTGCTTCGTTCACCACCCTCACTCGTTCAGTCTTCCTCGAACACAGTCGCACCCTTTTTCTCAACTTGGGAACAGGAAGCTGTTCTTCTTCCACTTCGACGATCGTCCTTCAATAACGAAGAGAACTCCGAATCCTCTGCAACACTGTTGTCGTGAGTTTACAAAACAGAGAACATGGGAGAAGAAGAATGAAGAAGAAGAGAAGTAGAGGAAGAGGAAGTCTTGAGGAATGAGAGTAAATGGACAGTAGTGGCTTCAACACATATATATATACACTCAAAAAATGAGGAAGTGGGATGGGAGAACGTGAGGCAGCAGCACATCACGTGGTTCACACACGCAAATCACGATCAATTAACCATTAATCAAGTTCTTAAGTTAAAATTAAATAAGTAATTCATGCTTGTGCAATTATTTTTAGTTTAGTGGTTTTAATCTCATTCGGTAATGAATTTTTTAAATCGGGATGTTACAAGCCAAACCTTTTTGTTTCCAACACCCAAAAAAAATATTTCTTCTAACATCCACAACTGCTCCTACAATGGCAAGAAACGACCTTCCTAGAGTGATAGGGATCTTAGTATTTTCCTTTATTTCTAACACAACAAAATTAGTAGGTATGATAAATTTACCAATCTAACAAGGACATCTTCTATTAAACCCACAGGATGTTTCACAGATCTATCAAAAAATTACAAAGACATCCTAACAGGCTACAACTCTCCTAAATCAAGTTTCATGAAAACAGATAAAGGCATTATACTACAGCAAGCCCCTAAATCACACAAAGATTTTTCAAAACTCATACTACCCAACATGCACAGAAGCTTCCCGAATCCTTAAGCTTAGGGGGAAACTTTTTCCAACTCACAGATTTGCACTAGTCGGTAGGTACAACATTTTCATTATCCTCAATTATTTCCTTTTTGGACAATATCTCCTTCAGAAACCTAACATAGCTTGGCATTTCTTGTAATGCCTTAGTGAAAGGAATATTAACATATAATTTTATAAGGAGTTCAAGAAATTTACCGAATTGTTTGTCCACTTTAGCTCTTGCCAACCTTTGAGGATATAGAATTGGAGGTTGGTAGAGCTTCACTTCTGTAACATCCCAAATTTATAAGAAAATAAATTTATTGGACAATGAAAATTGATTATTTATGGTCCAATAATTGTGGGAAAATTAATTAGACCTTAGAGGTGAATTATTGATAAATTAAGATTTACCGGAATCGGATAATTTAATGGATGGTATGGGACCCACTAAGCTAAAATAAATATTTGATGGGTCTAGGATACTTAGAAAATCATTGTGGTTATGGTGGTATAGTTTGAAATAAATTTTGGTATTGAGAAAATAATTATATGGACATGACGTATGATATGAAACGGGGAAAATACGAGCCAAATGGAAATAGAAGAAAATATAAACTTCCCTTTACTCTCTTAAACCAACTGTGTAGCTTTTCTACACAGTTCATACTCTCCTTTACACAATAGACAAAGCAAATATAGACCAATAGGAAAAGCCATAATGATACACCTTATTAACTAATGGTCAAATTGTCAACAAAATACATTTTCTCTCTTATTCTTCTTTGATTATCGGTGGCTTCTTCTTCTACCACCATTCTCCATATTTTCTTCTTCTTCTCCACCTCTTCTTGTACCAACCAAACCATACCCATATTCCTTCCATTTTCTTGCCAAAATTAATACTTGAGCTTGGACTTGTGAAGCATTTATGGAGCATAAGAGCTTTGTATTGGTCATCTCCCTCTTCATCACTCTTATTTTCGTTTTTGGTGCAGCATGGGCTTGAGGTAAGGATTCTTGCCTCCTTATTATTCTAGTTATGGTTTATTGTTGTTGGGTTGGAAATGGTGATGTTAGAAACTTTGCATGTTGATGAGGATATAAACCCTAGGCTTAGATGGCTTGGAGAATATGATTCTTGAATATGGAATAGTACCCAATGAGGATGAATATTATTATGGTTGAAATGTTTTAAGAAGATGAAGAAGATTGATGTTGGTTGTTGATTTTGAGGAAACCCCAAGTATGGAAATTTGAGGGTTTTTGGCCAAATTGATGATTTTGATGATTATGAATGCTTTAGAATGAACTATATAAAGGAAATGAATTTTTAGAAGTATTGGAATTGATTATAGATTTTGTTGAGGTTCCAATCTTAAGGATTAAGAAAAATATGCATGTGAATATGTATGTGATTAGAGGAGTTGATTTTTGAGTGTTATCATCAATGATGATGATAATAATAGTTAAAAACCATTGATAATGGATTAAGAAAATGGACACTTAAGTTAATGGGTAATTAGGCCATGATGAATATCATAGGGGTTTGTTGATTGATGATGGTCTTAAATGGAGCCAAGAGGCTTATAATGAATTTGAATGAATTATGATGATGGTTGAGTGATTAACATGATGATTTGGAAGACCTAGTGATAAGGGATGTGATATTGTGGTTGTTGGGTTTGGTTAGCCCTTTGAAACTTAGAGAATCATGGTTTTGGTAAAGGAATTCCCAAAGCCTAACACAATGGTATAAATTAGTTTTTTGACAAGTTTAGAACTTGTTACCAAACCTTAAAGATGTTTGTGATTATTTAGAGCTATGATGAAAACCTTGTGTTGGCTCATAATTAAATAAATGAGTATATGTGTAATGTGTAGATGGTAATCCAGATGATGATGTAGAAGATCAGAGCATTTGAGTTATGAATCTGAGGTAGGAGAGAAGTTTACATTTCAATTACAAGGGTGAGTAATTGATGATTTATGTATATGAATGAACTCATGCGTTGCCTTGTCATGATTATTTTGAATGATGAATTGATGATGCGATGAATGATGTCTTGGCATTTCTTGAATGTTTTGGAATTGTATATATATAACATAATGATAAATGTTTGGTTGCCCCTTTATTGGACATCAATTACTTGTTAAATGAAAATCCATTAATGGATAAATTACTTGAGGTGTGAAGTAATGTTTATGATATTTATGCATAATGATATGTGTGGCTAGGGTGTAAAGTGTTTTAAAACCTCCTTTATGTAGTTGATGAATTAAAATTAAAAATGGAGAGGTATGACTTGTTGAATTAGGCCTAAGTACATGATTTAATCTATGTATGATGTTAAATTAGGCCAATTTTACATAAGATGGATAGTGGCATATAATATAGAGTAGAAAATTTAAGTTTTGAGCATATGCTGATTAACTCGCTCAAGCGAGTTGAAATCTTGCCCAAGCGAGCTTCCCCTGTATCAGTATTATGGCCTCTGGCGAATTCTCGCTCAAGCGAGCATCACCTCGCTTGAGCAAGCGAATTGGGAAATTAATTCTAGATAAATCTCGCTTGATTAAAAGGAAGGGTAGTTGAGGTCTCGTTTAAGCGAGCAAGCATGGAATTAGATACAGGAGGATTTTCACCCAGGCAAGGATGCCTCGCCCAAGCGAAAGGGCTTGTGAATTGAGGGTGTCGCTCAAGCGAGATCGGGGCCTGATACTTAAAAGCTTTTTCGCTCAAGGAATTTGGGCGCCCTCAAGCGACCTGTCTCAATATCGCTTAAGCGAGTAGGGCCTCGCTCAAGCAAGTTGCCTCATTTTGAAATTTTCAAGTTGCATAATGGTGTTGTAAGATACATCCTTGAGTGATTGCGAAACAAATGAGGGGATGATTAAATGACATAGTATTTGTTATAAATGGATTGATCAGAGATGACATTGATAATGAGTAATGATGGATAATTATTAGTATTGATAATGTGTCGTATACCATTGTGTGTGATACAAATGTGATTTTGTATGTGTGATTTGAATTATATTAATGAAATGTTGTGAATGTCATACCAATACATAGATGAAATAATGGTAATGAATAATAAGATAAAAATCCACAAAATGATTATGTGGTGATATTGATGAAAGATTGATGAATGTTAATGGTGTTTGTGATGCCATTGTGATTGTTGCAAGTGTTGACTTGCATGTATGATATGAAAATATGTTGAAATGACATTCCACACTTAAAACTTGAAAAACAATGGCTAAAACCAACAATGATAAAATCCACTAAATATTGAATGGTGGTGTTAGTGATGATGATTGATGAGTGGCATAATAGGATGCATAGAGTGAAAATGCATTTGATTGGCATTGTATTGCATCCATGGCATATCATACATGGCCGATGTTAGAATATTAGGGGATTCCCCTAGTTGGCATAGTGGGAGGGCGGCTTAGTGCACGAGCATTCTTGTTGTTCCTCCGTGACTCGGTGTGTATGTCACGAAGCTGCCCATGTTGAGCTAAAGGGAGCTGCATGTGGTTGACCCTTGTGGGGGTGACTCTTGAAGAGAAGGTGTCCCTGGTGGTCCTTTGGATCACAGCTGCCATGTTATGTTTCATGGTAGGCCCGCAACACCTTATATTGTTGATTATGTTGATTACTGCGGTCATGATGAAAATGACCGGTGTTGCAAAATAGGCGATGTGGTTTGGTACCCGTAAAATTGGTGGTTATGCATGTATTATGATATATGTGTACACATTATACTGCTGCAGTGGGGACATGGTATATGATCATGCTTGACCCACAACTTGGTGTTTATTCCCATAGTCGGATCTACATTTGTTGTTGAAATTCCATTGTGCATATGCATTAGCCTAATAGCATTTGCATATAGTATAGAGATATGCCAAAAGGTGATGATGATTGATGATGACTGAGATTGTGATATAGTGATGATGAAATGGGTAATTGAATACCTAAAAGACAACATGAAAATAATAAATGATATGAATATAACGAAATGATATTGAATAAGATGATATGCATGTGATGGCCCAATCTGATGAAGGGTATGTTTATGTATGATTGATAATAATGATGTTGGCCCCATTGTGGCTTTGAGAAAAGATATGAATGGTTGATGATGATGATTTTGGCCATTATGGCATTGAGAAGGATGTGTATGTGCTTGCTTGCTATGAATTGAATAATGAATATGAAATATAAAAATATGTAGTTGAAATAAGAATTCATGATGAATATTGATGTGTTTAGCAAAGAATACATGATGTTAATATACATATGCACATAATCTCAATTGTGTTCATATCATCAATTGAAATGTATAACTCACTCTCCCATGTTGTCCATTTTTAGTATTGATGCAGGAATATCATGGGATGAGGATATTTTGAAGTAAAGCTTTGTAAAGGTAAGTAGTGGTAATGGAATGCCTTGGCCTGCCGCAATTGTAAATTATTTCATTATGAATAAAATGATCTGATGGATGTATTGTGTATGATAATATCATTGGATGATGTATTGATATTTAGGGTGTTAAATTTATACCCATTGCACGAATAAATAATGTTGGCTATGTAATTCTTTTAGGTATGTATAATTATATATGTTATATGACCTAGAGGTCGATTTGAATATGGTCAATTATGGAATATGAACATTGGGTATGTATGATGCATGACCATATAGATATATACATATATATATATATACACCTTAGGCAATGCATGTGCATGAATTATGTGAAAAGATGATGGTTGTCTATTAGGATTATGATATGTCTTTGAATGTTTTGCCAAGCCTTTTCTCATATCTTCATATATGGGACTAGACGTGTGCCTGGTATACATATTCTTCTTCCGCTATAAACTTTGTCGTTTTGTATACTGTCATGGGTAATTTATCTAATGATCGAGTTATGAATTATCAAATCTCATTCTTTGGTCTTCTGTGGTTTGGGTCTTGATGTAATCGTTGGGGTGTTTTGAAATTATCTTAAACGTGAAAAATTTACTTACATTTTTATTATTTAATTATCTTGATTACATCGGGATTTGGGCCTAGAAAACTGGAGGTTAATAACTTTTTCCTTCTTCACTATCTTAACAGCATCAGACTTATCCATCATATGCTTCACTTCATGAGTAGGTGTGGACTTCTCCAACACCTCCTCTTGCTTTAATGTAACTGCCATGATGTGGTTTCTAGGTTCTTCTTTGGGCTTCTTCAGAAAAGTGCCCAAAGCTCTAGTAGCTTGTAAGGCTTGTTGAGCTATCTGTGTCTCTATCATTTTGTTGTAGATAGCTATAACATCCGCTTTAGAAGAAATTCTCTTGATAGCTCTAGAGAATTCCTTATTCTATTTTATTTGATTCCCAATGAATGTCTTCATTAGAGATTCAAGTCTGGATTTTTGTGATGCATATGGAGCTTGTAGAGCAAATGGTCCTTGGGAAGGCCTAAAGTTACCCTGCCCGCCTTAGTTGAATGACCCTTTATTTTGGAATCCAGGCGGACCCTGTAATTATTGTCAAAGCCATCACTCTAATAGTTCCCTATATTATGCATATGTTACACCTCTGGTTCCTGGTTTTATGGAATTTCTAGCTGACAAACACTAGCCACATGACCTGTATTACCACACAACTCATAAGCCACATTAGAAGTATATGTTCCTAATTTATCAAATTTAATAGACGAGGCTTCTACTTTAGTAGTCAAAGGAGAAATTGTTGGTGTATGCACTACAAGCTATTAATGTATCAATTTTAACTTATTAATAAAATTAGTATTTTTTCAGTTTTAGACAAATGCTATTTATCCTGGAATAATAGGTCATATGAGAATTATTCCTAAAACGTCCCTAATCAAGTATTTATATGGGGACATGTAAATACATTAAGATTAGTGTGCAAATGTACTGATGATTTGATCTCACAAATCATGGATATATGATATCAAGTCTTTACACGGGTACACATTAAGGGTAATGTTGTACTAGACAGACCCACCATGAGAGCATTACATGGATCGTTACATGAGTGTCATAAACGGTTCTCAATGTGATAACGGTATATAGTCCTTCGACCTGAAGTCACTACGATTCCTACATAAGGAGTTTATTGTTTTAATACAATCAAACGTTATCTGTAATAAGATGACCATAAAGATTGTGATTAGGCAATAGATAAATTATGCAGAGGGATGTGAGTGATGTAGATGGAATTTGTCTCTCCTATGTGACAGGAGTGATATCTATGGGCCACTTGATGGAGTGAGACTAATGAAATGCATGGTCATGCTAGGATGAATAAATATTAGATATTTATTCTATAAAGTCTACTCTGGTATCAAGTAGAATGAATTGGGCCATACAAGGATGACGACGACCATGCCTTGGGCCTAATTAGATATCGTGACAAAAAGAATAGATATATAAATAATTATCACTTATAGGTCATGTCGATGATAAATAATATTCGTACATAATAATGTATTGCTAGATACCGCTCTTATTTTATATTAATAATAAAATAGTTTATTATTAATATAACCGAATATTTTACCTATAGGGTCACACACATAGAGTAAGCCCACCAGAGGATAGTTTTATTTTAGTTGGACTGAAAATAAAACTATTTGGGCCTAACTCATTTAGAATGAGTCAGGAGCCCAATGTTTAATAAGAGCTCAGGTCAAGACCTAAGCCTATATATAGAGCATGAGATGCTCATAGGCTGCTGCTCAGAAATTAGACCATAAACAAATTTCCGTACTAGCATTCAGAGCTCTGTTTTTCTGGTGGGAGTGCTCGTGTGGACTCCTAAGGGCGAAGTTATAATTGCTTCGATCGAGGAACTTGTTCTGCGTCTACAAGAGGTAAACCCTAATTAAAAATTTTAATTTAGCATAATGCTTTGAGACATACGTGTTAGCAATTCTTTTGGAGTCCTTTGTGTTTCTGTTGCCTGACCCTAATGGGGTTCCCTAACAGAAATTACATCAGCAGAGTACTTACATGGAGTTTTGGGAGGCAAACTCCTTTCAGATGACAATTGGTAGGAGTTTTAAGCTACCGCCTCAATCAAGTTATACCCCTCCTCCATGTTTTTACTCATAAAAGCGCCACCAGCTATGACATCAAAGGTGACCCAATGGCTAGAAGTGAGTTCATTATAGAAAATATGGACCATTAGAGATGGACCCTTCAAGCAGTGAGTACAACCAAGCTCGTGCTTTATCCCTCAAAGAGAAAGGGGAAATCCTCAGCCTGATCGCGTCATTCGAAGTACCATTCACCTTTAGCGTGTCATAGTACTCTAAGAAGACTTGAAGGCGAAGGTTAGGATTCTCAGATTGCAATCCCCCAAACTGGTTTTACTACATCATGGAGATGAAAGAAGGCTTGATGTAACACCATAAATTTTAGAATAAAGGATTAAGTGAGGAGAATAAATATCGAATAATTATTTGTGGATTATTTAATGTCCCAAAATATTAGAAATAATTGAGTTAATATTTTTGGGGACTGTTGGTGATTTATTAGAGCTGAGTAAGCCAAAATTAAGCCCGATTAAAATATGGGCGTCAGACCAAGTATCTCCGATCCAGATGATATTGGTCAGGGCTGTTGAGAATATTATTGGTAGCCCGAATATATATTCAAAATAATTTTTGGATAAAGTATTGAGCCCAAACAGAGAACCTGTTTGTGGAAAAACAATGAAATTTTAATGAGGGAGTTAAAGTTAAATGCTAAAAGCCTAATTTTTCTCCCCCTTATTCTCATGACTTCTGAGACCATTTGGCAAAGATACACTTTTTCTTCTTCTTCTATTTTCTCCTCTTCTCTTCTTTCTTCTAAACTCTAAGAAAAGGTGGTTCCACTTCACTCTTCTCAAATTTCGTTCTCTGGAGCTTAGAAGGAAACTATTGGAGTTTGGATTTCCCTTCTTTCTTCCTCTATTCTCGTAGCTCCTCTTCTCTTTTCCTGGAGCCCATTTCGTTTGGGTGTGGTAAGCCATATTGACTTCTTTTGTTTGCTTTAATGTTGTGAGTCTTATGAAGTGTTAATGAAGTAGATGCAGTATGGCTGAAAGAAGAAGAAAGTTAATGGGTATTTATGAATGTTGGTGGGTTAGTGAAAAACCCTAACTTTTAAAGATTTGGGGAAAATGGTGAATGTTGGTAAAATGAGGTATTTGAGGACAAATGTAAGCTACTGAGAGCTTGGGTTATGATTGACAAAGCATTATCATGGATGTTAGGTTATGGGTTTTGTGGCTTTTAGATATAATGAAGGTGGTATGGTAATAAGGAATTCCCGAAGCCTAATAAAGAGAGGAAAAGGATGCCTGTAACATGTTTTATACATGTTATGAATTGTAGATATAAAAATGGTTAGTTAAAGTTGAATTTGTGTTGAGTGGTTGATTGATTGTGATTCTTTGTGTATGTTAATGTAGGATCCATTCCGAACGACGAGGCGGGTACGTCAAATCAATCAGAATTCTTCTCTTAAGGTAGGAGAGGTGTCTGTCTATTCTAAATGCATGAGTAGAATAGTGTTTGATTGTCATATGTAACAATATGCATGTTTTCCTTGCTTGTAATATTATGAAGATTGGTAATGTTGTGTATGGTGCTGATGATATGTTTTGGCAACATGCTTTGATGCATTTAGAATATTTGTGGTGTGCTATATGGTGGTGTTGAATGATTAATAATATGATGTTATGTCATGTCCACTATAAATGTGAAATGAATGTTGTTGATGCTTGATTGAGAATGGATGTGAATGAATAGCATACCGTTACTGATATTGAAAAGTTAATGATTGAAATTTATGATGAATGCCACATTGAAATTTGAGAATAAAGACTAAAGCCAACAATAATAAAATCCACTAAGAATGGTGAAGTGGTGTTGGTGGTGATGATGATGATGATGAAGTTGATGAGTGGCATGTACAAGATGCATAGAGTGAGAAATGCATATGATTGGCATTTGCATCCATGGCATACTGCATAGCTGCCGGTGTTGGAATTTTAGGGGATTCCTCTGGTTGGACCAGTGGGAGGGCGGCTCTGAGCATGAGCAATTTGTTATTTCCCCTGTGACTTGGTGTATGAGTCACGAAGCTGCCCATGTTGTGCTACGGGGAGCCGCATGTGGTTGACCCTTGTGGGGGTGGTTCTTGATGAGCAAGTGTCCCCGGTGGTACTTGGATCACAGCTGTCAGGATATGTCTCATGGTTGGCCCACAACACTATATATTGATTATATTGTTTACCGCGGTCATGGTGAAAATGACCGGTGTTGCAAAATGGGCGATACAGTTTGGTACCAGTAAACGATTGGTGAAATGCATGCAATTTAATGATAAGTGTACACATTTTACTACTGCAGTAGGGGCATGGTATGTGATCATGCTTGAACCCATAATTTGGTACTTATATTCCCATAGTCAGATCTGTAAATTATTGAAATATTCCATTGTGCATATGCATTAGCCTAAGAGCATTTGCATATAGCAAGGAAGTATGCCAATGGTGTCGATATATGGTGATGGATGTGTTGTGGATGAGGAGTTGTGATGAGACAACATATAAGATATGAATACCAAGAACAAATTGATTGAAAGGATGAGATGTGTAATAGTCCAATTATTACAGGACTAGATTATGAGTTATGTACCTTACCTGCTTCATTTCATAATGATGCTTATTTTGTGTAATGATGGTTGATGATGAATTGTATGTGAGTGCAAAGTGTACATGTATGATACATATGCACATAATCATACGGTGTTCATATTCATAGTTTTGGAATATATGACTCACTCTGTAACATCCCGATTTTTAATTTAATTACTGATAGAGACTAAGCCATTAATTAAGGGTTAACTACAGAATTGGGATTAATGAATAATTAAACTAATTGCTGATTGGTTAGAAAATCATTGAATAAATAATGATAATAATAATAATAATGCCAGGCGAAAGGACGCGTGTGTCCCTAAGGGTATAAGACAACTTCAGCTCTCTCTTCCCTTCATTAATCCACGCTGGACAGCTCTTCTTGTGGGTGCGTCTGGTCTCTCCTTTCCCTGTTTTCTCTTCTTCACTCTCATTCGCATTGAATAGTGAGAGAGTCGAGAGCTTTCTGGGAGGAACATCAACGCGGCTCTATTCCACTCCCTGTCCTTTTCTTCCTCTCCGTCGCCTCCTTCCCCCTCCTTCTTCTTCCACTTGGAGCTGTTAGTGTCCCAGTTGAAAGGCTGTGCTGGGAAGTGCCTTGGAGCCGTGGGGGAGACGAACCCGTTGGAGGAAAGAGCAACTCTGGCCCAGGATCAACACTGAGTTTGAAGGCTGGTGGAGGAGGAGTAACAAAAGGGCGATCGGTCAGCATTGCAACTCGAGGAGTCTCTGAACCCCGACAGCAGGTAAGGGGTGCTTTGCATGTCAAGTGTATGGTTTATGGACGGGTTCCGGGGAGATTTGCTTAATGTGTGGGGTGTTTGAAACGTGTTGATAGATGTGTTGTGAATGAGTATTTATGCATGAAACTCCCGGATCTTGCCATATCTGTGAACTATTTATGTTGTATGACCCATCCTTGAGTGCCTGTTAATATTTCTGAGATGCATGCGGTTGAACATGAGAATGCAGAGTGAATGTATGTGTGTGTTACCATTACTGCCGAATGCATGAGAATTGCATACATGAGGAAAAGGTGACCCGTGGAAGGTCAGGGACCCTATGAGATGATTTTTAGATTCCTGGCTAGTTCCATGAGGACCTGTGGTAGCCGAGGGAGCTAGAGTTAAGTCTCAAGACGTCTTTGGAAGACCGGTACCATGCGGGAAGGGCTAATGGACGAGGGGCCGGGAAGGAATCTGCAACTGAAATCATTGTTTAAGTCGGATCCGCATGCATGTATGCATGAGCATTGTTATTGAGGCTAACCTGATTGCATGGATTTGAATGATTGAGTAAATTACGACTGAAGGTATATCTATGTATTGATGTTGTGCCGAGTGTGACGTGTTGTTATGATAGAGGATGTGTGTTACTGTATAATCTCTGAATGGATGCTGTTATGTGACTCTTATATTATTTGGCAGTGTATATATATTTGCGGATTGAGCCATGTAAATTATATAATTGAGGATTGAGGTATAATCCGAGTCAGTAACAGTCATTTTATATGTAAAAGCTCACCCCTACACCATTTTCCAGTGTATACAGGTCGGACTCGGAATGGTGTGAAGGCCTCACGTTCAAGTGACGTGCACTCCGACTGTTGAGTGTTTGTATTGCATTTATTACGTTAGTCAGTTGTAGCCTTGGCCGACTCATAATAACAGTGTTGTATAACGAATATAAATTTATATATACAAGTAATCTGAGCTATTATGACTCGAGTGCATGTTTATATACGTATACGGTTTATGTTGATAACCTGTGCTTATAACGGATAACAGGTGCTGATGGATGAACGATGAAAGATAATGAGTATTCCGAGTGCATGATTATGTATGTACATATATGTTGTATACGGGTGACTTGGGTTTGAGTAGACTGAGAGGGGATGGTGGATAGAATATTGCTAAGTTAATGATTTCCCTAGTAAACTTAGTTGTGAGAGCCATCTCCGAGTAAGACTATAAATGGTTGTGCCTTCTTTTCTGAGTGGTGATGCTTAATTGGATTCTGAGTAAGATATCTTAGATGAACTTATATTGTGTAGGATCCGATGGGCGAATTTCCCGAGTAATATTAAGAACAATTGTTACCGAGTGAAAATATAAGGAAACCCCGAGTGATCCTCTTCCGAAGGAAGAGTTGTGGTAATGGTTAGATTGGAACGAATTCTAAGTGTACGATATACGTAATCCGAGTGAATGAGGTCCTACATCCCGAGTGGTTAAGATTAGATTAAGTCCGAGAGGGGCTTGACTTAATGACTTTCCCCGAGTGAACAAGTTGTCATATGCCGAGTGGATCTAGCTGGAATGTTCTGAGTGATGAATGAATATTGTGACCCCTTCTGAGTGAAGGAAGATCTGCGTTCTCTGAGTGAGAGATGTGAAAATATACCGAGTGACGGGGGTATGGTACAGACCCGATTGTATTGAAGTTAAATACCCCGAGTGACGTTTGATCAGGAAATATTCCAAGTGAGAAAGAGTTCTGGATTCCGAGTGGTAGAATTGGGGGAGTCATTTCCCGAGTGGTTTATACTTGTGACCTATATGAATGAAATGAGGAGCTGTGTAGATTCCCGAGTGAAGTGTGAGCGTGATGATTTACCAGGTGAACCTATGTCCCAAATCCGAGCGAGAAGTTACCTTGTACCTGTGTTCGCCCCAGCGAATTAGACTTAGCTCCAGCGAGTGTGTGTGCATGGAAGGCTTCTGGGTTGTTCGCTTAAGCGAATGGTACTTCGCCCGAGCGAGTGGGCTGTCTCGCTCAAGCGTCCTGGGTCCCGCTTGAGCGAGTGAACACTGGTTGCTCGAGCTGTGACTTCCGCTGGGCCTTCTTGTGAAGGTTTTTCTTTCTTCTGGTCGGCTTTTGCCTTCTCTACTCTTACGCCGTTTTAACTCTATTCCAATTACTAATCTGGGCAGATTATGAATGATTTGTAAACTCTAAATTTTGGGAAAAAATTTCCCCTGGTCTCGGTTTAAGTTTAATTAAATTAAGGATGTTTCAATTCTCTCCCATGTTGTCCATTTTTAGATTTGTGAATGCAGGACATTCATGGGAAGTGAAACTTTTGGAAGTTCATTTTGATGAAGGAGGTAAATAGATGTGTAGGAAGTGCCTTGGCCGACAGTCCAATATTTTGTATAATATATATATATATATATATATATATATATATTACAGATATATGCTCATTTTGCATTTAGATTGTTGGATTATGATGTTGAAGATTTGATTTGGAAAGTGGCTAAAGTTTGTGTAAGGTTTTGGTAGTATTAGATGACAGATTATGATATGGGTGTATCATCTAATTTTATGAATGAATGATGTATTTCTAAGAATTTGATTATTATGCAGTATAAATTGTTGATGTTTAATTGTTATGCAATGGATAGATTGGAAGGAAAATTAGGATGTGTGGTTAATTGATTCAATTATGAATATATATATTGCACAGATATATTATTGGCTTGAATTATTTTGGTGAAGAATTGATTTGGGTATGTCAGGCTGCATAATTTTCTAAGTTTTTGCATAATTTGTTAACTACGCTCAAGCGAGAAGATTCCTCACTCAAGCGTGAATGCTCTGCACTTGAATTTTGCTCACTGTCCATCCTTCGCTCAAGCGAGACTTAAACTCGCTTAAGCGCTAGTTGGAAGAAACCATTCTGTGATAATCTCGCTCAAGCGGAAAAAGACTCGCTCGAGCGAGAGGCATCAAGTGAGCTACTGGAGTGATTTCGCTTAAGCGAGAAACTCTCGCTCAAGCAAAATCAAGAGAAAATTGAAAGTGCAGGGGTGTCACGCTCTAGCGTGACCAAGCGTGAGGGAACCTACGCTCAAGCGAGCGTCGTACGCTCAAGTGCGCTCGGGTCCTGATTCTCCCTTCTTCTCATGCTCAAGTGTGACTCATGTATATTTGCGGCGTGCTCAAGCGTGGATGAGTGGAGAGGGCTTGATTTCACTTCACACTTAAGCATAAAGCCAGCACATCTAAGCATGATAACGCGCTCATGCTCAAGCGTGAGGGGGCCACGCTCAAGCGTGAAAACCCCTTGATACTTAATTTCATCCTCGCTCAGTTTTCTTTAAGTGTGATCTCGCTTAAGTGTTGAAATTAACGCTCAAGCGTGCTGATTCAGTTTTTACTTTCTTCATGAAAGTTGTAGATAATTTTGTCGCCCTCGTTTTGATACCCAATTTGCGTCAATCGGATTTTGGTATCCCGAGTTATGCCCGAATTACTAAAGGGTGTTCAGGCTGAAAATTTCAGCAGGGTTGATTTCATAAATTAACAAATTAAGCAATCTTTGGGGCATAATTGACCCTCAACTTCTTCATAACAATTGTAGATATTTGAGTTACGAATCTTTACAAACTAAATTGTAGATATTAAGTAATTATCGTAACTTAATAGCCTAGCTACGGTAGAACACAAATATTTCTCTCATACGATGTCGAAACCACTTTGTTCTTTTTTTATGGCTTCGTATAAAAAAACCCTAACTTATGAAGAGCTCAAGAGCCGATACTCAAAGGATTTTTCACGATGAACCCATCTTTCCAAAGTTAAAATAATTTTAGGGCCTCGGGAAGCACTTTTCCTTGTTTTAGGCATTACTCTTGCTCTAGGTTTCATATTTTTGTATACCATTTATCGTTTTGAAGAAGCAAATGAGACCTACAACTTTCATGTTAGGCACTTTTTCAGATTCTGGCCGTAGCTATAATCACATTTTTCGTAAAGTTAAGTATTAAATATTATAACTAGGGCATCACATTGGTACCGATTAAATCTAGACCCGACGGCCAGATTTTCATATAAATAGGGCATCACCCCTACCATTTTTCCTTCTCCAACACATCACTCTCTCTCTTTCTCTCAAATCACCACCGGCCACTACCACCCAAAACACCACCGTTTCACCTCCGTTCTTCGCTGAAACTACCTCCAATCACCTCTAACCTCCACCATTCTTCTTCCTTCACCATTTCCACCATCAAAACCACCACAAGACACCATCTCCACCACCAGAACAACTAATAAGTGGTTAAATTGCATTAGTTTTAGGGTTATTTCATCCTTATTTTTCAGTCATGTTTGTTTCCCCCTTTATCTCAAATATTTCATTTTATTCCACATGTGTTACTTGGGTATGTTAGTTTTGAAGGAATTATGATGTTACAGGCCCGTATGCTAGATAATTAGAAACAATTATTGAACATCATGTGAATGAAAGGAAGCTCAAGTCATCAAAAGCTCAAAAGCAAGTTTATTCCGACCCTTGGAAAAAAGAAATAAGCAAGTGGAACCCTCCTAGGCCTTAAAAGAATAGAAAAATCACAAGTGGAGAACCTTTTTGGAACCCACGGCCATGGGAAATTCTCACAGGCCGTGGTTCTCACTAATCTAGGCAAGGAAAGCGGAGAAAAATACACTTGAAAAAACCCACGGTCGTGGAAAATTCCCACAGGCCGTGGTTTTTGCTAGAAAAAAAACCACGGCCATGGAAAACTCTCACAGGCTGTGGTTCTTACTGTCAGAACAGAGAAAATTGAGCACTGGGGGACCTGTCACGATCCACGACAATGGAAAATTTCCCCATGTCGTGGGTTTTGCGCGCTAAGTTTAGAACCCTGATTTTTGGGCCGCTTTTCTGCATAAAAAGAGGGGGTAACACATAGATCAAGACACAGAGACTTAAGCCAAGGATTGAGAGAGCTTTTTCCAAGAGAATTTCAAAGGGGATTCAAAGATCAACAACAAAGAAACAACCAATTCATCGCTTTGGGGAAGATTGAGATCAATTAAGTGAGAGCTTGTTTTTCTCTTTTCTGAATCTAAGATTTGTAATTTGGGGAGCTATTCAATGTTGGGATTTGAATTAGGATTTTGTGATTTTGTAATTAACGTTATGATGAACTAAACCCTTTTTCTTGGGATTAAAGGGGTAGTATGTATTGATAATTGACTCAACTGCTCTATAATTTTCTCCTTTTATCAAATTCATGTTCTCTATTCAAGTTGGATGATTGCTTAATGCCTCTACAAGACTTCAAGAAAAGCGTAGTTGATTCTAAATTATATAGGCTACGAGAGTGGGTATATGATTTGAAAGCACAAATTGAACCTAAGTTCTTTTGGCTATTTGATAGACAAAAGAACTTTTGAGGATTAATGGATTTTCATAAATCAATAAAGGATCTAATTTACAAATCGAACATTTTTCTTTGGTGATTAGGTACTTTAGTAAGGCGTTGAGAGAAGGTTGCTAATAACATTAGGAAAATCTACCTTAGAAACTTATCTTTATAATTGGGGGAAACGAAAATGCATAGATTCAATTATTAAGCATATGAACCCTTTAAATCCCAAGATTCATCCTTTGATTGACTCTTTGAAGTGATTGATTTTCAATTTTCTAAATGGTTTGATATTTCTGATTTCATATTTTAAATTTCATTCGTAGTAAACTTCTTTTTAATTCATATCAATTGTCTGGATAATTGAATCATAGTGAACCAGTACTTGGACACAATCCTTATGGAGACGATAATCTTTTATATTACTTCGATAACCGTACGCTTGCGGAAGGGACGTATCAATAGCCTCCTAACCGACCTCTAAAATCCATCGTTCTTCATCCTGATGACCCCCGATCATCATTTTCTTCAATTTCTATTGATTAGTTTCAATTATAGTTGCTTCTAGTCACTCTCCACCATCGTGGGCAGCCACCACGCCACCACCTCTCCCTTTGTTTGATCGTTTGCATGTTGACATATCTGGGCTCTGATCGTCACGTAGAGTCCAACGGTGAAGACAGATCGTCGATCGGAGCTACATATTAGAAGTTGAGTTTTTGCCATTTCATCTACTATAAGGAAAATGCGACACATCAAGTAAGTGGGATATATTCTCAGGTATCTTGGGGTGGACTGCGTGTTTGGAAAGGCTAAGGTGCTTTTGGTTCTAACCTTTCCGATGGCAGGTACGGGAACTGTTGTTAAATTAAGTTACTTTAATTTTTATTAATATTTTATTATCATGTATAAGATTAATTTGATGGGTTGATTGTTACTAACCGTGATGATTAAGTGGGTATGTTAGGTATTGAACTGTGAAAATATTAAAAACCATGGGTGTCTATATGGATTCCAGTGAATAAATTTTGAAAGACGTGATAAATGGGGATATAAGGATGGACGGGCACGTGACCTTTATTATGTAAATTCATGTTATGTCTAAACGTCTGTAATAGTTATTTTGAAGTGCAGGTTATCATTCTTACCATCATGTTTGTCCTTAACACAATGAAAACAAGAAAATATTATCACCGCTACCATTTATATCACTATTATTATTATTATTATTATTATTACTACTACTACTACTATTACTAATATTATTATTATTATTATTATGTATCATTATTATCATTTACTATTGAGCATAATGGTCGGCTCCGCCGCCGCTCTTAGCACTTCTCTTTTATTTAATTTATGTTACTTATATTATTGAGCAAAATGGTCGGCTTCGCCGCTGCTCTTGACATTTTCTTTAATTTTTTCCATTTATTTTACTGAATATAATGGCCGGCTCTGCCACCTTATTCTCATCAATTTTTCTTTATTTAAGTTATGTTATTTATATTACTGAATATAATGATCAGCTTTGCCATCTTATTCTCCGCATTAAATTTTTCCTTTTATTTTGTTTATTTATCTATATTATAATGGTCGGCTCTACCGCTTTATTATTATTATTATTATTATTATTATTATTATTATTATTATTATTATTATTATAATTATTATTATTATTGTAAGTAACAGTCAAATACCCTTTTACTTCTTAAATTAAACACCCTTTCAAATTATTGTTGTTTTACTTATGAGTGATAAAATAAAAAACACATTATTTACTCTTCAAACTAAACGTTATTTTAGCTAAAATATAGCTGATATATTTTCTAAATGAAAATAACCAACGACGTCCAAAAAGTAGGTAGGACCTAACAAATTGAGGAGAAATATCACGAGGCAGGAAACACATAGATACCTAGGGGTCAAAAATAATGAAAAGAACTAAAACATACATGTTGCATCATGAAAATGATTCTTATGAAAACTAGAGCATACACTAGGGTACGCTGGAGAACATTCACATTCGATCCCCAAGTAGGATCTTGGGAGAACAATTGGGTCAAGCATCTAATGGCTTGGATTCGCACCCAATGTCGGACGGTCCGTGGCAAGCCTAATGTACTTTGACTAAAGACAGAGTGTAACTATGATCGTGTAGAGCCAAGTCCCATTATTATGTGATATGAATGACGAGATGAGATGGATCTATATTTATGTGTAGGACTTGTTATTCCTTGGTACCCAGTAATGTGATATAATATGTGAAGGACTTGGTGGGCTTTGATCGCTCTAGTGTCGAAACATTGTGCCCAGGGACAACCTAAGTGGGACGACTTCCAGTGAATAAGATGATGATGTTAATAATGATAATGATGATAATGATGGATTGGTTTATTGGGCCCATATACATCATGAGACTTAAACCTCAGATAATTCATAATGAATCTATCTCATGCATTCATGACAGCATTGTTGATTACTATAAATTGTAAATGTGTTGTTTGGATTATTTATATCATGATTCTGTTGACTGGGTATGCCCGCATTGGGAACCCTCGGGGTTTGGAGTATATACTCACCCATTTCTGCTTAATAATAACAGAAGAGCTAGGGAACCAAGAACTAGAGTATGAGGACCAACTGGAAGCGCTCAACAAGAGTAGGATGTCTATAGTTATATATATAGTTAATTAAATAACAAGACCAGGGATAACTGTATATATTTAAGGGTGCCCGTGTGCCCTATTCTGTTAAGAGTATAATTACTTACAGTTTATGAATGAGTATGTAAATTAATTAATACTTGCTTTCACTGCTCCGTCATTGTTTTACTTGTACAAAAAAAATTCCTACTTTTTCTAGAAACTTGTGACCTCTTAGTTAAGTAGGATGACCCAGCAGAAGGGTTTGTCCTAGTTAACCAAGGGTGTTACAATGCTCATGTATGGGTAGCTTGCTCCTTTGATGCTTGCATCTATTCCACAACATATGTGTCTGCTTCCCTTGGCTGCTAATCAAGTCAAAACGCACAACATCCAACGTGCCTACGTTGGCTCAGACGGAGTTATACTGGGGTTAGATCATCACATTTTAAATAATTACAATGTTACATTAAAAATCATATAATTACTAACTAAAAATACAAATAATTTATAAAATGAATAAATTTTAAACTTACTAAATATTTAATTATTATTCTTTTAAATTAATAAAAATGAGCCATTAATTACAAAAATGTCATAAAAAGTATACCTAATAATTAGGCCTTTTCAAGGCTTACTATATCCCTAAACTTAAGACTTTCTTGTCCTCAAGCAACAACTGAATTTTCTTAATTAATGCAGTTTATTTTCCTCATCAAGCCAAACCTGAACACGTTTCAACTGTAACACATAAATGATAACCTTTCAATTGATCCATAACAATCTGAATGCAACACTTAGTATGTAAGCTATGATGATGATGCTTTAATCTCACAAGTTAGATGTTTCCTTTTGCACTCAGTGTTTAGGTTAACAAGCATACACTCTTACTTGCAGGATAATATGTAAACATAAGCTTACAACTTTCCTAAGCATCATATATATAAGTAAATACACATGGATCAATAAGGACTTTCTTTGGCTTGTAATGAGGCTAAGTTACAGGCTCTATTTTGGTTTTTTCAGTCAATGGAAGGGTAGTGGATGTGTTTACTGAGGTTATCTTGCCTTGACCCTACTCTTCCTTTTTTTCTTTTCCTCGAGTAATTTTATTTTTAAAGAAAGCAGAAGGTAATTGGATTTGGTGCTTTTGTTTTCTTTGTTTTTCCTTTTTTTTTCCAGAGCTTTGCTTTTTTTCACATTTTCTTATCCTTTGGACTTTTCCTTATTTTCTTTTTCTTTGCACCTCTTTTTGCATTTGATCCTTCTCTTAATTTTTTTTAAAATGCTTATTTTTTAGAGTGTACCTTTTTCTTGCTATGGGGAACACTCTATATCCCCAAACTAAAATGTTGCTAGTCCTTAGCAACTTATGAAGCCAAGACAGGCCATCAATAAAGCACATCAAGGGTAACAATCATGGTTTTTCTTAGGATTTCAAAGCTTGTAATGTCAAGTATATAAATCTAAAAAAATAGGCTTTTAGGCTCAACATTCAAGGTCAAGGGATAAATATACATGAGGTAGGATTATTTGGCTCTAACTAAGTTATGAAACAAGGCCTTCATTATTTCCTTGTGCCAAATACATACATGCACAAGCAAGGAAAAAGGAAAGTTCTGCCACAATATTATCAAGCAAGCACACTCATAACAAACTTAGGCACAAGTCTCACAGTATATAAAGTTAAACATCAAACATGACATCCCTAAACTTAAGATATTCTGTTGACAATAAATTATCATCCTAGGCTATCAAAAATGTACTAGCAATCAAAACATGCCAAGCATGATGAAATAATTCCAATACAACAAGCATATCAATCTAAGTTGTAACATTCCAAATTTTAAAATAGAGAATAAATTAAGGAAATAAATATTGGATAATTGACTTTGAACTAATTAATGTCCCGAAATATTAGAAATAATTTAATATGGATTTTTGGAGACTGTAAATGAATTATTGAGACCGGATAAGCAGGAAACTAACCCGGATAAAATATGGGTGTCGGACCAAGTATCTCTGATTGAGATGCCTTTGGTCAGTGCTGTAAATAATATTATTGGGAATCCAAGTATGTATTCGGAAAAATTTTTAGAATAAGTATTAAGCCCGAACAGAGAGCCTGTTTGTTTAAAAACGGAAGAGTTAAATGAAAGATTAAAATTTAAAAATAAAACCACACTTTTTCACTCTCATTTTCGTTCAAATGCTGAACCATTTTGATAAACACTCTCTTCTTCTTCTCCTTCATTTCTTTTTCTTATCCTTCCAAAAACTAAGCAAGTGGTGTACCCATTCTTCTCCTCCATTTTCGTTTTCTCTAAGCTTGAAGGAGGTGACATTGATTTGAAGCCCTCCTTCCTTCTCCTCAATTTTCGTCACCCATCTTTCTCCTTCTAAAGCTCATTGTTGTGTATTGGTGGAGGTAAATTTGTCTCCTTTTACTTGAGCTTATGCCTTAGGTTTTGGGTTTTTAAGGTTTGGGAGAGTAATAAATATGTATGGTTGTTGGGAGAAGCATTTAATATGGAAAGCCAAAGGTGGGGTGAAATAAATAGGGACATTTATGAGTAATAAATGAGGTATATGAAAATAGGGTTGAAAGATGATGAATATTGAAGTGTATTTATGAAATGCTTAAGTTTCAATGAAACCCTAATTTATAATTTTAGGGGGGAAATGTGTAATATAGATAGGGTTAGCATTTATTGATGAGGAAAGTGTTATAAATGATGAAGTACTGGCATTTAATAACGATTTATAATGTTGATGAGAAGTCATAAATGGAAAACTCACCAAGGTGTTGGTGGGAAAATTAATGTATGTGGTGACCCAATAAATGGGGTTCTTGTATCGGTAACAATGAATGGTGATTTAAGGGAAGGAATTCCCAAAGTCTAATAAGGTAAATGAATAAAACCTATAAATAGCTTCTACATGATGAGAACCATACGTACATATATATGTATATGTATGTTGGAATGGTTTTGGAATGAATAATTGATGTGGTCCTATAATTGATTAGTGTAGGGCTTGATAATACTTGTGAGGCGGGAACATTAAACCCGGAAGTTTACTTCTCTTGAGGTAGGAGAGGGGTGTATTTTCTAAATGTATGAGAACTTGTATGATGATAATGTATGTATTGATGTAATGTGGCATGTTTCCTTGGATGGATGTAGTATCATATGTATGTGATGAGAAATTGAGTTAGATTCTTATAATGAATGATTATGGATAAGACCTTATTGGGGTTAAGATTGGTATAATGTGTGATGACATGATATGGATTCTATAACACCCCTGTTTTTCTGTACTCGAATCCCGATGTAATCGACATAATTAATAAAAATACGAATAAATTTTTCGCGTTTGAAATGTTTTCAAAATATCATCACGATCACATCAAGACCCGAATCACAGAAAACCCAAGAGTGAGATTAAATAACCTAAAGCTGGATCGATAAATAAATTGCCCATAACGGTATACGAAAATAGTAGAGTTTACAGCGGAAGAATATGTATACCGGGCACACGCCTAGTCCCATATATGACGATATGAGAAAAGGCTCGGCAAAGCATGCAATGGCATTTCAAAAGCCTAATAGGCAATCATCATCATTTTACGTAATTACATAAGCATGCAAGCCTAGGATATAATTGTACATATACATATATATATTCCTATACTTTCAGGAATCTTCTCCCGATTAACACAATCATCAATGAACATCATTCAATTTTCAATCCTTCAAGTACATATTAGATCATTTCTTACATACCACATATGTATTCACCATCCACAATTTTAAGGATTATCTTATACATAATCAAAATCTCTAAATCATCTATTTCTTCTAAACAATTCATTCATTATACAAGAACTCATAAATGATGCCGGCCAAGGCACTTCCTCTACCACCATTTACCTTCACCAAAGCTTGACTAAAGATCCGAGCTCATCCCATGGCAACCTGCATCACAATGCTAAAAAGGAGACCACATGGGAGAGTGAGTTATACATTCAAAATGAAGAATAACATATATATATATTGTGATCATGTGTATATGCATACAAACATCATGTGTGCTTTGCTATCAAAACATCAAATTATCATTCATTCATTATCTCATTATCACCATAGGCATACAAGCCTCATGAATCGCAATTTGTGACACCCTGGTTTTAGAGGGTAAATTTTTTCACAAAAATGATAACATTCCTGGATCCATAATAAAAACACTCCCTTATATGAAGATAAAAGAGCTGGCCCCATGGCTAAGAAGAAAAGACAGGAAAGGCAAAGGAATTAAAACCATTCACACGGAAGCATCGACAACGCCTGAGCGAACCACAATACAGCGTGCACTCGCTCAAGCGAGATCCAAATCCGCTTAAGCGAGACCGACCAACTCGCTCGGGCGAACCACCATTCGCTTAAGCGAATCCAACCCCAAGCCTTCCAACAACACACACTCGCTGGAGCGAAGCCTTCATTCGCTGAAGCGAGAAACCACACTCGGCATTCCCATCACTCGGTATTCGAGACAATCATTCATTCGGTAAACAATCAGGTCCAGTCGGAATTCATGCCTAAGTCCTCTCGGAATTTAATATCTTAGTTCACTCAGCATCATGGGGTTCCACCACTCGGGAACTACCCCAACAGTTACCTCACTCGGCAACCCATAACTTAGTCTCTTAATTTTTATCCACAGAGTCAACATAAAGATCCTCTCGGGAAATGAAGGGTATCTCACTCGGATTCCATAAGCCCTCACGCTCGGATATTATCCAATCAAACCACTCGGTGTAATTCAACCTCGAGTCACTCGGTAAACATCAACCATTTAGCACTCAGCAAAATAGAACTCCCCTACTCAGAGAGTACATAGAATTCCTCTCAGCCATAAATCACTCGGTTAACACTTATATTTCTCTTCACTCGGGGAAAATCACAACATCAAGTCACACTCGGACTCATTCCATAACTTAGCCACTCAAATTATATATTACCCTATTCACTCGGAATAGGTCCCCATATTCACTCGGAATACATTCATAATTCGTACACTTAGAATATAACCAATCTGAGTCATTACAATAACACTCCTCTTGGAAAAGGATCACTCGGATTTCCACTCGGATTACTCGAATCATTCCCCACTCGGGATTCACCATATATTCTTCACTCGGAATCCTCAAGAGCCATTATCACACAGTAAGAGGCTCACACATGAGTTACACTCGGATATGGAGTCCCATACATAAGACTCACTCGGAAAAGCAACTAAGCTACATATATTCCACTCAGGATTCATCGACTTAGTGATATTCATACATCATCATTTCCTAGTCGGTAGGAAGCATCAAATCAACATAAATCACTTATATAGATATAATCTCTAATTCCAAATCCGACTACTATTACAGCGATACACTTCCACCGATTCATAACCATGTTATCAACATAACATATATGTACATATATACGCATACACTCAGATTCTTATCTTTATACATTCCATTCACCAACACATTCAATCGGTATGCATATAATACCATCACTCGAAGTATATATATATATACATTAACGTGTACTCGGGTTATCCAATCATCTTGACATTATTCATTCAACAAAACCCGTTATCCAATACAAGTACATGATTTCAATGTAGCCTATATATATATACAGACATGCACTCGGATTTCCAATAACCCAACTTCAATATATATATAAAGTGTATTCATCATACAACGTTAATATTACAAGTCGGCCAAGGCTTTAGTACATCAAATGTACTCGGAATATAACATTATATACACAACCATTATCATAAACACCCAACACTCAGGTTTAAGACCACCACATCATCCAAACCGACCTGCATATACTGAAAAGTAGTGTAGGGGTGAGCATTACATATTAAATGACAGATATTGGCTCGGATTAATCACAGAATCCACAACATGCGATAACACACAACATCAATCAGCGTATAAACACTGCCATTCGACATGAACAATCACAAGCATCTTCCGATCGGGATTTCACCCATTTCACTCGGCTATACAGCCTAATTCACTCAGCAACTAGTATACTAATCTACTCGGATTTCACTTAACTCCGAGCCCTGCTCAAGGAGTGTGCCTGAGCCCATCTTCAGGACTTAGCCATATTCCATATAATGTCATCTGATTGCTGATCGGTATAGGAGTCCAACGCTTTCCAGTGGCGAATCGGATGCATACGGTTTCATTCACTCGGCGTTCAACGCCAATGCACTCGACATTTCATCAAGCGTCTCATTTCACGCTTAGTGCCCCAGGCACTGCCCCGAGTCCAACTCGAGGTCTTTCATCACATTCAACATTAGGACCACGTCCTCTTCACTCGGGATTATACCCTTGTGGCACCCCGTAAGGTGTTCATTCATATTCAATAACTCAATAACTCGTATGCATATAAATTCAACACATATTCATTCGATTGCCCACTCGGAAATCTGCGTTCAACATTAAATTCATTCGGCAACACAACAACAGTCAGATGACTCGGCTTATACAACATTCACTCGGCAATCCTATGCCATCCACTCGGATTATCATCTATTCACAAGCCTCACAGGCTGTTTCATGGGATACACTCGGACTTAGCATTTTCTAAGCCTCACACCATTGTATATGAAATTTCCACTCGGAAATCAACTCTGTTAATCATCCCATGCCAATATTTCACTCGATATTAGCTATAACAGCCCCCAATCATCCATTCATCATAAACATATGCATCAATACGCATTACATCCATCTAAATGTATAATTTCACATAGGAATTAGTAGAGGGCCACACCATGCACTCAATATTAATATAACATGCATCTCAAGCATCATAACAAATTCATTATCATAAACATCAACATATACTGCATGGACGGACATCAATCACATCAATACAAACATAAACATCATACATATCCGGGCCACTAATCACTCGAAAATCAACAAAAACAACACACATCAAATGTCACGCATCACAGTGAGGGAGTTTCACCCGGAACCCGTCCAGAAATCCATGCATTTGAGATGCAAAGCCCCCCTTACCTGGATGAAGCTTCCAGGAGTCACAGGACCACTCGGTCCAGCCACAGCAGCACCCTGCTTGGCTTTCCAACGTAGGAAGAGCCAACATGGCTTCCCTCAAAGCAGATCAGCTACCAAGCACACCATGCCAAGCCTCCAAGGAACCACAGACCTCACTCGGCCCAGTAGAGGTCCCTAAACGCTATCTCCACTCAAGCCTTCAAGCCATCGAGTCAGTGGAGAAACCTCCCAGCACAACATAAAGCTGTTCCATACTTCCCACAGCACCGTGAGCTAGTCCTCACCATCAGTGGAGGACAACCAAGCTTCCATGCACCATCTATGCCTTCCTCTTCACAACAGCAGCACAGCACGGCCTCAACAACAGTGAGCTACTCTTCTCAAACGAGGCACTCACACAAACTGCTGTAGGCTCCCAACCGAGCCCCATCTAACCCATCATATGGAGGAACAAGAAGAGGAAGAAGAAGCACAACCAGGAGGACAAAAGAGGGATCTTGAACCCAGCCTCCACACACAGCACCATGTTGTTCCTTACACAGCCACACTCTTCCACTCGGTTCTACACTAAGCATGAGTGGAAGAAGATGATGAAGGAGAAAAGGAAGATGAAGATAAAGGAGACGAAGGAGATGAAGGAGAAGAAGAGTCTCCAAAGAATTTTTAGAGAGAAGGGAGAGCATTTCTCTCACTCCATAACATGCACCAACGAGGGAAATAAAGAGAGTGAGGGGGAAAATCCAAAGCTGAAGCTTATCAAAATACATACACACTCCATCAGCCATCCCATCCTCATTTAATGCAAGTCTATCAGCATTTAATACCATTCCCCTAGCAATGATTACTCACACCCAACGTGGACAAGGGAGAGAAAGGAAACTAAAACTCCTAAGGCACCACCTACCACCAGCGTGCATAAAGAGAGAGAAAGGGAGGGAGAACTGGGCCCACCAGCTTCCAAGGCACATGGTTCATTCTTGTATTATTAATATTATTATTATCATCATTCAATAATTTGCCTAATTAGCAATTAATCCACCATTAAATTAACAAAACCATCACTTAATCTGGAATTTATAATTAATTTAAAAATCTGGGATGTTACACAATTCATATCATAAATAAGCACAAGCACATACATAATCATATACACAATCACCTGCCACTTATCAACAAGGGCATTCGTAATCATTATCATCATTAATCCATTAAGGTTTCACTCAATACCTCCTCACAAGGGGTTTCTCATCTCTCGTGGTCATCCCATCTCAAATGCCATGGTCTTAAAGCTAATGCATATGTTAACTGTTTAATGCATATGCAACGGATCCAATGTCATATCACGGGTGATCGCAACCACCATAATCAATCATTCATAATCATTGGTTTCCCGCCTCGCAAGGGGTACTCCCTATAGCAGCCTCGCAAGGTGCATCTCGTGATCGCAACCACGTTTCAACAATTCTCATAGGTTTCCCGCCTCACAAGGGGTACTCCCGCCTCATGATCGCAACCATGGGCATCATAGGTGCTCGCAAGCCCTTTATCATATCAAATACCAAGTGATCATAACCACTGGCTCATCTTTATACAATGGTCCCCACAGGGCCTTTCACATTTCACAACCGGGTGATCGCAACCATCGGCACAATATCATATCATCCTCACATTGGTTTCCCGCCTCGCAAGGGGTACTCCCTTCATAGAATCCCGCAGGATCTTTCATCACTGTGATCGCAACCACAAAGTATCAATGCTATGCCATGCCATGAATGCAATGCAAGAATGCATATGCTCAACAACAACCTCGCAAGGATATCTCACCCTCTCATTTAGGGGTACATTGTATATTTTAGTTTTATCATTAATGGCATACAAACATTCACAAGGCCCCTCAAGGCACAACATACATATAATAGGCACTTCAATGGCCACAACATCATTCATAATAATCCACACATGGATATAAAAAGGCATGGCTGCCAATCATAGTATTAGTCCATACATAAAATTATTCGAAACATATTCATCATTCCACTTAAGGCAATCACACTTATGCCCAACACAATCATGTTCTTGGACATACATCTCATAACTCATCATCAAGCCCTTAACATTACTTTCGTATGATCATTCTTGGTGGTTAAGATTTTATGTTTCCCATTATGTGTATTATAGGCATAATCAAGTCATCCCAATATTTTAATCATTATCCAACACCACCATATCAATGTCTTAAATATATATATCCCTTTACATCCCCTCAAGCCTCATACAATATAAGGGAAGAAGGCCCCAAGCCATCAGAACCGAGAAAAGAAGGGTCAATACAAATAGAACCGAGAGAAAAAAAGGGAAAATTCCATTAGGGAGGTCACTCGTCCAAGCGAAATCCCCACTCGCTTGAGCGAGTGCCGAACAATACACATGGGTGAGACAGAAGGGAGCAGAGCGAACAGAAATAAGAAGCAACAGGGGGAGCTTCACTCAAGCTAAAACCGACTCGCTTGAGCGAGAGACACAAGCTTCGCTTGGGCAGAGCCAGGGAGCATGGATGAAAACCATCAAAACTAAGGCCATTCGCTTAAGCGGAATTCGGCCAGTACTAGTATAACCCATAACTAACTTGGGTGAAACCTCCTCGCCTAAGCAATAACTCCCAGAGCCGAGCATATGCTCACTCATTCAGTAAATTTCCCAACACTCAGGTTTCTGTTGACAGAATCCCCCCAAAACGACCCATCATTCATTCGGTTTTCACTCGGCAAAATTTATCCGGATCCGAGTCATCTCACATTCGGCTTCCCACTTGGCATAACAATCTAGACCAACCTATTTTTCATTCAACCAAATCATTCTAGGGTCGACTCACACTCACATAGTCTATCACTCGGCTAAGTATTCCAAAACCGACTCATTACCTGATCGGTCCTCACTCGGTGAATTATTTCAAAACCCACTCTTCTCTCTTGTGATCTTTCACTCGGCAAATTAATTCCAAGACCGACCATCACTCACTCGGTCCTCCACTCGGCAAAATCAGTCCAGACCGAGTCCTCTCTTACTCAGACTTCCACTCGGTAAATTCATTCCAAATCCAAGTCTTCACTCACACAGTGTTCAACTCGGAAAAATAATCCAAAAACCGACTCACCACCCAAGTGGTCACTCACTCGGCATCTCATTCCAAATCCGACTTCCTTTTTTTTTCTCTCAAACGGAGTTATTCTAGAGTACTTCTGGACAAACTCACACCATGTATCCCCAATCAGTGCCATCCCCACTCGGAACTACACACACGGAGGGACTCCACTCGGAACGAGTTACACTGAACTCGGAAATTCCCTCTCGGAACTCCACTGCTTGGAATATCACACAGGGAGACCTCTCACTCGGAATTATATCCACTCCCTCACTCGGAAGGTCTTGTCTTGACATAGCCTACTCGGAATTTCACCCGGAAATTCACTACATCATGAAATTATTTTGTAAGGTTCCCACTCGAGTGGAATTTCATCCAGAATCTTACTTGCTCCCACTCACTCGCTACACTCGGTCAAGACACAACCATACCAATCACTCACCTGAGTGGGCACCCTCCCAGCGTCAAACTTCACACTTTCGCTCAAGCCACTTACACACGCTTGGGCGAAAAATGTCCAGTGACCATTTCCTCACTAGCTCGCTCAAGCGCGGCCATGCCCGCTTGAGCGAGATTCGTCCAGTAACTCCCCTGATTGCATAATATGCAGCTCGCTTGAGCGGAAACCTCACCCGCCTGGGCGAAATTGGTCCAGAGACCATTATACCAATACAGGGGATCCTCGCCTGAGCGAGATCCCTTCTCGCATGAGCGAGAATATCAGCACCCAAACAAAAGCAAAAATTCTAACAACTCAGCCCATAAAGTTTGCATTCAAAGCCAATTCCCTCACTCCCAACACCTCATATACAATATATAAGGCTTATGCAACTCGTTCTAAGCATTCTCACTCGGAAGTTTTCATTATAAGTCAAATTTAAACATATCCAACGTTCTTACACACTATAAAAGGAACATACCACCTGTTCACACATTCATACTTATCGATTTACATTACAAACATATTATTCATGTTGAATTCAAACTCATCATCATCTTATATACTTATATTCATACCTTGCCACAACAAAACCATATATTCTCACACATCATCCTCAATAATCATCAACTTGTCAATTCAATTAATTCAATACATACACATGGCAAGGCAAGCATGAGTATTCATCATATACAACAATCACTATTGAATTTACTATGCAATTTGAATGTTAACTCCTCTTCTACCTCGAGGGAAGAGCCAAAACGATTCCAATGCTCCGAATGCTCCATTGCATCACCCGAAATACAATCTACATATCATATGCAAGTATATTCACGTAATTAATAACCATCATAATTCTAAACACTTGCTAGCTTATCATAAAGCTCAACCCCAAGTCCTAGACTTGCTAAACACCAACATATGCAATTGTGTTAGGCTTTGGGAATTCCTTTCCCAAAGCCAAGATCCTCTAGATCATAAAAGGCCAACTAAACCCAACAACATCACCATCACATTGTTACTCAATATTCAACTTAGCTTTCATATCCATCAATAACCACAATGGTTTAGAACCTCATCAAGTCATAATCTTTTCACACCAATCCCTCATAATCCACATTTATAACAACACTCATCACTAAACATCACCCATTAACATTCAATTCAACCTTTCAAACTATACAATATCCATTTCCCTAAATTCTTAGGGCTAGGGTTTTCATCAAAACCCAATAACATTTACCCATGCTCATTAATCACCATCAATGGCTATCTTTCATCATTAATATCATTCTCCAACATCATTAAACTTACATTCTATGCATATTTCACACTTTCCCCAATTTATTAAAGTTAGGGTTTCACTAAAAACCCATCAACATCATAAATGCTTATTTATTTTCCACTCATCCAAGTATTAATTCCATGCACCTATAGCAACCCACCATTAATTCCATAATAACAACACCCCAATAATTTTTCTAACCTAGGATTGATTCCATACACCACTATTCATCAAAACAACATCTAACCTCTTATCTTAACACTTCAATAACCCAAAACCATCAATAAAAATCATGAGTAGTCAAAACCATACCTCTCTTCCAAGCTTAAGATCCAAAATGAAAGTGAAAGGGAGAGGAGAAGAAAGGAGCTTCAATCAACATCATCTCCCTTAAGCTCCATGGAAGAACGAAAATGGAGGGAGGTGGAAGAAGCACCACCATTGGCTTAGGGTTTTGAAGAGAAGAAGAAGTGGAGAAGGAGAAGGGAAGTAAGAGAAGAAGAAGAAATGTGTTTGCCAATGGAAGCAAGAACCCAACGAAAATAAGGAAAGAAGAATGGGCTTTTTGGTTTTAATTTTTAACTCTCCATTAAAAGTTCATCGTTTTATAACAAACAGGCTCTCAGTTCGGGCTCAATACATTATCCAAAAATTATTCCGAATATAGATTTAGATTCCCAATAATATTCTTAATAGCCCTGACCAACGGCATCTCATTCGGAGATACTTGGTCCGACACTCATATTCTAATCGGGTATAATTTTATCTCACTTAAACTCAATAAATTATAAATATCAATAATAAATCCCAATTTAATCATTACAATATTTTTGGGACACAAATCCACTCATATACAATTATTTATTATTCATTCCCATCAATTATTCATTTTTATAAAATTCAAGGTGTTACAGATTCCATGTGTGGTTTGATGAATATTTGAAATCCTTGACTTAATGATTCTTGAATATTATGATCGGAATATATACATATGTTTGAATATGTGGAATTAACATGGTAATTGAATAGGAGTATACCCTAGATGAGAGGGTAAGATAACCTATATGAGATTGAGGCATGCATGAGCATTGTTGCATACATAGCATGGCATGCATATCATGATGATGTTGAAAAGTGGTTGTGATCACTTGATGTTGGAATATAAAGGGCTTACGAGTTCCTGTGATTATTGGACCGGTGGTTGCGATCACCTGGTATTTGAAATGAAAGGCCCTGCGGGACCATTGAGATTGTATGCCCGTGGTTGCGATCATGAGGCGGGAGTACCCCTTGCGAGGCGGGAAACCATTATGAATTATTAAACGTGGTTGTGATCACGAGAAAGCACCTTATGAGGCTGCTAGAGGGAGTACCCCTTGTGAGGCGGGAAACCAATTTAAATGAATGAATGATTATGGTGGTTGCGTTCACCTGAGGAAATATAAACGGATCCATGTATATGCATCTTAAACACCAGCATGTGCATTAGCCATAGAAGCATGGCATAGAGTGGTATCCTATTGAGGAGATTGTGTGAGGAATAGGTGGAACTCCCTTTTTAATTACTAACTGTAATTGTGTCAATGATTGGTATGATCTTGTGAATTTTGATGGATATATGTGTTTAATGAATTTGATGAATGATTGGATTTGTGCTAATTGAACTTCTCTTGGGAAGAAGATGTTTAATATTGCATTCATGTATATATTATCACAATTATTAGATTTTTATCATTGAGAAAGTATACTCACTCTCCATGTGGTATATCTTTTTAGCTCCTGTGTTGTAGGGCTTGCCTATGGAGCTATTGTGTGGAGAAGAGGTGTGAAGGAAGCCTATTTTGGTTAAAGAATGCCTTGGCCGACAATTGTTTTGGGTTTGTGGGTTCTACTTGAATTTTTGTAATGTATATAGTCATAATGAATGTTTTGTATAGCCAAGGATTGGTATAGACATTAGTATGGATGATGAATAGACAATGTTAATTATAGAAGGTCATGTAGGAAAATGAGAGCCAAGAGTTTATGGCTCATTTTCATTAATGACCTTGGCCTTATTCGGATAATGAAAATGAAGCTTGATGTAGTTAAAACTTATGGAGGAATGATAGTTTACATGAAATATTGTATTTTTTAGATCATGCTTAGTAGTAAGTTAGATTAAAATATAATTCATGAATTGGAAGGTAAATTTATGAGTAAGATAGATTGGAACAAATATTAAATGCTGAATATGATGAATGAGATGTGATAAATTTAAGTGGAATGGATTAAATTGAGTTTTGGTATGAGGTGTTATTTGATTCCTTCATTTTCTGCGTTTTTACTGATAATCTCGCTCAAGTGAGATGGATTCTCGCTCAAGCAAGAATCCCCCCTATATGACATTTGGTTATTGGTCAAATCTCGCTTAGGCGAGAGTGTGTCTCGCCCAAGCAAGAGGGAGGGGATTCGCCACTAGTCAAATTTTGCTTGAGCGAAAGGCTTTTGGATGTGGCATTCGCTCGAGCGAGTGAGCGTTGGGTAGATTCTGGACGATTTTTGCCCGTGCTCGCTTACTTCGCCCAAGCGACTTCTGAGGATCTCGCTCAAGCGTGATGGGGCTCACTGAAGCGAGTCAGCCCCTGATCCTTCTCCTATTTCTTTTACTCAGCTCGCCCTATGTCTCGCCCGAGCGCTCCCTTGGGACTTGCTCAAGCGAGTGTGGTTCTTGCTTGAGCGAGGGATATCCTAGTCCTCCAAATTGTATTGCCTTGATCACTTTTCATTTTCTTTATATATGATCTTCATCTTAAACCAACTTATGAACCCTTTGGATATATTTTGAGGTCATTAATCCTTATGATGTTTAACCTCTTCGAACCCAACTATATAGCAACAATTTAAATAAATTTTCTACTATTTTCAATTGAGAATTCCTCAATAGTTGCTTCCCTTAACTTACCTTCTCATATCTTCATATATGAGTTAGGTCTTTTTAGATCTAGGGTATTGAATGACAGTTTCACTACTTATGTTTTCATAGATTAATAATACTAAAATCACGAAAAATTTACCCTTATTTTTAGGGTGTCACAACCTGGTATCAAAGCATTATTTAATTTATACTGTTGTGATTAATTATTATTATTAGAGCATGACATGCATTTAATGAATGATCGCCATTGTTGCTTGACTATGTATGAATTGACTATGGATTAAATGTGATTGCTATAAGTCCGGCCAAGCTTTCTTCACACTATTCTCCCTCAATGATGAATTCTTATGTTTTATGAATGCATGCGACACCATGATATGATGATATGCTTTTATGAGCTTTGATATGAATTGGTTGATATTGGACTCCTTGATGGAGGGCCATAACTTAATTTT
Organism: Clitoria ternatea; assembly: GCA_037962975.1. NCBI lineage: Eukaryota > Viridiplantae > Streptophyta > Magnoliopsida > Fabales > Fabaceae > Clitoria > Clitoria ternatea. Next base: position 72,422,180 of record CM075672.1, read on the forward strand.
CATGATGAAGTACTATAGTATGAAACTATAGAGGGGTTTATGAACGAGTTTACTGATGATAGTTGAATCTCATGTTATGATTATAGATATTGAGATGGCCTGTCATCGTCAAGATAATGATGACGCTATAGCTAAAGCTTTGAATCATTTTGCGGACCTCCTTGAGTCACAAAATCGTGATAGACAAGAAGCGGAAAGGCAACCTGCTCCTGCTGTTCATGGTACTCAAGGCCTTGACATTTTCTTAAAGCGGAAACCATCTGAGTTTCATGGTGGATTTAGACCTGAACAAGCCTATGTTTGGATCTGAGATGTTGAGCGGATCTTCGATAGTTTTGAATGCAATGAGCTCTAGAAAGTGGAATACGTTATTTTTATGCTGAGGGATGAAGTGGAGACTTAGTGGAGACTCACCAAAAGTAGAATGATTGCTGCTACTATTCCCTTGATTTGGGAAAATTTTAAGCTTGAACTCATGAGAAAGTATGTGCCCGAAAGCTATAAGAGTAAGAAGGAGCTTGAGTTCATGGAACTCAAGTAAGGCGCAATGACGGTGGAAGAGTATGCTTCCAAATTTGAGGAACTTTGTGAATTCTACCCTCCTTATCAACAAGAGGGAACTGAAGCCTCTAAGTGTGTGAAGTTCGAGAACGGTCTACGCCTTGATATTCAAAGGGCCATTTGTCATTAAGAAATTTGAAGTTTCACGGTACTTGTGAATAAGTGCCGCATTTATGAGGAACATGCTCCGCCTCATCATTCTAAATTTGACTCTAAGTTGAAGGGTCAATCTTCCAGCTTCAAGAGGCAAGGGAATTTCAGAAGGGGACGCTTTCAGAGGGGTGCTCATTCTAATGTCCAAGCTAGAGGCGGTGGACATGGTAACACTTTTTGTTGGGGCAATGCAAATGCTAATAGCCTGAAATGCTATAGGTGTGGTGGTCCGCACTATGTTCATGAATGTATGCACCATGAGGATGTGGTATGCCTTAATTGTGATCAGGTGGGACATATCCGTCCTGCATGCCCTATGCTTACAAGACTGACTCCGATGAAAGCTAACACTCCCAACCATGTTAATGCACCCACTCATGTGAACTGCGGAGGCCACAATGGTGGTCGGGGCCATGGTAATGGAAACAATGGTGGCTAAAATGGTGGCCGTGGAGGCTATAATGGTGGGAGGCATGGTAATGGTCGAGGTAACGGCAATGGTGCTGGCGATGGAAATAGGAACGGTGGAAATCTCCAACCAAATGCCGGAAGGGTGTTCGGTGTGATTGGTGAGGAAGCAGCACAAGCAGATAACTTAGTTGAAAGTAATTTCAAAATACTCAGAAACTTAGTTCATGTCATTTATGATTCGGGTGCAACCCACTCCTTTATATCTGAGGATTGTGTTTGGCGCTTGAGGTTACCGGTGCATTTAATGAAAAATGCCCTTATGGTTACCACCCCAACCGGTACTTGTCTCAGATCGGTTAACCGATGTGATAATGTTGACATGCTCCTAGAAGGGAGAAGGTTTATTGTGTTGTTTATTTTCTTACCTATGAAGGGATTGGAGATCATACTTGGTATGGATTGGCTCTCCGCCAATAAGGTTTTGGTTGACTGTCAACAGCGGACTGTCATTTTCCCTTCTTTTGATCTGGGGAAATTCGATGTGCAAGGTATAGCTTAACTCTGCATATTACTATCTCTTGCTAATGGGACAAATGGTCCTGATCCTCTTAATATCCCTGTGGTGTTAGAACTTTTGGATGTGTTTCCTGAGGAGATACCCGGTTTACCGCCTCCACGGGAGGTTGAATTTACTATCGATCTTGTACCTAGTGCGAAACCAGTGTCTATCGCTCTTTATAGGATGTCTCCTATGGAGTTGGCTGAACTTAAGAAGCAAGTTAAGGAGCTACTTGAGAAGGAGTTTGTTTGACCCAGAGTGTCACCCTGGGGGCTTCTGTTTTACTGGTCAAGAAGAAGGATGGAACCATGCGGTTATGTGTTGACTACCGCCAATTGAACAAACTAACAATAAAGAATAGATATCCTTTACCTCGTATTGATGATTTGTTGGACCAATTAAGAGGTGCGGTGGTGTTTTCAAAGATTGACTTGCATTCTGGTTACCATCAAATTCGGGTGAGAACCAAAGACATTCCGAAGACTGCTTTTAGGACGTGATGTGGCCATTATGAGTATATTGTGATGCCATTCGGAGTGACTAATGCTCCAGTGGTGTTCATGAGCTACATGAACCATATCTTTCACGAATACTTGGATCGCTTTGTTGTGGTATTCATCGATGATATCCTAGTGTATTCTAAGAGCCGCGAGGAACACGAGCAATATCTGAAGGTTGTGTTGAATATTCTTAGAGAGAACCAGTTGTATGCTAAGCTCTCTAAATGCGAATTCTGGTTGTCGAGCGTCTAGTTTCTTGGTCATGTGATATCCGAAGGTGTTTCGGTGGATCCTTCCAAGGTTGAAGCCGTTATGGCATGGCCTAGACCTACATCGGTTACAGAAATCTAGAGTTTCCATGGACTTGCAGGTTATTATCAAAGGTTCATCAAAGGTTTTTCTCGTCTTACTAAACCTTTAACAAACTTGACAAGAAAAAACCAACCTTTTGTATGGATGGTTGAGTGTGAGAGATGCTTTGAAGAGTTAAAGATGAGGCTGACTTCTGCGCCTATCTTGGCATTGCCTGATTTACAAGAAGACTTTGTGGTGTATTGTGATGCTTCTAAGCATGGACTTGTGTGTGTTTTGATGCAGAAAGAACGTGTTATAGCTTATGCTTCACGTCAGTTGCGACCTCATGAAGTTAATTACCCGACTCACGACTTGGAATTGGCGGTGGTTGTGTTCGCCTTGAAGATTTAGCGTCATTATCTTTATGGGTCGAGGTTCGTGGTCTTTAGTGATCACAAAAGCTTGAGATACCTCTTTGATCAAAAGGAATTGAATATGCGCCAAAGGAGATGGATAAAATTCCTGAAGGACTATGATTTTGAATTAAGGTATCATCCGGGAAAGCTAATGTTGTTGCCGATGCTCTTAGCCAGAAGTCCTTGCATGTGATGGTCAAGGAATTTGAGTTGATTAAGGAATTTCAGAATTTGAATGTTGGAACTGAAGTACAATCTCCCAAGAAGCTATGTTTTGCTACCTTAAAGATATGCAATGAGTTTTTAGAACTTGTAAAGGAGAAACAAAGAGATGATGAATATTTACAGGAGATAAGGAGATCTCAAAGCGAAGGGAAAAATCTATTTCTTGTAGAAGGTGTTGATGGCTTATGGTGAGTAAAAGGTCGTGGGTATGTGCCTTTATTTGTAGATTTGAGACACATGGTGCTTGAGGAAGCACACAAAAGCACTTTTAGCATTCACCCTGGTGCGACCAAGATGTACCAAGATGTAAAGAAGAATTTTTGGTGGCCTAGAATGAAACGTGATATTGCCAACTTTGTAGCTTTATGCCTTACTTGTCAGAAGGCAAAGGTAGAGCATCAGAGACCTTTGGGTACTTTGAGACCACTTGATATCCCCGTTTGGAAGTGGGATGCGATTGCTATGGACTTTATGTCTGGTTTGCCCAGAAGAAGGTGTAGATGTGATGGAATCTAGGTGATTATGGATCATTTGACAAAAAGTACGCATTTTCTACTGATCAGTATGAAGAGTTCCTTGTAGGATTTGGCACAATTATACATTCAAGAGATTGTGAGGTTACATGGTGTGCCATCAAGTATTGTCTCTGATCGTGACCCCCGATTTACTTCTCGATTTTGGGGGAGTTTACATGAAGCGATGGGTTCGAAATTGAAGCTAAGCTGGGCGTACCATCCTCAGACTGACGGACAATCTGAGAGGACTATTCAGAGTCTAGAGGACTTATTACATGCTTGTGTGTTGGAGCACGGCGGTTCGTGGGAGAAGTATCTGCCCCTGATTGAATTCACCTATAACAACAGTTTCCACTCTAGTATCGGTATGGCACCGTATGAGGCGTTATATGAAAGAAAGTGTAAAACCCCTTTATGTTGGCTAGAAGTCGGAGAGAACTTGGCCTTAGGGCCTGAGATTGTTGAGGAAACCACTGAACAGATTAAGATGATCCGAGAGACGATGAAAATTGCTCAAGACTGGCAGAAGAGCTATTATGACAAAAAGAGGTGGATTGGAGATGTTGCTTATCGGATTGCGCTCCCTCCACATCTTGCAAACCTACATAACGTGTTCCACGTATCGCAGTTGCGGAAGTATGTTCATGATCCTTTGCACGTGATCTCTATTGATGATGTTGATGTGCGGGACAGCTTGTCCGTTCCTCCCATTTCGGTCCGTATCGTCGAGTATTCCATGAAGAGATTGTGGAATAAAATGGTACCCTTGGTTAAAGTAGCATGGAAGCATGGGAACGTGGAGACACTTACTTAGGAACGTGAAGATGATATCCGTCAGCGGTACCCTCACGTATTCGAATCCGGTATGTCAAATTTCAAGGATGAAATTTCTTTTAGGAGGGGTGGATTGTAACATCCCAGATTTTAAAATAGAGAATAAATTAAGGAAATAAATATTGGATAATTGAATTTGAACTAATTAATGTCCCGAAATATTAGAAATAATTTAATATGGATTTTTAGAGACTATTAATGAATTATTGAGACCGGATAAGCAGGAAACTAACCCGGATAAAATATGGATGTCGGACCAAGTATCTCTAATTGAGATGTCGTTGGTCAGGGCTGTAAATAATATTATTGGGAATCCAAAAATGTATTCAAAAAAAATTTTAGAATAAGTATTAAGCCCAAATAGAGAGGCTGTTTGTTTAAAAATGGAAGAGTTAAATGAAAGATTAAAAGTTTAAAAATAAAACCACAATTTTTCACTCTCATTTTCGTTCGAATGCTGAACCATTTTGGCAAACACTCTTTTCTTCTTCTCCTTCATTTCTTCTTCTTCTCCTTCCAAAAACTAAGCAAGTGGTGTGCCCATTCTTCTCCTCCATTTTCGTTTTCTCTAAGCTTGAAGGAGGTGACATAGATTTGAAGCCCTCCTTCTTTCTCCTTCAATTTTCGTCACCCATCTTTCTCCTTCTAAAGCTCATTGTTGTGTATTGATGGAGGTAAATTTCTCTCCTTTTACTTTGAGCTTATGCCCTAGGTTTTGGGTTTTTAAGGTTTGAGAGAGTAATAAATATGTATGGTTGTTGGGAGAAGCATTTAATATGGAAACCCTAAGGTGGGGTGAAATAAGTAGGGACATTTATGAGCAATAACTGAGGTATATGAAAATAGGGTTGAAAGATGATGAATATTGAAGTGCATTTATGAAATGGTTGAGTTTCAATGAAACCCTAATTTATAATTTTGGGGGGGAAATGTGTAATATAGATAATGTTAGAATTTATTGATGAGGGAAGTTTTATAAATGATGAAGCAGTGGCATTTAATGATGATTTGAGAAGTCATAAATGGAAAACTCACCAAGGTGTTGGTGGGAAAATTGACGTATGTGGTGACCCAATAAATGGGGTTGTTGTATTGGTAACAATAAATGGTGATTTAAGGGAAGGAATTCCCAAAGCCTAATAAGGTAAATGAATAAAACCTATAAATAGCTTCTACATGATGAGAATCATGTGTACATATATATGTATATGTATGTTGGAATGGTTTTAGAATGAATAATTGATGTGGTCCTATAATTGATTAGTGTAGGGCTTGATAATACTTGTGAGGCGGGAACATCAAACCCAAAAGTTTACTTCTCTTGAGGTAGGAGAGGGGTGTATTTTCTAAATGTATAAGAACTTGTATGATGATAATGTATGTATTGATGTAATGTGGCATGTTTCCTTGGATGGATGTAGTATCATATGTATGTGATGAGAAATTGAGTTAGATTTTGATAATGAATGATTATGGATAATACCCAATTGGGGTTAAGATTGGCATGATATGGATTCCATGTGTGGTTTGATGAATATTTGAAATCCTTGACTTAATGATTCTTGAATATTATGAGCGGAATATATACATATATTTGAATATATGGAATTAACATGGTAATTGAATAGGAGTATACCTTAGATGAGAAGGTGAGATAACCTATATGCGATTGAGGCATGCATGAGCATTGTTGCATATATAGCATGGCATGCATATCATGATGATGTTGAAAAATGGTTGCGATCACTTGATGTTGGAATATAAAGGGCTTGCGAGTTCTTCTTATTATTGGACCGGTGGTTGATGTAGGCTCTTCATCCACTTTCTTGAAGAGAGATGGATCTAGGGCTCTTTCTTCTATCTTCCTTCAATGTGAGCTTGAGGACTCTTCTCCAAGGCAATGAAAACCGAAAACTAAAGCCTAAAACTAGAGGAATGTGACGCCAAAACAAGGGGAAAAAGAAGTGAAATGGAAGGAGAGAAGGATGGAAAATGGAGGAAGGCTTGGAAAAAGGGAGAGGGAAAGGTTGGAGGCCACTTCCTAAGATGGAGGAAGATAACTCCACTCACCACCAAGGGAGGGAGAAACCCCTTGGATAAGAGCTTGAGAGAGCTCTTAAATTCTAGAGAGAGGAGGAGAATCTCTCACTAGGAAACACTTAAGTGCTCTCAAATTTTGCAAATGAATTAATGGTGCTTGATTACAAAAGGAGAAGTCCTTATATAGGCCATGGGAATTTCGGCCAAGGACTAGCTAAATGGGCTTGGTCATGAATCCAAGGCCCATTAAAAGAAAAGGTAAGCAAATGGCCCATACATGGCCCAAAAGGAAAAGTACAAGGCCCAAAAGTGGCCCATTTGACCTTGCAAGGCCCAAATCTATCCTATAAGCCTAGAGAAACTATTTAGAAAGTATATTACAAGTAAAGTACACATAGGTCCTCATAGGTTCCTTATTGGGCTTAGGCCCACTAGAAGAGAGAAAAGAGAAAAGGGCTTTATGAATGCTCTCTTTGGCCCGTTTGGTCTTGGCCCTTGTGAGGGGACCTCTATATGCTTCAAGTCCTTTCTCTAATGTAGTGTGAGGGTCTTCCTTGGGTATGTCCACATTATGCTCCCCCTCTTCAAAAGGATTTGTCCTCAAATCAAAGGCATCATCCTCATCATCTATATCAAAGGGAGACAAATCAGTTATATTGAAAGAAGCACTCACACCATAATCTCCTTGTAGATCTAGGACATAAGCATTATTATTAATTTTCTTGAGAATTTGGAAAGGCCCATCACCTCTAGGGTTGAGTTTGGATTTTCTCAAGTTAGGAAAGCGTTCCTTTCGAAGGTGTAACCAAACCCAATCGCCAACCTCAAAGGTGATCTCCTTTCTTTGTTTATTTACACAACGAGCATAATGTTCATTTTTAGTTTGTATTTGGTGTCTAACCTTCTCATGAAAATCTTTGATAAATTAGGTCTTTGCCTCTCCATCCATATGAAGGACAGAGTCAGAAACCTCAATGGGCAAAAGGTCCAAGGGTATGAGAGGGTTAAAACCATATACAACCTTAAATGGACTATGCTTGGTTGTGGAGTGTTGTACCCTATTATATGCAAACTCAATGTGGGGTAAACACTCATCCCATGATTTTATATTTTTGTGTACTAAGACCCTAAGAAGTTGTGAGAGGGTCCTGTTTACTACCTCTGTTTGGCCATCCGTTTGAGGATGACAAGTTGTGGAAAAGAGGAGTTGTGTTCCTAGCCTTGACCAAAGAGTTTTCCAAAACTGGCTTAGGAATTTGGTGTCCCTATCAGAAACAATGGTTTTGGGCACACCATGTAATCTCACAACCTCTTTAAAAAAGATCTTAGCAATATGACTAGCATCATCAACCTTATGGCAAGGGATGAAGTGAGCCATCTTGCTAAACCTATCCACAACCACAAAGATAGAATCCATTCCCCTTTGGGTCTTAGGTAGGCCTAACACAAAGTCCATGGATATATCAATCCAAGGTGCACTAGGTGTGGGCAAAGGAGTATATAAACCACTAGGTGATAGTTTTGATTTAGCCTTTCTACAAACAATACACCTAGAGCAATGTTTTTGAACATCTTTTTTCATTTTGGGCCAATAGAAGTGTTCATGTAATATAGACAAAGTCTTATCTCTTCCAAAATGACCCATGAGTCCTCCCTCATGACTCTCCCTAAGTAGTAGATCTCTTAAAGAGCTTCTTGGAATACAAAGTCTATTGGCTTTAAAAAGATAGCCATCTAAAATGTAGAAGCCCTTATGAGATTTAGAAGTGGAAGATGAGTTAAAGATATTTGAAAAGTCAAGATCATTTGGGTACAAAGACCTAATTTCATCAAGCCCAATAACTTTGGCTCCTAGAGAGGTAAGTAAAGAGTGCCTCCTAGATAAAGCATCAGCCACAGTATTGGTTTTGCCATTCTTATACTTGATGACATAAGGAAATTGTTCCAAATACTCAACCCACTTAGCATGTCTTTTGTTTAACTTATGTTGCCCTTTTATGAACTTCAAAGATTGGTGATCACTATGTATCATAAACTCTTTTGGGATTAAGTAGTGCTCCCAAGTTTGTAGGGCTCTAATTAAGGCATAGAAGGGTAGTTAATAGTGGCCCCATTAAGTTTTTCACTAAAGAAAGCTATGGGGTGACCTTCTTGTAAAAGCACAGCTCCTATGCCTACATTTGATGCATTACACTCAAGCTCAAAAGTTTTAGAAAAATTTAGAAGTTTTAAAATTGGAGCATGAGTGAGCCTATCTTTGAGATCTTGAAAGGCTTTTTCTTGCCTAGGCCCCCATATAAAAGAAACATTCTTTTTGACCAACTCATTTAGAGGGGAGGCTAGGGTTGAAAAATCTTTCACAAATCTCCTATAGAAACTTGCGAGACCATGGAAACTTCTTACTTCACTCACATTTTTAGGTGTAGGCCAATCTTGGATTGCCTTAACCTTAGAGTGATCTACCTCAACACCTTTAGAACTAACTACAAAACCAAGAAAGACAATGGAATCCATGCCAAAAGAACATTTTTCAAAGTTAGCATAAATATTGTTTGTTCTCAAGGCAAGCATAACTTGTCTTAGGTGGATTAGATGAGAGGTCATGGACTTTGAGTACACAAGAATGTCATCAAAGTATACCATAACAAAATGCCCTATGAAATCCCTTAAAACATGGTTCATAAGTCTCATGAAGGTACTTGGTGCATTAGTTAGGCCGAAAGGCATCATTAACCACTCATAAAGGCCAAGCTTGGTTTTAAAAGCGGCTTTCCATTCATCTCCTTCTTTTATTCTAATTTGGTGGTAGCCACTTTTAAGATCAATCCTGGAGAAAATTGTAGATCCACTAAGCTCATCTAACATGTCATCAAGCCTAGGTATGGGATGCCTATACTTGATGGTGATGTTATTAATGGCTCTACAATTCGTACACATTCTCTATGAACCATCTTTCTTGGGTACAAGTAAAACCGGTAATGCGCAAGGGCTTAAACTTTCTCTAATCCAACCTTTGGAAAGTAGTTTATTCACTTGGTTTTCTATTTCTAAACTTTCCTTAGGGTTGCATCTATAGGCAGGTCTATTTGGCAAACTAGCCCCAGGAATAAGGTCTATTTAATGCTCAATGCCTCTAATAGGAGGTAACCTTTTTGGAATGTCTTTTGGGAAGAGGTCTTTAAATTCTCGTAAGATATTTTGGATCCCTTTGGGCAAGGGGGGAGGAGAGGTGCCCATAGAACACAAGGAAGTGTTAGGGATATCTTTTGGATATATGATCAAGCAATGCTTTTGTGAAAACATGGCATGTTTCATATCATATTTTGTTGCGAAGAGATTATGTTGGGAGTCATTATAGATAATAACTCATTTCCCTTTATTGTCTTTTTTGTTTTTCTTTGGTTTTTCTAAACTTATATGGGAAGAAGATCCTAACTCTTTTTCTCTCTTAGCTTTCATTTGGATTTAGTCTTTTGCTACTTGTTGTGGAGTTAGAGGATGTAGTACTATCTTCTTACCATCTAGTTTAAATGTGAGGGTGTTAGTGAACCCCTCATGAAGGACCTTCCTATCAAATTGCCAAGGCTTTCCTAATAGTATATGGGTTGCTTCCATAGGCACTACATCACATTTGACTTCATCTCTATATGTGCCTATGGTGAAATTTATTAGGACTTGCTTATTGACTACCATTTCCCCTTTTTCATTTAACCATTGTAATTTGTAGGGACTTGGGTGATCTATAAGCTCTAATCCCATCTTTTTGACTAGTCTTTGGCTTGCAACATTTGAACAACTCCCACTATCAATAATGAGAGAACATAATTTGTCATTAATGTAACATCTTGTATAAAAGATGTTCTCTCTTTGTATTGTGTCATCGAGTTTTACATGACTACCAAGCAATCTTCTAATCATGTACAACTCACCATCATCCCCTAGAATGTGCTCACTGTCATTGGAATCACTACTAGAGTCATCACTTGAATAGTGAGAATCAGAATTAGACTCTGATTGACTTGAGTAGGTTCCATTAGTTTTTAAAATCATTGTTCTTTTTGTTGGACAGTCCGAAGCAATGTGTCCTCTTCCAAGGCACTTAAAACATTTTATGGAAGAAGATCTAGAGGATTGTGGTTTTGATGATAGTTCATGCTTATCATGTTGATTCCTAAAGACTTTGCCATTTTTATGTAACTCGCTTTGGGGTTTGGAGGAGGAAGCGCCCACTTCTCTCTCTCTAGGGTTTCTCTCAAACCTACCTTTATTTTCTACCCATTTTGACTTATAGGCTCTATTGTTATCCCCACTATAGGATTCTCTTTCCTTAAATTGGTTTTCTACTTTGGTGCATTGGTGGAGTAACTCTTCTATATCCACATGTGGAAGGAGTTATACCCTATTTTTGATGTTCCTATTAAGCCCATGTAAGAACCTATGCATTAGGGTTTCCTCATCCTCTTCTAGATTGGCTCTAATCATGGCTATCTCTAAGGCTTTATAGTAGTCTTCTACACATTTGGAGCCTTGTGTGAGCCTATTAAGCTTTGCTAATAGTTCACCCCTATAATAGTTAGGAACATATCTTTTCCTAAGGAGAGCTTTTAAGTCTACCCAATCATCTATGGGAGGGAAGTTGTCTCTTTTTCTCTCCTTACAAATTTGGGTCCACCATACTAGAGCATAATTTTGGAAAGAAAGAGTTGCAATCCTAACTTTTTTATCATCTTTTATTTGATGAGAGTTGAATATTTGTTCTACCCTCATCTCCCACTCTAAGTAAGCTTCAATGTCACTCTTTCCATTGAATGGGGGAATTTCTAATTTTACCTCTCTTAAGCCTATGTCATCTTTTCTATGTTCATGGTGCCTTCTTTGTCTTGTTTCTTCCTCATTATCACTAGTGTTATGTCTTTGATTTCTTTGTCTATGCCTAGTTCTAGGGGGTTCATTATGCTCAAGATTAGTTAGCCTAGCATTAATATTGTTTAAGCTATCCATTATGTTATGAAGCATGGTTTTGTTCTCCCTATCACTAGATGACATCTTTTAATGTTGTCAAAGAAATTCAAGACAAAAACAAAGTATGTATAGACAAGCTAGTCGAGGAAGATGAATGCAATACAATTGGAAAAAACACCTCAACAATCCTAAAATATCAATACTAGGTTTCTATCCTAAGGGAAAAACAATGTCCTAGGTTGTCTTTAACTAGGTTAGTCCTATGTTGCTTATGGAAATCCTAAGTTGTCCTTAACCTAAGTTGATTATGTTTGTCCTAGGATGTTATTAGTGAATAACTAACCCTAGACAAGCCTAACCAAATTAGGTTTTAAGAAGTAGTTAACCTAAGAAAAATTAGTTCAACTAACTAACTAAGTCTTAACAACCCTAACTAAAAAGTAGTTAATTAGTTATGGAAGTTGTAACAAAGTCTAACCACTATAACTAATCAACTAATTCGGTTATCTATTAGTTAACCCAACTAACAATTAGTTATGACAACTAGAATTAGTTCCAACCACTAACTAATTAGTTAAGAGACTCAACTAACTATCAACTAACTAACTAATTATAGTTGTAACTTCTAACTAATTCTAACCAATTAACTAAGAGTAGTTAACAATCAAATGCACATGCACTACCCTAATTCGAAAATTTACTAAGCAAAAGGGAAAATTATAATGTCCAAAAAGTCCAATGTCCTTGTTGTGTCCAAAATACAAGACAAAATCCTACTACACAAAGCCTAAGAATTGAAAAACTTTGCCTAAGTTCTACTAGTTACAAAGCTTTTGCCTCCTTTACAATTGTCTTCAAAAGTCCTTCTTGATGTATAAGCTCCAACTTTACCTAGCAAAGAACAAGACAACAACTCCAAACAAGATTTGGTTAATGGAAATCACAAAGAAAACTTAAAACCTCACAAAAGTGTATCTCTCAAGTGTATGCCTTCTCTTAGAGATTATCAAGCTCAATCAATTTCCACACCAATCTCAAGTGTTTCAATATGCTACCCTCACTTAATGGCGAAATGGAGTGATCTTAGAAGTCCAAAAGAATACAAACTCAAGACAAAACTTTAAGAAGCAAAAATGACAAACTAAAAAGGCTTAAGAAATAATGGCTACTCAAATGGAATAGAATGAAGGTTCAACAATTAACTTGGAATGACAAGACTCTAAAAGCAATAAAAGTTCAAAAGAATGAAAGCTAACTTGGAATAGAATTGAAATTGACAAAACAAGACAAATAAGAAAAACATGCAAGAAACAAAGTTTAAGGTATAACCTAGCCTAGAAACTCTAGAGTTGCAAGAATAAGCAAAGAAGTCTTAATGAACAAGTCTTAGAAATGTCAAGTAATGAAACAATTCTCTTTTGGTATTAGTAATTTCAAAATTTTAGTGATGATGTTTGGTGTCTCAAATTCAACTTTGTAATGAGGCTTTCTCTTTAACACTCTTTTTCTTCTTTGGTACTTTTCTTTTCTTTTGATACTTTTCTTTTGTTTTGATACTTTTCTTTTGCCTCTCAAGATTTCAAGATAACAACACCAATTTTATAATACCAAACCGAAATGCACTAATGTTAATAACAAGTTCAATTAATGCTTCTTGCTTAAGGCAAATTATACAACCTTCTCCTAAATTGAAGTATAGGAGGTGACTAAAAAATTTTTTTTTGACAAGTTTTGTGTTTTTTATGCAAGCAAGATGAAAAAGGAAAGTAAAAGTGATATCCTAAAAGTGCAACAAAATTAAACCTAGAATCAAACTAAGAATAGAAACTAACAATCCTAAAAATTGGGTTGACTTTGGAGTGTCTTTAATGTGAGACCTCCCAACACAAGAATGGAACCTTTTAGGAGCTAATCAAGATGCTTGAATTGCCCCTACTCCACACGGTTTTTGCACACTAAAAAGGGAGAAGCAATTAACTTCCTAGAACTTTAGAAAAGGTTCCACATGGCACTTAACTAACTTCCTAAATTGGCTCTAACTAACAACTAACAATTAACTAACATGTAACAACAACCTAACCACCTAACTACCAAAATTGACAAGTGCCAAATCTGAAATTTTAGAAACTAAAATAGTATGCTAACAATTGCTAACCGAAAATGACCATATCAATATGCAAAATTGAAACCACAAAAGAAACTAGCACAAAAACTCAAAAGAACCAAGACTTTTTATGATTTTCTATGCTAACATGGCATTAATAAGGCATATGAATGACTAAGAAACAGAATTCCAGCCAGCAAAAGAGGTGAAAAAACGAAAAACTAAAATGGAAGAGAAAAAGAAAAGAACCTCCCAAGGCTCTCTGATACCACATGATGTAGGCTCTTCATCCACTTTGTTGAAGAGAGATGGATCTAGGGCTCTTTCTTCTATCTTCCTTCAATGTGAGCTTGAGTAATCTTCTCCAAGGCAATGAAAACCGAAAACTAAAGCCTAAAACTAGAGGAATGTGACGCCAAAACAAGGGGAAAAGGAAGTGAAATGGAAGGAGAGAAGGATGGACAATGGAGGAAGGCTTGGAAAAAGGGAGAGGGAAAGGTTGGAGGCCACTTCCTAAGATGGAGGAAGATAACTCCACTCACCACCAAGGGAGGGAGAAACCCCTTGGATAAAAGCTTGAGAGAGCTCTCAAATTCTAGAGAGAGGAGGAGAATCTCTCACTAGGAAACACTTAAGTGCTCTCAAATTTTGCAAATGAATTAATGGTGCTTGATTACAAAAGGAGAAGTCCTTATATAGGCCATGGGAATTTCAGCCAAGGACTAGCTAAATGGGCTTGGTCATGAATCCAAGGCCCATTAAGAGAAAAAGGTAAGCAAATGGCCCATACATGGCCCAAAAGGAAAAGTACAAGGCCCAAAAGTGGCCCATTTGACCTTGCAAGGCCCAAATCTATCCTATAAGCCTAGAGAAACTATTTAGAAAGTATATTACAAGTAAAGTACACATAGGTCCTCATAGGTTCCTTATTGGGCTTAGGCCCACTAGAAGAGAGAAAAGAGAAAAGGGCTTTATGAATGCTCTCTTTGGCCCGTTTGGTCTTGGCCCTTGTGAGGGGACCTCTATATGCTTCAAATCCTTTCTCCAATATAGTGTGAGGGTCTTCCTTGGGTATGTCCACATTAGTGGTTGCGATCACCTGGTATTTGAAATGAAAGGCCCTGTGGGACCATTGAGATTGTATGCCTGTGGTTGTGATTAGGAGGCGGGAGTACCCCTTGCGAGGCGGGAAACCATTATGAATTATTGAACATGGTTACGATCACGAGAAAGCACCTTGCGAGGCTGCTAGAGGGAGTACCCCTTGCAAGGCGGGAAACCAATTTAAATGAACGAATGATTATGGTGGTTGTGATTACCTGAGGAAATGTAAACAGATCTATGCATATGCATCTTAAACACCAGCATGTGCATTAGCCATAGAAGCATGGCATAGAGTGGTATCCTGTTGAGGAGATTGTGTGAGGAATAGGTGGAACTCCCTTTTTAATTACTAACTGTAATTGTGTCAATGATTGGTGTGACCTTGTGAATTTTGATGGATACATGTGTTTAATGAATTTGATGAATGATTGGTTTTGTGCTAATTGAACTTCTCTTGGGAAGAAGATGTTTAATATTGCATTCATGTATATATTTTAACAATTGTTAGATTTTCATCATTGAGAAAGTATACTCACTCTCCATATGGTATATCATTTTAGCTCTTGTGTTGTAGGGCTTGCCTATGGAGCTATTGTGTGGAGAAGAGGTGTGAAGGAAGCCTATTTTGGGTAAAGAATGCCTTGGCTGGCAATTTTTTTGGGTTTGTGGGTTCTACTTGAATTTTTGTAATGTATATAGTCATAATGAATGTTTTGTATAGCCAAGGATTGGTATAGACATTAGTATGGATGATGAATAGACAATGTTGATTATAGAAGGTCATGTAGGAAAATAAGAGCCCAGAGTTTATGGCTCATTTTCATTAATGACCTTGGCCCTACTCGGATAATGAAAATGAAGCTTGATGTAGTTAAAACTTATGGAGGAATGATAGTTTACATGAAATATTGAATTTTATAGATCATGCTGAGTAGTAAATTAGATTGAAATGTAATTCATGAATTGGAAGGTAAATTTATGAGTAAGATAGATTGGAACAAGTTTTAAATGCTGAATATGATGATGAGATATGATGAATTTAAGTGGAATAGATTAAATTAAGTTTTGGTATGAGGTGTTGTTTGATTCCTTCATTTTCTGTGTTTTTACTGATAATCTCGCTCAAGCGAGATGGGTTCTCGCTCAAGCAAGAATCCCCCCTACATGACATTTGGTTACTGGTCAAATCTCACTTAGGCGAGAGTTTGTCTCGCTCAAGCGAGACTGCCCTGGCATCAGTGTTTGCCTACTGGAGGAAAATCGCTCAGGCGAGTTGGATCTCACCCGACCGAGTGGGAGGGATTCGCCACTAGTCAAATTTCGCTTAAGCGAAAGGCTTTTAGAGGTGGCATTCGTTTGAGCGAGTGAGCGTTGGGTAGATTCTGGACGATTTTTGCCCGTGCTCGCTTGCTTCGCCCAAGCGACTTCTGAGGATCTCGCCCAAGCGAGGTGGGGCTCGCTCAAGCAAGTCGGCCCCTGATCCTTCTCCTATTTCTTTTGCTCAGCTCGCCCTATGTCTCGCCCGAGCGCTCCTTTGGGACTCGCTCAAGCGAGTGTGGTTCTCGCTTGAGCGAGGGATGTCCTGGTCCTCCAAATTGTATTTTCTTTATCACTTTTCATTTTCTTTATATATTATCTTCATCTTAAACCAACTTATGAACCCTTTGGATATATTTTAAGGTCATTAATCCTTATGATGTTTAACCTCTTCGAACCCAACTATACAGCAACAATTTAAATAAATTTTCTGCTGTTTTCAATTGAGAATTCCTCACTAGTTGCTTCCCTTAACTTACCTTCTTATATCTTCATATATGAGTTAGGTCTTTTTAGATCCAGGGTATTGAATAGCAGTTTCACTACTTATGTTTTCGTAGATTAATAATACTAAAATCATGAAAAATTTACCCCTGGGTGTCACAAAAGTTATGCTTAAGTATATGCTTAGGATAACTATCTCAAAATTTGGATGTGAAGGCCTTAACTTTTTCTAAGTTCTTTTTCAATCTAGTTTTCAACTATCATAATGATGCATCTATATTTTTCAGTTTTAACGGAGAAAGGATAGTGCACTTCCCTTTATTACCTTTGGCGCGGTTGATGGTGATGTGAAACAGATTATTTACAGGGAAATAAAGTGAAAACAATGGAAAACAAAATTTAAAAGGAAAAGATGGGTGCTATACAATGTCAAAAGGAATAGAAACATACAAGAACTAATTTTTTTCTTTAATTATTGAAAAAGAAATATAAAATTCATAGAGGCAATCCCAACATGAGTACATTACATGCAAGTATAGAAACACCCTTGTTCTGGAATGACATGTAAGAGTGAACCCATGAGCCAACGTAAACATGCCAATAACCTGCATGTAAACACCAAAATTGTGGACTTGAATCAGGCCTTGATCAGTGCGTGCACTTCAGTACACCCAGTTCTCTGGTCCTGCTCAGATTGTGGTCAGCTTTTTATGTGTTTGAATGCCTATGCCCAACATTAGCATGTTGTTGCCCTAATGGTCTTCCTGACTGATTTGTACCCCCTACGCATGAACATTGAATGAGGCGTCTGTACATTCAATGCAGCACGTGAAACATAGGAATTGACTCTACATGGGGCGTATATATGCCAGCTGGGCGTTGAATGATAAGTCTTGAAAAGACTTAATAATTTCATCTTTAATTTAACTTAATCCATTAAATATTGTTAACTTTGGCATTGTTATGTAATGAATTGTCATTCTTTCTTGTTTTAATTATTTAATTCAAATGCATTTAAATTATGCAAGAAAATGGTTAAAAAGATAAGTACATAAAGAAAAATGTTTATTTGAGAGATTCATTAACCTAGCGTACATACGCTAGAAAGCCAGCGTACATACGCTAGGCATTGATATGTTGTATTTTGCAGGATTAGGTGCAGGAGATCCAGCGTATATACGCTGGAATCCCAGCGTACGTACGCACACAAATAGAATCAAATAAAGAGAAGAATCAGCAAGGTATAAGGATCACGCTCAAGCGAAGGAGTTTGACGCTTAAGCGTGAAGTCAACATGCAATCCACGCTAAAGCGAACAAGTTTCACGCTTAAGCATGAGCCTTGCATTCACGTGAGATCACCATGCATGCATCAAAATAAAGCACCACGCTCCAGCGGACACGTTTACACTCAAGCGTGAAGTCACAGAATGCATAAAGTTAAGGCCATCACGCTCAAGCGTGCACACAATCACGCTTAAGCGTGAATTCTAATTGCCCAGTTTATTATTTTTCCTTCAATGTGATTTGCTGTAGTGGTCACCTTTAATTATTTTATTAGTTGCCAACTATTTTTGTATCCTTGTAATTTAATTATTATGTTATAATTATTTATTCCTTTGTAAATAATTAGAGTTAGTTAGTTATTTTTGCTATAGCTATATATATTTGTAATTCTTTTGTAATTTACACACACAAGCAATATACAACTCTTATTTTCTAATTTTCAATCTCTCTCTAAACATTTTCCCTCTCTAAACTCTCTCTTTTCCATGGCTCTCTACGTTCTATTTTTTGAAACCACTTCCATGGGTTGCTAAACTCCTATGGTTGGGATTGCTGAAGTTTCCAATGGAATCTTGAATCTGCATTGAGGAAATTATCTTCTAAAGCATGAGGAGAACAAGTTGAGAAGTGGATCTACATTGCTAGATTGATAAATCCAGACCTAATTGAAGAATCTCACCAATGAGGAATCATGGTTGAGGCTTAGGTAACTTCCAGCTTCCTAACTAATTCAGGCCTAGTAATTAGGTGAATAGTTGGGGTTCAATCCCTGATTCGCATTAGATTTTTGTCACTGAACACTTAAGGGATTAGGGTTTAATGCTTAGGAATTAGTGTTAATCACCTAAGGAATTAGGGATTAACCATCTGTGAATTGTCCTCTTGAGTCTGAAGCTTGATTGAATCTCAATTGTATGTTTCTTAGTGAAATTGTGAGTTGAAGCAATCCTAACCTATCTTCCACCAATTACACTTCACCTTTTGTATTGTTTCTGAAATTGTAAAAACATAAAAATAATAGAAAAGCATAAACAGAATTGATTTTACCTTGTGTTGTTCTGGTTCAGCTTGTACTAGTCCTAGGTTGTGGTAATTACCTCAATCCCTATGGGACGATCAAATATATTATAAATTTAACGATTGGTGCGCTTGCCAAAATAATTTAATCCTCCGAGATTATGAATCATTGAACCGCTGGGCTCTTGAGGAATCTCTGACCTTATGCTTGTCATGTGACTCTCTTGAAGCGTACGCTCACACTGTTGGTGTAGGTACATATATTTGTCCCTGGCACATGGTCCACACCAGTATTTGTACACAATTGGCAGTGTGTGCATGTTGGTCCTTAGGCTAAAATTGAACACCTTTTTTTTCTTTTTTTGTCTCATTTATTTTTAGTACATTTTATTTATGTAGTGTGAAACTAATCATGGCCTTATCCACCCCGGATCCCATTGTCTATGACCCTGGAATCTTGGTCATTTTCACAAATTTTTCAAGTGTTGTGTTTGAGGCTTAAGCTCCACACAACGAATCTCAACTTCTTTTTATTTTTCTTTTTATATTCTGGATGCTTTTCTTCTCTCTTTTTCTGCTTTGCATAGATCCTCATCTTTTCTACCACAAGTGAAGTACTTTCTTTGAATATAATTCTTGTTTCTTGATAATAGTTCCCCTCACTTTAGTGATCACCACTATTACACATTCATCTTACTGACCTTTATTTTCTCCATTGCTATCAATACTGGGTACCTTACTTATGAACCTCTAATGTTTCGTCTTCATCCATACTTGAAACCATTAAGACTTCCCTATCTTAATTTAATGGGAAAATTATGGTTCCATTATTAGCTAAGATTTATGTTTCTTCAGCATCATAATCACAAGATGAAATCTCAACTTCCTCATTATCCTTTACTGTCATATCTTCATCATGGACTTCTTCACAACCTTGCTCCCCGAAGAAACAGTCTGATGACAACTACTTCTCTTCTTCTGACCAATATTCATCCTTGTTATCATCAAAAAATGCCTCAATTGATAAATCATCTTCCAATTTAGGAGTCTCATCCACTAAGTAGTGTTCATCATGCATTCTTTAATTAATTCAATGAGCAACATATTATACTCAATTCCAAGAGTTTTTTTTACCAAAAACCTCTAAGGAAAGGGAAGATATTTCATGTCCTCAAGGCTTGGTGTGCGAAAAACATCTTCAAATAACTCTTCTTCAGATTCTATTCTGAAACTTGACTTTTCATCCATAAAATTTTCCTCAAATTCACCTTCTTGTTCTTTTTCATCTACCATATTTTCATATTCATGTTCAAGTTCTTCTACCTCATTGTGTTATTCATCATTGATGCTTTCAACCTGAACCTCTTCTTGCTCAAACTCATCTTCTTCATCCTGAACAACATCATTATCCCATTACTCATTATATTGGTCTTGTTGTACAACCATATTATCACACCGCTCTGTATATTGTTTGGTCATTTGCTTTGCAATTAGCTCCACATGATTCTGAATATTCCTAATGGAAGTATCAAAATTTTGAAGGTCGGTTTGTGTGAATTCCATAAACTAAGCAAGTATGTTTTCCAGTTTAGAAGGTTCTTCCTCAATTAGTTATACCTCCTCCCCATGGTTCATACATATGCTTTGTGAATACCGAAGAAATTCAGCCAATGTATCCTTAAGTTGGATTCCATCACTTGTAACTTTTTCAAACTCCAAAACAAAAACTGCAAATAAATATAACAAGAATCCTACTACTACCGTTAGTTAAAAACAAAATTAATAAAAACAAAATTAACACAAACCATAAAACAGAAGTAAAACATAATTGTTACTCCTATTGTTATGACTACAAGAAACTACTAACAATAATCAACGAAAATAGACTAAGCAAAATTAACAAAATTACCAAAACTAAAGCTAAGGCAAAAATAGAAACTAACTAAAAAAATTGGTTTAGTCTAGTGGCTCCCCAAGGATTCTTGATATTAATCAACAATCCTCAGCAATGACGCCATTAACTTGATATGATTTCATTGGATGATGAAATTCTTTTGGCAAACGCACCAATCATTAAAAAGTAATATATTTATATCGTTCCACGGGGATTGCGTTAAGTATCATAATCCAGGGAATTCACTATCTAAACCTCACCAAGAAAGTAATTTTGTTTTTAAGTTTTCTAAATTAGGTTATGTTTATATGATTTTCTAATAGTTATGTCACAATTAAGTAATAGGAAGATATATTCTAACAACATATTGGAAATGGTCTCAGCAACCACTTCACTAAAAGTCACACAACAGAAACATTAGATTTAATCAAAGCAAAATTAAATTTCACAGATGATTAATCCCTAATCCCTTAGGTAATTAATACTAATTCATCACTAAATAATCATAATCCTTTAGGTATCAATTCATGATAAATCTAGTTGCAAAATTAAGGGGAACCCTTACTATTCTCTTAATTCCTTAGGCATGAAGTAACTAGGTCAGCAATATGAAAACATGAAGTTCTCACCATGATTCCTCCCTGGTGATGGCTTTTGAATAGGCCTTGGATTTTGTAACATCTCGAATTTTATAAAAATGATTAATCGAGAGGAATAAATATTAAATAATTATAAATGGGTTAATAAGTGTCCCAAAAATGTTGAAATAATTAAATTGAGATTTATAAGGATTATTTATAATTTATTGAGGCTTTAAGAGACAAAATTATACCCGATTAAAATATGGGTGTCAGACCAAGTATCTTCGATTGAGATGCCGTTGGTTAGGGCTATTAAGAATATTATTGGGAATTTGAATTTATATTCAGAATAATTTTTAGATAAAATATTGAGCACGAACTGAGATCCTGTTTATTATAAAACGGGAAACATTTTAATGATGGACCAAGATATAACTTATTTCCTTCTCTCTCCCCCTCATTTTCATGTGTATCCTCTCCTCCCCTTTCCTTCATTTTTGTCACTTCCCTTCTACCCTACACAAACCCTCTCTTTTCTTCTCTTCTTCTACAAAGCTCACCATTTTTGTGAGTCTTCTTCCATACCCAACCAATCTTTCCCCTTCCTCTTTATTTTGGAGGTGATTTTGTTGCTTGGAAGCTTTCTCTTCTCCTCCAATTTTCGTGTTCATGCTAGGGCTTAGGATATCTTGGAGCTTGAGGTAAAATTTCTCCACTTTTTTGATATTTTTGGCCCTAGGTTTTGGTTTCTATTTGATTAGGAGAATGCCTTATGATTGGGTTTAGGAATGGGAGCCATTTTCATGAAAAACCCAAAGGTGGGGTGTGATTTATGTGTTTTTGTGTGGGTGTAAAGGGGTATACGAAAATTTCATGGTTAGAGGTGAAAGATGATGATTGTTAGTAGTTATTGTTGGATTTCAATGGAACCCTAACTATAGGAATTAGGGGAAATGAGTAATAATGCCATGAAAGACGATTTTTAGTGAAAACCCATGATAATGTGTGTGTGGGTGTTGTTAATGATGGAGATTGATGGTTATTAGAAATGGTTATTGAGTTTTGATGAAAAACCCTAAGTGTGGTGATTTGGGGGTTTTGGCTAAATTGATGATTTTGATGATTTTGAATACTCTAGAATGATTTATATGACAGGAATGAATCTTTAGAATCATTGGGATTGATTAATGAGGTTGATGATATTTTAAACTATGTTCATGAGGTTGTGTAAGATGATATATGCATGTATCTAGGAATGATGGTTTGAGGTGTCGGGTTAAGAGTGAATATAAGATGTTGTTATTATGATAATAATAGTTAAAAACCATTGATAATGGATACTTGAGTTGATGTGTAGTTAGGCCATGATAAATATCTCAAGAGTTTGTTGATTGATGATGGTCTTGAATGGAGCCAAGAAACTTATAATGGATTTGAATAAATTGTGATGATAGTTGAGTGCTTTACATGAGATATTGGATACCTTATGGATAAGGGCCATGATGTTGTTGTTGTTGTTGAATTTGTTTAACCCTTGAGGCTTAGAGAATCTTGGTTTTGGGAAAGGAATTCCCGAAGCCTAACCTAAGCGTATGAATTTGAGTTTAGACAAATCTAGGACTTGATAATGAGTTTTAAGAGATGATGGCTTATTAATTGCATGTGTGTATATGTGCAATATGTAGGTTATATTTCGAACGATGAAGTGGAGGGTTCGGAGCGCTTGGATTGCGGTTCTTCTCTCAAGGTAGGAGAAGAGTTTACATTTCAATTGCATGAGTGAATAATTGATGGTTGATGTGTATGATTGCACTCATGCTTGCCTTGCCATGATTATTTTGAATGTTGAGATGTTTGATAATGTAATGGATGGTAGGCTTGGCAAATTGCTAAATGCTTGGGAATTGTATACATATATGAAATAATGATGAATATTTAGTGATCCTTTTGATGAACATGATTGTTGTTTATAGAAACCCATGAATAAGTGAATTACTCTAAGGTGTGAAGTTGTGTTTTATGATTTTTATGCATAATTGAGGAACTCATGGGGTCAAAACGAGTTTTATAAAAGATTAATGGCTTAGGATGGTTATACTAGCATGCATACATGAATTGTGACTTGTAGAAATTAGAATGGGTCAATTCCATTGAGAATAGACCCTTGAGTTGAATAAAAATGTCTTAAAATGGTCTAAATGCATTTATACGCATAAGTCACTCATTTTAAAGAATTTTTGAGTGAGGCCAGTGGCCACGCGTCACAAATGGTGTATTATAACTTGTGTTAAAATTTAGTAGCATTTCGATATCATTTGCATAGGTTTAGGTGAGTGAGAAGTTTATTTTCCTATGAAAATCTGCAAAATTTCTACAATCTGATAAGGTGTAATCGATTAGCCCCCTAGCCCAATCGATTACAAGGCTTCTGTCTTTAAGGAAATCGATCAGCTTAATCGATTACAGCCTCATAATCGATTAGACTGAATGTTGTAATCGATTATGAGTTAAACAAAACCAAGGTAATCGATTACATTCAGTGTTGTAATCGATTATGAACCAAACAGAATCCTTGTAGTCAATTAGATTGGTTCTTATAATTGATTAGGTGAAATACCTGATGCATTACATAAATTCCAGGAGCTCTATAATCGATTATCCCCAATTATGTAATCGATTAGGGTAATCGATTAGAACTTGGCCTAATCGATTATATTAGTTTGAAATTGGAAATTTCACTACCTTGAATATTTCTCTTGCATTCCTTGGTTTCTTAAGCCTATTTTATGATTATTGTACACTTTTATACTCCTTTCAAAAACATGTTATGAAAACATGAATGTTCACCATCAATGATATGATATGATAATTGATAATGAAAAGTAAATGTTATGGTTGTGTGACACACCCTTAAATGATGATGAGACTAATAAAGGGATATTTTCTTGATAATGTGTTTGTGGTAACTCGATGAATTGGAGATGATATCAATAATATATAATGATGGATGATATTGTTAATCATTTCCTTGAGAAAAGGATGATTCTTATTATGAATGATTATTGAATGCCATTGTGTGTGATACAAGTGTGATCCTGTATGTGTGGTTTAAAATTATATTGGTGAATTATTGTGAATGCCACACTATATATGAAACAATGGAAATGATCAATGAGATAAAAATGTACTAAGAAACTATGTGGTGATGTTGAAAAATGTTATTGATGATAGTGATGCCATTGTGATTTGTTGCAAGTATTGACTTGCATGTACGGTATGAAATATGTTGAAATGAAATGCCACACTTAAAACTTGAAAATAATGGCTAAAACCAACGATGATAAAATCCACTAAGGTGTGTATGGTGGTGTTGGTGATTATGATGATGATAAATAATGAGTGGCATTTAGGATGCAAAGTGTTAGAAATGTATTTTATTTGCATTGCATTGCATCCATGGCATATCATACGCTGTCTATGTGGAATGTTAGGGGTTCCACTAGGCGGGCCCAGTGGGAGGGCGACCCAGTACACGGTATATTTTGTTGTTGTTCCATAGTGATTCTGGGAATCACGAAGCTGTCCATAGTTTGGTGACGAGGCACCCTATGTGGCGGGCCTAGTGGGCGGGCGGCTCTATGGTGAGTGACTTACCTCGGTGTCCGACGGGGCATAGCTCTCTCAATGTGTGTTCGTGAGGGGCCCGTAGCACTTTTGGCAAGTGAGGCCATGTTGATCCGCAAGTCACAGGATGACTAGTGCTATAGATGGGCGATAGCGGTTTGGTACCAGTAAAATATGTTGTTGAGTTTGTATGAATTGAGATATATATATGTACATATTTTTCTACTACAGTAGGGGCATAGTAGCACACCTATGCTTGACCCATAATTTGGTGTTTATTCCCACAGTCGGATCCATATTGGTTGTTGATTATTCCCTTGTACATATGCAATAGCCTAAGAGCATTTGTATATAACATAGAGATATACCAGATGGTGATGATGATTGATGATGATTGAGACTGTGGTGTGGTGTTGATGAGATGGGTAATTAAATACCTAAAGACCACATATGATTAATAAATGATATGACTACATCTAAAATAATATTGAATAAGATGATGTGTATGTTGTGCCCGATGTATTAAGGGCATGTGTATATAAGATTGATGATAATGATATTAGCCCATGGTGGCTTGAGAAAAGACCTGGATGGTCAATGATGATGATGTTGGCCAATTATGGCGTTATGACTAATGTGTATATGCCTGCTTTGCTATGAATTGATTAATGAATATGAAATAAGTGTATGTTATTGAATCAATGATTTATGATGAATATTGATATGTTTAGCAAAGCATACATGATGTTGATATGCATATGCACATAATCTCAAATGTATTCATATCGTCATTTGAAATGTATAACTCACTCTCCCATGTGGTCTACTTTTTAGTATTGATGCAGGATTATCATGGAGTGAGGATTATTTTAAAGAAGAGATCTTGGGAAGGTAAATAATGGTAAGGGATTGCCTTGGCCGACAGCATCTGTAGTTTATCGAATTGTGATCAAATGTGTATGATAGTATGATGATCCTCGACATTAATGGGTGGACTATGGATAATGTATATGTGGATGATGTATTAATATTAAGGGGTATTAAATTCACACCGATTTGTTAGATGATAGGACATTGATGTATTAATCCTTTTAGGTTGGTAGCATATGATTTAAAGGTCGAATTGAGTATGGTCAGTTAGGGAACGTGGATATTGGAGATGTATGACGCATAACCATATAGATGTGTATGTATCTTAGGCATAATATGATTATGACTTATATGGTGGCCTAATAGGCTTGTGTGATATGGTTGCATCCCTTGCCGAGCCTTTTCTCATATCTTTATATATGGGACTAGGCGAATGCCCGGTATACGCATTCTTCTTCCGCTGTATACTCTGTTATTTTGTATACCAATATGGGCAATATGTTTTACGATCGAGTTATAAATTATGAAATCTCAATCTTCGTCTTTCCGTGGTTCGAGTCTCGATGTAATCGTAAGGTGTTTTGGAATTCTTTTGAACCCGAAAAATTTACTCATATTTTTATTATTTAATTATCTTGATTGCATCGGGATTTGAGTCCTGAAAATCAAGGTTTTACATATTTCCTAATCTAAGAAGTGGAATCCAACACTTGTTGTGTTTAGAGCTTGTTGTAATTGAGCTTCAGCTTTCAATCACTCGAATCTCAGATCCATAGAGCCTCAATCAATCCCAATCCTAGAGATTTACACATTCATAAAGAGAAAAAAATGGAATACAGAGAATAAAGGTAAGAGATGAGAGAATAGAAAGAAAAAATATGTATAGAGAGAAAATATAAATCTGAAAATGAGTTAGTTTATTTATTTCTTGTACTAGAATTAGTTACAAGTTAAGTTATCTTACATGCATTTATACTAACTTAACCTAACTTCCTAAGCTAAAATTTTTACAATAGTATAATTAATGCAAAAATACAAATAAATGTTCACTTAAATTACTAATATACAAAAATGCATAAAATCTAGAAATGTCTAAGGTAAGGATGTGTGCTTGGGCGTAGCAACGTTGGTACTAGCGTGTGGGTACGTCAGGCAAGTGATCATGGACCAGGGGATGAGCGTTTGGATGCTAGGTTAGGGCGTGTAGACGGAAGGCACTGAATGGTGGGTCTGGAAGTGATGAATTGTTAAGCGTGCATATGTGAATGTTGGGTGTACTGATAAGTGTTGATTAAGCATTGATTTCATGACTCATTTGAACTAATTTTGTAAAGAATTTGAGCTAAATTAATGAATTATTAAAGGAAGTGAGCGTGAATCTTTTAAGTAGTGTATAAAAGAAGTATTATGTTTAAACCCTTGGAAAGTGCAGGGAACTCAACAGGAAGGCAAGACAAAGTAAGCAAGCTTGAGCATGAAAGTTTGAGAACATAAAGCATCTCTCACGCTTAAGCGTGAATACTAGATGCTTGAGCGAGGATTAAGCATGGCAAGCATGACTTAAAGAAGACAAAGAGGCATCAGGACCCCTCTCACGCTCAAGCGTGGGGATGAGCCGCTTGAGCGTGAGCTCGAGAGCGCCCAAGCGAAGATTAAGCGTGAGCGTGAGCGTGACCCTGCACATGAAGCACGCTTGAGCGTGACTAGAAGGAGCTCGAGCGTGACCCTACACATGAAGCACGCTTGAGCGTGACTAGAAGAAGCTCAAGCGTGACCATGCACATGAAGAGCGCTTGAGCGTGTGCTTTACACGCTTGAGCATGACTAATGGATGACAAAGCCTCGCTTGAGCGTAGCTGAGAAGAAGTAAGCGTGAGCAACGTGAGGAAGGCCACACTTGAGCGTGGTTAATTCAGCTTGAGCGAGAGACCATCAAACAGCATCAGAACCCTTCACGCTTCAGCATAACCACTAAGCTCGAGCGTGACTCATACAGTATGGGATTTTTCAATTTAATATTCACCAATGGTGGGATGCCAACTCACCCACTTTCTTGTGTTTCTACAAGTCTCTGAAAGATGCTGCATGGGTTCTACGCAAGTGGGAAATGTAACACCCTCAGTTAGATAAGACAAATCCTTTTGTAGGTTCATCCTATTTAACTGAGTGTGTTAACAGTTTTCAGAAAAAGTGAATATTTTTTTTTTTTAAAATAAATACGTGGCAAATCAGCGGAAGTAATATTGTATATATATCACATAGTCATTCACAAACTATAAATAATTGTACTCTTAACAGAATGGGGCACGCAGGCACCCTTAAATATTATACAGTCATCCGGTGTCTGATTATAAATGATCTATCCTTAATGATTATTCTCTATGGGTTCAGCGTATTGCTGATCTTCACACTCGGGTTCTTGAGTTTCTAATTCCTCTGAAAAATGTTCAACAGTAAGGGTGAGTATAACCCAAGACCCTGATTGGTTCATCCGATGCGGACATAATCCAGTTAACATACAATGTCACATAGATCATACATTTAGCATATTTATAACAATCAAGCATGTTGTCATCACATAATCGTATATTTAGCATGTTCATAATTATAACAATCAAGCATATTATCATGAAATAAATCGTACATATAACATATTCACAATTATAACAATCAAATATGCTGTAATGAATGCATGAATTCGGATTTATTATGATTTATCTTTGGTTAAGTCTCATGATGCATGTGGGCCCAAGAAATTATTTCTTCTTCTCTGGAATATCACCATTCCAATTCTCTAGAGCGATCAGGGTCCGCCCAAGCTCTGGTACAAATGAACTCATTGGTTCTCATCATTGATTTATATATATATTTGAGACTTGGATCCCTACGATCATGGTCACACTCCGTTATTTAGTCAAAGTACACCAGAATTACTCGTCTCACCCGGCTATCAGGGCGCGACTCTGATGCCATTGGGTTGCCGTTCCAATTGTACTCCCAAGATTCTTCATGGAGATCGAACGTGAGTGTCCTTCACTGTACCAAGTGTATGCTCTAGAGGTTTTTCTTCTTCAAAAATATTTTCATGATGCGAAATGCATTTATCTTATCAATTGATTCATTGGGTATCTTATGTATTTCCAGTCTCATCATATAATTCTCAAGTTCTTTGAATTTCCTCAATCATTTAAACCTTGTAAGATATTCGTTTATTATTTTAGAAATATATCTATTAAATATATATATTCTTTCATAAAAAGTAAAATAGTATATTCCTTTATGTAATTATGCATAATTTAGATGTTAACAATGTAAAATGATAATAAAACTAATAATAATGATAACAATATTAAGTTTGACAATAAATAATGATAATAATAGAATAAGAATAATAATTATAACTTACCAATAACTTAAAAAGTATTGAAGATTGGTATTCAATTGAAAATTTAAGTGAAAAACACTAAAAACTGAGTTTTCCGAGTGGAACAGGGGCAAATCCGAGTGAAATGGGTATGATTCCGAGTGGAATCATACAGAGAAGGGTTTTCCAAGCGATCTGGCTAAAAATCTGAGTGAAATTGTACTGGGAGGCTGTTTTCTGACTGAAACAGATCTGATTCCGAGTGGAATAAATTATTTCTGAGTAGAAATGTTGATTTCCAAACTTTTTGAGAAAATATGTTTAATACTGAGTGAAAAATAAGTTTTCCGCATGATATAGCTGTGAATCCGAATGAAATAAACTGAGCAGAGTTTTCTAACTGAAATTAATAAGTAATCCGGGTGAAACAGAAGCTGAAAAATAATTTTCTTAACTAAATATCTTGAATTATGAGTGAAACAATTTTCTGAGTGAATTAAAATATAAATCCGTGTGAGGTCAGTAGGAAAATGGTTTCCTGAGTAGCATTGTTTGTAAATTCGAGTGAAAATCATTCTGCTGACTGGAATACCTTCGAGTAAAGTAAATCCGAGTGAAATAATTCCTGATTCCGAGTGGAATCAGGTTGATACAAGTTTTCTGAGTGAAATTGACTACTTATTCTGAGTGAAATTAAATTAAAAGGAATTCTCTGAGTGAAAATAATTGTTTGCTGAGTAAAATGAATTATTTTCTGAGTAAAATCACTGAACGGGTTTTCTGAGTGAGAATAAAATGATTTCTGAGTGAAATAAGGTGTTTTCCAAGTGAATTAATTTAAGAAAGAGATTTCCGAGTAAAATAAGACTTGAGAGATGCTGTCCGAGAGGAAAAGAGTGTTTTTCGAGTGAAATATGTTATATCCGAATGAAAATGAGTTGGTAATTAAAGAATCCGATTGAAATGATACCAAAACCGATCGGATTGGCCTAAAACAGAACCTGTTATCATTAAACTCATAGTTTTTTTCACTGGAAATCACACGGTACCCATGATTCTTAGTATTTTCAGTCCAATAAGTACATGTCATATCACAATTCATCACTCGGTAACAGATATATATATATATATAGATGCATATACAGATAACAATATAAAGCATTTAGTAACAGATATATATATATATATATGTATATAATTAAAGCATGTAATTCACATAACATTGAATCTGTCCTCCACTCGGTTTTCCCACAGAGCACCCAAGAATATACCCCCTTACCTCAATGAAGTTCCTGGATGGAAAGAAAGAGATTTCCCTCACTGTCCTGCTTCAAATCCGAGTGAGAGAGGAGAGAAATTGAGAGAGAGAGCTTGCAGGAAGAGGAAAGAATGACAGGAGTATGTCTGTGGTTATGTTTCGTGTATGTGTGTGTTCTTTAGAGACATAGTACTGGGTTAAATAATGAGAGTTAGTGGGAAACTAAGTGGAAACATCGGTTGGAGAATTAGGTGGAATAATGGAGCCTTTTGACTCCTTTCACAGTCAGCTTTGCATTTGATTGGAATAAAATATATAAAGTTATTGTAATGGGGGCAACTTTCTCCTTTGATTGGTTCGTTGTGCCAATCATTCTTGGTTTTATATGATTAAGTGGGCTGACCACTATCTGAAGTGGAATTAAAAGGTGTTTGGAACATTTGAAGAGATCGGTATTGCATGCATGAGGGCGGTATTGGGTTTGTGAGGGCGGAGTGCAGTATGAGGGCGGAGTGCAATGTGAGGGCGGTATTAGATGAGGCGGTAATGAGTGAGGGCGGAGTGAAATGTGAGGCGGAGTGCAATGTGAGGGCGGTATTAGATGAGGCGGTATTGAGTGAGGGCGGAGTGAAATGTGAGGCGGAGTGTAGTTATGGGCGGTGTGTAGTGACAGACGGTGTGTAGTGACAGACGGTGTGTAGTGATTTGAGGGACAACGTCCATGCAAGAAGGTGATGTTGTGTGAAGTAGGGAAGGACGGTGTGTGTGAAGGAGTTAAGGACTCCGTCTGTGGAAAGAGGGCGGTGTTGTGATGAACACCGGCTCAGAGCTGTCCGGTGTGAACTCCTAATTTAAGGACGGATCCAGTAGCCATCCGGTGTGCACATATGCTCATTCGGTGTGGTGTGGTGTAAGCGACATAGAAGACATCGGTTGGTTAATGACATCGGATCGCTTGAGCGAAACCCGATTCGCTTGAGCGAATCAGCCAATCTTCGCTCGGAATATTTCTTGCCTCATTCGGCTTCTCTTCACTTGAACTTACTCAGAAGATACCTTACTCAGAAGAGGAGTCATACCTATAGACTTACTCGGAAATGGTTCAGCCTCTCTATTTTTCTCTCGGAATGGTTCTTTCTTCCATTTCCACTCGGTTTTCTAAGCAAATACATAAGAAACCGTTCGGAACCTTTCCTAATTGATCCCACAACACACCCCAGTTGGTAGGAAGCATCAAATCAACATAAACATGAGTATTTAAGCATACTTTTACTCGGAATACTTCAATCAGAGCAGTTTTCTTCGGAAAAGAAGTATTTGGCAAGGGTTGACTCGGAAACGAGTCATTCCAGGGTGTTTTGACTCGGAATTTTATCCAGAAGGTGTTCTCTTGAACACACTTCACTTAGAATTGCATCTCAGGTCAGGATTCCACTCGGTGGTAGTCTTCTCAGTCATGTTTTACTCGGAAAACATGGTACTGACTCGGAATTCTCTCCTTCACTCGGAATTTCTAATCCTTCACTCGGAATTCTTCTCTGTCACTTGGAACAGAGCCTTTTTCACTCAGTTTTTGCATAATTTCACTAATATTCCACATAGGATATTTAGTCTAAGGAGTGTTATGGACTGTTCAATATTTCTATCAGAGTACGTGGAAACCTAATGGTCCACTCCACAAGCTTAATGAATCGACTATGCTCTGATACCACCTTTTGTAACACCCTCAGTTAGATAAGACAAATCCTTTTGTAGGTTCATCCTATTTAACTGAGTGTGTTAACAGTTTTCAGAAAAAGTGAATATTTTTTTTTTTTTAAATAAATACGTGGCAAATCAGCGGAAGTAATATTGTATATATATCACATAGTCATTCACAAACTATAAATAATTGTACTCTTAACAGAATGGGGCACGCAGGCACCCTTAAATATTATACAGTCATCCGGTGTCTGATTATAAATGATCTATCCTTAATGATTATTCTCTATGGGTTCAGCGTATTGCTGATCTTCACACTCGGGTTCTTGAGTTTCTAATTCCTCTGAAAAATGTTCAACAGTAAGGGTGAGTATAACCCAAGACCCTGATTGGTTCATCCGATGCGGACATAATCCAGTTAACATACAATGTCACATAGATCATACATTTAGCATATTTATAACAATCAAGCATGTTGTCATCACATAATCGTATATTTAGCATGTTCATAATTATAACAATCAAGCATATTATCATGAAATAAATCGTACATATAACATATTCACAATTATAACAATCAAATATGCTGTAATGAATGCATGAATTCGGATTTATTATGATTTATCTTTGGTTAAGTCTCATGATGCATGTGGGCCCAAGAAATTATTTCTTCTTCTCTGGAATATCACCATTCCAATTCTCTAGAGCGATCAGGGTCCGCCCAAGCTCTGGTACAAATGAACTCATTGGTTCTCATCATTGATTTATATATATATTTGAGACTTGGATCCCTACGATCATGGTCACACTCCGTTATTTAGTCAAAGTACACCAGAATTACTCGTCTCACCCGGCTATCAGGGCGCGACTCTGATGCCATTGGGTTGCCGTTCCAATTGTACTCCCAAGATTCTTCATGGAGATCGAACGTGAGTGTCCTTCACTGTACCAAGTGTATGCTCTAGAGGTTTTTCTTCTTCAAAAATATTTTCATGATGCGAAATGCATTTATCTTATCAATTGATTCATTGGGTATCTTATGTATTTCCAGTCTCATCATATAATTCTCAAGTTCTTTGAATTTCCTCAATCATTTAAACCTTGTAAGATATTCGTTTATTATTTTAGAAATATATCTATTAAATATATATATTCTTTCATAAAGAGTAAAATAGTATATTCCTTTATGTAATTACGCATAATTTAGATGTTAACAATGTAAAATGATAATAAAACTAATAATAATGATAACAATATTAAGTTTGATAGTAAATAATGATAATAATAGAATAAGAATAATAATTATAACTTACCAATAACTTAAAAAGTATTGAAGATTGGTTTTCAATTGAAAATTTAAGTGAAAAACACTAAAAACTGAGTTTTCCGAGTGGAACAGGGGCAAATCCGAGTGAAATGGGCATGATTCCGAGTGGAATCATACAGAGAAGGGTTTTCCAAGCGATCTGGCTAAAAATCCGAGTGAAATTGTACTGGGAGGCTGTTTTCCGACTGAAACAGATCTGATTCCGAGTGGAATAAATTATTTCCGAGTAGAAATGTTGATTTCCAAACTTTTTGAGAAAATATGTTTAATACTGAGTGAAAAATAAGTTTTCCACATGATATAGCTGTGAATCCGAATGAAATAAACTGAGCAGAGTTTTCTAACTGAAATTAATAAGTAATCCGGGTGAAACAGAAGCTGAAAAATAATTTTCTTAACTAAATATCTTGAATTCTGAGTGAAACAATTTTCTGAGTGAATTAAAATATAAATCCATGTGAGGTCAGTAGGAAAATGGTTTCCTGAGTAGCATTGTTTGTAAATTCAAGTGAAAATCATTCTGCTGACTGGAATACCTTCGAGTAAAGTAAATCCGAGTGAAATAATTCCTGATTCCGAGTGGAATCAGGTTGATACAAGTTTTCTGAGTGAAATTGACTACTTATTCTGAGTGAAATTAAATTAAAAGGAATTCTCCGAGTGAAAATAATTGTTTGCTGAGTAAAATGAATTATTTTCCGAGTAAAATCACTGAACGGGTTTTCTGAGTGAGAATAAAATGATTTCTGAGTGAAATAAGGTGTTTTCCGAGTGAATTAATTTAAGAAAGAGATTTTCGAGTAAAATAAGACTTGAAAGATGCTGTCCGAGAGGAAAAGAGTGTTTTCCGAGTGAAATATGTTATATCCGAATGAAAATGAGTTGGTAATTAAAGAATCCGATTGAAATGATACCAAAACCGATCGGATTGGCCTAAAACAGAACCTGTTATCATTAAACTCATAGTTTTTTTTTCACTGGAAATCACAGGGTACCCATGATTCTTAGTATTTTCAGTCCAATAAGTACATGTCATATCACAATTCATCACTCGGTAACAGATATATATATATATATATAGATGCATATACAGATAACAATATAAAGCATTTAGTAACAGATATATATATATATATATGTATATAATTAAAGCATGTAATTCACATAACATTGAATCTGTCCTCCACTCAGTTTTCCCACAGAGCACCCAAGAATATACCCCCTTACCTCAATGAAGTTCCTGGATGGAAAGAAAGAGATTCCCCTCACTGTCCTGCTTCAAATCCGAGTGAGAGAGGAGAGAAATTGAGAGAGAGAGCTTGCAGGAAGAGGAAAGAATGACAGAAGTATGTCTGTGGTTATGTTTCGTGTATGTGTGTGTTCTTTAGAGACATAGTACTGGGTTAAATAATGAGAGTTAGTGGGGAACTAAGTGGAAACATCGGTTAGAGAATTAGGTGGAATAATGGAGCCTTTTGACTCCTTTCACAGTCAGCTTTGCATTTGATTGGAATAAAATATATAAAGTTATTGTAATGGGGGCAACTTTCTCCTTTGATTGGTTCGTTGTGCCAATCATTCTTGGTTTTATATGATTAAGTGGGCTGACCACTATCTGAAGTGGAATTAAAAGGTGTTTGGAACATTTAAAGAGATCGGTATTGCATGCATGAGGGCGGTATTGGGTTTGTGAGGGCGGAGTGCAGTATGAGGGCGGAGTGCAATGTTAGGGCGGTATTAGATGAGGCGGTATTGAGTGAGGGCGGAGTGAAATGTGAGGCAGAGTGCAATGTGAGGGCGGTATTAGATGAGGCGGTATTGAGTGAGGGCGGAGTGAAATGTGAGGCGGAGTGTAGTTATGGGCGGTGTGTAGTGACAGACAGTGTGTAGTGACAGACGGTGTGTAGTGATTTGAGGGACAACGTCCATGCAAGAAGGCGATGTTGTGTGAAGTAGGGAAGGACGGTGTGTGTGAAGGAGTTAAGGACTCCGTCTGTGGAAAGAGGGCGGTGTTGTGATGAACACCGGCTCAGAGCTGTCCGGTGTGAACTCCTAATTTAAGGACGGATCCAGTAGCCATCCGGTGTGCACATATGCTCATTCGGTGTGGTGTGGTGTAAGCGACATAGAAGACATCGGTTGGTTAATGACATCGGATCGCTTGAGCGAAACCCGATTCGCTTAAGCGAATCAGCCAATCTTCACTCGGAATATTTCTTGCCTCATTCGGCTTCTCTTCACTTGAACTTACTCAGAAGATACCTTACTCAGAAGAGGAGTCATACCTATAGACTTACTCGGAAATGGTTCAGCCTCTCTATTTTTCTCTCGGAATGGTTCTTTCTTCAATTTCCACTCGGTTTTCTAAGCAAATACATAAGAAACCGTTCGGAACCTTTCCTAATTGATCCCACAACACACCCCAGTTGGTAGGAAGCATCAAATCAACATAAACATGAGTATTTAAGCATACTTTTACTCGGAATACTTCAATCAGAGCAGTTTTCTTTGGAAAAGAAGTATTTGGCAAGGGTTGACTCGAAAACGAGTCATTCTAGGGTGTTTTGACTCGGAATTTTATCCAGAAGGTGTTCTCTTAAACACACTTCACTTAGAATTGCATCTCAGGTCAGGATTCCACTTGGTGGTAGTCTTCTCAGTCATGTTTTACTCGGAAAACATGGTACTGACTCGGAATTCTCTCCTTCACTCGGAATTTCTAATCCTTCACTCGGAATTCTTCTCTGTCACTTGGAACAGAGCCCTTTTCACTCGGTTTTTGCATAATTTCACTAATATTCCATATAAATTCTATTATTACGTGCAAAAATGACATTTTTGAGGTACTACAGACCATCAACAGGGTATATATTGACTTATTCTTGCTTACAAACCCTCCATAATTAAAATTTACAAGGATAAAATTGTTTCTAAAAACAGGGATGTTACAGGAAAGGGAAGCTGAACCTTGACTCCTATAAATCAAGCTGCAAACAACATCACATCCATCATGAGATTCATCCCCTGTATTTCATTCACAATCCAAACTTTCCATTATTTTCTGTATTCATTCTTTTGATGGTGAAAATGCAAGGCATGAGTAACTAAACTCCCTTATGGGATTGGCTGTAATCCATTCAACACTGAAGTAATGCTGTTGTAAGTTTTTATTTAGTAATGAGATTTGATAAGTTTCTGTATTTCCTTCTGCGTTTAATGCCTGAAAGTACTTGATCACTATTTTCTTGTTTTAAGTTTTCTCAAGTATGCTGGGAAGTGACTTTTGAAAGCAGATCTGAAAGAAATACTTATTGTGAGTAGGTAGCCAGGGATGGCGTCTAACGCAATAAACGTCAAAACAATCGATCGATAATGTTGGGATGATTTCAAAGTGACTGAGGGATCAGCGGTTTGAAATCATTCTTATGAATTTTGTAGTCGAGGGATCGATACAAATGACTATGATTGTGACGTAGAAACTATCTTTTCGATTTACTTATATAAAAACTTATGCAGCTTACAGAAGGTGAAGATGTGATGAAGCCAATCCCTGTTTCACCAAATTAATTTCTCTCAAAAACCTTTCACTGTTATCTTTTGCAAAATTTCACTCTCTGTTATTTATTACTTTTTCATTCAACATCATTCACAACAAAACAAACTAAAAACCTTCTGCCTAATCAATTCAAAACTAAGATCTTCATTCTAACACCTCCTCAGTGGAACGACAACTATACTATATTACAACTTCTGTGTTTAAACTTGGCACAAGCATTACCTTGAGTTCATATTATACAAACTTGATTCTCTTTCAATGAACTCTTCATTCCAAATATCTCAGAAAATAACCATTAAGTTTTGGCGCCGTAGCCGGGGAGGTGATTTGAC
Organism: Clitoria ternatea; assembly: GCA_037962975.1. NCBI lineage: Eukaryota > Viridiplantae > Streptophyta > Magnoliopsida > Fabales > Fabaceae > Clitoria > Clitoria ternatea. Next base: position 72,459,429 of record CM075672.1, read on the forward strand.
TTTGAATATCTTTAGCATTGAATTGACAAGACAGTGTAAATAAATTTGTTTGCAATTTGTTTTTATTTTTTTTTTAGTAACTTTTCTACCTTGAGTACTTGATTTATGATCTTGAGAGGACAGGGTACAAAAGAACAACTTGCATTTGATCCTGAGATAGACAGGTTCCTCAAGAAAATCAAGAAAGCCAAGCAGAACTTCCATGTAGGACAAACTTCCTCTGGTACAATGGATGTCAACAGCAACAATCAAAACCCACCAAGGAGAACACTTGGAGACTATGCCTTACAACAAGGGCCAAGACATTTCTCAAGCATTGCAGTTCCAAACACTGTCAGAGCACTAGAAATGAAACCAGCATTTCTTAGTTTGATTAATTCACACCAATTTACTGGAATGTCAAGTGAAGATCCATATACTCACTTAGCCACATTCTATGAATTGGTTGGAACCATGGGATTTAACCAAGATGTTATTGATGCTGCATATTTAAGACTATTTCCTTTCTCTTTAGCAGGAAAAGCAAAGGAGTGGTTACAATCTCATCCAAATCAAAGTTTGAATAGCTGGAATATAGTTGAAGAAAAATTTCTACAAAGGTTCTTTCCTCCATCTAGATTCATCAAGGCCAAATCAGATATTACAACATTTAGACAAGGCCAAGATGAACCTTTTTGTGAGGCATGGGAACGCTTTAAATCACTCCTCAGAAAATGCCCAAACCATGGACTTGAAGATATTGCACAGCTTAATATTTTTTTATAGTGGTTTAAGGGCTGACACTAAAATGATTTTAGATGCAGCAGCAGGAGGAACAATGATGACAGTGGATGCTGACCAAGCCACAAGGATAATAGAAGCTTTATCCTCAACAGACTACCAAGCTCAACATGATCGTCAGCAAGTTGAAAGGAAAGGAGTCCTTGACTTAAACACCACAGATGCCATTTTAGCACAGAACAAAATTCTGACCCAACAATTAGAAGCATTGACCAAAAAGATATCCAATCTTCCACAACAGTTACATGCAGTACAATCATCACAACCAGGGCAACAACAAATGCCTGTAACATGTAACTTTTGTGGAGGAGATCATCTCAATGAGAACTGTGGCTCACAAGAAGCAACTGTATACTTCATGAACAACCAAGGAAGGTCTGGTAATTTCAATTCAAATTTTTCTAACCAACCATTTCAGGGATGGAGAAGTAACCAAAACCAAGGCCAAGGATGGAAGCAAGAGCCCAGCTCTTCTAAACCATATCAAAATAATGGTCCTTCTTTGGTGGAGAGAACTTCTAGATTAGAGGAAACCTTGGAAAAATTTATGCAAACTTCTTTAGCAAGTCAAAAGAACAATGAGGCATCACTTAGGAACTTGGAAACACAATTGGGACAACTAGCCCGACAACTTGCTGAGAAACAGAAGCCTCAGTATGGAGCAAACACTGAAACAAATCCAATAGAGCATTGCAAGGCTGTGACCACACTGACTGAGGAAATAACTGAGGAAGAAGATGGACATGATGCTATCACACCTGAAGCAGTACCTTATAACACCAAAGATCCAGGGAGTTTTTCTATTCCTGTCACTATTGGAAATCTTTCAAAAAGTAAAGCTTTATTAGATCTTGGTGCTAGTGTAAATTTGATGCCATTATCCACACTTAAAAGTATAAGGGATTTTTCAGTAAAGCCAACAAACATGACCTTAAAAATGGCAGATCAATCAATAAAAACCCCTTATGGTATTGCTGAAAATATTGAGGTCAAAGTTGATCAATTTGAATTTCATGAGAATTTTGTTGTCATAGATATGGAGGAAGATTCTGAAGTCCCTCTAATACTGGGGAGACCATTCTTGAAAGCAGCCAAAGTCATCATAGATGTGGATGACAGAAGAGTAAAAATTCGAGTGCAGAAAGAAGAAGCCAACTTTGTTATTGATGAAATAAATAAATACTCAGAATGTGCACTTGAAAATCTGAATGGAAAAAAGTTAAGGCCTGACTTAGGCAAGAAGGTGGAAAAACTCAACACTCTCCTCCACCAGCTCCATGATACATATTGAAAAATCTATCAGGCGTCAAGCTGATGACGTTAAACAAGCGCTTATTGGGAGGCAACCCAATCTTTTATGCTTTCTTTCCATGAAAATTGTATTTTTAACTATTAGTAAAGTTTTTGTTTACCTTGTAGATTACTCATCAAGAGAATCCCAAATAAAAGTTTCAAACAAAGGCAAACAAAACTGGGGCTGGAGGATGAATTAAGAGAAGCATGAGGAAATCACCTCGCTCAAGCGTGGATAATCTCGCTTAAGCGAGCCAAGGTAAGTCACTCACTATCCACATCAAGCTTAAGCGAAAGAATCAAGCCTTGAGCGTGGCATCACTGCAAAAGAAAGTTTCAAGATAAACCCGATCACGCTTGAGCGTGATCTTTTGCGCTTAAGCGAGAGGACCTGGAAAATCAAGCAGAGGCTACCAAGCTCAAAGCAAGACTCTTCGCTCAAGCGAGGAATTGATTAAGCATCAGGTAAGGAAATTTTTGTGTCACGCTCAAGCGGGACAAACATATGCTTGAGCGAGGAAAATATACTTTGCATCAAAACCTACACGCTCAAGCGAGGAAGTAACAACGCCTAAGCGAGACAAAAGCCCCCCTGTTGGTCGATCACGCTTAAGCGTGACGCCCCTGCGCTCAAGCGTGACACCCCTACGCTCAAGCGTGATAATACTGCGCTCAAGCGTGATACTCTTGCGCTCAAGCGTGGCAATCCAGCGCTCAAGCGTGAAATGCAAAACGGCCCCCTGATGCTAATAAATGTAGAATTTTGAAACTTCCCGCTCTCTCACTCACATAACCGTCCATCAATCTCCTGACTTTCTAAGTTTTGTAACTGCCATTTCTTCTCCAATAATTGTCTTTTCACTCTCATCTCATAAGTCACACTTTTCTTTTACAAATCATTCTCTCTATCACTCTCGGATTCTTCTAGGTAACTACTGCACTATCCTCTTTTTGAATTAACAGCATATGATTACTATGGATTGATACCTTTCTTTTGCATACATTGAAGTCCTTAACCCCCTTCTTCCTGTTTCTAATGAATACCATGATCTATGCTTGGTTGTTTTCTGGGTTGTTTAGAGAAAGGGGGGTCAATGCTTTGCTCTTGTGTGTTTCATTTTTTTTGTAATGCATGTCACCTTTGTGTTTCACATTCTTTTAACGCATGCTGAATGTTTGACAAAAGTCCTGAAAGGAAGTATTTTGAGTGCAAAATGATTCTTAACTTTCTAGCAGATGGCCAGAACAAAGCAAACTGCACCAAACCCCCTGTCACTACTTCCCCAGCAAGGAGTTCCCGAAGAAATAAAGGCAAAAGACCACGCACAGATGAACAAGATAATGCTCCAAGATTCAGGAATAAAAGTAAGAGCAAGCGTTATGAGGACATCTCAAACTGGACATTTATACCAGAAAGAAAAGTAGATTTGGCCTTGGGAGATTGTGACGCTTTCCTACAAATCATAAGGAGGAGAAATTGGTTAAAAGTATGTTACCCAAGGGAGAAATATGACCCAGAAGTTGTAAGAGAATTCTATGCGAATGCTTGGACAAAAGATGGAGGAGGAGAAAGAAAAACTTATGTGAGGGGAACCTGGCTCTCCTATGACAGGGACACAATCAATTTTTACTTGGGGAACATTATGACCCTAGGAGAGGGAGAAATATGTGAATATGCTGCTATGGTTGCAAGGAACCAATTCAGTGCCACAAATGACCTTGAAGCAGCCATATGTGTTCCAGGACACCACTTTTAAATGGGGCAAGGAGAGACCCCACTGAGAATTTTAAGAAAAGACATGACTTCTATTTCTCAAGTTTGGACTTCTTTCTTATTAGCTAACATAGCACCTAACGCTCATGTCTCTGATTTAATTTTTAGTAGGTGCTATTTACTATACTGCATTCTGAGAGAGGACATCTCTATTGATCTAGCCCAAATACTCTCTGATGAAATTCACAAGTTTGTGATTTCTGACCAGAAGTATTCCCAGGCAGGTCAAAAGGTAAAAGGGAGTCTCGGTTTTCCTGCCTTTATCACTGATTTTTGTGCAGCTCATGGTGTTGAGGTACAAGACCTCAAACCAATTAGGCCTTCCATAGACAAACGCTTCATTGAGCGTTACTGCAGTAATCCAGTACCTCCTGCAACTGATGTACCCCCTCCACCTGCCTCTCAAGCAGCACAGCAAGCATTCAACACAGCACCTGCCCATCCTCCCCTCAGCATAGAAGCCACTCTTATTTTACAAGGCATTCACATCCTGAAAATTCAAAATAGCCACCTCCTGGCCCAGCAGAACGCTCATCATAGAGGTTTGTTACACATTCACAGTGGCCTTTATCACAGCATTCCTGCAGGTCAACACAATCCTTGGATGCCACCTGCCCAGTTTGAGGCCCTACTTGCTTGGCCTGGGGACAGGCCTTCTTTTATGGGAGGAGGTGAGACTACAGAGGATAGGCCAGGAACTTCAACACAGGGACCTCCAGAAAGAGACCAGGGAACAGAAGAGGACTCATCTGAGGAAGAGTGAAAAATTTTTAATGCTTTCATTTCTTGAAGTTTAAATTGCTACTTAGTTTTATTTCAAATTGACAATTTATAGCTTTACTTTATCTTTAGTGCAGCATACTTTAGAATTGCTTGTGATTATTCTTGTTTGCTTGTGATTATTTGCTTGTGATTACTCCTGTTTTGATGATTAAAACTTTGAACATTTTTGAAAAACCCAACCAAAGATTTTACTTTTTGAACAAGAAGAGTTTCTAAGCAGCAGAATATTTTTTTTAGACAATAAACTTGATTGTTAAAGGGTAAAATGGCTGAATTAAGAACCAAGGAATTGGAATGAATGTACTTTTTATTGTTTACATGCGTGAACCCTTTTCTGTTAGAATAAGGAAAGTAAGCCTTATATCCTGGTGAGAAGTGAGAAATCTAAACACTGAGAGTCTCATGAGAATTCGTCAAATAAGCATTGCCTGATTTTCTGATTAACACTTCTTTTAAAGATTAAGCAAGGAAATGATAAAGGTAAATTTTGAAAAAATAAAACAAACTCAGAGCCAAAAAGCTATCCTTAAGAATATGACCCAATTTTTGTAGCCATTTTTGAGCCAAAAATTTTATTCAAACACCCTAAACCAAGCATGAGAAATAAAATCGTACCTTACCAGCATGCTTAAAGATTTTTAAAAGAGCATAAAACACTTCTCCAAAAAAGGGTGATAAAAGAAACTGAGGCTGAAAAAAAGAAATAAAGTTCTCCAACATGTAACAAAAATAGAGAACTAGAAAAAGAAAAGCGAAGAATTCAATAGCATAAAAGAAGAAGCCTCATAAAAATTTGAAAAATTTTAGAACATATGCTCTTCTTATGCATGCACTTTGAACTCAAAGAAAAACCAAGAATTCTTGATAGCCCAGCCTCATTACAACCTTGAAAAGACCTTTTTGATCCCTACTTATCTTATGAATTGATTGTGATTAGAAATGGCCGGCAATGTTAATTAGGCAGTCCTCATGATGAATGTGCAAACACACCTACCTGGTGAGAAATAATGAGAGTTCCTTATTCTTATAGCATTTGGTTACCTGCGTTGTGAACAAATTAATGGTACAGTACATTTCAAAGAATTGGCATTGAGGAAATCATTTACTTGAGATAAATTGAGATTATTGTCTTTTAAAAATTTGTCTGTACAGAAGCTAATTTTGTTGAAATGCTTGATTCCCTTTCCAAACTTCCTTTTACTTGAGGACAAGCAAAAATCTAGGTTGGGGAGAGTTTGATAAGTGTTGATTAAGCATTGATTTCATGACTCATTTGAACTAATTTTGTAAAGAATTTGAGCTAAATTAATGAATTATTAAAGGAAGTGAGGATGAATCTTTTAAGTAGTGTATAAAAGAAGTATTATGTTTAAACCCTTGGAAAGTGCAGGGAACTCAACAGGAAGGCAAGACAAAGTAAGCAAGCTTGAGCATGAAAGTTTGAGAACATAAAGCATCTCTCACGCTTAAGCGTGAATACTAGACGCTTGAGCGAGGATTAAGCATGGCAAGCATGACTTAAAGAAGACAAAGAGGCATCAGGACCCCTCTCACGCTCAAGCGTGGGGATGAGCCGCTTGAGCGTGAGCTCGAGAGCGCCCAAGCGAAGATTAAGCGTGAGCGTGAGCGTGACCCTGCACATGAAGCACGCTTGAGCGTGACTAGAAGGAGCTCAAGCGTGACCCTGCACATGAAGCACGCTTGAGCGTGACTAGAAGAAGCTCGAGCGTGACCATGCACATGAAGAGCGCTTGAGCGTGTGCTTTACACGCTTGAGCATGACTAATGGATGACAAAGCCTCGCTTGAGCGTAGCTGAGAAGAAGTAAGCGTGAGCAACGTGAGGAAGGCCACGCTTGAGCGTGGTTAATTCAGCTTGAGTGAGAGACCATCAAACAGCATCAGAACCCTTCACGCTTGAGCGTAACCACTAAGCTCGAGCGTGACTCATACAGTATGGGATTTTTCAATTTAATATTCACCAATGGTGGGATGCCAACTCACCCACTTTCTTGTGTTTCTACAAGTCTCTGAAAGATGCTGCATGGGTTCTACGTAAGTGGGAAAGGGAAGCTGAACCTTGACTCCTATAAATCAAGCTGCAAACAACATCACATCCATCATGAGATTCATCCCCTGTATTTCATTCACAATCCAAACTTTTCATTATTTTCTGTATTCATTCTTTTGATGGTGAAAATGCAAGGCATGAGTAACTAAACTCCCTTATGGGATTGGCTGTAATCCATTCAACACTGAAGTAATGTTGTTGTAAGTTTTTATTTAGTAATGAGATTTGATAAGTTTCTGTATTTCCTTCTACGTTTAATGCCTGAAAGTACTTGATCACTATTTTCTTGTTTTAAGTTTTCTCAAGTATGCTGGGAAGTGACTTTTGAAAGCAGATCTGAAAGAAATACTTATTGTGAGTAGGTAGCCAGGGATGGCGTCTAACGCAATAAACGTCAAAACAATCGATCGATAATGCTGGGATGATTTCAAAGTGACTGAGGGATCAGCGGTTTGAAATCATTCTTATGAATTTTGTAGTCGAGGGATCGATACAAATGACTATGATTGTGACGTAGAAACTATCTTTTCGATTTACTTATATAAAAACTTATGCAGCTTACAAAAGGTGAAGATGTGATGAAGCCAATCCCTGTTTCACCAAATTAATTTCTCTCAAAAACCTTTCACTGTTAGCTTTTGCAAAATTTCACTCTCTGTTATTTATTACTTTTTCATTCAACATCATTCACAACAAAACAAACTAAAAACCTTCTGCCTAATCAATTCAAAACTAAGATCTTCATTCTAACACCTCCTCAGTGGAACGACAACTATACTATATTACAACTTCTGTGTTTAAACTTGGCACAAGCATTACCTTGAGTTCATATTATACAAACTTGATTCTCTTTCAATGAACTCTTCATTCCAAATATCTCAGAAAATAACCATCATGTACCCACGCCCGACTACTGGAATGATGGTGATGCTAAAGCATAGGCCTTGCATCATACACGTGGCTCTAGGACTAATGTTGGTGCTAAGCGTATGTGTTGGCGTAAGTGTAGCATTAAAGTGTCTGGTCTCTAAAAAGGCACTATGCAACATACATATACCCAACAAAGGCTCACGCTAGTGAGGGTGGCCACGCGTGGGTGATTCTTGATCTCTGCCTTGATGCTCTTGTTTGCAACATGGATCGGCATGAGCGTACGCTAGCGAGCATGCTCACGCATAGGTGGCTTACTCCTTTGATGCTTGCATCTGTTCCACAACATGTGTCTACTTCCCTTGGCACATGATCAAGTCAAAACACACAATATCCAATGTGCCTACGTTGACTCAAACGTAGTTAAGTTGGGTATCATTGCATTTTAAATAATTACAATGTTACACTAAAAATCATATAATTACTAACTAAAAATACAAATAATTTATACAATGAATAAATTTCCAACTTACTGAATATTTAACAAATATGCTTCTAAATTAATAAAAATGAGCCATTAATTATGAAAATATCCTAAAAATAGACCTAATAATTAAGCATTTTCAAGCCTTATCATCCTATAGTAGAATTACTATATGTGTGTGATCCTATAGGAAATATATTTAGTTTATATTAAATAAAACATTTTGTATTTAGAATAATATAATGAGCAGTATTTAGCAATACATCAGTATCCAAATATAAATATTAAATTCATATAACCAATAAATGACAATCATGTTATATATTTCTTCCCTTTGTCATGATATTTGATCAGGCTTCGTCGATATCCTTATATAACTAAATTCATTTTACTTGATATCAAAATAGACTATACCTGAATAAATATCCAATATTTATTCTCACTAGCATAATGATGCATTTTGTGTATTCATGCAGCATATTGACGGGCAGGTGTATTACATTTAATCCTAATATAATACAATTACAATATATATATATATTGTCACGCAGAAGGATATAATTACACTCACATATAGACTAGCAATGCCAATCATATACATATTAATGGCATTAATTGACTAAAAAGGCTAAAGCGTAAAAATAAGCAATTGAAAATAAACATGAAATTAGAGAGGGAATTTATGCAGGACTTTATAGGAACAAAATAATGAGAGTGGTATGTGAATTATATTTACCTAGAACGTGATTGGAATATGATTCTTGATCTTATGGGTTCTTTATGAACAAATTCTCTCATCTCTTTTCTCTTATTTTCTCTTGTTTTTGAACAATTTTCATTAGTGATCACAATGAAAATGTTTTTTTACTCCCAAACTGCACTATATTACACCCATTCTAGAGCTACTGGTGTAGTTCATTTCCCAAATTCCCATCCAGTAATGAGATATGCGTAAAAATGAATTTAGGCCAACTTATGGCTATATTTTCAAATCAAATCACTTTAAAGCCATTCAAATGTAAATTAGATACACAAACAAATTATAAATGTCCATAAGGATCTATTGAGAATTTCTGGGGATACTAAATCCCACTGGATCTCCATTTGGCCTATCCAATTGCTTAATTTCATTATTAAATTCAATAATCAACCAATCCATCTTCATAATTTCATTTCTAATCTTAATAAATTATTCACCGTATACTTTCCACCCAATCACACAACAATCATACAATACAATTCCTGTCAATAATGCATGATCATAGATATCATATGGCTCCATGCCATAATCATATTCATATAAGCAATCTCTGGTTATTATGCATGATTAATTATTTATTGGCTTAATTCCACATCATATCCATTGTAAAATCAAACCTAACTCTATCATAGAGATAAATACTAATGACTCAGTGTCATTAACTATCAAACCACAGTCCACACACATAACCATACGGATATCACACATGCATATACAGTATTAAAGCACAATATAACCACCCCATATATAAATATATACATATCCATCAACAACCTATTTAGTACCATAAATTTATACATCGCATAATTATAAATGTTCTTGCATTACTCCACTACTCACTCGTGCTAGTCTCTGTGGCATCTACAATGTCTCTTTCTCATTTTCTTTCAAAAAAATAATTGTAAAGGTGAGTATCTAACATTATTACATAATACAAATAATTGAAAACAAAGACGATGTCACCTGGAGGAGCTCACACACCTCCCTCACTTGTCAATTCCATAATCCTTTTTCTAACAACATTCCAATATACTTGTTCACAAATAAGAGTGTAATGTAAAGAAACCTTAGAGAATTACTCTAGGAGATTAGGGTTACTTATTTTCTTATTCAATGTGTCACTTGGGTCACATGTATGCTTTACAAGTCATATTTATGCCGTAATCCGGCCCAATCCCACTAAACTATAGCAAATGTAAAACCAATTATTTGCTAATGATAGAGGGATTAGGGGGTCCCGTGGATCTCCTTTCGACTCTTGGGGGAACAAGATGTTAGGGAATCCCTAGTGTATGAGCAGTGGAAATACAAGGATTCCCATAGGATTTGCAAAGCGCCCTGTTTCAAAGCATAAGACAAACACAAAAAAAAATACGTTTTAGGATTACCTCTTGAAGAATATCGAAGCAATCATAGCCTCGTCCTTTAGGAGTCCACATGAGTACTCCCACCAGAAATGTTACACCTTCTAAATGCTAGTTTGACGGCGTGTAGCTTTTGTAACTTTTGCGTATTTTATGTCTCTTTTTGGGTAGCCGCCTATGAACATCTTATGCTCTATTTATAGGCTTAGGTTTGACCTAATTTGCTCTCTAAAGAGTGGGCTCCTTACTCATTCTAAATGAGTTAGGCCCAATAGTTTTATTTTAGTCCAACTAAAATAAAAAGCTATTTTCTGATGGGCTTACTCTATGTGTGTGACCCTATAGGTAAAATACTCAGTTATATTAATAATAAACTATTTTATTATTAATATAAAATAAGAGCGGCATCTAGCAATGCATCATTATGTTCGAATATTATTTATTATCAACATAACCTATAAGTGATAATTATTTTATATGTTTGTTCCTTTTGTCACGATATCCTAATTGGGCCCAAGGCATGGTCGCGTCATCCTTGTACGGTCCAATTTATTTTACTTGATACCGGAGTAGACTTTATCCGAATAAATATCCAATATTTATTCTTTCTAGCATGGTCGTGCATTTCCTTAGTCTCACTCCATCAAGTTCCTATAGATATCACTCTTGTCATATAGGAGAGATAAATCCTATCTACATCAGTCACATCCCTCTGCATAATTTGTTCATTGCCTAACCACAACCTTTATAGTCTTCTTGTTACAGAAGACGTTTGATTATATTAAAACAATAAACTCCTTATGTAGGAATCGTAGTGACTTCAGGTCAAAGGACTACATATACCATTATCACATTGAGAATCATTCATGACATTCATGTAACGATCCATGCAATGTTCTTATGGTGGGTCTGTCCAGTACATCATTACTCTTAATGTGTACTGTAACACCCTGAATTTTTAAAATAGAAAGTTAAATTAAGAAAACAAATGTTGAATAATTGAATGTGAACTATTTAATGTCTTAAAATATTGGAAATAATTTAATTGAGATTTACAGAGACTGTTAGTAAATTATTAAGACCAGATAAGTAGAAAACTAACTCGAATAAAATATGGGTGTCGGACCAAGTATCTCTGATTGAGATGTCGTTTGTCAGGGCTGTAGATAATATTATTAGGAATCCGAATATGTATTCGGAATAATTTTTAGATAAAGTATTGAGCCCGAACAGAGAGCCTGTTTATTTGAAAATGGAAGAGTTTAATGAAATATTTAAAATTAAAACAAAATCCTCACCTCTTTCACTCTATTTCCATGCTAGTTTTCACTCCCCTAGGCAAACATACTTCTCTCATTCTTCCCTTCTTCATATCGTCTTCTTCCTCCCTATGAGCTTGAACAAATTGGTGCTCTCCCTCTCTTATTTTCATTCACCATTGAAGCTGGGAGGAGACAATGGATGCTTGAAGCTTCTCCCCTTCTCCTCTCCATTTTCGTCATCTTCATCCTCCCTCTTGATTCCCATTTTTGTTTTCTTGGGGCAAGGTAAGTTCCTTGCCATTTTCTTATGTTTTGAACCTAGAAATGGTTAGTTATGACTTGGGAGAGTATTAAATGCTTATGGGTAGTGAAAGGAACCATTAAATATATAAACCCTAAGGTGGGGTGAAATAAATATAGACATTTATGAGCAATAAATGAGGTATATGAAAATAGGGTTGAAATATGATGTATATAGAAGTACATTTATAATATGGTTGGGTTTCTAAAAAAACCCTAACTTATGAAATTGGGGGAAATATATAAGATGAAGGTGAAAGGCATTAATTGATGATGAAAATGTTATAAATGATAAGGTAGAGGTATTTAATGATGATTTATAATGTTGGTTAGAAGTTTTAAATGGAAAACTCACCAAGGTGTTGGTGGGAAATTAATGTATGTGGTGACCTAATAAATGGGGTTATTGTGTTGGCAATAATAAATGGTGATTTAAGGGAAGGAATTCCCGAAGCCTAATTAGGTAAATGAATAAAACCTATAAATAGTCTCTACATGATAAAAATCATGTGTACATATATGTATATGTATGTTGAAATAGTGTTTAAATGAATGATTGATGTGGTCCTATAATTGATTGGTGTAGGACTTGATAATACTTTTAAGGCAGGAACATCGAACCCGGAAGTCTACTTCTCTTGAGGTAGGAGAGGGGTTTATTTTCTAAATGTATGAGAACTTGTATGATGATAATGTATGTATCAATGTAATATGGCATGCTTCCTTGAATGGATGTAGTATCATATGTGTGTGATATGAAATTGAGTAAGACTCTTATAATGATTGATTGTGAGATGAGACCTTATTGAGGTTATGATTGGTATGATGTGTGATGACATGTTATGGATTCCATGTGTGGCTTGATGAATATTTGAAATCCTTGACTTAATGAATCTTGAATATTATGATCGGAATATATATATATATATATATATATATATGTTTGAATATGTGAAATTAACATGGTAATTGAGTGGGAGTATACCCTAGATGAGAGGGTGAGATAATCTATATGAGGTTGAGGCATGCATGAGCATTGTTGCATACATAGCATGGCATGCATATAATGATGATGTTGAAAAGTGGTTACGATCACTTGATGCTGGAATATAAAGGGCTTGCGAGTTCCTGTGATTATTGGACTGGTGGTTGCGATCACCTGGTATTTGAAATGAAAGGTCCTGCGTGATCATTGAGATTGTATGCCCGTGGTTGCGATCATGAGGCGGGAGTACCCATTGCGAGGTGGGAAACCATTATGAATTGTTGAACGTGGTTGTGATCACGAGAAAGCACCTTGCGAGGCTGCTAGAGGGAGTACCCCTTGCGAGGCGGGAAACCAATTTGAATGAATGAATGATTATGGTGGTTATGATCACCTGAGGAAATGTAATCGGATCCGTGCATATGCATCTTAAACACTAGCATGTGCATTAGCATTCGGAACATAGCATAGTGTGATATCCCAATGAGGAGATTGTGTGAGGAGAAAGTGGAACTCTCTTGAGTACTAACTGTGATTGTGTCAATGATTGGTGTGTCCTTATGAATTTTGATGGATACATGTGTTTAATGAATTTGATGAATGATTGGTTTTGTGTTCATTGAACTTGTTTTAGGAAGAAGATGTTTAATATTGCATTTATGTGTATATTATCACAATTGTTAGATTTCATCATTGAGAAAGTATACTCACTCTCCATGTGGTATATCTTTTAGCTCCTATGTTGTAGGGCTTGCCTATGGAGATCTTGTGTGGAGGAACGGTGTGAAGGAAGCCTATTTTGGGTAAAGAATGCCTTAGCCGGTGATTGTTTTGAGTTGTGGCTTTTAAGTGGATTTTTGTAATGTGTATAGTTATAATGAATATCTTGAATATCTGTGAATTGATACGGATGATGTATGTATGATGAAGATTTTGGGAGGTCATGTAGGAAAATAAGATCCTAGAGTTTATGGCTCATTTTCGTTAGTGACCTTGGCCTTAATTAGATTTTGAAAAAGAAGCATGATGTAAGTAAAACTTATGAATGAATGATGATTTACATGAAAACTGTATTTCATAGATTATGCTGAGTAGTAAGTTAGATTAGAATATGATTGTGAGTTGGAATAAGAATCTATGGGTATGAAGGTTTAGAATAAGTTTTAAATGTGTAATATGATGGATGTGATGTGATGAATTTAAGAAAATTGGATTGAGTTAAGTTTTGGCATGTTGTGTTGTTCAATTTTCATGTTTTGCAGCGATTTACTGATAATCTCACTCAAGCGAGAGGGATTCTCGCTCAAGCGTGAATGACCTTGTGATGATGTATGGCCACGGGCCAAATCTCGCTTAGGCGAGAGTGGGCCTCGCTCAAGCAAGACTGCCCAGGCATCAGGAGTTGGCTACTGGAAAATCATCGCTTAGGCGAGTAAGGTCTCGCCCAAGCGAGAGCGATGGGTTTTGTTACTAGAAGAAAATTGCTTAGGCGAGTAGGGTCTCGCCTGAGTGAGAGTGGGGTATTTAGTTACTGGCCCATTTTCGCTTGAGTGAAAGGCTTTTGGAGGTGGCGTTCGCTCGAGTGAGTGAGCGTTGGATAAATTCCGGACGATTTTCCCCTGTGCTCGCTTCGCTTCGCGCAAGCGATCTTTGAGGATCTCACTCAAGCGAGATGGGGTTCGCTCAAGCGAGATGGGGTTCGCTTAAGTGAGTCGGCCCCTGATCCTTCTCTTATTCTTTTCGCTCAGCGCGTATTGTGGCTCGCCCAAGCATCTCACTCTGTCTCGCTCAAGCGAGGGTCACGCTTGCTTGAGCGAGTGGTACCCTGTTGCCCCATTTTGCATTGCTTTGAAATTCTCTTCCTTTCCTTTGCACTAAAGCTTTTACTTGAATCATCTTGTGGACGTTTTGAACTTATTATGAAGTCATTAGGCCTCAGGGTGATTAACTACGATAAATCCAACCATGTAATATTGATTTAATTAAGTATTTCCGCTGTCTTTGTTTGAGAATCTCTTCTTGATTATTTGTTCACCTACCTTCTCATATCTTCATATATGAGTTAGGTCTTCTTAGATCCTGGACATTGAATGAAAACTTTACCGCTTATGATTTTCATAAATTAATGATGTTAAAATCGTGAAAAATTTACCCTTATTTTTGGGGCGTCACATGTACCCGTGTGAAGACTTGATATCATTTATATCCATGATCTGTGAGAGCAGATCATCAATACACTCACACACTAGTCTTAATGTATTTACATGTCCCCACGTAAATACTTGACTAGGGACATTTTAGGAATAACTCTCATATGACCTATTACTCCAAGGATAAATAAAGGTTATTAAACTATTTAACAAAAAATGACTTATTCAAAATGATGCGTCCTATATAAGCTTTTAGTGCATATTTCCAACAATCTCCCACTTGTACTTAGAGCCGATATGGTTAATGCCCAATGACGTCTACAGTGCCCTTATGCTTTTACTACGTAAGCGATTTTACTAGTGGCTTCCCAATAATTTTGTTGGTATGCACATTGTATATTTTCACATCTTCCAAAGATGGAACTATTTAACAATATGCTTAGATTAATCCACTTCCTTATATTGTTCTATGGTTCCATTTTCATCACAGTGGAAACTCATAGGGTACAAAACATTTGGAATGATTAAATATAAATTGACTTCTTTTGTAATTTAACATAGCAAAATACTTAGATTTGTTGGTAGAACCAACAATTGTTTCTTGCTTTGAACCTTTTAAGCATACATCGCAACCATCTTGACAACACATATATTTTGATTGCAATCTTAAGTCTTTCAAATTAATCAAAAGATTGGCATCGATGTAACCTTTACAACGAGCTCATCTTCCATTTATCAAGATCAAATCCTTAGTCCTTCTTAAGTGTTTAAGGATACTCTTAACTATAGAATAAGAATATTATTAGTTCTAGAAGAAGCATGTCTTCTACATGTAATACTAGAACTATAATTGTGCAGTTACTAACTTTTTTATAGTCATAAGATTTATCTTCATTCTTTAATGAAGATTCTAGCTTCTAAAAGCTTGATTTAGTCCATAAATAGAACATTTGCAGTTCACATACCTTCCTAGATGTTTCAGGCATAAAAGGCCTTTAGGTTGTGTCACATACACATCCTCAAGATGATTTCCATCTTGACATCTATCTACCATATCTCATAATGGTGGTATACTGCTACAACAAGCAGGATCTAAATGGTTTTTAAAGGTACTTTTATTACCATCCATGTTTAGTTTTCCTTTTGAAAACCCACTTGCATCCTATAGGTTTTACCCTTTAGGTGTGTCAACCAAGGTTTGTACCCTGTTAATATACATAGAGCCCATTTCAAATCCCATGGTCTTATGCCATGTCTTAGAATCCAAACTTGTATTGGCCTCTTCATAAGAAACTTGATCAATTAGCAATATGCCTTCTTCCTAATTTATAAGATATCCATATCTTTTAGATTTGGTTACATATCCTATTTGATCTTACGCAAGTCTTATGCTACCAGAGCTAATGATGTCACAACATTTTATGATTTCTTCTCCAAGTCCATCCTTAACTTTTGAATGCTTTGTGATACTTGAATTTCTTCAAGTTCTACTATCCTTCCAGTGATTCTTTAAGAGATGTACTCTTATTCAAGAATACAACATTCTAAGCAACAAGCCTTTTGTTCTCAGATGGATTGTAGAAATGATAACCCTTAGCTTTCTTTGGGTATCTCACAAAAGACATTTATCCAATTTGGATCTGACCTTGTCAAAGTTGGATTCTTTATATAAGCATCATAGTTCCAAATTATTAGTAAAGGCATACTAGGTTTCTTCCTAGTTTATATCATATATGGTTTCTTTAAGAAAGTCTAAGATGGAACATACTTAAGTGTGGAAATTTTGTTAATAAAGGAACGTTGAAGGAGTTAGAGATGTTTGATAATAATCAATAATCAAACTATGTCCAACAAGGTTTAACTTTTCCCCGTAGAGATGTTATTATGGCATTCCATGAGGAATGGGTTAAGAGGTAATCTCTCACTCTATTAGATAGTTATCAAACTTGTAGCTCAAATCATTTGCTATCTTGATCTAATCAAGAGTTTTAATTGTTTTGCCAATTTGGTTTTTCACTTCATTATGAATTCTTTGAACTTTTCAAAGACTTTCTAACTTACGTTACATAAATCCATACTCATTGACTTTTCAATTAGTATGTTGAAGTATTGAAAAAATATATAGTTATTGTTCCAATAGGCCCACGTACATCGTCATGTATTAAATAATAGATTACTCATCTTTTCAATGAATAAGGTCTCAATTATCTCTCTAATAAATAAGATTTACATGTCTTAATTGATTCTAAAATCAAAAGAGTCCATATAACCATATTAATGGTATTTAGAAATGTGTTTCTTATTCATTTGCCTTAGGAGACAATACCATGTAAGTAAGGTTCAAAATCACTTATTTTAACCTACTTTGACAGTTATGTTATAGATGGGTGTTTTGAGATTTAGGATGTGGAATCTATTACTCAATTGTGCATCAACATCCTTTTGAAGAAATAAAGTTATTTTATATTAAAAAAACATTTCTTGTCCAACAAGAAACAATATGCACAATGTCTAGTTCACTAACTAGCCCAATAGGTAAAGATCTTATCTTTATTGTAACAACTTTTGCTCAATTTTACACAGATTTCTCCACCTTTAGCAAGTGATCTACTTCCATGATCTTTCAAAATGTGAGATCTATTACTAGTATCTGATACTAACGTTAGTGAAGTAAAATAACTTGACTTCTATAACATGACTTATAGTGGAAGTCTTACTTCCCTTTCTTTTGAACTCCTTCAAGTTCTTTAGACAAATTATTTTAATGTCTTATTTGGCTAAAACTGGAAACAATTTCCTTTTTTGATCATCTTTTAGACTTCCAGACCAACTTGGCCTTAATAGAGTCTATATATGATCATATCGTATATCTCCCATATATTCATATTGCCTTTTACAGCTCAGAGTTTATGCAGACTCCATAGGGTACTCAAGACCCAACCATAGATCAGATATAAGCCAAACATGACACACTGCCACTTCCTCTTTATTGAAGATAATTCTTAAGTCTCGATACCTATCTAGGCATTTTCTAGATAAAGTGTCCTTCCAAAGGACAGATTACAACAAAATAATATTTGGTTTGCCATGGTTATTCTAAAACAAATTACATGCAAATCTATCATTTCTATTCAAAATATATTTAAAATTTTGGTCATTAAATAAATACTTTGTCTCCCACTATTTTGATTCAAAACAAATACCCTCACTAAATCATAAAAAATCCCGTTGGAAGATTTTTCTAATGGGCCAAGATCCATATTTGGCCTAGTGTTGAGTCAGCTTTGGCTGATCGCCCAACCCTTGGTTATTTAAGTAGGAAATACATTTCTAATTGCATCTCATGCAACTCTTGGATGATTGAGTGGGTAACTCTTTACCCTTATTCATCTTATGAATTTAAGCTCAATCCTTACGGCTTTAAGTTATTTTCAATCCAATTAAAAAAACTTAGTTAAGTTTAGGCCTAATAAAAACAATTTGGATATTACAATTATCCCACCGCGCCTTACTAGTATAAATGATAGCACCCTGCTTTGGCAGGCCCACTATTTATTGACATTAGTCTCGACGAGTGTTACTTATTAGAAGGCGTTTAAACTTAATATTAACGCTTCAATCTGATTAAAGTTACCTAGATAAGTCCAATAACAAATGGTTGGATAATCCAATTATCCATCATTCTTTACTAATATCAATAAAAGTACCCTGCTTTGGCAGAACCTACACTTTATTGAAACTAGCATTGATGACTGTTGTTTATTAGAACGCGTTTTAGACTGTTCATACCTTTAGGATTTCCAATCCAATTGAAAAATGTCTATTTGAATAAAACTAAATAAGTTATACATGGATAATCCAATTATCCAATCATGTCCCATAAACACAAATAAAGGCACCTAAATATGACATGACCTGTACTTTATCTATATCAAGTTAGACGTTATTACTTATTGGAAGGTATGATTGTCAGGCTTGAGGGATTTCAGTTTTCTTATTGTTCATTACCGACTTTCATTAAACGCTTTAACGTAAAATAAAACCCCAAAACATGCAATCAAAAATATGAGATGGTTATGGTCTTCCTAGAAAATAAAATAAAATAAAATAAACCTAAGGGAACTATAGTGCCTTGACTTGATGAAGTCCTACTTCTTGAAACTACCATCCTCTTGGAGTCACCACTCCTTTGTTCCTTTCAAGGTCATACCCATCAAGAGTCACCATGCTAGGTTTCTTCTAGGTCTCCACCTTGTTGGCTTCTTCCAGATTACAATGTAATAAAGAAACTTGTTTTACATATGAGCGAAAGGTTGAGAGAAGAAATTCAAGAATAGAGAAAGACACAGCACGCAGGCTGTATTTAAAATAAAAAAAATCTAAGACCATAACCATTCACTGCTGGACGTGTTAATTAATCAGTTAATCAAGTGATTAATTGTATTTTAAATAAAATAAATTTTAAAACACATAATTAAATACGTGGGGTCATTAAAGGAAATCTACGCAAAAAGTTTGCGGTTCCATTGACTGTTCAACGGACAGGGTCAAGGGGAGGCTACCTTTTATAGGGTGTCGAGTGGCGTTTCAACCAAAAAATTTAGTACTGTAATCAGGTTAGTTCCCAGGAAAGAGAGGTGGGTCCGGTGTGACCGCTTAAGTACCAAGTCTTTCCTAGCCAGAACGTCCCACTAACCGTTAATAGCTCAAAATATTTGGATATGATTTCAAACAATTTAAAATCCTAATTTTAAGTTTCAACTCTTGAATCATAAATTTTGGAACGACTAAAGTTTAACTTTTGAACTTTACCTTTTGACCCCAATAACTATCCTAAAATAAGAATAGTCAAGGTTTAACTTTTAAACCTTATCTCTAGAGTATCAATAATCATCTTATTTTTAGGAACGATCAAGTTTTAAATTTTAAACCTTATCTCTGGAGTTCAAGATATTTTATTTTGAATCCTATTGAATTTGATAATGATCTTATCTTTAATTTACAACTTTTGCAAATCCTATCAATTTTATTAAGGATTAAATATTTGATTTTAAAATTATTAAATTTAATAAAGATCTTATCTTCTATTTGTAACAATTACAAATCATATTAAATTTAATAAATATAAATCAATTTGTAACTCCTACAAATCACATTAATTTTAAAAAGATCACATACAATACAAATCCTATTAAAATTAATAAGAATAAATTATTTAAATTTGTAACTCTTACAAACTTTAAATTTAACAAACATTTAAAATTTGATTTGCAACTTTTACAAATCGAAAATATAATATTAAAACCAATTTTTTTAAAACATTTACAAATAAATAAAATACCACGATGGCTAGGTTTCAACTTTTGAATCCTAGTTTTCATTACGGCTAGGGTTTAACTCTTAAACTTTCTAAACACAATCTCACATGAACAATTCATATTAGAAAGAGAAAGCATATAGACATACATTGCATACAACCCTTGATTTCAATTTAATAAAACAAACATAAAATTAACATGCCTTATAATTAGAACACATATAAAACAATCACCATTGCAACTACAACATGTTCATATAATAAAGCACATCCTAAAAAATATGTTTTTTAATTAAAATGTTAAGAAAAACGATCAATATACACAAAACAAAATTAAATTGATACTAACTTTCAAAAAGGTGCAACCTTCACAACATATCTCGTAAAAAATACAACATTTACATAATATTTCAATAAAAATGTAACCTTTGAATCATATCTAAGAAAAGAGACAACCTTTACAAAAGGATTCAACCTTTTCAATTCTTTTCATAAAAGAATTTTTTTTCACATTTTTTTTTTAAACAAATAGTTGTCCAAAACACGGTTTTGCAACCTGGCTCTGATACCACTATTAGGGAATCCCTAGTGTATGAGCAACGGAAATACAAGGATTCCCATAGGATTTGCAAAGCGCCGTGTTTCAAAGCATAAGACAAACACAAAAAAATTGTGTTTTAGGATTACCACTTCAAGAATATCGAAGCAATCGTAGCCTCGTTCTTTAGGAGTCCACATGAGTACTCCCACCAGAAATGCTACACCTTCTAAATGCTAGTTTGATGGCATGTAGCTTTTGTAACTTTTACGTATTTGTGTCTCTTTTTGGGTAGCCGCCTATGAGCATCTTATGCTCTATTTATAGGCTTAGGTTTGACCTAATTTGCTCTCTAAAGAGTGGGCTCCTTACTCATTCTAAATGAGTTAGGCCTAATAGTTTTATTTTAGTCCAACTAAAATAAAAAGCTATTTTCTGATGGGCTTACTCTATATGTGTGACCCTATAGGTAAAATACTCGGTTATATTAATAATAAACTATTTTATTATTAATATAAAATAAGAGCGGCATCTAGCAATGCATCATTATGTCTGAATATTATTTATTATCAACATAACCTATAAGTGATAATTATTTTATATGTTTGTTCCTTTTGTCACAATATCCTAATTGGGCCCAAGGCATGGTCGCGTCATCCTTGTACGGTCCAATTTATTTTACTTGATACCGAAGTAGACTTTATCCGAATAAATATCCAATATTTATTCTTTCTAGCATGGCCATGCATTTCCTTAGTCTCACTCCATCAAGTGGCCTATAGATATCACTCCTATCAGATAGGAGAGACAAATCCCATCTATATCAGTCACATCCCTCTGCATAATTTGTTCATTGCCTAACCACAACCTTTATAGTCCTCTTGTTACAGAAGACGTTTGATTGTATTAAAACAACAAACTCCTTATGTAGGAACCATAGTGACTTCAGGTCAAAGGACTACATATATCATTATCACATTGAGAAGCGTTTATGACATTCATGTAACGATCCATGCAATATTCTCATGGTGGGTCTGTCCAGTACATCATTACTCTTAATGTGTACCCATGTGAAGACTTGATATCATTTATATCCATGATCTGTGAGATCAGATCATCAGTACACTCACACACTAGTCTTAATGTATTTACATGTCCCCACATAAATACTTGACTAGGGACATTTTAGGAATAACTCTCATATGACCTATTACTCCAAGGATAAATAAAGGTTGTTAAACTATTTAACAAAAAATGACTTATTCAAAATGATGCGTCCTATATAGGTTTTTAGTGCATATTTCCAACACAAGAGCCCCCCAGTCGCGAGCTCTAGGTGTAAGGCCGAGTGAAGTGTCTAAACACGAGCTTAACCTATCTTCTCGAATGAAGTATCCCTGGCGTCGATCGATTGATTCTAATTGGTTCCGAGTAAAGCGGTTCTGGGTGCTTGTGCGTCGAGCGTATATCTCTTCCAAGTGAGGCACGGATTCAGGAATCATGGAGCTGTAAGCTGAGTGGAAACACATTCTAATCCGAGCTAAAATAGGATTCGAGTGGTGTATCCTTTCATTCTGGGTTTCTCCCCCGGGGATTATATGGGTTAAAAACCGAGTGATGTGAAAGTTCTTCTTTGGTTGTTTGGCCTTGCCACGTACTACCTCATGCCACTTGACAGAAAATTTCCAATCGTAGTTTACATTTCCAATGAGGGTACATGCGTGCCTAATGATTCATTTTCCATAAAGGTGCCTATACGCCACTTAATGATTATGACATTTTTGTATCTTTCCATGCCATTAATGATGCGTTCTTGGGATACGGGGCGTCGCCTTGTCTTAATGAGGCTACTGGTACGGCTGTAACCCTTAATGATGCCTGGAGGATCCCCAACCATTGGATCCCTTCAACTTTTCAGGTGGTTTCTTTCCCTTTGTTTAAAAGTATAAATGCCTTTCTTTGGATCCTTCTCTGGGTTTTTCTTACTGTCATTGTTTCTATTTCTTTGTTTCTTCTCCTTTATTTCTACTTCAACTCTTACTTTGATTCTCTTTGTTTACTTTGTTGCATGAAGGGATTAGTTTTGCTCATTTACCTTTGTTGGGGCTTCCTCTCTACTTCCTTACAAACCAGGTTAGTGCCCTTTTCTTCCTTCTTTACTTTTGCCAGGTTAGGCTCCATGGCTTTTGTTGTAGAGACTTCTTACAGTTAGGTGAAGAATGAGATTCTAGCCATTCTCTTCTCCCTCTAAAGTGAGGAATCTATAGCTAAATTATGGGAAGGGGAGAGTTTTAGTAATTCTGAGCTTGATCATAACATGGAGTGTGTGACTTGTTCCCCATCTGACCAGATCCGCGACCGGCGTACAGACCTGAGTAAGGTGGATTTCACCTTTGTATATGAGACTTTGTTTTCTCATCTTCACTTATATTTTCCTTTTTCTGATTTCGAGGGCACGTCTTAAATTCCCTTAACATTGCTCCTACCCAGCTGCATACCAATGGGTGGGCCTTCGTGAAGACCTTTGAGCTTCTCTGTGAGTACTTTGGTCAAGGTACCTCAATTCCTCTTTTCTTTTACTTTTTTAAGGCCAAGGTTCCTAAGGCTAGGGTTTTGTTAAGGTGGATTTTGCTAAGCGAGGTCGCTCAGTGGAACTTGATCCGAGCCTTTGACTAGTCATACTCTCACCCTTTATTTCCCCTGTACTAGACTCAGACTCTGGTCCAGTTCTGAGTGTTGTGGGATGATCTTTCCGTGTTCAAGCAATCAAACGTGAAGTTTTTGATTGAGGATGTAAGACTTTATTTCAGTTTACAGGCGCTGATTGCCTTGTCTCCTTTCTTAGATGCCATGGCCGCCTGTATTTGTAAATAGTATGCTTTTCAATCATTATTTTAAATTATCTAGGTGTTTGTTTTATTCCTACTGATCTTTTTATGCTTGTTACAGATGATATGGCTCCACATACTCTTCTGTGAAAGATTTAAGGAAGCGCTATCAGGAAGTCAACTCAAAGGGTGCTGGGAAGAAAGGTGGTGCTAAGAAGGTGGGTACATCTTCCGCTATTACTCCTAATCTGACCCAGACTGTTGTTCTAACTACTGCCACCCCTCATTACTATTGTACCAGCCCGGTCACAGCTAGAGTGGAAGGTAGGCCGTGCCCTGAAGAAGTCACGTCAGGAGGAGCTGGCGATGCAACACTCTAAAGGCTCTCAACCTCCCTAAATTTTTGTTCAAGCTAGAAGCCCCGTAAGGTGGGTGGCCAATGTGATTCAGGTTTAAGAGTTTTGAACTAGAGGATGAGCCCTTGGTGATCCAAGAAAGATCCTCTAGGAGGAGGAGTGGTTCCACCACTGTTGAGAAGATTGTTGAATCGATACCTAGCGAGATAGAGGCTGCTGACTATCTCTAGAAAGCTTTTGTGAATGGCTCCATGACCACTGATCGGAATTCTGTATGATCGTTGTAGGATACACATTTTCTAGTACCGTGTTTTATGGACCGAGCGGTGCTGTTTAAGGAAGATGAGGAGAAATACGCCTCTTAAACCCCTGTTGCTATGTGTCGAGTGGTTGAAATGTTCAGTCTTCGGGTGACGTTAATGACCTGGTCCCTGGAGAAACAACTGAGCACCCAGGGAATCGCATTGGCTGTTTTTACTCGAGAAAGTGAGTCACTGAAGAAGGAGAGTGAGCATCTGAAGAAGGAGAAGGAGGCAAGGGATACTTAGGTGGTAAAATTATGCTCAAGCGTGAGGTCCTGGAACTCTTTTTCTTCATCACGCTTGAGCGCAGGGCTCAAGCTTGCATCTTTATCATTCTACGCTTAAGCACCTAGAGTTCACGCTTAAGCGTGAGAGGCCATGAAGCTTGCTGTTGAAGGTGCACTTGAGCGCAACTGATCACACTTAAGCGCAAGAGGCCCTGATGCTTGTTGTTGAAGGTGCGCTCGAGCGCAAGTGATCACACTTAAGTATAAGTGGCCCTGATGCTTGCTGTTGAAGGTTCGCTTGAGCGCAAGTGGTCACACTTAGGCGCGAGAGGCCCTGATGCTTGTTGTTGAAGGTATGCTTGAGCGCAATTGATCACGCTTAAGCAGGAGAGGCCCTGATGCTTACTGTTGAAGGTGTACTTGAGTGCAAGTGGTCATGCTTAGGCACGAGAAGCCGTGTTACTTTCTGCCTTGTTCACTTTTATGCCATGCATGCCACGCTCAAGCGCCTAGTGTTCACGTTTAAGCATGAAAGGCCCTGCAGCTTTGCTAACTTGATTTCTCTTTAAGCTTGCCTTCCTTGATTTCTTCTTGAAAGTTCCTACATTTATTTCAAGAGTTTGACAAAATTTCACTTTGATACAATCTTTTCATCACGAAAGATTCATGCTCAATTTCTTCCATTATTCATTAATGAGTTCAATTCTTTACAAAATTAATTCTACTGAGTCATGAAATCAATGCTCTAATCAACACTCATCAAACTCTCCCCAACCTAGAGTTTTGCTTGTCCTCAAGCAAAAGGAATGAAGTTCCAAACAAGAAGGTAGTCATGATGCTCAGATTCCAAGTATAAACACAATCAAAAGACAGTATTTTCAATCCAATTTCTTTGGACATATGGTATCCTTAATATCCATTCATTTGAAATGTGATGCACAATTGAATTTTCCATAAAGCAAGTATCCTATCACTGTAAGGATATGGAGTTTCTCATCATCTCTCTCATGGTTTCTGTTTCACACATTCATCATCAGAATTTCCTAGTTAACATTGCCATTCATTTCCAATCAAACCATGATCAAAAGAGCAACAAGGATCAAAAGATTATTTAGCAAGGTTGCAATGGGGCTGGGCTTACAAGAATTCTTGGTTTTTATGGAGTTCAAACTGCATGCAAAAGAGAAGAGCATAAGTACTTAATGAATTTTCATAATTTATAAACCTGCTTCCTTGATTTCAAACTCCAAAATTCTTCATTCACTTTTTCTATTTTAACAAGCTCTCCTTTTGTTCAAAGATTACTTTTGAGTTTTGTTGGGAGAACTGCCTGCTTTTTGATAAGTCTTGAAAACACTTAATTATTCTGCCTTTTATTTGACTTAATTCATTGTTTAGTGATTAGTTTAGCCTTATTATTTAATTAATTGCTAATAATTTATAATTTATTTAATTATTTCAAAAGTGCTTAATTTATGTAAAGAAACTGATTTAAAACATTAATTAGTTAAGAAATTGAGTTTTCATTAACCCAACATGCAAATACTGGACAATCAGTAAACAAATGCTGGGCAAATTAGTTGTTTATTGATGTAGGAAAAGGATCGCTCAAGCCGAAAGGAAAAAGCCGAGCGAGATTTGGAAAATCTAAGTGAGACTTCACAAATCCGACTAAAAAGAGTCCAAAAGATACTGACTCCAAAATAGAAAAGGGAACCGATTGAAATAAAAAGAAGAACCCGAGCGTCAATTTTAGAATGCCGATTGAATAATCAATTCGCTCAAGCGAGAGTTAAATTCGCTCAAGCGAGGGTCAAAATTCGTTCAAGTGAGCAGTTCGCTCTAGCGTGACCCCAAAACATCACCCCTCGCCCAAGCTTCTCCATAACACTTAAGCGAGAAGGCAATACTGCAGTACATATTTCAAGTTCGCCCAAGCGAGAACCCAGTTCGCTCAAGCGAAAAGGCTGATATTTAAAACAGCGATTGTTCCCTCCAGAATCCACTCGGCACCAGTGTTGTTTCCTGCTGCCTTCTCTCCTACTTCTACACCTTTGTAATTTAAGTAGTGAGCTGTTAATTAGTTAGTGTTGAGCTGTAAATTAGCTAATGATGAACTGGAATCTGTTAAGAGCTGAGCTGTAATTAGTTAGTTATTCTGTAATTGTGTAATTAGTTAGTTTAGTCGTTAACTTAAGTTTTCTAAGTTATTAGTTAAGTTAGTTAGTTAGGTAGATGCCTATATATATGTTTGTACATATTCTGTGAAAAACACAGAGACAGATTCACACAGAATACATCGAATACATTTCATTCAAACTTCGAACATCTCACTACTTCATTTTCTCTCTCTAAATCCTCTCCTCCATGACATTCCACAATCCTTCAATGGAACCGAAGTCAATGGAGTTCTAAATCCCTAAGGTTGGGATTGCGAAGGTTAGCAATGGAATCTTGAAGCTGTGAGCAAGGAAATCAACTTCTAGATCCTGAGGCGAACAAGCTGAGGAGTGAATCTAAATTGCTGGATTGACAAATCCAGAACTGATGAAGAACTTCGCTAGTGAGGAATCATGGTTGAAGCTTAGGTAACTTCCAGCTTTCTAACTAGTTCAGGCCTAATCAATTTAGGTGAATAGTTAGAGTTCAACCTCCAATTTTGCATTAGATTCTTAGGTTAATTGAGCATTTAAGGAATTAAGGTTCGATGCTTAAGGATTAGTGTTTTTCATCTAAGGAATTAGGGAATAACCACAAGCAGATTGTCCTCTGGATTATAAAGTTTGATTATACTTTAATTGCATGTTTCTTGATGAATTTATGAACTGAAGCAATCCTGACCTGTATTCTATTAATCACCTTTCACATTTCATCTTAACTCTGTTTCTGGAAACACAAAAACAACTATAAAACATTAAAACAACCAAAAACCGAATGAACTTTCTGTGCTTGTGTTGGTTCAGCTTGTACTAGTCCAAGATTGAGGTACTTACCACAATCCTTGTGGGACGATCAACAATCCTTGGACCGGTACTAGACTGAACCGTTTACTTTTGTTTGCATTTAATACGTAGTTTGAATTTTGTTTTTATTAGTAGTAGTTTGTTGTTTTTGTGTAGCTGTAGTCGTAGCTGTGAATCGTTCTTTGTTTGACAATTGTTGTATGCAGTCAAGAAGCAGAGGAGAGCCTTTCTTCTTTGATCCTGATATCGACTTATTAGAACGTAAACTGAGAAAAGAGAAAAAGCAAAAAGAACAAAAAGAAATGGAACAGAGGAGAGTTACATTAGGTGACTACTCCCGGCCGACTGAAGAAGGATCGCAATCTAGCATCCTTAGGCAACCAATTTCAGCAAATAATTTTGAACTTAAACCAGCTTTACTGCAGTTGGTAAGAAATGAACAGTTCAGAGGAAGTGAGGTTGAGGATCCAAATTTGCATCTAGCAACCTTCCTCCAAATTTGTGATACAGTAAAAATGAACGGAGTCCCTGAAGAGGAAATCCGACTGAGGTTGTTTCCATTTTCTCTAAGGGACCGAGCAAAAGCCTGGTTGCAGAGTTAACCGAGAGGCAGTATTTCCACTTGGGAGGATTTGCAAAGAAAATTTTTGATTAAATACTTTCCTCCTTCTAAATATGCGAAGTTGCGCAATGAAATCACGTGTTTCCAACAAAGAGAAGGTGAATCTTTGATGGAAGCATGGGATTGGTATAAAGAGAGTTTGAGGAGATGTCCTTATCATCAGATTTCTGATGTGCAACAGGTGACTATTTTCTATAATGGTGTCAGGCCAGCTACCAGGGTCCTGATTGATGCCTCAGCTGGAGGCTCATTAACAACTAAAACTGTAGAAGAAGCCATAGAGCTGATTGACGTTATGGCTTCTAATGAATGTCTGATTAGTGAGAGGAGCCAAGTCCCCAAGAGAGGGATATTAGAACTAGAAGCACAAGATGCTTATCTGGCTCAGAGTAAGCTGATGACTCAGGCTTTGGAGAAACTAAGCATACAGATTTCAGAACTCCAAAAGTCGAGTCAAGTTTCTATGATCAGTTGTGACTTTTGTGTTGGAGACCATGAGAATGGAATGTGTGATCCAAATGTGCCTTCTGAGGAAGTGAACTATATGGGGCAGCAACAATATCAAAGGAACTATCCTTCTAATTCCTTTAATCCTAATTACAGGAGTCACCCTAATTTTTCCTGGCAGAAAGGTCCACATTTGAATCAAAACATCCCACAAAATTAACCCACAAATAGACCACAACAACCTTCTCACCCTCCTGTTAAAGAAAAGTCAGAACTTGAGAATGTACTTTCTCAGTTCATCCAGGCCACTCAGG
Organism: Clitoria ternatea; assembly: GCA_037962975.1. Lineage (NCBI taxonomy): Eukaryota > Viridiplantae > Streptophyta > Magnoliopsida > Fabales > Fabaceae > Clitoria > Clitoria ternatea. The sequence continues at coordinate 72,488,218 of CM075672.1, forward strand.
CCAGTTTCAAAAATCAGGAAGCGTCCATAAGAAATCTAGAAAATCAAGTCGGACAACTTTCTAAGCAATTAGCTGAGAGGCAAGCAGGCAATTTCCCTGGAGATACCGAGGTAAATCCAAGGGAACATTGCAAGGCTATAACCATTAGGAGTGGAAAAATTATTTCTCCATCTCCGAGTCAGGAAATAGGCTCAGAAAAAGATAAAGAAAAAGAAATAGTGCAAGAAACTGAGCAGGTTAATAATGAAGCTGAAAATGAAAATGAAACAGAAAAAGAAAAAGAAAATAAAGTCCACCAAAAGAAAAAGAAAAAGGTTAATCTGATTCTGGAGGAAGCTTCTAAGCTGACTCTTGAAAAACTGAAGAATGCTCCATTTCCACACAGGTTTAAAAAGCAAATAGAAGAGCAAAAGTTTGCTAGGTTCTTAGATGTATTCAAGAAACTTCACATAAATATCCCTTTTGCCGAGGCATTGTAGGAGATGCCTTCCTATGCAAAATTTTTGAAAGAGCTATTGTCTAAGAAAAAGAAGCTTAAGGGGGATGAAATAATTGCTCTCACTCAAGAGTGCAGTGCAATCATTCAAAAGAAACTTCCTCAAAAGCTAGAAGATCCTGGATCTTTTACAATACCATGTGCAATTGGGGATATTCATGTAGGAAGTGCTCTTTGTGACCTAGGAGCTAGTATAAATCTGATGCCTCTATCTTTGATAAAAGAACTGGGAATTAATGACCTGCAACTAACTCGCATGTCTTTGTAGTTGGCTGACAGGTCTATTAAATATCCCCAGGGGATGCTAGAAGACTTGTTAGTTAAAGTAGACAAATTTATCTTCCCAGTAGATTTTATAGTGTTGGATATAGAGGCTGATCGAGAGATTCCTTTGATCTTAGGTAGACCCTTCCTAGCTACAGGCAGAGCATTGATTGATGTAGAAAAGGGTGAACTCATGCTAAGAGTTCAGGAGGAGCAGGTAACCTTTAATGTCTTCAATTCCATGAAACATCTGACTGAAAGGATGGATTGTTTAATGATTGAAGAAATTAAAAGTTACCAGACTCCAAAGCTTTTGAAAACTGAGGAAGAGGCTTTACGAACCTTTTTGGAGGATGACTTTGACTCCCAGACTGAGGAGTTAAATGACTCTCACTCGGAAATGTTGAACCTACTGGAAGTATTAGAAGTAGGTGATTTTGAAAAAGAAAAGAAAAATGATTTGAAAATTATTGAAGTTGAGAAAGGAAAGGAAGTTTCTGAAGAAAAATATGATTTAAAACCTTTACCTTCTCATCTAAAATATGTTTTCCTGAGAGAGGACGAAACACATCCTGTCATTATTAATGCTGACTTAAAAGAAGAGGATGTTGGCAAATTAATAGGGGTTTTAAAGACACATGAATCTGCGATTGGCTGGAATATTTCTAACTTGAAGGGAACCAGTCCATCATTTTGTATGCACAAAATTTTGATAGAAGATGATTATTCCCCTGTAGTTCAGCCACAACGCAGATTGAACCCCATAATGAAAGAGGCTGTCAGGAAAGAGGTGGTCAAGCTTCTTGATGCAGGAATCATTTATCCTATCTCGGACAGCGCTTGGATCAGTCCGGTCCAAGTGGTGCCCAAGAAAGGAGGGATGACAACTATTAAAAATGAAAAAGGTGAAGTCATAGCTACTACCCCAACCACAGGATGGAGAATGTATATAGACTATAGAAGGTTGAATGACTTCACTCGGAAAGACCACTTTCCCTTGCTATTTGTTGACCAGATGCTTGAGAGACTATCGGGTCATGAATACTACTGCTTCCTTGATGGTTACTTGGGTTATAACCAAATTGTGGTTGACCCAAAAGATCAAGAGAAGACAGCATTCACCTGTCCATATGGAATGTTTGCCTATAGGCGTATGCCATTCGGTTTGTGCAATGCTCCAGCAACCTTTCAAAGGTGTATACTGGCAATCTTTAGGGACATGGTGGAGAAATTCATTGAAGTATTCATGGATGATTTCTCTGTCTTTGGTAGTAGTTTTGATTCATGCCTCAGCAACCTATCTAAGGTGCTGGTGAGATGCCAAGAGGCTAACCTCATCCTTAACTGGGAAAAATGTCATTTTATGGTTAAGGGAGGGATAGTCCTTGGCCATAAAATCTCTACTGAGGGCATTCAAGTGGATAGAGCCAAAATAGAAATCATTGAAAAGCTTCCTCCTCCGATCAATGTGAAAGGAGTAAGGAGTTTTCTAGGATGTGCTGGCTTCTACAGAAGGTTCATAAAAGATTTTTCAAAAATAGCTAAGCCTTTGACCGACTTGCTTGTAAAAGATCATGTGTTTGTGTTTAATGAAAACTGTGTCAAGGCTTTTGAAAAATTGAAACAAAGTTTGACTTCAGCTCTGATCCTTGCAGCACCCGATTGGTCTTTACCGTTTGAATTAATGTGTGATGCAAGTGACTTTGCAGTCGGAGCTGTACTGGGTCAGAAAAAAGGAAAATTAACTCATGTAATTTATTATGCTAGTAAAGTGTTAAACGAAAATCAAATACATTACACCACTACTGAAAAACAAATGCTTGCTGTGGTGTATGCATTTGATAAATTTTATGCTTACTTGATTGGGGCCAAGGTCATTGTATATACAGATCACTCGGCAATCAAGTACTTACTAGCTAAGAAAGAATCTAAGCCGAGACTGATCAGGTGGGTTCTGTTACTCCAGGAGTTTGACTTAGAAATACGAGACAAAAAGGGAGTAGAGAACTCAGTTGCTGATCAACTGTCTCGTCTGGAAGGTGAATCGGATTCTGTTTTAATAAAAGAAGAATTTCCAGACGAGAGGTTGATGGCAATTATCACTGGGCCATGGTATGCTGATATGGCCAACTTCAAAAGTGCCTCGGTGGTACCTGATGGCTGGACATCCCAAATGAAGAAAAAATTCTTTCATGATAGTAAAAACTTCCTTTGGGATGATCCATTTCTGTATAAAATAGAAGTAGATGGAGTGATCAGGCGATGTGTGCCTGAATCTGAGCAAGGAAGGCTCTTGTGGCATTGCCACGACTCCTATTATGGAGGTCATCATGGTGCCTCCCGTACAGCAACAAAGGTTTTACAGAGTGGCTTTTATTGGCCGACTATCTTTCAGGATGCTAAAGTGTATGTCAAAAGGTGTGATAAATGTCAAAGGAGCGGAGGTCTCTCTACTAAAGCTGGCATGCCTTTGACAAACATTATAATTGTGGAATTATTTGATGTCTGAGGTATCGACTTTATGGGACCATTTCCAAAGTCGTTCTCTAACGAATATATACTTGTTGCTGTAGATTATGTCTCCAAATGGGTGGAGGCAATCCCGACTAGAACCAATGATGCACATGTGGTGCTTAGGTTCATAAAGAAGAATATTTTCTCTAGGTTTGGAGTTCCGAGAGTGCTCATTAGTGATGGGGGTTCACATTTTTGTAATAAAATAATGGAAAAAGCCCTGCGTCACTATGAGGTTTTACATAAGATATCCACTCCTTACCATCCACAAACTTGTGGACAAGTTGAGCTGTCAAATAGAGAAATTAAGAGAATTTTAGAGAAAGTGGTCGGGAAATCTAGGAAAGATTGGTCGGTAAAATTAGATGATGCATTGTGGGCCTATAGAACAGCCTTCAAAACTCCGATTGGCATGTCCTCCTATCAATTAGTTTACGGTAAGGCTTGTCATCTCCCTGTGGAGTTGGAACACAAGGCGTGGTGGGCCATAAAGCTATTAAACATGGATTGTGACCAATCCCAGGAGGAAAGAGTTTTGAAACTCCATGAACTAGAGGAGTTCCGACTCAACGCTTATCAAAGTGCCTCCATTTATAAGGAGAAAACAAAGAGGTAGCACGATAAGTGGATTAATAAGAAGGAGTTTCAAAAGGGTGATTAGGTTTTGTTATTCAATTCCCGACTGAGACTTTTCCCTGGAAAACTTAGATCTAAGTGGTCGGGGCCTTTTACTGTAAATGAGGTTTTTCCTCATGGAGCAGTTGAGCTGAACGACCCGACCACCGATCGGATTTTTAAGGTAAATGGCCAACGACTCAAACTCTACTTTGGAGGAGAGTTTGATAGGCAAAAAACCTCCTTGTTACTGCAGGCATCCTCTTTAGATGCCACAAGGTCAAGCTAGTGACCTTAAAGAAGCACTCTAGGGAGGCAGCCCTACGTTCCGAGTGTTTTATTTTGTGCTTTGTGTCGGAATTAATAAAAAGAAAACTAAAAATTTAGTGAATAAAGTTTGAATAAAATTTGTGAAGTTTTGAAGAAGGAAGTCCGAGCCTGATTCTTCCATTTCGCTCAGGCGAAACACTTGTAGCTTTGGCGAGAAGCTGCTGCTGTTGCTTCGCGCTTAAGTGAAAGTTTACTGAGCTTGAGCGAGAGTAGTAAACTCGGATAACTGTTACTCATTCTTAACCTTTTTTCCCGACTGAACTTCACTCGTCATTCTTCAATAAATTCTAAATTTTGATGTAAATAAAACGGGAGACTTCAATAAATGATTTCTGATCGTTGATTTAATAAACGGGTCAGATGATAAAGGGTGATTTATTTCAGTCAGCCTTTTATCACTCAGATTACTCACTCATCACAGTCAGTTTTGTATCAATTAGTCTCCTATTCACTCAGTATATTTTCTCACTCAGTCTCTTATTCCCTCGCCTGATCTCTTTCACTCGTTCTCTATTCACTCGGTCACTCTTTCATTCTTCCACTCGTCACTTATTCACCAGATCTTTTTCACTCATTATTTCATGAATGCTTCGTCTTCCATTTTTCTTTTTCATCCACTCAGTATTTTCATTCACTCAGTTTCCCCTGTAGTTGTTCTTTTACTCAGTTTATCTCCTTCTTCTTCTGTCTTTCACTCATGTTTATTTGCCCGGTCAGTCAGTCATTCTTTCGTGTTCTTTCACTCGTTTTTTCATTCTCCGACCACTCGTCGTTCATTCATCCGTTTTTTATTTTTACCCGGTATAATCCACTCGGTATTCATTTACTCGTTGTTTCATTCCACCTAAATTCTTTTGTGGTTTTCTCACAAACCTCTCTGTATTTTTCTTTTTCATCCACCCTCAATCTACTCATCTTTCTTCCACTCGGTCACTCTTTCTTTTTTGTTCCTCACCTGTTGTTCCACTTGTTGTTTCATTCACTCAGCTTTGCTCTTATTTATTTTATTTTTTTTCCGTTCGTCTTTTATTCATCGGTTTTTCTATTTACTCATTCCTTCTCTGCACTCGTTGTTTTGTTTACTCTTCCACTCGTCCTTTACCACACAGTATCTTCATCACTCGGTATCTTTCTCCATATTCACTCGGTCATTTTCTTTTCACTCATTCACTCGGTCTCTTCCTCTACAGTCTTCCATTCACCGTCTCTCATTCGATCACTCGGTTTTTATTCATTCGTTCACTGTAATCCACTTGTCCTTTATTCACTCTCTCAGTCTCTCATTCATTCATTCTTCCACTCGTTCTTTATACATTCTTCCAATCGTCATTTATTTCACTCTTTCTTTCTTTCACTCGGTCCTACTTTCATTATTCTTTCTCCCACTCGCTTTTCTGTTCACTCGCATTTCACTGTAGTTGTTCATTCGTCTCTCATGCACTCTACTTCATTCATCCATTCTTTCACTCGTTCTTGTGTCCATTCGTCCTTCATCCACTCAGGATCATTTCCATTCAGTTTTCATTCACTCGGGATCCTGTATTCGTTCACGTGTCGTTCTTCCATTTGTTCTTTCACTCACTCTTTCATTTACTTATCGCTTTCATTCACTCGTTCTTTTTCATCGTTCGTTCATTCATTCGTCTTCTTCATCACGGTCACTCATCTTTCGTGAATCCACTCGGTATCTTTTCCCACTCTCACTCGATCTTCCACCTATTCAGTATGTGAGCCGAGTAAGAGTGTCAAAAAAAAAATATATTATAATAATAATAAAGTAATAAATAAAGCTGGAGCATACTTACGCGTTCTTGGATAGTGACTTCAACAGTATAAAAACCTTTCCGCATCCAAACCCTAAGTACCTACGCTGAAACTTGGGGTGAAGACGAAAAGGCACTTTCTGATTCCTAAGAAAGGTACCATCTTTCCACTTATTTCACTTATTTCGTTCACTTCTAAGTACATGCTTGGTATTTTCCTGTTTCTTTGTTAATATTCTTCCATTGTTCATAGCCATGCATCTCACATTTTTGGTTTGCTGTGTTTCTTTTGGATTTCTGTTCTTATTTTTTAGGTTGTTTATCAGTATTTTTTATCAGTAACCATGAAAAGAAGATCACAGAGACTCCTGCAAAAACCTAGACCAAATTTTGCAGAAGGAAGTGTGAGAAAAAAGCAAACAGATAACGAAAAGGAAGTGGCAACCATAAGTATATCTGATTCTTCTGAACATGCACCCAGTCAAAGTCAAGCTAAAAGGAATGCATCTCCTTCAGTTCAGAGGAATGCATCCCCTGTAGTTGAGAGGAACAAATCGCCAGAAGTTGAAAGTTTTGACAGGTCCAGGTTTAGAGATGTTAAGGCTGCTGAAGACTATGATATAAAGTTTAAAACCAGAGAGCCCGAGCGTCCCAGGCAATCTGCAGGAGCCGGTTCTTCTTCTTCTGACATTTCTATGGTGTTGCAGGAATTACAGGTCATGAAGAAGATGCAACTTGGAATCTATGATAGGGTCTTGAACCACGATCTCATGCTAAGGAAGATTACCACCAAATTGAGGGTAGAGCACACAGCAGAAATGGGAGCCCCACCTGACAGAGATGCATGGTTGGCTTCCATTGGATTCACTATTCCCTCTGAGGACGTATCCCGAGCAGCTGATCTCTCACCATCTTCCGAGCAGGACAAAGGGAATGAGGATCAGGATGATTGAGTTATTGCTCCATGTTATTAGGATGTTTTTCATGTAATAACTTGACATTATTTTTAGTGTTTCCTGAACAATGAATTCTCTTTTATTTTAGTTGTAATGAAATTTTATTTCCTTGTTAAAATTGCATGTCATTATTCTGTTTTTTGGTTGTATCGGTAAATTCATGCATCCCAATTCGACCACGTGTTTCCCATTCACAGCCACTCAGGTAAAAAGGGAAGTCTTCTATTACTCTGACTCATTAATTGCTAAAATATGTTTATTGTTTAATTTCAAATCCATCTTAATAAGTTAAAGTTTGTTGATTCCTCGGCATGCTAGTTAGCAATCTGAATGTATGACCTTACATTAAGTTTGGGGACATGACTGGCTGATTAACTATTATATTCGTAGCTTTTGAGCCTATTTTATTCTTTTCCGAGTGAACTTGCATGCTAGTTAGTGAGACAGAATTTGCTTCAGTACTTGCTAAGTGATTGTATGCCAGCCAATCGGAAATGATTAAGGCCTTCTTTGTTAATTTAGCCAGGGCCAAAAAGTAGCCTTCCTAATATATTTAATTATCCTTTGACCCAAAAATTATGTTTGAGCCTGAAACCCTTTTATTCTATTTATTCACCTAACGTTACAAGCTTATTTATCTCGAAAAAAAACCTGATTGATTTACCCCTGGATGTTCCACTGATGAATTGCTCAGTCGTACTTATTGCTAGGGACTAGCAAGTTCTAAGTTTGGGGATAAAGAGTGTGCCTAGCATCAATTAAGGACACACTCCGACCTTGGTTATAGATGAATAAATAGAGAAATGAAGGGAGAAATAGAAAAATAGAAAAGCTGAGAAGAAAAATGAAAAAAATCAGCAAGGAAAAAAAAAGGTGCAAAGCACCGATTGAAAAAAAATATATGATCGAAAAAAGATGGAAAAGAAGAAAGAAAAGGAAAAGTCCGAAGGACTGAAAGAAAAAGAAGGTGCAAAGCACCGTAAGTGATTAAGTTAGCATTCACTCAGAAAATAATGGAGCTTGCTAAGTAGAGGCAGTTAAGTTAAAAATTGAGTCAAGGCATCAGTGGATACATCTTGTAACCCGACATTCACTCGGGAAACAATAATTGAGCCTGTAGCCCAGCCTCATTATAAGCTTAAAAAGCCTTTACTGATTTGATTGTGTTGGCATATGGCATGACGTGTAGAACTGTTGCAAGCCTATGTTTATCTATCAAGTATGCAGGTGATGAATGCATTCTATTTACCCTATACACCGAGAGAAGAGTGAAACACCGACCCAGTAAGGAAAGCATCAACAGCTTGTTTCCCAAAGGAGGTGTAAGTTATTATACTTTTAGAAAATGCGAAAAGAAAGCATGGTCGGTATTCAATAATTATAGCATGAACTAAGTTAAGGAAAGGTTGATTGTGTTGAATAACAGCTTGTTAGTTAATTAATCTGAATATTTGCTTGAGGACAAGCAAGTTTTAAGTTTAGGGATGTGATAAGTCTTGAAAAGACTTAATTATTCTGCCTTTTATTTGACTTAATTCATTGTTTAGTGATTAGTTTAGCCTTATTATTTAATTAATTGCTAATAATTTATAATTTATTTAATTATTTCAAAAGTGCTTAATTTATGTAAAGAAACTGATTTAAAACATTAATTAGTTAAGAAATTGAGTTTTCATTAACCCAGCATGCAAATACTGGACAATCAGTAAACAAATGTTGGGCAAATTAGTTGTTTATTGATGCAGGAAAAGATTCGCTCAAGCCAAAAGGAAAAAGCCGAGCGAGATTTGGAAAATCCGAGTGAGACTTCACAAATCCGACTGAAAAGAGTCCAAAAGAGATCGACTCCAAAATAGAACAGGGAACCGATTGAAATAAAAAGAAGAACCCGAGTGTCAATTTCAGAATTCTGATTGAATAATCAATTCGCTCAAGCGAGTGTTAAATTCACTCAAGCGAGGGTCAAAATTCATTCAAGTGAGCAGTTCGCTCAAGCGTGACCCCAAAATATCACCCCTCGCCCAAGCTTCTCCATAACACTTAAGCGAGAAGGCAATACTGCAGTACATATTTCAAGTTCGCCCAAGCGAGAACCCAGTTCGCTCAAGAAAAAAGGCTGATATTTAAAACAGCGATTGTTCCCTCCAGAATCCACTCGGCACCAGTGTTGTTTCCTGCTGCCTTCTCTCCTACTTCTGCACCTTTGTAATTTAAGTAGTGAGCTGTTAATTAGTTAGTGTTGAGCTGTAAATTAGCTAATGATGAACTGGAATCTGTTAAGAGCTGAGCTGTAATTAGTTATTCTGTAATTGTGTAATTAGTTAGTTTAGTCGTTAACTTAAGTTTTCTAAGTTATTAGTTAAGTTAGTTAGTTAGGTAGATGGCTATATATATGTTTGTACATATTCTGTGAAAAACACAGAGACAGATTCACACAGAATACATCGAATACATTTCATTCAAACTTCGAACATCTCACTACTTCATTTTCTCTCTCTAAATCCTCTCCTCCATGACGTTCCACAATCCTTCGATGGAACCGAAGTCAATGGAGTTCTAAATCCCTAAGGTTGGGATTGCGAAGGTTAGCAATGGAATCTTGAAGCTGTGAGCAAGGAAATCAACTTTTAGATCCTGAGGCGAACAAGCTGAGGAGTGAATCTGAATTGCTGGATTGACAAATCCAGAACTGATGAAGAACTTCGCTAGTGAGGAATCATGGTTGAAGCTTAGGTAACTTCCAGCTTTCTAACTAGTTCAGGCCTAATCAATTTAGGTGAATAGTTAGAGTTCAACCTCCAATTTCGCATTAGATTCTTAGGTTAATTGAGCACTTAAGGAATTAAGGTTCGATGCTTAAGGATTAGTGTTTTTCACCTTAGGAATTAGGGAACAACCACAAGCGGATTATCCTCTGGATTATGAAGTTTGATTATACTTTAATTGCATGTTTCTTGATGAATTTGTGAACCGAAGCAATCCTGACCTGTTTTCTATTAATCACCTTTCACATTTCATCCTAACTCTGTTTCTGGAAATACAAAAACAACTATAAAACATTAAAACAACCAAAAACTGAATGAACTTTCTATGCTTGTGTTGGTTCAGCTTGTACTAGTCCAAGATTGAGGTACTTACCACAATCCTTGTGGGACGATCAAATATACTACAATTTTAACGACTGGTGCGCCTGCCAAAGCGTAAATCTTCTGAGAAATATACATCAAAATAATGACTCGGAGATTTGGCATCACTTTTCTTTCTTAAATTAGAATTTTTCTTTTTCAGCCTCCATTTCTTGCCTCCTTCTCATTAGTAGAAAGGAAGTATTTTATGCTCTTTTGCCTTAAGCATGCTGATAAGGTAGGAATTAATTCTTCATGCTTAGGTTAGGGTGGTTTATGAAAATTTTAGGCTCAATGGGCTACCAAAGAATGGGATACTTTATTAAGGGTAGCCTTTTGGCTCTGGCTCATTGTGTTTTCACAAAAATGACTTAATCATTTCCATACTTATCTCTTTAGAAAAAGTTTAACTAGAAAATTGGGCAACGCATACTGGATAATTACCGATGAGACTCTCACTGTTTGATTGCTCGCTTACTCACAAGGTTAAAATGCCATACTCCCATATTCTAACATTAAGACGTTCAAGCATGTAGAAAATTTCAAAAGTTCTTTTATTTCATTTTCCTGGTTCTTAATTCAGCCAATTGTCCTTTTCAAAAACAATGTTACTATCTTAGAAAATGTTACTATAACTTAATGAATCTTTGCATGCATTTTACTTTCTTGCTTAAGATTGGTTCTTAAGATCAAATCCATCAATCAAGCATCTTACTCAATTTCAAGCATGTAAAGATCAAATCAATTAAGCAAAAATCATCAATTAAAGCATGGATTTGTTCAGAAATTCAAAACTAAATACCCTAAAAAAATATCTACAGCAAGTTAAAAAGTATTAAAAGAGAATCAAAAGTAAACCAAAATAAAAATCAAGAAATAATGTTAATCTGAAAAATAGCAATAACTCAACTCCTCAATCATCACCCTCTATGTCCTCTTCTGTGTTTGCATCTTGCTCAGTTTTTAGTGTCTACTCTCTGGCTGGAGGTGCCTGTGATGAGGCTCCTGGTCTGGTGTGGTCTGAGAAGTCTCAACCCTCCCTGGTAAAATATGCCTGTCCCAGGCCATGCAATATGGGCTGTAAACTAGGCAGGGTCCATCCAAGGGTTAAATTGGCCCACAGGGATGCTATGATATAGGCCATGGTGTAAGTGCATAAGACCTCTGTGATTGTCACTCTGTTGTGCCAAGATATGATCTTGCTACAGGTTGAGCTAAAAAATGGCCTGAAGAATCATTTCCATTTCTCTGTTTAGGGTAAAAGGGGTAGGCGTTGTTGCTGTTGCTGGTGGTGATGAAGGTGCATCTGGGCCAGGTGGTAGAGGTGCATTTGGTGTAGGTGGTGCCTGGACACTACAATGGCGCTCAATAAAATGCCTATCAATAGGTGGCTTGATAGGTTTGAGGTCCTGTACCTTAATTCCATGTCCTGCACAAAAATCAGTGATGAAAGTAGGGAATCCTAGACTCTCTTTAACCTTGTTTCCATCCTGGGATATCTTCTGATCAGCCCTCACAAACTTTTGGATTTCATCAGAAATAATTTAGGCTAAATCAATAGAGATATAATCCTGTAGAATGTAGTATAGCAAATAACACCTGCTAAAAATTAGATCAGAGACGTATACATTAGGGGCCACGTTAGCAAGCAAAAAGGATGTCCAAACTTGAGAAATAGTGGTCATATCCTTTCTCAGGATACGTAATGGATTCTCTCCCTGGCCTAACTGAAAATGATGTCCTGGTATACATATTGCAGCTTCAATGTCATGAGTTACAATGAACTCATTCCTTTGTTTCATAGCAGCATAATCACAGGACTCTTATTCCCCTGATTCTATAATGCTTCCTAGATAGGTGTTGACCTCATCCCTGCCATATGAAAGCCAATGGCCTCTCACATAAGTCCTTCGATCACCTGCACCTCCTTAGGCCATGCATTGGCATAGAATTCCCTAACAATTTCAGGGTCATACTTATCTCTTAGATAGCAAATCTTCAACCAGTTCCTTCTCCTGATTACCTATAGAAAGGGGTCACAATCTCCAAGGGCCAAATTTACTATTCTTTCAAGGATGAACGTCCAGTTTTGGATATCCTCATATCGCTTACTTCTTGCTTTGTCCCTGAATTTTAGTCCAGCAGCTCGATCCTCAATGCATGGTCTTTTCCCTTTGTTTATTTTGGATAAGCCTCCTGCTGGAAGAGAAGTAGATGCTGGGGAACTAGGTGCAACCAGCTTGGTTCAGGCCATCTAAAACCACTAAAACAATTATCATTTTTTTTGGAAAAGCATAAGTCACGCTTAAAAATTAGTGTTTATAGTGAACACAGTCATGGATTCTTATTCAATGTAACAGGATGCATTATTTTCCATTCTATGGCATTCACACAGATGACCCAGGGTAAAAGCAATGGATTTTTTCCAATTCATCTAATAGTGTGCAGTAGGTATCTACTAAGTTTATTTCATACCAATTATGCATGCCAATCATCTTAGGGACTTTTTATTGGGCAGATGGTATGCATCATTAAAACAAGATAAATTTGCACACAAAGTTCTCTTAATCACTCATGGAAAACAATAAATTAAAGCATCATAAAATGAATGAGTACATTTTAGCATACAATCGAACAATAAAGGAAGTTGATTTCTTATGAAAGTTAAACACACTTTTGTATGTTGAATATCACTATAAAGTAAGTAACATGCAAAAATACCAAAAAAAGGATTGAGTGTTACCTTTCTTTGGATGAAGAAGAGAGTACACATTGCAGCAAAGAAAAGTTAAGCAGTTGTGATTTTGAATGAAATTGAAAATGAGCAAAAGGAAAGAGATGGTAAGGTCAGAGAATTTTTAAGGGGTTGTGGGGGTTATGGGAGTTATGAATCTTTCAAATGATTGGTAATGGCCTTTAATCATGCAATAATTGGTATCAGGTGTGGCAGTTTTAAAACTGCTCGCTTGAGTGTGAAGACCACGCTTAAGCGTAATTGAGACAGTGGCAATTTTAAAGATATTCACATAAGCCTGAAAGTTGAGCTTGAGCGCGTCTTTTGAAAACACCTCTGATACGAAATTCTCTTCCTTTGCTCAAGCGTGAGAACCTTGTGCTTAAGTGCTATCAAGGATTAAAGCCTCTGATGGTCTTTTTGGCTTCCTCGCTTAAGCTTGGGTGGTCACGCTCAAGCGTAATTTATATTGAGTTTATTTCGCTTAAGCGTAATAGCTTTCGCTTGAGAGACTGGACCCCTGATACTATTTTACATACCTCGCTCAGGCGTGGAACTATTCGCTAAAGCAAAAATAAGTCAGAATCAAATTAAGGTTCCATGCTTGAGCGTAAGTATTTCGCTTAAGAGAAATTAGACCAGAACATATGCGCTTAAGCGTGATTACCCTTGAACATGTATTTTTCTTTTCACGCTCAAGCAGTTGATTTGAAGCTTGAGCGTGATATGCTGATTCTTGAGTCATTGTTCCTGAAAATAAAAAATCAAAACATTAAACACATAAAATAGAATTAAATTGAAAACAAAATATTGAAAAACATAAGTGTTGGGTTGCCTCCCAAAAGCGCTTGTTTCACTAGTGGAAAAAATGGATACAACCACGGGGGTATAATCACGGATTAGTGTGTATCCGTGATTAAAAATGACGCGGTGGCATTTTTGAAATTTTTGAGAAAACTTTTAATCACGGTTGTTAGGTAACCGTGATTAAAAGTCTCTATAATCACGGTTGTATGACAACCGTGGATATATGTCAAAACGAGATGGCATTTTTGAAATTTTTGGGAAAACTTTTATTCACGGTTGTTAGGCAACCGTGATTAAAAGTGTGTCTATAACCACGGTTGTTTGACAACCGTGGTTATATGTCAAAATATTATTCACCTTATTTTTAGGAAAATCCAAAAAAATAGAAAAACATGGAATTTTGATCTGATTTTTTGCGTCATGACTTCTTTTGGTACTTATTAGCCATTCGAGTTGGAATTTTTGAAAAATAAATTTTTGAGTGAGAGATACAAAAATTTTGTGACGACAAAAATCGGCAAACTTCAAACGAGCATAACTTGAGCTAGAAAACTCAGAATCCTTATTGCTGCATATGATTTTGGGGTAGAAAAAAAATCCGCATTCATTCCAACACGCTACGCCAGTTGGGGTTGCTCAGATTTTCAAAAAACCCTTGTTTTCTCAAATTTTTTTATTTTTTGTGATTTATTTTCTTATTTTTTGGATTTTTAGGCTTCTACTTTACCTACCAAATAAATTCTAAAAATTCTAAAATTTTTTATGGTGTTTTCTAATGCCAAAATAAGATTTTCACATATAACCACGGGTCCCTTGTTCAACCGTGGGTATATGTCATATATATAACCACGGGTCCTGGAGTAACCGTGGTTATAGGTCATACATATATATAACCACGGGTCCTGGAGTAACCGTGGTTATAGGTCATACATATATCCACGGGTACTCGCATAACCGTGGTTATAGGTTATACATATATCCACGGTTCCTTGTGTAACCGTGATTATAGCTTCCTTTTCGTTTTAAATTTCGTAATTTCATGAGCGCGCCTAACTCTCTTTTCTCTCCTTCTTCTCTGTAAGGTTTCTCTTCTCTGTTTTCATGTTTCCATTTACATTTACATTTCATTATTTACGTTCTAGATTTGTTTATTATGTGACTTCTCACTATTTTTCATATGCCATTTACAGGTTTCCCATCGCACGCCATTGATTATTTACAGGTTTACATTTTAGATTTATACTTGTGTTCTTCGTTTTGCAATAGTTCTCTTGTTTCTTGTTTCTTGTTTCTTGTTTCTTGTTTCTTGTTTCTTGTGGTTGTTCTGATTTTGTTTCATTCATTTACTTTTCTTCATTTCTTGTTTCATTCATTTACTTTTCTTCTGTTTTTGTTTCTTGCGTTCTTGCTGTGTTTCTTATTTCTGGTGTTGGTGTTCATTGTGTTCTTGCTGTTTCTGAATGGTGAAGATGATAACCACGTTTTTTAATTTTTTTTTGGTCCAGTACATTTAATCACGGTTGTTAGGGGCAACCGTGGTTATATCCACTCCACTTTTAACCACGGTTGTTCAACCGTGATTAAATATCCCGATATACAACCACGCCCACTTTTAACCATGGTTGTTCAACCGTGATTAAAAGCCTTTTTTAACCGTGATTAAAGCCATTTTTTCCACTAGTGTTTAACGTCATTAGCTTGACGCCTGAACTTCTTAATCATGGATCATGTAAATGAATAAGGGTGGTGATCTTCTCCACTTCACATCCTAGATATGGCTTGAGTCTTTGGCCATTTACTACCCAAGTTCTTTCATATTTAGGGCCCTGCAACTCAATGGCCCCATAAGACTTGACTTCTTTTACTATGAATGGCCCTGACCATTTGAACTTCAACTTCCCTAGGAATAGTTTTAATCTTGAGTTGAACAGAAGCACAGATTTCCCTGGATAGAAGCTCTTCTTCAAAATTTGTTTGTCACGGTAGGCTTTCATCCTTTCCTTATAAATCCTTGAAGACTCATAAGCTTCTAATCTCCATTCTCCTAACTTTTGCAGCTGAATTTTTCTTTCTTGAGCTGATGCCTTAGGGTCAAAATTGAGCAATTTCATTGCCCAATAGGATTTGTGTTCAATCTCCACAGAAAGATGGAAACTTTTTCCATATACCAACTGGTAAGGTGAAAATCCAGTTGGTGCTTTAAAGGTTGTCCCTGTTAGGGAATCCCTAGTACATGCGCAGCAGAAATACAAGGATTCCCATAAGATTTGCAAGGCACCGTGTTTCAAAGCATAAGACAAACACACACAAAAAAATTGTTTTTAGGATTACCTCTTGAAGAACACTGATGTAGTCGTAGCCTCGTTCTTTAGGAGTCCACATGAGCACTCCCACCAGAATCGTAACACTTGTCAACTGCTAGTTTGACGGCGTGTAGCTCTTGCAACTTTTACGAATTTGTCTCTCTTTTAAGTGAATGGCCTATGAGCATCTTATGCTCTATTTATAGGCTTAGGTTTGACCTAATTTGCTCTCTAAAGAGTGGGCTCCTTACTCATTCTAAATGAGTTAGGCCTAATAGTTTTATTTTAGTCCAACTAAAATAAAAAGCTATTTTCTGATGGGCTTACTCTATGTGTGTGACCCTATAGGTAAAATACCTGATCATATTAATAATAAATTATTTTATTATTAATATAAAATAAGAGCGGCATCTAGCAATGCATCATTATGTCTGAATAATATTTAATATCAACATAACCTATAAGTGATAATTATTTTATATGTTTATTCATTTTGCACGATATCCTAATTGGGCCCAAGGCATGGTCGCGTCATCCTTGTACGGCCCAATTTATTTTACTTGATACCGGAGTAGACTTGATCCGAATAAATATCTAATATTTATTCTTTCTAGCATGGCCATGCGTTTCCTTAGTCTCACTCCATCAAGTGGCCTACAGATATCACTCCTGTCACATAGGAGAGATAAATCCCATCTACATTACTCACATCCCTTTGTATAATTGGTTCATTGCCTAATCACAACCTTTATAGTCCTTTTGTTATAAAAGACGTTTAATTGTATTAAAACAACAAACTCCTTATGTAGGAATCGTAGTGACATCAGGTCGAAAGACTACATATATAATTATCACATTGAGAATCGTTTATGACATTCATGTAACGATCTATGCAACGTTCTCATGGTGGGTCTGTCCAGTACATCATTACTCTTAATGTGTACCTGTGTGAAGACTTGATATCATCTATATCTATGATCTGTGAGATCAAGTCATCAGTATACTCACACACTGTTCTCAATGTATTTACATGTCCCCATGTAAATACTTGACTAGGGATATTTTAGGAATAACTTTCATATGACCTATTACTCCAAGGATAAATACTTTTTAAAACAATTTTAAACTGAAATACTTATTTTATTGATAAGCAGAAAAATGATACAAATGAAAAAGCATAAAAGCTCATAGTGCATACACCAACAGTCCTGTATGCCCATAAAGCATCATTAAGCTTTAAAGACCAATCTTTTCTGCTTTGGGAAATTCTCTTTTCCAGTATCCTCTTAATCCCTCTGTTAGATACCTCCACTTGACCATTGGCCTTAAGGTGATATGGAGACGTCACCTTATGCTTTACTCCATAATGCTCTAAATACCGTTAAAGTTACATATTGCAAAAGTGAGAACCTCCATCACTTATTAGCACACGAGGGGTACCAAACCTGCTGAAGATGTTTCTCTTAAGAAATTTAATCACAGTTTTGGCATTAGCCTTAACACAGGTCGTTGCTTCTAACCATTTCGAGACATAATGTACTGCAATAATAATAAATTCATTAGAACATGAATTAGGCAATGGACCAATAAAGCCTATTCCCCAACAATCAAAAACTTCTATTTCCAAGATAGTTGTTAATGGCATCTTATTCCTTTCAGATATACTTCCTGACTTCTGGCAAGCATCACAATTCTACATAAAAATGTTAGCATCTTTAAATAAAGAAGGCTAGTGAAAACCAGATTCAAGGATTTTAGCTGTTGTTCTTTCTCCACTAAAATGGCCTCCTAAGGCTGAGCTGTGACAATGCCATAGTATGCTCTTGGCCTCTTGCTGGGACACACATCTTCGAAGAATGTTGTCTGAACTAAGCTTGAATAAGTACGGATCATCCCAAACAAAATGTCGTGCATCTTTAAGAAACTTCTTTTTCTGCTGCCATGTGAGTTCTTCCGATACTACTCCACCTACTTTGAAGTTTGTTATATCTGTAAACCATGGCCTTTCTTGCACCAATAAAAGCTTTTCATTTGGGAATTCTTCATTTACTTCAGGTTGTGACACTGTGACTTCTCTGTTAATCAGTCAAGACAAATGATCTGCAATGAAATTTTCACTACCTTTTTTGTCCTTGATTATTAGATTGAGCTCTTACAATAGTAGAATCCATCTAATTAATCTTGGTTTAGAGTCAGTTTTGTTCAAGAGGTATTTATGGCAGCATTATCAGTAAAAACAGTGACTTTGGAACCAATCAAATAAGATCTAAATTTTTCTAAGCCATACACTATTGCCAACAATTCCTTCTCAGTTGTTGCATAATTGGTTTGAGCAGGGTTTAAGACCTTGCTGGCATAGTGAATGACATGGAAAACTTTAGCTTTTCTTTGTCCTAGTACTACTCCTATTACATAGTCACTAGCATCACACATAATTTCAAAGTCAAATTCCCAGTCAAGAGCAACTATCACAGGTGCAGAAATCAATTTGTTTTTCAAAGTTTCAAATACATTCAAACAAGAATTATCAAAGTTGAAAGGAGTATCTTTGTTCAAGGCATTACTTAAAGGTCTTGCAATCTTTGAGAAGTCCTTGATGAACCTCCTATAGAATCCCGCATGGCCCAAGAAACTCCGAACTCCTTTCACGTTTCTTGGTGGTGGCAGCTTTTCAATCACCTCCACTTTGGCTTTGTTTCAATGCCCTTTTTAGAAATTTGATGTCCTAGCATAATCCCCTTAGTCACCATGAAGTGGCATTTTTCCCAATTTAAGACAAAATTGGTTTCCACGCATCACATTCAGATTTTACAGGCAATGCTCGAAGGATGATCCAAAAACAGAGAAATCATCCATGAAGACTTCAATGCATTTCTCCACCAAGTCTGAGAAAATAGCTAGCAAGCATCTTTGAAATGTTTCTGGAGCATTACACAATCCAAAGGGCATTTTCCTGTATGCAAAAATCCAAAAAAGGACACGCGAATGTTGTCTTTTCTTGATCTTTGGGAGTAACAGCTATTTGGTTGTATCCTGAGTACCAATCAAGAAAGCAATAATATGCTTGCCCTGCTAACCTCTCTAGCATTTGATCCATGAGAGGTAGGGGGAAATGGTCTTTCCTGGTTGCTGTATTGAGCTTCCTGTAGGGATCAACTCATTCTTGTCAGTTTTAGTGACAGTGATGCCCTATTTCTTTGGAGCCACCTGCACTGGACTCACCCAAGAACTATCAAAAATTGGATAAATTATTCCAGCTTCTAGCAACTTAATTACCTCTCTTTTAACAACCTCCTTCATAGTTAGATTCAAACGTCTCTAAGGTTGAGCAACTTGTGTGAACTCTTGCTCCATCTAAATGCGGTGCATGCAATATGCTAGACTTATTCCCTTCAAGTCTTCTAATCTCCATCCGATTGCGGTTGAGTTGTCTTTCAACACTTGAATTAATTGTTTCTCATCAGATTCTGATAGGTGACTATTAATAATAACAGGATTTTGTCCTTCTTCGTCAAGAAAAACATATTTCAAGTGTGATGGAAAGACTTTTAATTCCATCTTCCACATAATAGTCTCTACTTTTTCTGGCAGCTTCTCATAATGGCTTTCTTCTTGTGTAATAGGCTTTTTGCACTCCAGCACCTTTAAAATTTCTTCAACTTCCTCTTTCTCCTTTTCATTTAATTCTTCTAAGCTATATGTCAGTACCTTTTACAACGGGTCTTCATTGAGCCATTTGTTTGCTTTTTTTTAATGGCTATATCTTTAACATCAATTTTGAAGCATTGTTGCTTCTCTGTAGGGTGCTTCATTATGTCAAATACATTGAAATTTACCTCCTCATCTTGAACTCTCACCTTGAGCTTTCCATCATCTACATCAATAATCAACGTTGTAGTTTACATGAAAGGTCTGCCTAAAAAGAGAGGCACCTCTATATCTTCCTCAATATCCATGATGACAAAGTCCACAGGGAACACAAATTTATCGACTCTCACTAGCACGTCTTCTGCTATCCCATATGGAAATTTCATAAATCGATCTGCCAATTAAAGAGTCATCTGTGTTGGTTTCACCTGTAAATCTCTAATCCTTTTTACCATTGACAAAGGCATCAAGTTAATGTTGGTTCCCAGATCTAAAAGTGCCTTCCCTACTGGTAGTGTACCAATAGTAACTGGGATTGTGAAGCTGCCTGGATCTTTGGTATTCTGAGGCAATGCTTTTTGAATAATATAACTGTTTCCTGCTTTGAGCTCCACTGTTTCCTCCGAGAATCTTTTCTTTTTTGTCAATAGTTCCTTCATGAATTTTTCATAGGTTGGCATTTGCTCCATGGCTTCTATAAAAGGTATATTTATTTGCAACCTTTTGAAAATGTCCATGAACCTCGTAAATTGCCTCTCTTTGTCTCTCTTTGAAGGATTCTTTAGATAAGGCAAACTTTTTAGCTGTGGTGCTGGGTCGTCCACCTTTTTCTTCCCTTCTTTTATTTCTCTCTTTTTATTTTTTCAATGATGTCCTCCTTTTACTTTGTAATGTTCCTTTGGGTTTGGGTGGGTATTAGCTCCAAATTACGAATTGTGTTGCTCTGCAATTTGACGAGCCAATTTTCCCACTTGTCTCTAGATTCCTTATTGAAGCTTCTGTATTTTTCTGATTGGTAATGGAAACTTGCATGAACTTCTCCAGGGTGTCCTCCAATTTTGATGTTCTCTTGTGCAAAGGAGGATGGCCCTGTTGATACGGTTGTTACCTGTTGGATGTGCTCGCTTCTTGTTTCCATCCACTATTTTGATTATTCCTCTGACCCTGTGAAAAATTGTTAAAATAAACATTGTTATTGAAATTACCTTGCTTTCCTTGGTTGTTCATGTACAGGATGGATTCGTTAGGCTGTTCTCCTTGGTAGTGTCCATATTGATGGTCTCCTCCACAAAAATCACATTTCAATTGTGATTATTGATTTCCTACAAAATGAGACATTTGTACAGCATGTAGCTGTTGCGGTAATTTTGTCATTTGCTATGTGAAAGCCTCAATCTGTTGAATAAGTATCTTATTTTGAGCTAGGATGGCATCTGTGGTATTTAGCTCCAGTACTCCCTTCTTTTGGACTTGAGATCTATCATGTTGAGCTTGGTAATCTGTGGAGGATAGTGCTTCAATAATTCTGGTGGCTTGTTTGGCATCCATCATCATCATTGTGCCTCTAGCTGTTGCGTCCAATGTCATTTTGGTATCAGCCCTTATTCCACTATAGAAGATATTAAGTTTGGCTATATCTTCCAAACCATGGTTTGGGCATTTCTTAAGAAGAGATTTAAAATGTTTCCATGCTTCACAAAAGGGTTCATCTTGGCCCTATTTAAATGTTGTGATGTCTGATTTGGCTTTGATGAATCTAGATGGTGGAAAGAATCTTTTTAGGAATTTTTCTTCAACTACATTTCAGTTATTCAAACTTTGATTTGGATGAGATTGTAACCATTCCTTTACTTTACCTGCTAAAGAAAAAGGAAATAATCTTAGATATGCAGCCTCAACAACATCTTGGTTAAATCCCATTGTTCTAACCAATTCATAGAATGTTTCCAAATGAGTATATGGATCTTCAGTTGACATTCCATGGAATTGGTGGGAACTAATCAAACTTAGAAAAGCAGGTTTTATTTCTATTGCTCTTATAGTGTTAGGAATAGCAATGCTTGAAAAATGTCTGGGTCCTTGTTGTAAGGCATAATCTCCAAGTGTCCTTCTTGGTGGATTTCAGTTGTGGCTATTGTCATCCGCCATTTTCTTAGCTAGTATTGAGGAAGAAGTTTAACCTATGTAGAAGTTCTGCTTTTTCTTTGTTTTTCTCTTGATCTTCTTGAGGAATCTATCTATTTTTGGGTCAAATACAAGTTGTTCTTTTGATCTCTGTCCTCTTAAAAGCATAAATCAAGCACTTACTCAAGAAAGGTTACCACAAAAATGAAAAACACAATTTAAACAAAAAACTATTCACAAAGTCTTGTCAATTCAATGCTAGATTTTCAAACTTGAACCGCCTCCCCGGCTGCGGCGCCAAAACTTGATAATGGTTTTATCATACAAAGAAATAAAGTTTTCAGGAAAAGAATCAAGTTTGTATAATATGGATTCAATGAAAGATTAATGCTAAGTTTAAACACTAGAGTTGTAGTAAGAAGGGATGTCGTTCCACTGAGGAGGTGTTAGTATGAAAAACCTTAATCTATGAATTGATTCGACAAAAGATTCATATTAATTTGTTGTAAAGGATGATAATGGAAATGATCAAACGAGAGTAATAAATTTAAAGAACAAACAATATTAAGTTTAACAAAAATCAATTGTAGGAAACTGGGATTAGTTTCATCTTATCTTACCTATCATAAGCTGTGTAAACTTTGTATGTGTAACATCCCGGATTTTATATAAATGATTAAATAAGGAGAGTAAATATTGAATAATTATATGTGAAATTAATAAATGTCCCAAAATATTGAGAATAATTAAATTTAGATTTTGAGGATTATTTGTAATTTATTGAGGCTGTATGAGCTAAAATAATGCCCGATTAAAATATAGGTGTCGGACCAAGTATCTCCGATTGGGATGATATTGGTCAGGGCTGTTAAGAATATTATTGGGAGTCCGAATATGTCTTCGGAATAATTTTTAGATAAGGTATTAAGCCCGAATAGAGATGTTGTTTATGGTAAAACGATGAAATATTAGTATAAGGAATAAAATTAAAGCCAAAAGCCTTCATGTTTCCTTAACATTTTTGTTGGCTCCTGAGACTAAATTGGCAAACACTCTTCTCTTCTTCTTCCTTATTTCTTCTTTATCCACTCTCCTCTCAAAAACCCTTGGGATTGTATATCTTCTTCTCCTTGACATTTTCATTTCTTGGAGCTTGCAAGGAGAGCTTGGAGGTTGAAGTCTCATCCTTCTTTCCCCTTATTTCGTGTGGCTCCATTCTCCTTTAAGGAAACCTCTCTTTTCTTCTCCTAAGGTAAGCTTTTGGTTGTTCTCATGAGCTTAAACCCTTGGTTATGGGTTCTTATGATTTTGGGAGGGTAATGTATATGGAATAATAATAATGGAGTGCATTTATGATGGGAAACCCTTAGGTGGGGTGATATTGATGAGAGTTATAAATGGGTATTTATGAGTGGATGTATATGGCAAGAAAGATTGATGAAAAATGATGAACATAAATGGTGATTATTGGGTTTTTGATAAAACCCTAACTTTATAAATTAGGGGAAACATGGTTTGTGGGTAGATGAGCATTTATTATTGATGGTAAATGCTATTTATGATGTGTAATGACCATTAGTGATGGTAAATGGTTGGTAGAGTTCATTAATGTTAAAGCCCATGAATGGGTTTAGCTTTGAATGCACAATAATAAGATTAGACACCTAACTCATAATGGTTATGGTAAAATTAATGAAATAAATGAGGTTTGGGAATTTAAAGTGTTAATCACCAAGTCATTAAATATGACCATTTGAATCTTGGTGGTTTGAATAGAAAATAATTGTGTGGTATATTGTATAATGTAGGAACTAACCCCATCGATGAGGCGGAACTGTCAAACCGCGTTGATTACTACTTCTCTTGAGGTAGGAGGGGGTAACTATTCTAAATGCATGATTTCATCCATTAGTGATGTATGTGTATA
Organism: Clitoria ternatea; assembly: GCA_037962975.1. Taxonomy (NCBI): domain Eukaryota; kingdom Viridiplantae; phylum Streptophyta; class Magnoliopsida; order Fabales; family Fabaceae; genus Clitoria; species Clitoria ternatea. The sequence goes on from CM075672.1 coordinate 72,511,824, forward strand.
TAGTTGAAATGCATTTAGAGTAATTGATGCTATATAACATGTGTTTTGGGATGATGTTTATGATGAGATTTGACTCTGTTGATGGGAGTTGTTGTGAATGGCTTGATGACTATGGTTGTATGGATTGATATATTCTTGAACATCCTATAATGTATGAATTGATAAAGAATGATTGCCATTAACTATTGATGTGTATGAAATCTAATAAAAATTGGTGATGGTTGAAAATGATGAGTATATGAAATCCACTAAGTGGTTGTGGTAAATTGATGAATGTGGAGTGGCATGATAGGATGCATAGAGTGAGAATGCATTGATTGGCATTTGCATCCATGGCATATCATACGCTGTCTATGTGGAATGTTAGGGGTTCCACTAGGCAGGCCAAGTGGGAGGGCGACCCAATGCACGGGTATATTGTTGTATCCCCTAATGATTCTGGGAATCTCCATACTTTGGTGACGAGGCACCATATATGGCGGGCCCAGTGGACGGGCGGCTTTGTGATGAGTAAGTTACCTCAGTGTCCGATGGGAAATGGCTCTCTCGATGTGTGTTCGGGAGGGGTCCGTAGCACTTGTGGCAAGTAAGGCCATGATTATAGATCCACGGGTCACAGGGTGACTAGTGCTACATAGGGGCGAGAGCGGTTTGGTACCAGTAAAAGTATGTTATTGAGCATGCATGAGCTGAGATATATATGTACATATTTTTCTACTGCAGCAGGGGCATAGTAGCACACCTATGCTTGTCCCACATTTAGTATGTTGTTAATTCCCATAGTCGGATCTGCATTTGATGAAAATTCCTTTGTGCATATGCATTAGCTATAAGAACATTTGCATATAGCCGGAGATATGCCAAGTTGAAAGCCCGTGGTGGCGACGGATGATTAAGATATAAAGAGGGGAGAAATATGGTACTAACATTATGTTTAAGATAATGTTATTGAGAACACCAATGACTTAAATGTGTGTTGTGGTTATGTTTCTTGAGTATATAATATGTTGCTATGAATGATATAGTATGTGAATGAATCTATGATGTTTCTTGTGAAGTGTATCATATGTGAGCATGTATGGATATCATCATAATGTATGACTTTGATACATTTGGATTATGTTACTCACCTCCTAGTTGTCATTTTAAGTTTGATGTAGGTGGGATGTAAACCCTACTCTTTTGGAAGTCAAGTATCAATGAAGGTAAATGTGGAAGGAAAGTGGGTGAGCCTTGGCTGGCATATTGTCATTTTGTAGAGTATATGATGTACATATGCTCAACTTTATAAATTAATATGATGAATGATGATTTTGGAGGTCATGTAGGAAAATGAGATGCATTGTATTTATGGCTTATTTTCATTAATGACCTTGACAATGTTTGGATGATAAAAATGATGTGGTATATTGTTAGAATTGATGAATAAATGGATATTTATTTATATTTTGGATTTTATAAAGCATATGAGATGATAAGCTTGATTTTGATATGATTAATGAATTGGAATGGAAATTATTGAGTATGATTGCTTAAGACAAGTTTTAAACACTTAATAGCATGTGTGTAATATGTTAATTTTGATCAAATTTGCTTAGTAGGAGTTTTGGTATGTAAAGTTATGAAATTTTCATGTTTTCTGCACATGAGCTGATAATCTCGCTCAAGCGAGATGGATTCTCGCTCAAGCGAGAATCCCCTGTATTAGTTATATAGCCTCTGGCCTAATCTTGCTCAAGTGAGAGTGGTTCTCACTCAGGTGAGTCAACCCTGCACCTGATGTGTACATTCTGGACGTTCCTCGCTCGAGCGGTCTCGCCTTCGCTCAAGCGAGTGTGGTGTGGAGTGGTTTCTAGACGGGATTCACTTAGGCGGACTGGTGTCTCGCCCATGTGAGATGCTTATGTATTAGGTGGTTGCTACTGGAGGTAATTCGCTTAAGCGAGGCGAAGCCCGCTTGAGCGAAATTATGGCAGAATGGTTCTGGACCATTTTTGCTCAAGCGAAATGGTCTTAGGGTGGCAACTCACTCAAGCGAGCACGCGTAGGTATGACACTGGGGCGTTTCTGCTCACACTCACTGGCCTCGCCCAAGCGACCCATGTGGGTCTTGCTCAAGCGAGACAGGGACTGGCTCAAGCGAATTTCCCTATTCCCAGTTTCTTGATTTTTACTCCCTCGCTCAATTTACTTGCTTGTTTTGGAACCCTTATATCATAGAAATGATGTTGTTATTATGAAATCATATTTCTAATGTTTAACAAATTGATGAGGCATCTTTCCTTCCCTTTTTCCATATATTTTGATAACTCTTAAACTTCATCCAATTCTCCGTTTTTCCCTTGTGACGATCTCGAGTCCGATCGTCCAAGGAGCACTCTGATACCTTCTCATATCTTCATATATGAGTTAGGTTATTAAATGATCAGGGGTAATTACTTGGTATTATATATATTGAATTTCTTCTACTTATAATTATTTTAAAATCAAGAAAAATTTACCCTCATTTTCGGGGTGTTACAGTATGTATGTAACTTGAAATGATAATTTTTACGTCATAATCAAAGTCATTTGTATCGATTCCTCGACTACAAAATTCATAAGAATGGTTTCAACCTGTTGATCCCTCAGTCACCTTGAAACCATTCTAGCATTAATACCCGATTGTTTAGACGTTTATTACAATAGATACCATCCCAAGCAGCTACTTACAACAAGTATTTCATTCAGATATATTTTCGAAAGTTATTTTCCAACACACTTAAGAAAACTAAAGACAAGAAAATAATGCTCAAATACTTTTAAGCATTAAGTACGGAATGGAATATAAAAATTATCAAATCTTGTTGCCATTCATAAAACTTATAACAGCATTATATGAGGTTTGAATGGATTACAACCAATCCCAATGAATGAGTTAGCTACTCACGGCTTCCATTTTCACTCAATAATTTCTGAAAGAATGTGAAAAAGAATTGATACAAGAGATAATACTAAAAGAATGGTTAAAGAATGATTTGATGATCAAAATGATCTCGATGCCTTTTGTTCTCTTCCTATTCTTTATTTAAAGAGGAGTCTCGCTTAAGCTTCTCCTTTTCACGCATAAGTGAAACCCCATTAGCTGAGAGCCCATGCAGGAGTGGTCAGAAACATGCAGGAGTATGTGAGCTGGGATCACACTATTGGTCAATAATTAATTGAGTGGCCCATTCTCTTTCGATCATGCTCAAGTGTGGAGAAATTATGCTCAAGCGTGAGGTCTTGGAACTCTTTTTCTTCTTCACGCTTGAGCGTAGGGCTCAAGCTTGCATCTTTATCATTCTACACTTAAATTCCTAGAGTTCACGCTTAAGCGTGAGAGTCCCTGAAGCTTGCTGTTGAAGGTGCGCTTGAGCGCAAGAGATCACGCTTAAGCGCGAGAGGCCCTGATGCTTGCTGTTGAAGGTGCGCTCGAGCGCAAGTGATCAAGCTTAAGCGTGAGAGGCCCTGATGCTTGCTGTTGAAGGTGCGCTTGAGTGCAAGTGGTCATGCTTAGGCGCGAGAGGCCCTGATGCTTGTTGTTGAAGGTGCTCGAGCGTAAGTGATCACGCTTAAGCGCGAGAGGCCCTGATGCTTGTTGTTGAAGGTGCGCTTGAGCGCAAGTGGTCACGCTTAGGCACGAGAAGCCCTATTACTTTCTACCTTGTTCACTTTTATGCCATGCATGCCACGCTCAAGCACCTAGTGTTCACGTTTAAGCGTGAAAGGCCCTACAGCTTTGCTAACTTGATTTCTCTTTAAGCTTGCCTTCCTTGATTTCTTCTTGAAGTTCCTTATTTTTTTCAAGAGTTTGATAAAATTTTCTCTTTTATACAATCTTTTCATAATGAAAGATTCATGCTCAATTTCTTCCATTATTCATTAATTCAGTTTAATTCTTTTCAAAATTAATTCTATTGAGTCATGAAATCAATGCTCTAATCAACACTCATCAGTTGTGGGGGCTATGTATTTCCAGTATGGCTCAGCACTGATCTGGATTTGCTTTAATTCCCTGGTATGTGAGCATGTATCCCATGAACTTCTGGCTCTGGACCCTGAAAGAGCATTTCTCGGGATTTGGGCGCATGTTGTGTTTACGTAACTCAATGAATGTTTCTCTCAGATCCTGGACATGCAATTCCATTGTCTTGACCATGTCATCTATGTACACTTCCATGTTCCCACCAATTTGCTTGGTAAAGATCTTGTCTACCAACCTTTAATAGGTGGCACCTGCGTTCTTCAAGCTGAAGGGTATCACTCGGTAACAAAAGTTTGCCCCCTCCCCCCCCTCCCCCTCCCCCCCGTGATGAAAGCTGTTGTTTCCTTGTCTTTGGGGTCCATTCGGATTTGGTTATAGCCCAAGTATCCATCCATGAAGCTTAAGATCTTATAACCTGAAGTACCATCTACCAAACGATAAATACTAGGTAAAGGATAGGGGTCCTTAGGACATACCTTGTTTAAGTCGGTGAAATTGACACACATCCGTCATTTTTTGCTTGATTTTTTCACCATGACCACATTAGACAACCAAGTTGGGTATTTTACTTCCCTGATGAAGTTTGTGGACACAAGCTTGTCTATTTCTTCTTTTACCGTGTCTTTCCAATTGGGTCCCATATTACTGGGCTTCTAAGCTACGGGCTTCGCATTTGACTAGATGTTAAGCGAGTGGCAGATTATGGCATGATCGTTGTTGGGCATGTCTGCAGGGCTCCAAGAGAACAGGTCTGCATTGGCTTTCAATAACTTGACAAAGGCTTCTTCAAGGTCCGAATCGAGTATCGCATTGAGCCGTGTTAATTGACCCGGGTTGGGACCGACTTGGACTAGTTTTAGAGATTTTACTAGTTGGGGTCTCTCGTAATGCCTATCATCTCAAGTATCAAAACTTGTCTCAATATCTTCGTCGACTATGAAAGTCTCCTTGGGTTGTAGGCTTTCGTAGTAACATTCTTGTGCCACCTCTGGGTAGCTCTAACGACTTTAATTCTCACGTCCCTGAGTGGGAACTTCATAGTTAAGTGCATTGTGGAGACTACTACCCCTAAAGTGCTGAGGGATGGCCGACCCAATAGTGCATTGTAAGAGCTAGGGAAATCAACGACCAAGAACTTGACCATAATGGCTTGGCTATCCATTGCTAACCTGAAAGTGGTTTTCAAATCAACGAACCCTAAAACCTGCACAAAATCACAAGAAAAACTAAGTAAGTTCCGTTATACCTTTTCAACCAACAAGGGGGAGGCCAATTTTCTGGTATGCCTTCCAGTGTAGAATATCCACAGAGCTTCCCTGATCCACAAGCACTCGCTCTACCATAAAGTCTGCAACTCCCATAGTGACTATCATCAGCTTATCTCTGTTGGGACCTCCTTCAGGAAAATCCAACCTGTTGAATGTTATGACTTCTGACCCTGAGTCCTCTCACTGTAAGTTCACCTGTCCTCTCTGCTGTTGTTGGCATGTTCACGCGCCTAGGAATCCCCTAAAATCTTGTTAATGACTCATCTTCCTTTTTCTCAATCTTCTTCTAGTCTCAGTGATCAGGAGTTATGTACTCGTGGGCGGCCTCAAGTCTAAAGCTCAACTTAATCAGAGTGTTATTTTTCTTTCTTCTAGTTTCCTTTCTTTGGTCTATCATCTCTCCGAGCAACGAATCTAGCCAAGTGCCCCTGGCGAATCAAGTGTTCTATTTTGTTTTGGAGGGAGCGGTAATCTTTTGTTTCGTGTCTGTGGGCTCAATGGAATTCATAAACTTTGCTCTTATTCGACCCCGTAGGCTCTTCTCCCTGGGGAGGAAGTGTAAGGAGGCCAGTGCTGTAGACCTCATGCATGATTCGATCACGACGATCATTCAGCAGTGTGAAGTTGGTGTACTTGGGAGCTGCATAGGCTTTGAAATGTTTGTCTCAACCCTACTTAAGGCTTCTTCTTCTTTGGTCCGATCAGTGATTGGCTCAATTCGAGTGTTCCACACGATCCGCCTCTCTTTATTTTATGCTGATGTACCGAGAGGCCCTTATTCTGAAGTCGTCCATGTCAAGGGGTAGTCTTTTAGCCAGGGAGTCAGAGAATTTGCCCGGACGAAGGCCAGTCTCCATGGCATGCAAGGCCACTTCGGAACCGGGGTCTCAAATTTGGATGGCCTGCTCGAAAAAGTGAGCCATTAATGTTTTAGAGTCTCGCTAGGGAGTTGTCGTAGGTTCACCAAGCTGTAAGAAGTCTGTTACATCACTTGGCTGGTGGCGAATTGGCTGAGGAATTTTTTTGTGAGGGTAGAGAAATTGGTGACGCTTCCCTGGGGAAGATAGGAGAACTAGCACAGTGTTGATTTAGTCAGTGTAGTAGGGAAGGTTCGGTAAAAGAGGGAATCTGACGCCCCGGTGATTAGCATAGTAATAGCGAACATGGTGAGGTGTTCCTCAGGGTCTCCTCTACCATTGTACTTTTCCATGGATGGGTGCTTGTAATTCAGAGGGGTCGGGGCGTCCATGATTTGTTTGATGAACGGGTGAGTGGCGAAAGGATGTGCAGGCTCGTATTTTGTCGTTTCCTACATCTGGTATGAAGCTTGGCCATCAATCTTGTGCTGGGCAGATCGGGTACCATTTAACTTGAAGCCTCACGCTCCTCTACCCGTCGTTCGCATAATTCTATATTTTCCTGTTGCAGGTTAGCCACGGTGTACTAGAGCGCTTCCGCCACGCTCTTAAGCTGCTGTAGTTAATCATCGTTGTTGGATTCCTGCCGCTGTCCAACATCTTCCTCTCAGCGAGTGTTGCATGTGTTCACCATTGCTATTTTAGGGTTTTCTTAAAAATTAAGGTGTGGGATCCGTTTTACTAGGCCCCATGGTGGGGGCCAAAATCTTCATAAATAAGAGTGCAATGCACAGAAACCCTAGAGAATTACTCTAGGAGATTAGGGTTACTTATTTTCTTCTTCAATGTGTTACTTAGGTCACATGTATGCTTTGCAAGTCATATTTATACAAAGGCTAGAACTGGGAAAATCCGGCCCAGGCCCACTAAACTATAGCTAACATAGAACCAATTATCTGCTAATGATAAAGGGGTTAGGGGGTCCCGTGGACCTCCCTTCGACTCTTGGGGGGAACAATACTCAACTCATCAAAATCATCATTATTTATAATTTCAGAATATCTTTATCATATCACTTATATCATCATCACCAATCAATCACAATTTCATAAATCACTCATCATCATGATGAATCAATTAAGATATCATAAATCAATTCTCATTATCATGGATCAATTACGATATTATAACCAATCATCATCATTATAAATCAATCACAACTAAACAAATTGATTCTCAAATTCATAAATCAATCTCAAACTCATAATTCAATAATAACTAACTCTCAGGTCACATCATATAAATGACACCTAGTATCCGGATACTAAAGGAGCAGGCACCAGCTGGAAGTTACACACCGACATCCCGTGAACCCTCTAGTCCACCGAGCCATACACTGGCTCCCCACCTCAACCACTAGGTCATAGACCTCTAGGTAGCTCAACTTGGCCTCTACATGGACCATGGGAGCCAAAAATAAGGGGTAATACATACCAAATGACTGTCCACACCACATATCATGCATACAACATATAATCATCAATATAATCATCTCAAATCCATACAACTCCGTCCCGGCATAAAAGCCATCTTTTGGGACATAATTAGCAAAATCCATGCATATACATATCCATTGATAATCCTTTTCTTACAACATTATAACAACATTTTCATTTCACTATTTATCATTGTAATCACATATCACATAATCACAACTCATCACTTTCTCATTGAAATCCTCATTATTACCTCAATCATATTTATCAAACTCATTATACAATTGTTTATATATAATAACAATATAATCATCAATCTTATTAATAGCGTATAATCTCTGGCATAAAAGTCATCTCCTTTGATTATCACAATCAAGCCATCATCAGGCATAAATTTTATATCACATATATTTCAATATTTCATTATCATCTATCACACATGTAACACCCCGGATTTTCTGTACTCGAATCCCGATGTGATCGTCATAATTAATGAAAATGCGAATAAATTTTTCACGTTTGAAAATATTTCCAAGACTTCACCATGATCACATCAAGACCCAAATCACAGAAAACCCAAGAGTGAGACTAAATAACCCTAAGCTAGATCAATAGATAAATTGCCCATAACGGTATACGAAAATAATAGTGTTTACAGCGGAAGAATGTGTATATCGGGCACACGCCTAGTCCCATATATGACGATATGAGAAAAGGCTCAGCAAAGCATGCAATGGCATATCGTAAACCTAATAGACAACCATCATCATTTTACATAATTACATAAGCATGCAATACCTAAGATATAATTATATATATATACATATACATTCGGGAATCTTCTCCCGATTATCTCAATCATCAATGAACATCTTTCAATTTCAATCTTTCTAATATACAACAAATTATCTCTTACATTCTACATATATATTCACCATCCACAAATTCAAGAATTATCTTATACATACTCAAAATCTCTAAATCATCTTCATTCTCATAATCAATTCATTCATTACACAAGAACTCATAAATGATTCCGGCCAAGGCACTTCCTCTACCACTATTTACCTTCACCCAAGCATTAATTAAAATCCGAACTCATCCCATGGCAACCTGCATCACAATGCTAAAAAGCAGACCACATGGGAGAGTGAGTTATACATTCAAAATGATGAATAATATTTATATATATATATTGTGATCATGTGTATATGCATACAAACGTCATGTGTGCTTTGCTATCAAACATCAAATTATCATTCATTCATTGTCTCATTATCACAATAGTCATACAATCCTCATGAATCACAATTCATATCATAAATAAGCATAACATATACACAATCACAAACACCATCGCTTTGCCACTTATCAACAAGGGCATTCATAATCATTACCATCATTAATTCATTAAGGTTTCACTCAAATACCTCCTCGCAAGGGGTTTCTCATCACTCGTGGTCATCCTATTTCAAATGCCATGGTCTTAAAGCTAATGCATATGTCAACTGTTTAATGCATATACAACGGATCCGATTTCATATCACGGGTGATCGCAACCACCATAATCAATCATTCATAATCATTGGTTTCTCGCCTCGCAAGGGGTACTCCCTATAGCAGCCTCGCAAGGTGCATCTCATGATCGCAACCACGTTTCAATAATTCACATAGGTTTCCCGCCTCGCAAGGGGTATGACGTGATTATTTTTGCAGTCGTTATTCCGTCAAATTAGTACATTAAAATTAATTAACGTAGTACTAGGGTGTCAACCTAGGTCGTTCTCTCAAGGATCAACACAGAAATTTAGGAAAAATCAAGTCTTAAACTAATTTTTAACAATTAAAATTAAAAAAACTAAACAACTAAAAATTTTTACAAACATAAGTTCACTAACATACAATTGGGGGGGGTTTGATTGATTTTTGTTGTCACAATTAAAATTAAAACAAGGTAAATAAAGGATTTAAAACAATAAATAACAAGCGATTGATTTTCTTGGAGTATTGTAAATAAATTTATCCTTGGTTCACTAAAAATAACTTGTATACTTATTAATGTTAATTTCTTAGCTCAATTTGAATTGATCAACTAAGCGTCTTTTTCAATTCACAATTCCTTTACTTTCATTTAAAAATGAATATTTTAATCAAGCATCCTAATTAAGCAAAAGGAGTCAAGATCGTAAAATCTAGGAATTATTGAGCATACATAAGAACATCGCTTATATACATAATCTATTCTCAAATTATGGAATTAAGCAAACCATAATTATTAAAAGTGATTATGAAAATATTCATTAAGCATGCATATTTCCTTAATCCATTCTAATTTGAAATCTTATTTAACTCCATTTGAATAATTAAACCGATTAAGCATACAAATTTAATTAAACAAAATGGAATCAAATAAGTAGAGAATGATTATGAAGAAATAACAATAATAAAAGCATACTATATTAAAATTAATGACCTCAAAATTACATTACAACATTCTCCAAGAAAATCAATCTAAGGGTTTTAGCCCTCCATAATTACAATTACAAACAAAGAACTAACCCGGAAATGAAGAAGTTGCTGGAAAATTCCAACAGAGAAGAGAAGCAGAGGAAGAACGTATGAGTGAGGGAGGAATTGAAGAATGAAGAATGGTCTCTCACAAGCCTTCCTCTTGTGCCTATTTATAGGAACTCAAAAGCAAGCTTTTGCCATAATTAATTCATAATGGAAGATGCACTCTTGAATTTACAATTCCATGGTGCTCCATGATCAATTTGAGTGCCTTGCCCACCTTCCTCAGTGCTTTGTCCACCTTCCAGAAGCTTGAAAACGTGTTTCTGGGCCAATTATTTACTCATGAATTGATTCATTGGTGGGAGGAATCGATTCATGCTTCCAAAATGCAATTCTGGGCTAATTTTACACGTATGAATCGATTCATTTGATGGAAGAATCGATTCATTGCCTTTAAAACTCCTCCTGAATCGATTCAAAGCCAATTTTTGCAAGATTCATACGTATGAATCGATTCATTGCAAGGAAGAATCGATTCATTATGCAAAATTTCACTTCCTGGTGCTTTGAAACCGCATGAATCGATTCATGAGGGGGATGAATCGATTCATCCCCCTGATTCTCCATAGTTTGCACTCTTTTTCACCCTTTTTGAGATCCTTTTGAATATTTCTTGATTCCTTTGATCCTTAGGCACTTTGATCTTCATTTTGGATTGGAATTCTTGAGTTCATTGATTTATTTCCCTTTGGCACAAATTATCAATCAAATATACATAAAGATCAAATGATAAAAATGTGTTAAAATGCAATATGTTACACACTAAGTGATGGCAAATTATACACATTTAAATTGGAGAATTAGAGATAAATCATGCATCATCAAATACTCCCACACTTATTCTTTTGCACTCCCGGGCAAAATCAAAATAAAAACAAGTATCACAATTTATTTGAAAACATTAAGTTGAAAACAACACACACAACTGGCATGCTTGTCATGAAATCTTAGAAATATACAAAGAAACAAGAGTTTTCAACATGAAAGATACAGAGCATCAAGATATATATAAAAATCATTCAAACACTTAGGCATGTAAAAATTAAATTAAACTGAAAAGAAGATCATAAGTGATAGAACCTCACAAGACATACTCTCAACTCTCAAGTGTTTAAGGTTTGTGTATACACTCAAAACAATTCCTGAAAAACAAACAGTCTAAAAATTTGGCAAGTTTCTTAATTCCACAATCAACACAAATGCATGTATAGATCAACAGGGCTTTCACAGGGTTGTAATGTGGCCAAGGTTAAAATGGATGAAATATATATATTTATATATATATATACCAAAAAGAATAATGAAGCAATTAATTTTACTGGCAAACAGTGAGGGTAAAACATTTATTGTATGGTATTTGGTAAATATTTTTTTTTTATGAGATTGCATAACACTTGGAACAAGAGTTGCAATTCCTTTTTGCACACCCCCACACTTATTTGAATGCCTGTTTTGACTTGATTCCAAAGCTTCAATATCTTTCTTAAGGTAGGTATATTTTTGGTTCTTCATCCATGGCTTATTTGAGCTGTAACAAGGAAATAGTTAAATAGGCTCAAAATGGCTATCAAGAGATAATTTATTCATGGTAGGCTTATCTGGCTTAGTGGCTCAATTGAACAAAATGCCTGTATCATTCCAAATACATTCATATGAGTTTCAAGTATGATCAAGAAACAAGACAAAAATTAAGATGTAAGCTTTCAGGAATTAATCACACATGAAAGGATTAAGATGGTTTAAAGTGATCCATCAAATTTTAAGGCTCAAAAATCTCACAAGGTATAATTCTATCATATATGATCATTTCTCAATTATCATGTCATTCTCAACATACCAAAAATGTTTAAGTTCAAATTATAACATATCATTAAGCTCATATCAGACATGAAAGAATTTACTTGTTACTCATGCATATCTTAAAATTCCAATAAAACATGCCATTTAAAACAAAAACACACACAAAATCTTTTATTTAATTTTTTTTTTTTATCACACAAATTTTAATCACACAAAACACACATAAATGATAACACATAAATGATCCCACCCCCACACTTAAATCATACATTGTCCTCAATGTAAGACAGAGCATACAAAATAGACAATATAATGAAAAAGTAAAGAGATGGGTAAGAAAAACTCCCTCAAGGTGGATTAAACTCAAATACCACATCCTTTTGAAGCAGATTGGATAGTGGTCTAGCCTTCTTGTGCCTTTCCAAATTTTGCAACAATTTTTCTTCTTGATTTTCATCAAGAGAAGTAAAGATTATCACCGGAAGCTCTTCATCATTTCCCAAGTATGAATACTTGAGGTTTTCAAGTATGAAATTTAGCTCCAGATTAGGTGCCTGCAAAGTAGATGGAACTAACAAAGCAGATTTGGATTCTTGCACCTCAAAAAATTTGTTAGAGTCTTCTTGAAAATTTGCATTTAGAACAGGTATTTCTATAGACTCTAAATCAGCAGTTATGTATTTGTCAATTTCAGCACAAATATGACAATTCTCAGAATTATTGCATGCAAAACAACTGTATGAATCATCTATGCATTCCAAATCAACATCAGAAAAATGTTCAAAAACTAGTTTATCAATAATGTCAATTTGGAAAATAGAATGATTTTCAGAAGGGTGTTTCATGGCATCTAAAATGTTAAATCTTACCTTAGTGTCACCAAATTCCATGGAAAGGGTTCCAGCATGGACATCAATTATAGTTTTGGCTGTTTTCAAAAATGGTCTTCCCAAAATGATAGGAACAGGAATTTGAGGCATACCTTCTTCCATATCAAGTACGAAAAAGTCAGCAGGGAAAACAAGCTGTTCTACCTGAACCAAAACATCCTCTATAACTCCAGCAGGGTAAGTAGTGCTCCTATTGGCTAGCTGAATTACTACACCAGTAGGTTGTAAATTTCCAAGAGACAAAGTTTTAAAAACAGACATAGGCATAACATTTATTGAAGCTCCTAAATCTAACATGCAATTTTCAAATTTGTTATTGCCTATGATACAGGGTATAGAAAACGTACCTGGATCCTTGCATTTTTCAGGGATATTTGAAACTTCTTTACTAAGCAGTGCAGATACATTTCTTCCCATGTTTATCCTTTCATTCCCTTTGAGTCTCCTCTTGTGAGTACATAGTTCCTTCAGAAACTTAGCATACTTGGGGACTTGTTTGATTGCATCAAGAAGAGGTATATTTATTTCTACTTTTCTGAAAGTATCCAAAATTTCTTTGTCTACTTCTTCCATCTTCTTGCTTGGAATTGCTCTTGGTGGGAAAGGAAGAGGGATATGAGATGGAACTTGGGGTGGTTGTATCTCAGACTTTCTTGAGCTTGAAGAGGGTTCATCATTCTCAATTGTTATGGGCACATCTGTTTGTTTTTCAGGTTCCTTAGATATGGGTATTTCAAGGTTCTTACCTGATCTTAACTGAATTGCGCTCACATTTCTTGGATTTGCAGCTGGTTGAGAGGGTAACTTGTCAGAGTTTTGAGATTGTAACTGGCTTAATGATGAAGCCAATTGCCCAATTTGGTTGCTTAAACTCTGAATGGTAGCATCATTTCTTTGTTGATACTCTAAGTTTTGTGCTGCCATTTGTTTCACCAGATCCTCCAAAGAAGGGCCACTCGTGGATGGTTGAGGTGTAGGTCTTTGGAAGGTTGGTGCATTGTTTTGAAATGGAGGTTGGGGATTTTGTTGTTGGTTTCCCCATCTCAAGTTTGGATGGTTTCTCCAACCTGGGTTGTATCTATTGGTGGAAAGGTCATGGTTTTGTGGTGGTGGAGGTCTATCATGGTAGATGTTACTTGCATAGGCTTGAGGAATATTATTATCCTTTTCTTGTAGAGAAGGACAACAATCAGTGGGGTGCTCTTGTGAAGAGCAGATTCCACACACTTTAGCAGTCATGGATTTTTGATTTACTGCCAATTGTGTGACTAGAGTGGTGAGAGCGTCAAGTTTGCTCTCAAGTTTAATTCCAGATGAACTAGAATTGGAATCAAACATAGGTTTAAAAGAATCATTTCTCACACCAAATTGTTGAGAGTTAGATGCCATTTTCTCAATCAGATTTCTTGCTTCAGCAGCAGTCATATCTCCTAAAGCTCCTCCACTTGCCGCATCAATCATGTTGCGATCAACGTGGTGTAAACCTTCATAGAAGTACTGAAGAAGAAGTTGTTCAGAAATTTGGTGGTGAGGGCAACTTGCACAAAGTTTTTTAAATCTCTCCCAATATTCATAAAGACTTTCTCCAGAGAGTTGCCTAATGCCAGATATGTCTTTACGGATTGCAGTTGTTCTAGAGGCAGGAAAGAATTTTTCCAAGAACATTTTCTTTAAGTCATTCCAACTTGTGATTGATCTTGGAGCAAGGTAATACAACCAATCCTTAGCAACACCCTCTAAAGAATGAGGAAACGCTTTAAGATAGACATGGTCTTCTTGAACGTTTTGGGGTTTCATTGTGGAACACACAATGTGGAATTCTTTGAGGTGTTTGTGCGGATCTTCACCCGCAAGACCATGAAACTTAGGCAACAGGTGTATAAGTCCGGTCTTAAGAATAAAAGGGACATCCTCATCAGGATATTGAATACACAAACTTTCGTAAGTGAATTCAGGAGCAGCTAGTTCTCTAAGAGTTCTTTCACGAGGTTCAGCCATATCAGAAAAACTAGCAGTACTTTCAACAGATTCAGAAAAAATACTATCACTATCAATATCAACAAAATTATTATTAAATCTAGCTTCTCTAACTAACCTATGAAAAGTTCTTTCAATTTCAGGATCAAATGAATATAAATGCTCAAAAGTTCTTCTAGTCATACATAGCATACAACAAGATATTTGATCATGATGAGCAATAAATCATAAGAATCCTAAATCATGCAAGAGAAATAAAATAAACAAACAAACAAACAAAGAAAAAAAAAATTTTTTTTTTAAATTTTTTTTTTTTTTCAAATAAAAAAAAAATTAATTTAAAACAAGAATTTTTCCTAAAGATCGTTGATCCCCGGCTGCGGCGCCAAAATTTGACGTGATTATTTTTGCAGTCGTTATTCCGTCAAATTAGTACATTAAAATTAATTAACGTAGTACTAGGGTGTCAACCTAGGTCGTTCTCTCAAGGATCAACACAGAAATTTAGGAAAAATCAAGTCTTAAACTAATTTTTAACAATTAAAATTAAAAAAACTAAACAACTAAAAATTTTTACAAACATAAGTTCACTAACATACAATTGGGGGGGGTTTGATTGATTTTTGTTGTCACAATTAAAATTAAAACAAGGTAAATAAAGGATTTAAAACAATAAATAACAAGCGATTGATTTTCTTGGAGTATTGTAAATAAATTTATCCTTGGTTCACTAAAAATAACTTGTATACTTATTAATGTTAATTTCTTAGCTCAATTTGAATTGATCAACTAAGCGTCTTTTTCAATTCACAATTCCTTTACTTTCATTTAAAAATGAATATTTTAATCAAGCATCCTAATTAAGCAAAAGGAGTCAAGATCGTAAAATCTAGGAATTATTGAGCATACATAAGAACATCGCTTATATACATAATCTATTCTCAAATTATGGAATTAAGCAAACCATAATTATTAAAAGTGATTATGAAAATATTCATTAAGCATGCATATTTCCTTAATCCATTCTAATTTGAAATCTTATTTAACTCCATTTGAATAATTAAACCGATTAAGCATACAAATTTAATTAAACAAAATGGAATCAAATAAGTAGAGAATGATTATGAAGAAATAACAATAATAAAAGCATACTATATTAAAATTAATGACCTCAAAATTACATTACAACATTCTCCAAGAAAATCAATCTAAGGGTTTTAGCCCTCCATAATTACAATTACAAACAAAGAACTAACCCGGAAATGAAGAAGTTGCTGGAAAATTCCAACAGAGAAGAGAAGCAGAGGAAGAACGTATGAGTGAGGGAGGAATTGAAGAATGAAGAATGGTCTCTCACAAGCCTTCCTCTTGTGCCTATTTATAGGAACTCAAAAGCAAGCTTTTGCCATAATTAATTCATAATGGAAGATGCACTCTTGAATTTACAATTCCATGGTGCTCCATGATCAATTTGAGTGCCTTGCCCACCTTCCTCAGTGCTTTGTCCACCTTCCAGAAGCTTGAAAACGTGTTTCTAGGCCAATTATTTACTCATGAATCGATTCATTGGTGGGAGGAATCGATTCATGCTTCCAAAATGCAATTCTGGGCTAATTTTACACGTATGAATCGATTCATTTGATGGAAGAATCGATTCATTGCCTTTAAAACTCCTCCTGAATCGATTCAAAGCCAATTTTTGCAAGATTCATACGTATGAATCGATTCATTGCAAGGAAGAATCGATTCATTATGCAAAATTTCACTTCCTGGTGCTTTGAAACCGCATGAATCGATTCATGAGGGGGATGAATCGATTCATCCCCCTGATTCTCCATAGTTTGCACTCTTTTTCACCCTTTTTGAGATCCTTTTGAATATTTCTTGATTCCTTTGATCCTTAGGCACTTTGATCTTCATTTTGGATTGGAATTCTTGAGTTCATTGATTTATTTCCCTTTGGCACAAATTATCAATCAAATATACATAAAGATCAAATGATAAAAATGTGTTAAAATGCAATATGTTACACACTAAGTGATGGCAAATTATACACATTTAAATTGGAGAATTAGAGATAAATCATGCATCATCAGGGTACTCCCACCTCATGATCACAACCATGGGCATCATAGGTGCTCGCAAGCCCTTTATCATATCAATTACCAAGTGATCGGAACCACTGGCTCATGCTGGTGTATTTTAAAAGAATCAAGTTTGTATAATACACTCAAAGGAACGTGCCAAGTTTTAAACACGGTAGTTGTAATTATAAAAGATATCATTCACACTAAGGATCATCAGCAATTGAAACTTCAAATATTACAGCAGATTAAAACGATTGTTTTCATGGTTTTTGAGTTCAAAATATAAACTGCAATATATGAATGAGTATGCAATGAAATGAAAGGAGTTTGTCAAGTTGTAAAAAACTGGGATTAGGATTCACCGATCTTACCTTCTGATGCACAACGTATATTCATGAAAACGGGGTTTGAACTACAATACTTTATGTCACAATCAATGTCATTCGTATCAATTCCTTGACTACGAAATTCATAAGAACAGATTTGATAACGTCAATCCCTTGATCGTTTCAAATCCATTCTAGTATTACGACTGATTTTTTGGACGTTCAATGCGTTAAATACCATCCCTGGTTATTTACTCACAATGAGCATTTCATTTAGATCTGTTTTCGAAAATTATTTCCCAATAACAAACGGAAACTTAAATCGAGAAATTGTTGATCAAACAAACCCCTGCAATAAACATGAAACGAAATATCAAGAATCATAGAACAAATTTACCCGATTCATGAATATATCATTTATGATCTTCAAGTAAGAAAGGCTACATCCAATCCCAAGGAGAGGTTTAACCACTCATGGTGGTCATTACAAGCTTAGGAAAAATGAAGAAAAGAAAGAGTACAAAGTGTTTCTTTCAAACTACCCCCCTTGAAGTAACCCTCTTGAATGCTTATATAAAGGAATACTCGCTCAAGCGAGTTTAAGTTTCGCTCAGGCGAGAAGCATACTTCAGCGTGAAGAAAGCTTTTGGTCCTGCTTCACCTGCATGTTTACTCGCTCAGGCGATTCACGTTCGCTTAAGCGAATCTTCATATCTGATACTTTATTCCTTTTCGCTTAAGCTGTTCTTTTATCCGCTCCAGCAAATCCTTTGATTTTAGGTTCTGGACCAATTTCACTTGAGTGAAGTAATTTCGCTCAAGCGAACTTTTTCATTGTGACATACTGGAAGAATTTTGCTGGCTTCATTAATTCTTTCGCCTGAGCGAATTCTTCATTTTTGCATTCTGGAGAAATTTCGCTCAATGTTTTGTCCCAAACGCTTGAGCGATTCATGTGTAATTCCATTCTGTACAATTATCACTTAAGCACAATGGATTCGCTCGGGCGAAGGCTTCATCATTCTTTACTGGCTCAATTTCGCTTGGGCGAATCACTCCTCGCTCAAGCGAGTCTTCACCTGATACTTTAATTCCTTGTTTTTCCATGCTCGCCTAAGTGAGATAACCTTCGCTTGAGCGAAAGTCACTTCCTTGCTCAACACTTGGTGAATTTTCTTCTTCTCTTTTCTCTTCTTCTTTCTTCTTTCTTCTTTGAAAGGATTTTTCTTGCTTTCTTCTTTAATTTTCTTGAGATTGCAACAAAATTAACCAACCAACTTGTACAATGTTCATATTACAATTTATGTTCTATTTAGCTTACAAAATTGACAAACATTGCACATTATATCCAATTTATGCTTCATTAACCATGCAAAATATAGGTAAATTGGACATCTATCAACTCTCCCCAACCTAGAACTTTGCTTGTCCTCAAGCAAATGGTCAAGAAAAAGTTTAAGTGAAACAAAGATCTTAATTAATCACAGCTGCAAATAAAATGAAGGACAACTTCTCACTATTCACAAATGATAAATCCTCAATCATGCTTCACTTCATCTAACCAAATTCTAAGTTTGAATTGTGATACACAATTGCAAGTAACCACTCTGCTGTAAAAACAAGAAATCCTCTCTGTTTATACCTTCCAGGTGAGTGTTTGCTCTCTTTATCATTGGTCAAGTGTTATTCAATCATTGCATTTCATTTCACTACATAAGATAACCACTTAAACAAACATGGATCAAGAGGTCTTTAATAGGTTGTAACTTGGCCAGGCTTACAAGAAATTTATTGGTTTTTCTTTGGAATGCAAAGACATACTAAGGGCACTTAAATTTCTTGGTCTTGGCTTTTGTTTATGTCATTTTTCTTCATTTAAGCCATTAAACTTTTCTTTATATTCCTCCTTCATTTTTTTTGTTCTTTGACATTGGTAGGAGGATCTTATTTTATTTTCCAAAAAAAATTTTCTTTTTGACAATCACAGCGAAACTCTTCACATACCCTTCTTGAAAGATTGTTCTTGTCCTTAGCATGCATTAAGGTTGGATTATGTTTTTCATACAAGCATGATCTAAGGTTAAGAAAAGAAACTTTTTGGCTCAATTGGGGTTAAACACAAAAATTGGATTGATTACCATTGAAGGTTGGCTTTTTGGCTCTTGTTTAGACCTATTCTACACAAAGTTTGCCTCTATCCTGTCCATGTTTGACAAAGCAATAATCCTTGCCAGAAATTCATGTAATGAAAGATTACACAAAGATCAATGAACTCTCGGTGTTTCAAGTTGCACTATCTCACTGGTTTAATTGTCTTGATTTCTTTATTTCCACAGAAAAGAGTTCAAGCATTGTGAACTAATTCCTAACTCAAGAATTAGAAAGATTCATTCAACATTCATAAGAATTATCAGATTTTTCAAAACTAGTTATCCTTCCTTTTATGCAATCCTAAGATTAAGTCACATCTTTCTTCACTTTTCCATATCATTAAAACAAAATTTCCGCGCCTAAACATTACAACTAACGTATGCAACAAAATTCATTTAGGCGTAAACATGAAAATCTAATTGTAAATCATGTAAAATAACCATAAAATGGAAGTACTGAACAATAAGTACTGAATTTAAAGTAACATAAGCTTAAATAAACTTGACAAAATAAAAAGGAACCACAGCAGCATGCTCAGTCATGCGACATCACAATATCAGTGACCACTCGATCCAGTTGCTCTTCAAACTCCCGGTCCTCAGCCTCCTGCTGCTGCTGAGTCTGTGTATCAGCTGCCTGCGACTCTGGTGCTGTAACAGGTACAACTGCTGGTCCTGATGATGTGGATGGTGGTGGTGGTGCCTCTGGTTCAGCGTCAGCTGCTGGCCTCTCCTCCTCCGGCAGAATAGGACTGTCCCCAGGCCAAGCGACACGTTCCACGAACTGGTCAGGATGCATAAAAGGGCCTGCAGGATGACTCCAGTAGTTGGCTTGGTAATGGTATAGCATACCTCTGTGAAGAGCAGCCTGCTGTCGCTCAATATGAAGAAGATGAGCGAGGAGGATAGGATCACATATAGGTGGTGGCGGTGGCTGGAGTGGTGGTGGAACTAGAGGTGAAGATAGTTGTCGCTGTGATATAACGGGCTGTGTGGATGATGAAGGTCCTGCTGAAGATTGTGTCTCAATTCGATAGTTCTGATCAATAAACTTTCTGTTGATAGAAGGTCGAATCGGGATGGTCGGATCAACATGGACTCCTTGAGATGCACAAAGACCTGTAATAAAAGCGGGAAAACCTAAAGTACCTTTTGGTTTTGCATCTGCGATCGTAGTCTTTGGGTTTTGCTGTGCAAAATAGAAAATCTCATCTGATATAATCTGAGCAATATCTACAGTGATGCATGGATTCAAGATGCAGAGAAGAAGTTCACATTTAGGTACTGGAAGGTCGGAGACATGGGCATTTGGAACCACGTTTGCTAAGAGAAACGTAGTCCACACTCTTGTCAACATCTTCATATCCTTCCTCAAGAGTCGGGTACGATGTTGGTTGGCTCCCCTTTGAAAGTGGTGGTTAGGGAGGCAGAGAGCTTATTCCAACTCTTGCGTGGAATACACATGACTTTCCTTCTTCAATCTTCCATATATGCACAGTTCACCTTCCTCCAAATGCAGTACATCTCCCAGGTGCTCGTTGATAATGTTTCTATCGTAGGAAATCCAGTGACCCCTAACCCAAGCTCGTCGGTCCATGGCACCTTCAGTCCACCAAGCGTTAGCATAAAATTCCTTTACCAGTTCCGGATCATATTTAGTCCGAGGGTTTACAACTCGCAACCACTTCCGTTCCCTGAGCATATTCATAAACTCATCACATTCACCTTCTCTCAAGTCAACTCGGCATTCTAAAGTATGGTCCAGTGGTGAATATCTTGGAACCGCTTTTGAGTTTCTTTCGTTTTGAATTTCTGATTCAAGGGAGGAGAAGAGTCAGATGTGCGCTTTCGTTTGCCTTTGTCCCTGTGTGCAGCGGAACGTTCTTGCCCTCTTTGAATTTCCTGTGCGTTTTTGGTTCTTGCCATTGCTTGAGAGTTGTGGAAATAAAAGAAAAATGAGAACTTGATGAAAACTAATGAGGGAGAAACCGGTGGGAACTCTTCAAAATCGAAGACGGAGATGAAAGGAGTTCGTGAGCGGAGAGGTTTTAAAAGAGAGAAAATATCGTAACTGAAGACAAATGATTAATTCCTCTTTTAAAAACTGCAACCGCTTAAATTTGCTCAAGCGAGAACCATTCGCTGCAGTGAATTTTAAGTTTCAATCTCTAATTTCGCTCGAGCGATTCTGGTTCGCGCTGTAGCGAAATTTAAGTGAAAAGATACCTGATTCTCCCAAAAATCCTCTCGCTTGAATTAAATAAGTTTCGCTTAGGCGAATCTATATCTTTTAGACACTGGATAAAATTCGCTAGGGCGAAATAAGTGGTGCTTGAGCGAGTTTGCAATGTTTTCTTTCTGGACAAAACTAGCTTCAGCGATAGGTACTCGCGTGGGCGATTTTGTTCCAGTGTTTAATGGAAGATAACTCGCTTGAGCGGAAATTAATTCGCCTGAGCAAAAATTACAGAAAATGGATTTTTTTCAAAGTTATGAAAATTCTGCAAAATTCGCTTGAGCGGGTTTTAATTCGCTTGAGCGAATATTGTCGAGTGGCTATTTCTTTGTTCTTGGCCTGAGCGAAAAGTAATATTTTTGAAGCGAAAGTGACATTCGCTTAAGCCAAAAGTGAGTCGCTTAGGCGAAATCTGTCCAGTATCAAAATTGTAGTTGTTCGCTTAAGCAACTTTGAGCGAAAGTGGATGTATGGCTGATTCGCTCGAGCGAAATGGTATTCGCTTGAGCAAAATTCCTTATACTTGAAAATTTAAATCTTCCACTTGTATTTTCTTCAAAAACTCATCTCATCGTTCCATCCTTTGATTTCTTTGATCTTCTCACTCACTAATAAAGCACATTATACAAAAGTATTCACACAACTACACACTACAAGTTATAACAAAACAACAACAACAAAAAATCAAACACACTGGGTTGCCTCCCAGTTAGCGCTTGTTTAACGTCGTTAGCTCGATGCCTGATTGATTTTTATTCTTCAATAAAGTGGATCAGCATATTTAGCTTTTCCACTCCGCCACCCATATATGGTTTGAGTCTTTATCCATTAACTATCCAGGTTCTATCAGATTTAGGATCTTGCAACTCAACAGTACCATATGATTTGACTTCTTTAACAAGGAAAGGTCCAGACCATTTTGATTTCAACTTTCCTGGAAAAAGTTTTAGCCTTGAATTGAATAAAAGAACTGATTGTCCTGGGTAGAAGCTTTTTGCTAAAATCTTTTTATCATGGTAGGCTTTCATTCTGTCTTTATAAATTCTTAATGATTCATAAGCCTCTCGCCTCCATTCTCCTAGTTTTTCCAACTAAATCTTTCTTTCCTTTGTTGATGCTTCAGGATCAAAATTGAGCAACTTCATTGCCCAATAGGCCTTATGTTCTAGTTCCATAGGTAAATGACAGCTCTTTCCGTAGACTAATTGGTAGGGTGAGAACCCTGTTGGAGCTTTAAAAGCTGTTCTATACGCCCACAAAATGTCATTCAACTTTAAAGACCAATCTTTTCTGCTTTGGGAAACTGTCTTTTCCAGAATTCTTTTGATTTCCCTGTTAGACACTTCTACTTGGCCATTGGCTTGTGGATGGTAGGGAAAAGTCACCTTATGCCTGACACCATAATGTTCTAAACAATTTTGAAGTTGTATGTTGCAAAAGTGAGATCCTCCATCACTTATCAGAACTCGGGGAGTACCAAATCTGCTGAAAATATTTTTCTTCAAAAATTTGATTACAGTTTTGGCATCTGCCTTTGCACAAGCCATTGCTTCGACCCATTTCGAAACATAATCAACAGCTACCGGGATGTATTCATTGGAAAGTGATGATGGTAATGGTCCAACAAAATCTATGCCCCAACAATCAAAAACCTCTACTTCTAAGATGGTTGTTAGTGGCATTTCATTCCTCCTTGAAATACTTCCACTTCTCTGACATGTATCACAGCTCTGCACAAAAGAGTTAGCATCTTTAAATAAAGAGGGCCAAAAAAAACCTGATTGTAGGATCTTGGCAGTGGTCCTTTCCCCA
This sequence comes from Clitoria ternatea, assembly GCA_037962975.1. Classification (NCBI taxonomy): domain Eukaryota; kingdom Viridiplantae; phylum Streptophyta; class Magnoliopsida; order Fabales; family Fabaceae; genus Clitoria; species Clitoria ternatea. The sequence continues at coordinate 72,535,303 of CM075672.1, forward strand.
TTGAAATGTCCTCCATATGCTAAACTATGGCAGTGCCACAGAATACTCCTGGTTCTTGTTCAGATACACATCCTCTCAAAATATTAGCTGATCCAAGCTTAAATAAGTAAGGATCATCCTAAATAAATTGTTGTGCATCCTTTAGAAGTTTCTTCTTTTGCTGCCATGTGAAATCTTTAGGAATCACTCCGACAGCCTTGAAATTAGCCATGTCGGCAAACCATGGCCTCTCCTGAATCAACAACAGCCTTTCATCTGGAAATTCTTCTGGAACTTCAGGCTGTATCTTTGTAACTTCATCATTAATTAGTCTGGACAAATGATCTGCAATGTGATTTTCACTGCCTTTTTTGTCAAGAATGGTTAAGTCAAACTCTTGTAGCAGCAAAATCCACCTAATTAATCTTGGCTTGGAATCAGATTTATTCATCAAGTACTTGATTGCTGCATGATCTGTAAAAACTATAACTCGTGCACCAATTAAGTACGATCTGAATTTTTCAAGCCCATACACAACAGCTAATAATTCTTTTTCAGTTGTGGCATAATTAATTTGAGCTTCATTCAAAACTTTACTAGCGTAATGTATTAGATGAAAAATTCTGGATTTTCTTTATCCTAACACTGCACCTATTGCATAATCACTTGCATCACACATGATTTCAAAATCAAGATTCCAATCGGGTGCAACTATGACAGGTGCAGTAGTTAGTTTTTCCTTCAACATTTGAAAAGCAAGCAGACATGATTTATCAAATTGAAAAGAATTATCTTTTTGCAGTAGATTACTCAAAGGTTTAGCAATTTTCAAAAAATCTTTTATAAATCTTCGGTAAAATCCTGCATGACCTAGAAAACTCCTGACACCTTTGACATTTATTGGTAGGGGTAATTTTTCAATAACTTCAACTTTTGCCCTGTCCACCTCAATGCCTTTGTTTGAAATGGTGTGACCCAACACTATGCCTTCAGTTACCATAAAGTGACATTTTTCCCAATTGAGCATTAAATTGGTTTCCACACACCTTTTCAACACGGTATCAAGGTTTTCTAAACAAGAATGAAATGATTTACCAAAGACGGAGAAGTCATCCATGAAGACTTCTATGCATTTTTCCACAAGGTCTGAAAAAATTACCAGCATGCACCGTTGAAAAGTGGCTGGAGCATTACATAGTCCAAAAGGCATCTTGCGATATGCAAAAACACCAAAAGGGCAAGTAAATGCTGTTTTCTCTTGGTCTTCTGGAGCCACTGCTATTTGATTATAGCCTGAGTATCCATCCAGAAAACAATAATAAGCTTGTCCCGCCAATCTTTCCAGCATTTGGTCTATGAATGGCAATGGAAAATAATCTTTCCTTGTTGCTTGGTTGAGCTTTCGATAGTCTATGCACATTCTCCATCCCGTTACTGTTCTGGTTAGAATTAACTCATTTTCATTCCTCACCACCGTCATGCTACCCTTCTTTGGTACCACTTGAACTGGGCTCACCCATGTACTATCTGAAATAGGGTAGATCATTCCGGCTTCAAGCAACTTCAGCACCTCTTTCTTCACGACCTCTTTCATGATTGGATTTAACAGTCTTTGAGGTTGAGCTACTGGTTTATATTCCTGCTCCATAAAAATATGATGCATACAATACGATGGACTGATGCCTTTCAAATCACTTAGTTTCCAACCAATAGCTTGCTTATTCTTTCTTAGAATTTCAATCAACTTTTCTTCTTCATCTTTCAACAAAGTACTGCTGATTATTACTGGTTTATTACCTTGGTCATCTAAAAAGACATATTTCAGATTTGGAGGTAATTCTTTCAATTCTAACTTATGAACCTCAGGACTTTGTTTTTCATCCAGTTCTTCCACTTTGCTTTTCTCGCTTGTTATCACCTTACCGGCTTCAAGACTTTGCAAAACCTCTTGCACTTCATTCATCTCCATATTATTAAAACTCTCAACAGTATTCACTAGAGCCTTTTCAAGAGGACTTGAATTGTTCATCTTGTGAAGCTGTTTTCAAATTGTCTCCTCTTCCGCATCAATTTTGAAGCAACTCTGCTTGTCTGCAGGATATTTCATGGCTTCAAAAACATCAAAATTGACTTCCTCGTCTTGGACTCTTACTTTTAATTTCCCGTCATCAACATCTATGATAACTTTTGCAGTTTTCATAAATGGTCGTCCCAAGATCAACAGTACTTCGGAATCTTCTTCCATATCCATGATCACAAAATCTACTAGAAACATGAATTTGTCTACTTTCACTAGAACATCTTTTGCAACTCCATATGGGAATTTTATTGATCTATCAGCTAATTGGAGAGTCATTCTAGTTGGTCGAATTTCCAGATCACCAATTCTCTTCAACATAGATAATGGCATCAGATTAATGGTTGCTCCTAGGTCGAGTAATGCTTTTCCTACTGGCAGACTACCAATGGTGACAGGAATTGTAAAGCTTCCCGGATCTTCGGTCTTCTGCGGTAATGCTTTTTGAATTATAGCACTACACTCGGCCTTTAATTCTATTGTCTCCTTAGAAAATCTTCTTTTCTTGGTCAGTAAATCCTTCATAAATTTTGCATAAGTAGGCATCTGCTCCATGGCCTCTATGAATGGCACACTGATCTGTAATCTTTTGAATATGTCCATAAACCTAGCAAACTGCCTCTCTTTATCCCGCTTTGAAGGATTTTTGGGATAAGGCATGCTTTTCAGCTGTGGTATACCTTCATCCACCTTCACCTTTCCTTTCTCTACATCACTCTTTTTATCTTTCTCCTTTTCTTTTTCTTTATTTACAGCCTCACTCTTTTCATTCTCATCTTTTTCTATATTTTTTCTTTTTCTTTTTCTTTCAAAAATCTTTCTTCCTCCTTTTCTTTTTCACCCAACTCTATACATGTGGTTTTTCCACTTCTGGTCATCACTGCCTGACATTGCTCCTTAGCATTCGCTTCAGTGTTGGCTCCATATTGAGGTCTTTTTTGTTTTGCCATTTGACGGGCGAGCTGTCCAACCTGAGTCTCTAGATTCCTAATGGAAGCTTCTGTGTTCTTCTGATTTGTTAGAGAAGCCTGCATGAACTTGTCCAATGTATCTTCCAATCTTGTTGTCTTTTCCATCAGAGACGGTCCTTGTTGGTTGGCCTTTGGTCTGTTGAATGTGCTAGCCTCTTGCCTCCAACCTTGGCCTTGATTTGCATTGTTCCTCTATCCCTGAAATGGTTGATTAGTAAAATTGGAATTAAAATTATTTTGTCTACCTTGATTGTTCATGTAATGGACAGCTTCTTCCTGTGACCCACAATGTCCATTTGGATGGTCACCTCCACAAAAATCACATCTTGCATTCATTTGTTGTTGAGTTTGTGTAGATTGAACTGAGTGCAATTATTGAGGAAGTTTGGCCATCTATTGAGTTAAGGCTTCAATCTGTTGGTCAGAATTTTGTTTTGAGCTAAAATAGCATCAGAAGTATTCAGGTCAAGGATTCCTTTCTTTTGTACTTGCTGTCTATCATGCTGTGCTTGATAGTCTGTGGATGACAAAGCTTCTATGATTCTGGTAGCTTGATCAGCATCTACTGTCATCATTGTTCCACCAGCAGCAGCGTCTAAAATCATCTTTGTGTCAGGCCTTAGCCCATTGTAGAAAATGTTCAGCTGTGCTATATCTTTAAATCCATGATTTGGACATTTGCGCAATAAGGACTTGAATCTGTCCCATACTTCACAAAAAGGTTCTTCCATTCCTTGACGAAAAGTTGAAATGTCAGACTTTACTTTTATGAACCTTGACGGTGGAAAGAAACGAAACAGGAATTTCTCCTCCACATTAGACCAATTATTCAAGCTTTGGTTTGGATGCGATTGCAACCATTCTTTGGCCTTTCCAACTAGAGAAAATGGGAACAAGCGTAGATATGCTGATTCAAGATCTTCTTACTCAAAGCCCATAGTACCTACCAATTCATAAAATGTAGCTAAGTGAGTATATGGGTCTTCATGTGACATCCAAGTAAATTGGTGAGCACTAATCCAGCTAAGAAATGCTGGTTTCATTTCCAAAGCTCTGGTTTGTGGGATTGCTATGCTTGAAAAATATCTCGGTCCTTGTTGGTTGGCATAGTCTCCAAGGTGCGCCTTAGTGGTTGACGTCCTTCCATATTTGCTTCAAATTTCGGAGTGGTTGTTGGTGTTGAGATTGGAGAGGAAGAAGAAGATTGGTCCTCCTCTTGTTGTACTTTTGCTATGGCTTTGATTTTCTGCAGGGTCTTCTCAATTTTAGGATCTATTTCAGCCTGTTCTTTCAATCCCTGACTTCTTAATATCATAAGCAAAGCTAGCAAAAGATAGGTTAACCAAGAAAATGATACAAAACAACACAAAAATGCTATACGTACAGTATTCACACACCGTAATAACTTAATTCAATTACTTCGATCCCCGGCGGACGGCGCCAAAAACTTGCTGTTGTATTTTAAAAGAATCAAGTTTGTATAATACACTCAAAGGAACGTGCCAAGTTTTAAACACGGTAGTTGTAATTATAAAAGATATAGTTCCCACTAAGGATCATCAGCAATTGAAACTTAAAATATTACGGCAGATTAAAACGATTGTTTTCATGGTTTTTGAGTTCAAAATATAAACTACAATATATGAACGAGTATGCAATGAAATGAAAGGAGTTTGTCAAGTTGTAAAAAACTGGGATTAGGATTCACCGATCTTACCTTCTGATGCACAACATATATTCATGAAAACGGGGTTTGAACTACAATACTTTATGTCACAATCAATGTCATTCGTATCAATTCCTTGACTACGAAATTCATAAGAACAGATTTGATAACGTCAATCCCTTGATCGTTTCAAATCCATTCCAGCATTACGACCGATTATTTGGACGTTTAATGCGTTAAATACCATCCCTGGTTATTTACTCACAATGAGCATATCATTTAGATCTGTTTTCAAAAGTTATTTCCCAATAACAAACGGAAACTTAAATCGAGAAATTGTTGATCAAGCAAACCCCTACAATAAACATGAAACGAAATACCAAGAATCATAGAACAAATTTACCCGATTCATGAATATATCATTTATGATCTTCAAGTAAGAAAGGCTACATCCAATCCCAAGGAGAGGTTTAGCCACTCATGGTGGTCATTACAAGCTTAGGAAAAATGAAGAAAAGAAAGAGTACAAAGTGTTTCTTTCAAAACTACCCCCCCTCCTTGAAGTAACCCTCTTGAATGTTTATATAAAGGAATACTCGCTCAAGTGAGTTTAAGTTTCGCTCAGGCGAGAAGCATACTTCAACGTGAAGAAAGCTTTTGGTCCTGCTTCACCTGCATGTTTACTCGCTCAGGCGATTCATGTTCGCTTAAGCGAATCTTCATATCTGATACTTTATTCCTTTTCGCTTAAGCTGTTCTTTTATCCGCTCCAGCAAATCCTTTGATTTTAGGTTCTGGACCAATTTCGCTTGAGCGAAGTAATGTCGCTCAAGCGAACTTTTTCATTGTGACATACTGGAAGAATTTCGCTGGCTTCATTAATTCTTTCGCCTGAGCGAATTCTTCATTTTTGCATTCTGGAGAAATTTCGCTCAATGTTTTATCCCAAACGCTTGAGCGATTCATGTGTAATTCCATTTTGTACAATTATCACTTAAGCGCAATGGATTCGCTCGGGCGAAGGCTTCATCATTCTTTACTGGCTCAATTTCGCTTGGGCGAATCACTCCTCGCTCAAGCGAGTCTTCACCTGATACTTTAATTCCTTGTTTTTCCATGCTCGCCTAAGCGAGATAACCTCCACTTGAGCAAAAGTCACTTCCTTGCTCAACACTTGGTGAATTTTCTTCTTCTCTTTTCTCTTCTTCTTTCTTCTTTCTTCTTTGAAAGGATTTTTCTTGCTTTCTTCTTCAATTTTCCTGAGATTGCAACAAAATTAACCAACCAACTTGTACAATGTTCATATTACAATTTATGTTCTATTTAGCTTACAAAATTGACAAACATTGCACATTATATCCAATTTATGCTTCATTAACCATGCAAAATATAGGTAAATTGGACATCTATCAGCTCATCATCATACAATGGTCCCCGCAGGGCCTTTCACATTTCACAAACAGGTGATCGCAACCACCGGCACAATATCATATCATAACCAAGTTGGTTTCCCGCCTCGTAAGGGGTACTCCCTTCATAGAATCCTGTAGGATCTTTCATCACTGTGATCGCAACCATAAAGTATCAATGCTATGCCATGCCATGAATGCAATGCAATAATGCATATGCTCAACAGCAACCTCGCAAGGATATCTCACCCTCTTAATTAGGGGTATATTATATATTTGGTTTTTATTATCATTGGCACACAATCAACCACAAGGCCCCTCAAGGCTCAACATTTACATGTTCATAAATCCACACATGGCAATCATAGCATATCAATCATCATAATATTTATCCACGCATGGAAGCCATCAAGTTATTTCAAAACATACATTCAGCAATCATCATTGCATCTCATACGTACAAGTTAATACTTGCATTAATCATATTAGTACCACACTCATCCAAAATAGCAAACACTGCTTATTCAAGGGCATGTTCAATAACAACGCCCCTTTTCATTCAACAATATCATTTATCATTCAATATATGTGGCATCCTTAACTTTTAATCATCATCGACACTATTTCAAATCCATTGACTTATACACTCATTGCCATTCAATTTCCCTCTCATTAATTTCTTCATTACACAAGGTGTGTCATGTAACAATATCACTTACTGTCCATCATGATTCACAATATATCCATAGTGGTGAAGCATACATGTATTCATAACATAGCATAGGCATATACATACCTCGCCAAGGCCTTAAGCCATTCCTCAATCACCACTAAGACACACCACACATGTACCCCTAGTGAATTCGCTCGTTTTTACATACTGAACGGGGTTTTGGGCAATAATGAACCCATGATAAATTTCAATGTTAAGACATGAGAAAAGCTTAATTTTAGTCTTAAAAATAGTGGGACATGTCAAAAATATCACCTATTAGTCCCAATTTGATAACCATAAAAAGTTGGGTTCAAAACCCTCTTAAATTTGAATTTTATGACGCAGTAGGTCCGGTGTTTTATGTCTAATGAGAGTTAGAAAACTCCAATTAATGTGAGACCAATTCTCACACCTCCGCAACATAATTATCTACAACTTTCATGAAGAACTCGGAGGCCAAAAATGTAATTAAGATGCCCAAATGGGCCAAAAACAGCAAAGAAAATAGACTAGTTGGAAAAACAGCACAACAGCGGCCATAACAGGGCTCTGAATCGATTCAGACCCGTGTGAATCGATTCAAGCGTCCTAAAATCTCAAAATTTGACAGAGGGCCTTGAATCAATTCAAACTCGTATGAATCGATTCAAACGCCCCTGGAGCCCAAAATAGTGAAAACAGCACCTCTTGAATCGATTCAAAGGGTCTTGAATCGATTCAAGACAGCCCTGCTGCTGTTTTTATGCAGAACAACACCAAAATTTCAACTTCCAATCACCCAATCTCATTCAATTCAAATCCAATGACCATCAAAATTTGTCACAAGCTAAAATATATTATTTGTGACGTGTGGCCACCGGCCTCACTCAGAAATTCTCAAAATTGAGGGACATATGCGCATAAATGCGTTTTACCCATTTAGAGGCACTATTATGCAACTCAAGGGCCTATTCTCATTAAAATTTGCCCATTCCAATTCCTACAAGTCATAAACTACATATATGGGCTAATGGGACTAACCCAAGCCATCAAAATCACATAAAACTCTATTTGACTCTATGAGTTCCTCAATTATGCATAAACCTCAAACTTATCACCAATACCATCACAATGGCCATCACATTCAATGCCAATCATCCACATAAATTCTCAATTCACAAAACATATACTTCATCCCCTCAAGGATGGTTCATTAACATGTACATATCTCAACCCCTCATGGGTTATTCATCATCATATATACACATACATTATCATCAATAGGCAATAATTTGCCATTCATATCATTTCACTATAAACATGGCAAGGCAAGCATGAGTATCAAGCCATACAATAATCATCAATTATATGACTCATACAATTTGAATGTAAACTCCTCTCCTACCTCGAGGGAAGAGCCGAAATCTGAATACATGCTCCGAAAGCTCCGCTACATAGTCCGGAATACAATCTACACAACATACATATGCATTCATACAATTAATAAGCCATCTCAAGGCATTCCTCTTAATTCTAAACATTTGCTAGCTTATCATAAAGCTCAACATCAAGTCCTAAACTTGCTAAACACCAATTCATACCATTGTGTTAGGCTTCGGGAATTCCTTTCCCAAAACTAAGGTTCTCTAGATCTCAAAGGGCCAACTATACTCAACAATAACAACATCTCCTTCACCATCACTTAAAGTACCCATTTACTATTCAAATTCATCATGAGCCTCTTAGCTCCACTTAAGGCCATCAACAATTCACAAATTTCAAGTGACACACACCATGGCCTAAGGCCTCGTCAAATCCTCATCTTAACTCATCTATTCATCATCATTGGTTATCCACCATCACCATTATCATTATCATCATCATAAACAATTCTCTTTATTTCACATATCCTTATCATCAATGATCAATGTCACACACTTAAAAACTCATTCCTACATACCAAATCACTCAACACCAAAAATCATCACCATGTTTTCAAGATTTGTCATAGGGCCCTAAATCCCAATCTTTAGTGTTTTCATCAAAACTCAACAACATGTCTAATAACCATCAATCTCCATCATTAACAAAACCCATATGTAAAATATCATGGATTTACACTTAAAATAATTTCTCACAATATCACTATTCATTTCCCCCAATTCCTAGAGTTAGGGTTCCATTAAAATCTAACATTCACCATTAATAATCATCATCTTTTACTTCCACATTGAAATTTTTGTATACCCCTTCACACCCATCCAAAACACACATAAATCATACCCCACCTTTGGGTTTTACATGAAAATGGCTCCCGTTCCAAAACCCATACATATAACACTCTCCCAATCATGTAAAATTCAAAACCTAAGGCTTAAGCTCATTAAAATGGAGGGAGACATACCTTAAGCCAAGAAATCACAATGGGCTTCTAAGAGAGGGGGAGGGGGATGAAAATTTGAGGAGAAGAGGGAAAGCTTCCAACCAACATCATCTCCTTCAAGCTCCATGGGAGAACGAAAATGGAGGGAGGAGGAAGAGGCACCACCATTTTTGCTAGGTTTAGAGAGGAGAAGAAGATGAATGGGAGATAGGGTATAAAGAGAGAAGAGAGTGTATGAAGGAGAGGAAAAAGCAACATGAAAAGAGAAGAGAAAGTGAGAGTTTAGGTTTTAATTTTAATTCCTTCATTAAAAATTTACCATTTTATGACAAACAGGATCTCTGTTTGGGCTCAATACTAAATCCAAAAATTATTCCGAATATAGATTCGGATTCCCAATAATATTCTTAATAGCCCTGACCAATGGCATCTCAATCGGAGATACTTGGTCCGACACCCATATCCTAATCGGGTAAAATTTTATCTCACATAAACTTAATAAATTATAAATATCCATAATAAATCCTAATTTCATTATTCCCATATTTTTGGGACACAAATCAACTCACCTACACTTATTTATTATTTATTCTCATCGATTATTCATTTTTATAAAATTCGGGATGTTACAATCCACCCATCCTAAAAAAAAACTTCGTCCTCGAAGTTTAACATCGGCATACACCATAAGGCCACACTTCGGCCACACACTAATAGAGTTCAATAATATCACGAAGTAACATCAGACTTCTCAAAGTCCATCAAAGCATGTTTACCATCATGTCATCATTCTTAGCATAAAACTGTCTATATCCAAGCGTGTCATATGTCATCGATCACGATTCATCCAACAGAGCTCACATGTTCATACTCAGTACGACCAGATAGGCACAGTACATTCACCATAAGCAGTTACAATCTCTATACTTGCCCGGCCTATGTGTTGCTGCATCCGACATACAGGAAGGCATCCCAATCCCGTAGTGATTACCACAAACACATAAGGTCAGCGCATAAGTGCATGTCGCCATAATGCCTATGGCATGTAAGGCCATATCGGGACCAGTACTTCGTATTCCCAATGCTCATATTGGTCATAGATACATAAATATCCTCAATTCATATGAGACTTAGTGAAAATTCTCACAAGTCCATAATTAATATATTCATACCTTATCGTTATTATGCTATTAATTTGGCATACATCAAGCCATACCTATCATCAAATATCAGTTAATGTCACCATAAATTGGTGTACCAACCATAGATTTTTAATCATTGCAGGACAATTACCACATTATCGGGCCTCATCCATCCCGAGGTCCTGATCAAATCACCTAATAATCCTTTACTTCATTCATACATCGCTGGCTATAGATTTATCCCAGCCTAAACAAGTCACTAACTCACAGGAAGTACGCAACTCTAAGGTTAACATAGGGTTTCTAATCATATATTGTGCTTTCATATTCGGAATTCTCTTCTCTATTCATAACCTAAGTCCATAATTTGGACGCACAACCTATATTGTGTCACATCATTACATGGCTTCTATCATCGATATAGCACTTTTCAATTAAAGTGCAGGGTAATGACATAATTAAATCTCTATTTACCGGCTCACAATCACGCATGTCATTGCTAAATCATATCATCATCCATAATTAATCCAGCGATCATAATCTCTTGGGCACACGGTTTAGCCCAAAGTCATACCATAAAATCATGTACACCATGGCCAATACCAATCATACCCCAAATTCAACATTATTATTCATTAATCATCAGGGTTTACATTCATTTTTCACATTCCATTATATACTGGCTTTAGCTTCAACAACGTATTTCACAATTAATTTCGTTATGGCTCAACCATTCATAAGGTTCGATCAATCACTAGACTTAGGAAGTATAAGGGTTACCTAGTACCCATTGTGGAATTCTTCCACAACAAATAAAATCATTTAACATGGCTCATAGGAGCATCGTAGAGCCTAGACCGCCATAGGGCCAAATTCCAAAAGGTTCGATCATACAAGATCGCATCAAGTCATCTGGGGTTACCATACCTAGTGGGTCAAAATCAATTCAATTATTCACTCGGTTTTCACACACCAAAAACTGAGACACAACCCCAATCTAACATGTATTCGATTTCACATTTAATTATTTATCACATATTCAAATTCCCAATCTAGGGGATTCAACAAATCACTTGTATCATTTTTATATATAAGGCTCTTGTGCCAAAGGATATAAAATCCATCCTTCACAAATGGCACAACCAATCATTTAGATTCAAACATACTCATACTAAGGAATTACTCAATATTATTCATTCATTCAACTCAAGCATGTGAGTTTCATTTCATTTAACAAGCATTCCTTGGCTAAACGCCACAAGCATAATACATATAAGAGACCCAACCAACAATTTATATATAAGGTGCGCATGCACATCAAGGTCTCAATAGGTATGGTCTACTACCATATCAATTTCTTTCTCAATACCTCCTATCCGTAATCAACACACGGCATAGGTCCATCATTAAATCAATGCATAACTAACATACCATATCCATGATCACACATGGTACAAATTCATCATCATATCGATTCATATCTCATATTTCATATTCATATCTCAATATTTTATTTCCATGATTAACATCCAGCATGGATCTATTGTCAAATCAATTTGCATGATATATATCAACATCAATGCACAATAATAATATATTCGTCATTTGAAGGTAATAGGGTAAGGAACTTGGCCGGTCTTACACAATAAATACATCCATCACATATTGAGAAAATCTATTCACTCATATTCAATCTCATAATTCATTCATGATTATCAATGAGCAACTACGCTCCATAAGTTCATCACAATAGTCAACAACCACATCGTATGAATCACAATCTCATAAAAAGTCCTCATTGAGCATCAATCCCAACACAACTATAATGATTCACAATAATTCCTCAATAAGCGAGTATGCCCTTATGATCAATTCATAATTCCTAGACACTTAGTCCATCATTGTGTTTCTAAACCTTAAGCCACGTGATGATGGGTCTATTACCTTTGGTGGTAACCAAACTGAGCATATTCAAGCTATAGGTAAGATTGGTAAGGTTTTTATGCTTATCATTGAGAATATGTGTTATGTTAAAGAACTTAAACATAATTTTCTTAACATAAGATTATTTTGTGACAATAGATATAGAGTTTTCTTTTATAGATAAATATGTTTAGTCATCAACAGTGATAAATTTGTATTTTGTTTACTACAAGCAGACACAACAGTCTTTACAAGGTTAGTCTTAAGGACCTAACTGATCAAAATATGACATGTTTGTTTTCTCACGGTGAAGAAAAATGGCTTTGGGATGAAAGGCTTGGAAATATAAATTTGAACCATATTTCAAAACCACATAAGAAAGACTTGGTGAAAGATTTATTAAAGATTTCTTGTGAAAACTTTCTTATAAGGCCTATTAAAAAGGAAACTAAATTAAAACCTATTTTCAAAATAAAGATGTTGTTTCCACTAATAAACCTTTAGAACTATTACATTTGGATTTGTTTGTCAAACATAAACTAGAAGTCTAGAAAGAAAAAGATATTTTGGATGGCTATACTAGAATGAGATAGGTTTACCATCTCGCACACAAAGATGAGTTTGTTAAAGCCTTTAAGACTTTAAGTAAAATAATATGGATTGGATATAAATTCTTCGTGACTACTATAAAAAGTGATCATGATAAAGAATTTGAAATGAGTATTTTGAAAAGTTATGTATAATAAGGATAAAATTTCTCATAGTTTTTTCTTCTCTAAAAAATCCTCAGAAAATTGGAGTCATATAAAGGAAAATAGAACATTGCAAGAAATTGTTAGAATCATGTTTTATGGAAACAATCTACCTAAATACTTCTAGATGAAGGTTGTTAGGATGGTGTTTTTACATTCAAAATAGAATTCTTATCAGACTTATGTTAAAGAAGACTTCATATGAATTGTGAAAGGCTAGAAGACTCAACATATTTTATTTTCATCCTTATTGTTGCATCTATTATATCCTTAATACTAGGGATCGGTTTGAAAAGTTTGATTCTAAAGTTGACAAAGACATCTTTTTTGGATACTCTCAAACATATAAGTCTTATAGAATTTTCTGATGCATCAGAATTTGTTTTAAGTGTCTAAGCCTTTAAAGTTTGTACAAATTGCTTTTGAGTTTATGAGTTTATAAAGCATAAACTAGGAGATTTTGCTATTCATAAGCTTTCATTTATATATCTTGTGAAGACCAAAGTTAGTTCTTATGTAAGTTTGTTAGGGAATAGTTTAACCTGAAGAGACTTTTATTGAAAGAATACATGAGTTAGGTTATGGGTAGCTTGTGATAGAATACTTGGGATATACATGATTGTAAGTCTTCAACCTCTTATTCATTGTAAACATACTATTGTTGCAAGGATTGGATGTAACTCATAGATTTAAGAGTGAACTAGTATAAATCTTTGTGTATGATCTTCTCATCCCTAGTCTCTAAAGCTAACTATCTATAAGTCTTACGAATGGAATAAAAAAGTTTAAATAAGAGTTTTAACTTCATATAACCCTCCTTAAATTTTTCTTATACCTTTCACTTCATACTTTTTTGTTTATCATATAAACTGTGCAAACATTAAGGTTGCGTTTAGTTATAGAAAATTATTCTAGTTTTTCGGGAAAATTTTTCTATTTATCTTCCAAAATTTTCATTTCTTGGAATAGATAGAAAAATTTTTGAAAAAGTTTTTCACTTTTCAGTTTTCTTAAAAAACTTTTTTAAAGACTTCTCTGTTTACTTTAAAAATTAGAAAACCCAGTTTTTAGTTTTCTAGAAGTTTTCTTTGAATATTTTGTAAACAAACACATTTTCTATTTTTCCAACTTTTTTAAGAATAGTTTAATTATTTTTAGAAATAAGGGGAAAAGGCCAAATAATACAGGACTACGTATTCTTTTAAAACCAAATTTTTCTTTCAGTTTTCTACCCCTTTTTTAGTTTTTTTTATATCTTGATTTTATTCTCTTTCTTATTTTTCCTAGTTTTATTTTAATCATTTATCTTTTAAATATTTTCTTTTGGTTATCTATAAGTAAGGTTCAAAATTATCCTTTTTTAACTAGCTAGACATTACAATTAAAGATGTTTGACATTCATATATGACTATGATGATGCTAATAATTTATTAGAAGACATTCAATTAATTAAAAAAAATCAATGGCATAGATCTTTTTAAATTTTGAATATCAAGGTTTAAATACATTAACTTCTTCAAATCAAATCACTATTTTTTTTTATCCTAATCAATTTACCTTCAATGACTCACAAGTAGAAACATAATTCAACATAGTAGGACTTTGTTCACAATGAGAACTAGGATTATCAGAAACCCTAGAGAATTACTCTAGGGAATTACGGTTTATTCTCTTAATTGTGTCACTTAACCCACAAACATGTTTACAAGCTGTATCTATACAAAGGCTAGGACTGGGGCAACCAGGCCCAGGCCCACGAGACTATAGCCAACATAAGATTAATCATAGCATTAATTGCCTATTAATGATAGAGGGATTAGGGGGTCCAGTAGACCCTTCTCCAACCCTAGGTGGGAATAGGAGCCCCCTAGCCACGAGCTTTAGGCGTGAGGCCGAGTAAAGTGGCTAAGTACGAGCCCGAGTTATCTTCTCAAATGAAGTCCCCTAGCAGCAGTCAGTTGGCTCTAATTGGTTCTGAGAGGACGGTTCCAAGTGAACGATTTCGAGTACTTCTGTCTTTCGGGTGAAGCAGAATCCAAACCTACGTCTTCTTGGTACATGTGGGTCTTTGGCCACGTGGCGAGGATGTGGTGAAGGGCTGATAACCGTCATTTTTATTGGGATGTTTGCACGTGCCTGTAATGATTGACGTCGTTTCTATATCTCTAGGCCATTAAAGGTGTTCCTTTTCGAGATACGGGACGTCACTTCATTTAAAGTTGTCTGAACCATCACGCCCATTGGCGTTATGCCCTCTTGAATCCTATCCGTTGGATCTGGGATCGCTTCGCTTCACTTAAAGAAACTGTCTAAACCATCATGTCCATTGGCCTCAGGCCCCCTAGAATCATCTTCGTTGGATCTGGAGCAGCGAAAGGTCGCCTACTTGCCTAATAATTTGACCTCTTTTCCCATTTTACAATCTTTAGGCTTCCTTTTCGCTTTGTCTGTATCTCCTTGCCTTCTTAGAAGCTTTCGTTGCTGGGTTTTTCTGTCTCGAAACTCTTTCTTCCTTATCTCTTCCTTGCATTTCCTATTTTACCCATCAAGTTACTGCTCCCTTTTTCTTACTACCTTTACTCTTAAAGTATTATGGCATCATCTGTGAGAGTTGTCTATAACTGGGTGAAGGATGAGGTTTTAGTCATCTCCTCCTCCCTTCAGAGTGAGGAATCTGTAGCCAAGTTGTGGGATGGGGGAATGTTCAGCCATTCTCTTTTTGCTCACAATGTGGAATGCGTCTGTTGTTCATCCTCTGACCAGATTTGACATGAGTGCATGGATCCGAGTAAACTGGATTTTACTTTTGTCTATGAGACCTTCTTCTCTCAACTTCACTTGTCCTTTCCCTTTTCTAATTTTGAGGTTAGGGTCTTGAATGCCTTGAACATTGCCCCAACCAAGTTGCATCCGAATGGGTGGGCCTTCGTGAAGGCCTTTGAAGTGTTTTACATGCATTTTGGCTGACTTCCTTATGTACCTCTTTTTTTTGCTTTTTTAATGCTAAGATCCCAAAGATAGGGGTACCCGTAGGTTGGGTTTCCCTGAACGATGTTGCCCAACACAACTTAATCCGGGCCTTCGATCAATCCTGCAAGAACTTTAAAATGAGGTTTTTCAAAGTCCGAGTCAGATTAGATCCCCCTGGGGAAGACTTCTTGCATTTTCCTGATACCCAATCGCGGTTCCCCCTTTATTGGACTCGTATCCCTGTCTAGCTTTGTGTGTCTTGGTAGGATCTGACCCTGTTTGAAAGCTCGGATGCCAAGTTCTTCCTTGAGGTCGGATGCCAGTTTCGTATCTCCTCACCCGAGTGCCCTGGATGCTTGGATAGGTGAGCGTAGTTTTGACTTTATTGCTTCTTACTTAGATTTTCCGACTTCATTTTTCCTATGATTCTTTTTGTTTATGTAGCTGTTATGGCTCCCCACAAGTTGTCAATCAAGGACCTACAGAAGCGTTACCCGGGAAATGACCCCTGAATCTTTGGCAAGAATGGTGGCATGAAAATGGGGGAAGTTTGGCTATTCCTGTGGGTGACTCCTGGGCCACCATGGGGGCTATAACAGTGGCTGAGCCGATCACTGTAGTTCCTGCCACTTCACAGTTGAGGAGGAAGGTGGGCCGGACCTCTAAAAGGCATTGTAAGGGTGAGCCCAATATAGAGGACACAGCTCATGGACCACCGGGGCTGGTAACTTTAGGAGCTGCTCACAACTTCAGGAGATACTCACCTTGAGTCTCCTATGCACACTGAGGCTCATGTGGAAAACGGCCCCAATACCATCCTGGTGTTTGATAGCCCTAAATGGGAAGCTAAGCCTCTGTTGACTCGGGGTCGGGCTCACCAGGAAATGTTTGACATGGTTTCTGCTGAGAAGATTGCACTTTCCTAGTGAGATAGAGCTCGAGGACTGAAAGTGGGAAGGTTTTGTCAACGGGTCTTTATGTGGCAATAACAACCCTACTTATTCGCTATGGGATATCTATTTTCTGATTCCTGGCTTCATCGATCGAATAGTGGTTTTTAAAGAAGATGAGAAGAAGTTCGAAGGATCAAACACGATGGCTATGTGTCGGGCCGTGGAGATTTTCAATCTTTAGGCGACTTTGATGACTCAGTTCCTAGAAAAGCGTTTCTCCGAGCAAGAGAAGGAGCTGGCGGTATTGAGGAGGGAAAAAGAATCCCTGCAAAATAAGAAAGACTCCCTGAAGGCTACCAGTAAGCTAATGTCCCTACAGCTCAGAGATGCCATGAAGGTCGTCAAGGAGCTGATGGATGACCTGAAACTGGCTGAAGCTGACTTGGTGGAGGCTCGGTCCGGCTTGGAGTTGGCAAAGTCGAAGCTAGCTACTGTTGAGGGCAGGTGCACCAACCTTGGGAGGCGCCCTAGCTCGGTGGAGAAGTCATATGGTTTGGTTGTATGGCGAAGAATGTGCTGGAAGAAACGCTTAAGCGAGCGAAGGGCGGGTTTAATTAGTGCAAGAAGGAGGAAGCGGCCCATGTACTGTCTTTAGAGACACAGTTATCTGAGAAATATGTGGTTGCCTTCGACCTATGCCAAGAGCAAATTCGGGTGTTGAATCCGACTATGAACCTTAACGTGGAAGGGATCGGTCCCTTCCAAGTTATGGTGAATAGTGAGATTGTCAACCTTTCTGATTCCAAGGATGAGGAGGAGGTGACCACCGAGGATGTCCCTGGGTCTGAGGCTATTATGGAGCAGGGCCAGGTTGTCGTGCCTCTTCAGACCGCGCCATAAAATCCTGGTACTGAGACTCACCAAGGTGAGGGGCTGCGGGTAAGGAGACTCCCCAGGGTGAGACTTCTAATGTTGATGCTAACGCTATCCCCTGATGTAATGAGTGCCTTTTCTTTTTCTGAAAGGACTGTGGTGTATGGGAATGATAATTTAATGAATTTACCTCTATGGATTATGAATAGTGTTGTATTTACTTTTTATTTCTAATTCGTATTGGGCTCAGCCATGATTGTATTGGATCGTATGGCTCGTATTCACTCGGGCTTTTCATATTTAAACACATTTTAAGTTTCTCGAATCGTACTCCCAAGGGATCATACACTCTCAGATCTTTCATACTTAAATGCATTTTAAGTTTCAAGAATCGTATCGTCAAGGGATCATACACACTCGGATCTTTCGTACTTAAACGTATTTTAAGTTTATTGAATCGTATTACTGAGGGATTGTACATCGCTCAGACTTTCGTACTTAACGTAATTTAAGTTTTAAGAATCGTATTGCTGAGGGATCGTGCATCGCTCAAACTTTTCGTACTTAATGTAATTTAAGTTTCAAGAATCGTATTGCTAAGGGATCGTGTATCGCTTAGACTTTTCGTACTTAACATAATTTAAGTTTCAAGAATCGTATTGCCGAGGGATCGTGCATCGCTCGGACTTTTCATACTTAACGTAATTTAAGTTTCAAGAATCGTATTACCGAGGGATCGTGCATCATTCGGACTTTTCATACTTAACGTAATTTAAGTTTCAAGAATCGTATTGCCTAGTGATCATACACACTCGAATTCTTCGTAGCATGTGACTAGTATTGGTTTTCTGAATGAATATTCTTGACTTCTTATTGAAAACAGGGGCCTCGTTAAAACCTCCAAAGAGAAAAAACCTGTAGGAAAACCTTTTGGGTAGGAAAAAGAGTGCCCTTCTTCGAGTACATCATTTAGCTTTAATAAAATTTCAAATAGTGGCATTCCACGTCCTTGAAAATTCTTTCCTAGAAAGTTCCTTTAGTCAATACGCACCCTTCCCGATAGCTTCTTTTACTCAGTATAGGCATCCTAGTTGGCTATGAATTTACCTTCCTCTCATGGTCTTTGATTATTGTCTGTGATACGTAGGACCAGGTCCCATTTTCGGAATGGTCGGGGTCGGAGTAAAGGGTTCTATCGCTGAGCAGACTTTTGCTTGGCGGCCTGGATTTTGACGTATGTTACGTTGTGTTCTTCTAGGCTAAGGTCCAGGTCTTCACATCTTCCCTCGTTGCTTTTTTCTTCATCATAAGCGATGCGTCAGAGATATGGTTCCCCCAATTCAACTGGAATTATGGCGTCATCTCCGTAAGTGAGTCAAAACGGGGTTTCATGGGTCAACGAATGTGGAGTCGTATGATACACCCATAAAGCACCTGGTAAATCTTCTTCCCATCTTCCTTTGGCTTGTTCGAGCCGCTTTTTGAGTTCTTTGAGGATCACCTTGTTAGCTGCCTCGGCTTGACCATTGGTCTACGGGTGTTCCACGGAGGAGAACTTTCGTTTTATGCCTAAGTCTCGTATAATTGAACAAAGCCTTTGTTTGTGAGTTGTTGGTCATTATTTGAAATGATCATGTTAGGGAGTCTGTGTTAGCAAACTATGTGCTTCTAGGTAAAGGTTTAGACTTTAGCTGTAGTGATGCTTGATAGTGGCTCCGCTTCGATACACTTTGTAAAAAAGTCGATTCCTACGAGGAGAAATTTTACTTGGGCTTTTCCAGGGGGAATGGTCCCAAGATATCCATTCCACATGTGTTGAAAGGCCAGGGGGCCAAGATCCCATACAGGGGCTTGGGCGACTGTTGATTCGATTGGTATTTCATCAGCATGGATCATACTTCTTAACAAATTGGGAGCAGTCTGCCTTTAGGGTTGGCCAAAAATATCCTACCCGGAGGACCAGAGTGGCTAGGGGCGGACTCCCCTATGAAGGTTGCAGATTCCTGAGTGGAGCTCTCATATGACATAGTCTGTTTGTTCTTTGTTTAAGCACTTCAGAAGCGGCATGGTGAAACCCTGTTTGTAGAGCTATCCTTCCAAAAGAGTATAGTTGGCCACCTACACTTGGAGCTTTTTAGCTTGTTGAGGGTCTTCTCGAAGGATCCCATGACTAAGGAAGATGATAATCGAGGCCATCCACGTATTCCTGGACGGTACCTCATTTATCTGAAGCATTTGCTGAACTTCCTGTATCATGGGCTTTTCTAGGATTATTTAGACAATTGTTTTCAAATTTCTAGCTTTGACAGTGTTGGCTAGTTTGGAGAGCAGGTTGGCACATTCGTTCATTGCCCGCGGAATGTGGACCACCCGGAAATACTTGCGTTCACCGGCTAACTGATTTACCCGTTCCAAATATTTTGCCAAAGTTGGGTCCTTCGCCTGGTATGATCTTCCTACTTGTCTGGCGACTAGGTGTGAGTCGGTTTTTACCTGGACACATCGAGCCCCCAGGTCCAGAGTGTAACACCCTAAAAATAGGGGTAAATTTTTCGCTTTTTTAGAAAATACCTGGATCTATAATAAGCCACTCCCATATATGAAGATATGAGAGGGTAAATTTAAAAGGATTAACTTTAAGAAAGTTCCTCAATTAAAACAGCGGAAGGAAAATTGAGCACATGAATAAATGTGATTCTGTTTTAAGAAATCGACCACTCGAAATTAATAAAACCCAATTTTGCACTTAAAGTATCCATAAAATAATGTGGGTTCAAGTCTCTGTTTTCAGAAGGAAAGAAATTAATTGGGATAGTGCATTTCTTGGCATTAAAGGAGTAGCAGGGCAAAAAGGAAAAAGGGAGTAACAGGGGCGTCATCTCGCTCAAGCGAAGTCCGACTCGCTTGAGCGAGACACACATGCCTCGTTTGGGTGAAGCCAGCGAGTCTTGAGCGAAATGCGTCCAGACTCGAATTTATGATTAACTCGCTTGGGCGAGACTTACTCGCTTAAGCGATACGCTCTCGGGGTCAAGCCTATACCCACTCGCATAATCAGAATCTTCAAGACTTAAATTTTCACTCAGCAAACCCCTCCAAATCCAACTCCCATTACACGGGTTGTCACTCGGTATTCTTCTCCAAAAACCGACTCAAAGTACTCGGGTTCTCACTCGGTAGAGTCTTCCTGAAACTGACTCAAAGTACACAGATTCACCACTCAGCAAGATCCCCTGACTGAGCCATCATTCACTCAATCCCTACTCGGCAACAGCAGTCCAGACCGAGTCCTCCCTCACACAACATCCACTCAGTAAATTCACTCCAAGTCCGAGACTTCCCCCACTCTGTGGTTCACTCGGGAAACTTCCCAGAAACCGACTTACCTCTATTTGGTCATTCACTCAGAATCTCATTCAAGGCCGACTCATTACCTGACTAGCGTTCACTCGGCATTTCATTACAACGCCGACCTCCTCTCTTTTTCACTCGAGGAGAGTTATTCTTGAGAAATTTCTGGGCAACTCACACTGAGTATCACCAATCGGTGTTCTCCCACTCGGAGAATAGAAGGTCGGAACACACAACTCGGAATAAGTACACTAGACTCGGAAATTCCTCTTCGGAACTCCACTGCCCAGATCATCACACTCAAGGGCCTTCTCACTCTGATTATGCACCCTTTCTCACTCGGAAAACTATGGCTCGGGCTTAAGTCACTCTGAATTCACTCGGAAATTCCACCACCACTTAGTTTATTTCCAAAATCCTCACTTAGACAGAATTCATTCATGAACTCACCCACTCACCATTTAGTGGTCTCGCTTGGGCGAATGCCATTCCTTAGGCCCTTCGCTTGAGCGGATTTCTTCCAGTAGCCAACCCCCTGATTCTCCTAGCATTTACGCTTGAGCGAATTGGCCATTCACCTGAGCGGAGTCAGGCCAGTAGCTAATCCCTTCGCCCTCGCTCGGGCGAGACTCCATTCGCCTGGGCGAAATTCCTCCAGAGAGCAAACACTGATACTGTGAAATTCCTCTAGAGAGCAAACACTGATATGGGGGCAATTTCGCTTGAGCGAGATTAATCTCGCCTAAGCGAAATTATCCAGAGACCAATTTCCTATCAGGTGTGGCTCTCGCTCGGGCGAGAATCCACCTCGCTTAAGCGAAACTACCAGACATCCTGCAGGACTCGAAATTCACACAACACAGCACACTAGAAATTGAACTTCACTCATTCTACAGACATGCATTATATATCAAACATCATTCAGAGCATTTAAAACTGGTTCTGCATCAGCATACTTTTAAATTCCATTCAACTCTTTAAAATCATATATGTAAAATTAATTCTTCATCTCATCAGCTTTATAAAAGAAATACTGAAATATAATTCTTCATCCATTCATCAACACATAGGAAATCTCAATTATAATTTAAACCTTCATACATACTTAGGGTCACCAATGAAAATGAGATATACATACAATTTCTCATTTTCTCCCATGACCCTCCAAAATCATCTATCAAGTAGACTTCCAAAATACACATTCATTACATATCCTGCTACACAAAATACATATGATTACATACATCGCCGGCCAAGGCGCTTCCTATACACTAATTACCTCCACGGCCAAAATATACTTCAAAATGCTTACTCTTCCCATAATTGCCCTGCATCACAAGTCTAAAATTGACAACATGGGAGAGTGAGTCTACATTCCCAAGGAATAAACATGAATACCAAGTGATTATGCATATAGGCTTCCACACATGTATACTTTGCACATTAATAATATTCATCATGACATATACCAACACCATTTCACACAAAGCATACAAGCATATACATAATCACAATACTCAACCATTGAGTTATCACAACAACTTTCAAATGGTATTCATACTTTTATGTTGTCTTAAATATATTTGTACCACCTCTCACAATCACCATCACCACCTTGGCATACTACCTTCTATATGCAAATGCTCTTAACTAATGCATATGCATAAAGGATTATTTTAACAATTACAGATCTGACTTTGGGAATTTCAACATCAACTGTGGGATTCAAGTGTGATCTTTTAACCACACCCCTACTGCAGTAGTAAAATATGTACACTTATTCTTTAAATTACATGCATTCATCAATAGTTTTACTGGTACCAAACCGCATCGCCCATCTTGCAACACTTGGCCATTTTCACCATGACCGCGGTATACAACATAATAAACATAGAGTGTTGCGGGCCAACCACGAATTATATCATGGCAGTTGTGATCTCAAGGACCACCGGGGACACCTGCTCCTCAAGAGCCACCCCCCACAAGGGTCAACCACATGTGGCTCCCCGAAGCACAACATGGGCAGCTTCGTGACTTATACACCAAGTCACAGGGGAAATATATCATGCTCGTGTACCGAGCCGCCCTCCCACTGGGCCAACCGGGGGAATCCCCTAAAATTCCAACACCGGCAGCTATGCAGTATGCCATGGATGCAAATGCAATCATATGCATTCCTCACTCTATGCATCCTACACATGCCACTCATCATCCAACATCGTCAACACCATAAGCTTTTATTAACATTGATTGTTCACAATAGTTTCAATCTTTGGGTGGCATTCTTTTTATTTTCAATCTCAACAAACAACATCAGCAATTATATCACATTCATGGTAATACAACTTAACATAACACACCATGAATATTCTAAATGCACAAAAGCATGTTGTCAAACATATTATCTACATCACACCACAAGTCATCATTTCTTACAACATTCAAGCAAGGCTAACATGCATAACACCATATACCACAATCAACTAACATTCAAATTCATGCATTTAGAATTTAGACTCCTCTCCTACCTCAAGAGAAGAATTCTGATGGATAAGACGATCCCGCCTCGTCGTTCGGAATAGGTCCTACATTCACATTCATGTAAAACCTTAATCAATCAACTATTCAAATCATCAATTCAATTCTATTTAGTCATATTCATATTTATAATGTCACAACATGTGTTAGACATGTTGTGGATATCATTTTTATTCTTTATTAGGCTTCGGGAATTCCTTCCCATTAAGCCACCATCATTAAATTCAAGGGTTACAAGACAACCCTATCTCCAAGCTTCACAAAACTCCTTCTACCAACATTCATATCTTTCAATATCATGTATTTCTCCATAAAACACATTCGTAAACTAACATTAACTATTTTTCCCCAACTTCAAGGTTAGGGTTTTCTCCAAAACCCATCCACCTTCATTAATACATCATAAACCTTCACTCTCTACCATCATTAATGCACCAACTACCATTTTCCTCCCATAGACACTTGCATTTATGATAACCCATTCTAGGGCATGAGCATTAAATGCTCTAATAAACACCCATGCACATGCATCTCCTCCCTAAATCATAATACCCTATAATATCATCATTAACCCATCCAAAAATGATGAAAGAGCTTACCTCACATCCAACAACAAAGTGGGTTCAAGAAGGAAGTGAGACAGCACGAAAATGAGAGGAAAAGAAGGAAGAACCCCAAGCTTCCAAGCTTCACACGAAAATGGGGAAGATGAAGATGGCACAAGTTATGCTTAAGGTTGGAGGAGAAATAGAAAAGAGAATGAAGAAGGTGAAGAGAAGAAGAAATAGAGTGTGTGTTTTCCCAAGCTTCAGCGTCTACGTGAATAAGAAAAAGAGAAAGAATTTTCGGGCTTTTGGGGTTTATTTTAATTCCCTCTATTAGAATTCATCGTTTTCTACAAACAGGTTTTTCGTTTGGGCTCAATACTTCATCCTAAAATTATTCCGAATATATATTCGGATTCCCAATATTATTCTCTACAGCCCTGACCAATATCATCTCATTCCGAGACACTTGGTCCGACACCCATATTTCAACCGGCTCATATTCAGCTTAATCGATCTCCATAAATTATCAACAATTCCCAAAAATCTTAATTTAATTAATTTCAATTTATTGAGACATTAAACAATTCGGATTCAACTTGCCAATATTTATTTTCCTTAATTAATCCTCTATTTTAAAATTCAGGATATTACAATCCACCCCTCCAAAAAGAAAATTTCGTCCTTGAAATTTAACTTACCGGATTTGTATGCATCGGGATACCGCTCTCTGATGTCGTCTTCACGCTCCCATGTGAACGTTTCAGTATTTCCATGTTTCCAAGTGACCTCCACCAAAGGTACCAACTTGTTCCGTAATTTCTTCACGGAATGTCTGACAATGCGAATGGAAACAGGAGGAATAGATAGATCCTCACGCACCTCAATCTCATCCACAGGAATCACGTGTAAAGGATCATAGACATATTTTCTCAAATGTGACACGTGGAACATGTTGTGTAGGTTAGCAAGATGCGGAGGGAGTGCTATCCGATAAGCAACCTCACCAATCCGCTCCAACACCTCGTAAGGTCCAATAAACCTAGGGCTTAACTGCCCACTCTTCAACGCCCTTCCAATGCCTTTATCACGCGAGACCTTCAAAAACACATGGTCACCCACTTGAAACTCAAGGGGTTTATGTCTCTTGTCATAATAGCTCTTTTGTCTATTCTGAGCAATCTTTATATTCTCTTGTATCTTCTTAATTTGCTCGGTAGTCTCTTGGATAATCTCCGGCCCTAAGGCCAAATTTTCACCAACTTCAAGCCAACACAAGGGGGTTCTACACTTCCTTCCATACAACGCCTCATAAGGTGCCATATCAATACTGGAATGGAAGCTATTATTGTATGTAAATTCGATCAATGGCAGAAATCTCTCCCAGCATCCACCATGCTCAAGGACACAAGCTCTCAACAAATCCTTCAAGCTTTGTATAGTTCTTTCCGATTGTCCATCGGTCTGAGGGTGATAAGCGGAACTAAGCTTCAACTTAGAACCCAACTCATCATGCAAATGTCCCCAAAACCGAGAAGTAAATCGTGGATCACGGTCGGATATGATGCTGGACGGAACACCATGCAGCCTAACAATCTCCTTGATGTAGATTTGTGCCAATTTCTCTAAGGAACTCTTCATATTAATGGGCAGAAAGTGAGCACATTTGGTCAATCGGTCAACAATCACCCATATAGCATCGTTTCCAGCACGGGTTCTGGGTAGTCCAGAAACAAAATCCATAGCTATGCTATCCCATTTCCAAACCGGGATTTCCAATGGTCTCAAATATCTAGCTGGTCTCTGATGTTTAACCTTCGCCTTTTGACAAACAAGGCAAGATGCTACAAAATTCGCCACATCACGCTTCATACCGGGCCACCAGAAATTCTTCTTCAAATCTTGATACATCTTGGTGGATCCAGGATGAATGCTCAATATGCTTTTATGAGCTTCCTCAAGTACATGTTTCCTCACATCATCGCTTGAGGGAACATAAATTCGACCCTTCACACGCCAAATGCCATCTTGACCTTCTACTAAGAACATATTCTTCCCTTTTTCTTGGGTTTTCTTCATCTCAATCAAATACTCATCATTGGGTTGTTGCGTCTTCACATATTCAAGAAATTCATTTGTAACTTTCAACATTTCCAATACCATTTTCTTGGAAGTGTAAGTCTCCACGCCCACATTCAAATCTCTAAATTATTCAATCAACTCCATCTCCTTTGCCATCATCATGGAAACATATAATGACTTCCGACTCAATGCATTAGCAACTACATTCGCCTTACCAGGGTGATACTTCAATTCAAACTCATAGTCTTTTAGGAACTCCATCCACCGTCTTTGGCGCATATTTAATTCCTTCTGGTCAAACAAGTACTTAAGGCTCTTATGATCACTAAAGACCACAAACTTGGCGCCATATAAATAGTGTCGCCACAGCTTCTATGCAAACACCACCGCCGTCAATTCAAGATCATGTGTGGGATAATTAACCTCATGCGGTCGCAACTGCCTCGACACATAGGCTATCACACGTTCCTTCTGCATTAACACGCATCCAAGACCAAGCTTAGACGCATCACAATATACCACAAATTCATCCGTCAAATCGGGCAATGCTAACACCGGTGCGGTAGTAAGCCTTAACTTCAACTCTTGGAAACTCTCTTCACATTCACGGGTCCACATAAAAGAGTGATTTTTCCGAGTCAACTTCGTTAGTGGTAAAGCCAATCGGGAAAACCCTTCAATGAACCTCCGGTAGTAACCGGCAAGACCAAGAAAACTTCTTATCTCCGTCACCGACGTTGGTCTTTCCCAAGCCATCATGGCTTCAACCTTCGACTTATCAACCGCAACTCCATCATTTGAAATAACATGTCCAAGGAATTGCACCTCAGATAGCCAAAATTCACACTTAGAGAGCTTCGCATACAATTCCTTCTCATGAAGGATGGTCAACACAAGACGAAGATGTCTTTCATGCTCTTCATGACTCTTGGAGTACACCAAAATATCATCAATAAACACCATGACGAATTGGTCAAGATATTCATGGAAGATGCGATTCATGTAGCTCATGAAAATCGCAGGGGCATTCGTCACCCCAAATGGCATCACCACGTACTCATAATGTCCATACCGCGTTCGGAAAGCAGTTTTCGGAATATCTTTGGCCTTCACCTAAATTTGGTGATATTCAGAGCGCAAATCAATCTTTGAAAACACAACTGCCCCCTTCAATTGATCCAATAGATCATCAATGCGTGCAAGAGGATATTTATTTTTAATGGTTAGTTTGTTGAGTTGGCGATAATCAACGAACAATCTCATACTCCCATCTTTCTTCTTCACTAATAGCACGGGAGCACCCCACGGAGACACACTTGGGCGAATAAACTCCCGCTCAAGTAATTCTTCCACCTACTTTTTCAACTCAACTAACTCCATAGGAGACATCCTATAAGGAGCTCGGGAAACAGGTTCTGTACCCGAAATAAGATCAATAGCAAATTCGACTTCTCGTGGAGGAGGTAATCCAGGAATTTCTTCCAGAAACACATCGGGAAACTCCGAAACAATAGGAATTCCACCAGATTGGGAAACACCATTCTCATCAACCAAACAGAACATCATAAGAAGCTGGGAGATACGTTGTACATCAAAATCTTCAGCATTCGAAGTCGGGAAGATCACCGTCTTGCTATGACAATCCACTAAGACTTTGTTAGCAGATAACCAATCCATGCCTAGGATAATATCCAAATCCTTCATAGGCAAGCATACGAGGGATACAACAAATTTCCTACCCTCCAGGTTCATCTCGACGTCCTCACATCGAGTTACCGATCTTAAGCAAGTACCGGTCAGTGTAGTCACTAATCCCGAGTGAACCACCGAGTGGGGGAAGTCTCGGACTTGGAGTGAATTTACATAACCATACACTCGGAATACTTATTATCTTTATATTTCCCATTCACCAACACTTATGATTTATTACAAGTTGTCAATGTAAACCATATTTATAAATATATTCATGCACTCGGATTCCATACATATATATTTTGTATTCATTATACAACATGTTATATGAGCCGGCCAAGGCTTAACACAGCTATTTACAGTATATATACATATTATGCACTTCAACAATCTGAGTGCTATCACTCGGACTTGAGTCCTTCTACTCATTTCTAGACCGACCTGCACATACTGAAAAATGGTGTAGGGGTGAGCTTTACATATTAAATGACAGCTACTGACTCAGATTAATCACAGAATCCTTAATCATGCAATAACGTATATCATCAATTCAACATACACACTGCCATTTAATATAAACAATCACACAACATCTCCGATCGGAAATTCACCCATTTCACTCGGCTATAAAGCTCAACTTACTCAGTAACAAGTATAATTATCCAATCGGAATTCACCCTAACTCCGAGCCTTGCTCAAGGAGTGTGCCTGAGCCCTGCTCTAGGACTTAATCACATTCTCACTTGTTTCATCATCTGATTGCCGATCGGTATATATATATATATGTTCCAAGCATTCCAGTGGCGAATCGGATGCATACAGTCACATTCACTCGTGTGGCTGTGTGTGGGACAACAGGGCTGTGTGTTTTAGAGGATGGGTTCCTCCTTTGTTTCCCCTGGTCCTTCTGTTTCCTCTTCTTCTTCTTCTTTTATCCGTGGGGTTGTATGAGGCTCGGTTGGGAGCCGGAAGTAGTTTGTGTGGGTGCCTCGTTTGGGAAGAGTGGCTCACTGTTGTTGAGGTTGTGTTGTGCTGCTGTTGTGAAGAGGAAGGCATGCATGGATGGTACATAGGAGGTTTGGTGGTCCTCCATGGTGGTGAGGACGGTGCTGTTGGAAGTATGGAACAGCTTTATGTTGTGCTGGGAGGTTTCTCCACTGACTCGATGGCTTGAAGGCTTGAGTGGAGATAGCGTTTGGGACCTCTACTGGGCCGAGTGAGGTCTGTGGTGCCTTGGAGGCTTGGCATGGTGTGCTTGGTAGCTGATCTGCTTCGAGGGAAGCCATGTTGGCTCTTCCCACGATTGGAATGCCGAGCAGAGTGCTGCTGTGGCTGGGTCGAGTGACCCATGTGACTTCTGGAATGTCATTCCAGGTAAGGGGGCTTTGCATCTCAAATGCATAGTTTATGGACGGGTTTCCGGGTGACATTATTGCACTGTGTTGTGTTTTGTTAGATGCTGTATGTTGTTGAGTTGAACCCAGATTGATGTTTATTATTTAAGTTGTGCATGATTATCCGTCCAAGAGATGTATGATGATATTTGTGATGATGTGAGTTAATGCATGAGATGCATATTATCTGTATTATGAATGCTGAGTGCATTGTGTGGTTTGTTATTGGTCCCTATGTGTGTAATGGTATGAATAAATACATGCAATGCATGATATTAAATATGTGTATGTTGAGTGCATATGATGGGGACTGGCATGATAATTCCGAGTGGAATTTTATATCAAATGACATGTGAGGCTTAGAAATACTAAGGCCGAGTGGATCCCATGAGATAGCATGAGATGTATGTTGTAAACAATAAATCCGAGTGGATGGCATAGGATTGTCGAGTGCATGAGTTGCTGAGTCATCTGAATTGCTGTGGAATGCCGAGTGCATATAATGTTGAACGCTAATTTTCGAGTGGGCAATCGGATGAATACATGTGTATAATAAGGATTCATAGATTAATCCTAATATAATTGAAGACCTCAGAGTTGGACTCGAGGCCATGCTGAGAGCATGAGCATTGTATGCTTGATGAAAGTCCTTGGGTTGGACTCAAGGCAAATGCCGAGTGCATTGGCGTTGGACGCCGAGTGAATGTGACTGTATGCATCCGATTTGCCACTGGAATGCTTGGAACATATATATATACCGATCGGCAATCAGATGATGAAACAAGTGAGAATGTGATTAAGTCCTAGAGCAAGGCTCAGGCACACTCCTTGAGCAAGGCTCGGGGTTAGGGTGAATTCCGATTGGATTATTATACTTGTTACTGAGTAAGTTGAGCTTTATAGCCGAGTGAAATGGGTGAATTTCCGATCGGAGATGTTGTGTGATTGTTTATATTAAATGGCAGTGTGTATGTTGAATTGATGATATACGTTATTGCATGATTAAGGATTCTGTGATTAATCCGAGTCAGTAGCTGTCATTTAATATGTAAAGCTCACCCCTACACCATTTTTCAGTATGTGCAGGTCGGTCTGGAAATGAGTAGAAGGACTCAAGTCCGAGTGATAGCACTTAGATTGTTGAAGTGCATAATATGTATATATATTGTAAATAGCTGTGTTAAGCCTTGGCCGGCTCATATAACATGTTGTATAATGAATACAAAATATATATGTATGGAATCCGAGTGCATGAATATATTTATAAATATGGTTTACATTGACAACTTGTAATAAATCATAACTGTTGGTGAATGGGAAATATAAAGATAATAAGCATTCTGAGTGTATGGTTATGTATATATGGGTCGGTAGTCGGATTTGTGAATCAGAGTATATATATATATAAGCGATTTATGTTGATTTGATGCTTCTTACCGACTGGAATATAAATGATGTTGGATAGAATAATGTTAAGGTAAAGAATTCCGAGTGAAACATTATTGTGGGAGCCGAGCCGAGTGAGGCTAAATATGTGGCCTTTACTGAGTGAACAAGCTTGAATGATTCCGAGTGAAAAATATAAGTAAACCCCGAGTGGGGGAAAGCAGTTTGAATATGCCCGAGTGGAAACCCGAGTGAATCTCTTCCGAGGGAAGATTTGTTGTAATGGGTTAGATTGGAATATATTCTAAGTATGTGATATAAGTATAATCCGAGTGAATGAGGTTTTATACCCGAGTGGTTAGGATCTGAGCAAGTCCGAGTGGGACTTAACTTAGTGGTTTCTCCGATTGAATAAGATATCAATTGCCGAGTGAAAGACTGATTGAGATGACTCGGTTTTGGAGTGAGATTACCGAGTGGAATCCTGTTCGAGTGGAGACTCGGATTTTGACTGAATATTCCGAGTGGAGTATGATTGTAGAGACCCCTTCTAAGTAAAGGAAGGTCTATGTGTTCTCCGAGTGAGAGATGTGAGTTTATGCCGAGTGATGAATGTGAAGTACATTCCCGATTGAATTATGGTTAAATACACCGAGTGGTGTTTGGTTGGGAAATAACCCGAGTGAGGAAGTTTTATGAATACCGAGTGGGATGATCCTGAATTACCGAGTGAATGGAACTCTGAATCCCGAGTGAAGGAATACCGGGTGAGTGGCTTCTCGCTTCAGCGAACAAGGCATTCGCTCCAGCAAGTGTGTTTGGTTGGAAGGCTTTTGGATCGGCTTCGCCTAAGCAAAGGGGTGTTCGCCCGAGCTTTGCCTCGCTCAAGCGGAGTCGGATCTCGCTTGAGCGAGTGGGCGCTGTTTATCCTTCCGCTGTATGCCTTTCTTTGGTCGGCTTTTATATTTCTTTGCCTTCCTTTCCTTCTCTTTTGGACCCGGTTCCATTGGTGGGTCTTCTTCTGGTAGGTTTTTGCCTCTCTGCCCTTTCATTGTTTCTATCTTACTCCAAGCATTATTTTGGGCAGATTAGGTATGTTTTGCAAACTCTAAAATTTGGAAAAATTTCCCTATTTTGGGTTTATTTATTTGTTAAAATTAGGGTGTTTCACAGAGCGTTTGTAACCCGGTGATGAGGGCTTCATATTCTGCTTGATTATTACTAGCCTTGAACATAAACCTGAGTGATTCTTCAACTATCAGTCTTGTGGGGGATTCTTGTATGACTCCCGCCCCACTACCTTCTACATTAGAGGATCCATCGACTGAGAGAATCCATAAGTCATGCTCAGCATCGTAGGCTCCTTTGTTATCTCTGAGTTCTACTAAGAAATCTCCCAGCATGTGGGCCTTAATAGGACCCCTAGCTTCATATCAGATGCCATACTCAGAGAGTTTAATTGCCCAGGCGACCATTCTCCCTGCTAGCTCAGGTTTCTGGATTATTTTATTAAGGGGTTGGTCGGTTCTAACCACAACTTAGTGGTTGTGAAAGTAGGGCCTAAGTCGGTGCGCTGCTACTACAAGGCTGTATATGAATTTTTCCACTTTCTGGTATCGTACTTCTGCCCCCTATAATGTTTTACTGGTAAAATATACCAGTCTTTGAATTAGGCCATCTTCTTGAACTAAAAACCGAGCTGACTGCATCCACTCCTATGGAAAGATAAAGGATCAACTCCGACCTTGGGTCTGGTCGCGTCAAGATCGGGGGATACTAGATAAGCCTTTAGATCTTGAAACGCCTTTTCACACTCTGAACTTCATTCAAATGAGTCTATTCTCTTCAACACTTTGTAGAAGGGCATGGACTTTTCAGCAAACTTCGAGAGAAATTAGGACAGGGCTGCGATCCGGCCGGTGAGGTGTTGAACCTCCTTGACATTCTAAGGACTTCGTATTTCAAGTATGGCTGGGCACTGGTCTGGATTTGCCTCGATGCCACAATGGGTGAGCATGTATCCTAGGAACTTCCTGCCTTGGACCCCAAAGGAACACTTCTCGGAGTTTAGGCACATGTTGTGTTTATGCAACTCAGCGAACGTTTCTTCTAGATCTTAGACGTGTAAGTCTGTTGTCTTGGTCCTAACGACCATATCATCTACGTATATTTCCATGTTCTGACCAATTTGCTTGGCGCATATTTTATCCACCAACCTTTGATAGCGATAGTAGCAGATCTGGGTTTCGTTTTATAGGACAGATGTAACAAACCCGAAGGGAAAAGAGCTGCTGAGTGCTTCTTGAGAAGGAGCACGAGGGAGCTAGAGCTAAATGAGTTAAGAGTTAGAGCTAGCAGCTAGTAAGTTAGAGTTCCTGAGCTAATGAGCTAGTGTTAGGGCTAATGTAACTCTTTTCTTTTCTGTATACACTATCAGTTGAGTGACTTATCCTCGGGGCAGGATAAGGAACGGGTCAGAGAGCTATTGAGTTATGTAGCTAACGAGCCCGCTATTCCTGACTAAGGAAGGAATAGAATGACTCTCCTGCTGGTCGACCCAAAGTTAGCCTTCTTTGGTTTGTTACGAATCACCTACCACGCTAAGGCCTACCTGACTTTGACTTTTAGTTATAGATAGAGCTAGGTTTTCAATCCAGTTATCCCTTTTCCCTGGAAGAAAGTCACTCATACTTATAGTCCTGGCTTCTAACACATTAAGAAGTAAATTAGGGCAAAGGGTAAGAACTCACGAAAGCGAGGCACCAAGGCTTTTACTCGTTCTTTCACTCAGACTTGTGCAGTGGTAGTCATCGGTGGCATATTGCCTAGAAGCGTCATCCGAGTTAAAATCAATCGAATCAAAGACTTATTGCCCAGGAGTTTCAAGCTTAGCTCGTCTTTCCTGCTATGATTCCGAACATAGTAACTATTTAATGGATTGAAAGAGCTTAAATAGTTTCTGTCGTTTCAGGTCCTTTATTTAGGAATGGGGCATCACTCGGTAACAAAAGTTTGCCCCGCTTGTGATGAAGGTTGTCTTCTCCTCATCTTTAGGGTCCATTCAGATTTGGTTATAGCCCGAGTATCCCTCCATGAAACTCAAGATCCTATAACCTGAAGTACCATCTACCAAATGATCAATGCTAGGCAAAGGATAAGGATCCTTAGGACATACCTTGTTTAGATCGGTGAAGTCAATGCACATCCGCCATTTTTCGCTCGATTTTTTTACCATGACCACGTTGGACAGCCAAGTCAGGTATTTTACTTCCCCGATGAAGTTTGTAGACACGAGCTTGTCTGTTTCTTCTTTTACTGTGTCTTTCCAATTAGGCCCCATCTTTCTAGGCTTCTGTGCTACAGGCTTCGCTTCTGGCTCAATGTTGAGCAAGTGGCAAATTATGGTAGGGTCGATACCGGGCATGTCTACGGGGCTCCAAGAAAATAGGTCCTGTAATATCCCAAAATTTTAAAATAGAAGATTAAATTAAGGAAATTAATATTGAATAATTACATGTGAATTATGTGATGTCCCAAAATATTGGAAATAATTAAGCTAAGGTTTTTGGGGACTGTTGGTGATTTGTGGAAATCGGATAAGCTGAAATTAAGTCTGGTTGAGATATGGGTGTCGGACTAAGTATCTCTGATTGGGATGATATTGGTCAGGGCTATTGAGAATATTATTGGGAGTCCGAATATGTATTCGGAATAATTTTCAGATAAAGTATTGAGCCCAAACAGAGGTCATGTTTTCCATAAAATGATGAAACTTTAATGAGTGGAATTAAAAATAAAGCAAAAACTCATTCCTTCTCTTATTTCTTTCGTTGGCTTGTTGAGGGAATGAGAAAACATACATATCACTTCTTTTTCCTTATTTCTCTTCATCTCTTTTCCTCTCAAAACCCTAAGCTAAGGTGGTGGCCTTTTTCTCTCTCATTTTCATTCAAGGGAGCTTGTAAGGAGGCCATTGAAGTTTGAAGTCTTCTCCTTCTTTCCCTCTATTTTCGCAGCTCTCTCTCTCACCATTGGTACCCATTTTTGTTTTAGGTGTGGTAAGTTATCTTCACCACTTTTGTTTGGTTTATATCTATAGGTATGGATCATTGTGCCTTGGGAGAGCAATGCATGCATGTGGGGAGTTTAAATGGAAGCATTTAATATGTAAACCCTAAGGTGGGTGTCATAAATGCAATCTTTAAATGATATTAATGGGGTAGATGCATTTATGGTTGGAAGGTGAGGAGGATCAATGATCATTTATGAATGGTGGTGGGTTTGGTGAAAACCCTAACCCTAAGAATTAGGGGAAGTTATAATCATTGGTGGAATAATGTATTTGAGAGAAAATGCAAGCCATTGAGTATGGGTATCGGTTGGTGAGGCATTTTGTGAAGGTTTGGGCTATTGTTGTTGGTAGCCCTTGAGTTTAATGAATGGGCTTGATAGGAAGGAATTCCTAAAGCCTAACAAACAGTGGAAATAATGTCTATAACATGTCTCATACATGTTATAAAATTATAGATATGATTATGATTAAATAGAATTGAATTTGTATCTTGAAATAGTTGATTGATTGGGGATTTTACATGCATGTTAATGTAGGATCCATTCCGAACGACGAGGCGGGTGCGTCGTATAAATCAAAATTCTTCTCTTGAGGTAGGAGAGGAGTCTTTATATTCTAATTGCATGAATTGGATAGCGTTTGATTTCCATATATGACACTTGCATGTTTGCCTTGCTTTTGATGTTATGGAAATTTGCATTGTGTATATGAGATTGGTGATAATGTTTGGCAACATGCATTGTTCAATTAGAATAGATATGGTGTGCTATACGGTGGTGTGGTTTGTTTGATAATATGATGCTATATTTATGTCCACCATAGATGTGAAATGAGTGTTGTTGATGTTTGATTAAGAATGGGTGTGAATGAATAACATACCATGATTTGATAATGAAAACTTGATGATTGAAATTGATGATGAGTGCCATTATAAATGGTGAATAAAATGTTAACATGCCATATTTAAAACTTAAGAACAAACACTTAAACCAACAATAATAAATCCACTAAGAATGGTGAAGTGGTGTTGGTGATGATGATGATGTATGATGAGTAGCATGTATAGGATGCATAGAGTGAGAAATGCATATGATTGGCATTTGCATCCATGGCATACTGCATAGCCGCAGATGTTGGAACATTAAGGGAGTTCCCTCGGCTGACCCAATAGGAGGGTGGCTCGGCGCACGAGCAAATTTTATTTCCCCTGTGACTCGGCGTGTAAGTCACGAAGCCGCCCATGTATTCCTTCGGGGAGCTACATATGGCCGACCCTCGTAGGGGGTGGCTCTCAATGAGTAGGTGACCCCGGTGGTCCTTGGGATCACAGCAGCCATAATTTGAGATCTGGCCGGCCCGCAACACCATATGTCAAATATGTTGTATACCGTGGTCATTGTGAAAATGATCAGATGTTGCAAGATGGGCATTGCGGTTTGGTAACAGTAAAAGAATTGGTGAAATACATGCAATTTAAGTATAAGTGTACACATTTTACTACTGCAGTAGGGGTATGGTTAGATGATCATACTTGTATCCCATAATTAGTGGTTATATTCCCACAGTTAGACCTACAATTATTGAAATATTCCATTGTGCATATGCATTAGCTTAAGAGTATTTGCATATAGCAAGGAAGTATGCCAAAGGTGATGATATATGGTGATGGTTGTGTTGAGAATGGAGAGATATGATTAAGACAACATAAATCATGTGAATACCAAATAATAATATGAGACGGATGACGAAAAGTATGATGGCCTAATTGTTGGAGGTCTAGATCATGTGTGTGGTTTTATACGTGCTTGATTTACAAATATGATTATAATTGTGATGATGGTTAATGATGAGTTGTGTATGAATGCAAGTATACATGTTGTAGTACATATGCACATGATCTTATGGTATTCATATTCATTTTTAGAATGTATGACTCACTCTCCTATGTTGTCCATTTTTAGACTTGTGATGCAGGGCACTTATGGGACGTGTGTATATTTTGGAGTACATTTTGTTGAAGAGGTAAATAGATGTATAGGAAGTGCCTTGACCGACAAAATCTAGATTTTTGTGTAGCATATAGTGTATATGTATGCTTATTTTGTTATCTAGATTGTAGATGATGATTTTGAGGGTCATGTAGGAAAATTAGACCTTAGTATATATGGCCAATTTTCATTAATGACCCAAATGATGTAATGCGATGAATTATAATGCTTGTTGATGTTTAATTTCATGAATGAATGAGGTATTTCATAACTTATAGCATTTTATGAAGTTTTGTAGAAATGAGTTTAAATCCTACGTATTGAATGAATGGAATTTGATCTTGAAGTGTATAAATAATTTGGAGGACTTGTAAATGCATAAAGAAGTGTAACTATTGCATTAGAGTAGGCTAAAATAGCAAGAACTGGAACTTGGCATGTTAAGTTGTATGAAAAGTCCATGTCTGCTCATTTTCTTCATAACTCGCTTAAGCGAGGGGTAGTCTCGCTCGAGCGAGACCCTTGTGAAACAGGGGTGTGGCCACTGGCCGAAATTCTCCCAAGCGAATGCAGTTCTCGCCCAAGTGAGATTGGTGTGGAATCAATGATTGGTTACTGGACCATTTTCGTTCAGGCGAAATGGTCATGGCTCGGGAATCGCTCAAGTGAGAGGAAGGGAAATGGACACTAGACGATTTTCGCCCAGGCGAGCCTTGCCTCGCTCAAGTGAAAATCGGGTAGTGAGTCCCTAATGCTACTGGAGTAATCTCGCTCAAGCGAGATAGAACTCGCTCAAGCGAGATTGGCCCCTGAGGCTAACCTTCATTCTCGCTCAAGCGTTTCGCTAGCTCGCCCAAATATGGTCCTCGAATCTTGCTCAAGCGAGATGGAGCTCGCTCAAGCGAGAAGACCCCCTGATGCTTAATCTTTTCCTCGCTCAGCATTCTTTTGGCTCACTCAAGCGTCGCCTCGTGGGCTCGCTCAAGCGAGTGTGACTCTCGCTTGAGCGAGTGGCTCTTTGATGCCCTCTTTTGTTTGGTTTCAATTAACCCTTATTTCTCTTGCATCAAATCATTTTTATTACATCATCTTAAGAGTATTTTGGGCATATCATGAATCATAGAACCTTATGAAATCCTTTCTTTTAAAATTCAATCATGCAACAACCAATTTGATTAATTCTTCCGCTGTTTTTTCTTAAATGGAAATTTCTCATGAAATCACTTTTAATTTACCCTCTCATATCTTCATATATAAGAGTGGCATTTTATAGATCCGGGGTGTTGAATTTAAAGCTTCACCACTTTAATTATCTGCTTTATTAATGATTTATAAAACGCAAAAAATTTACCCGTGGTTTTTTAGGGCGTCTCAAGTCCGCTTTGGCTCTTAGCAATTTGATAAGGGCTTCCTCCAGGTCTGGGTCGAGTATTGCACTGAGTTGTGTGAATTGGCCCATGTTGGGACCAACTTGGACAAGTTTTAGGGATTCCACTGGTTGGGGTCTCTCATAATGCCTGTCGTCTCGAGGGTCAAAACCTGTCTCAATATCTTCATCAATTATGAAAGTCTCCTTGGGTCATAGGCTTTCGTAGTATCATTTTTGTGCTACCTCTGGGTCTGCTCTGACAACTTCAATTCTCCCGTCTCCGAGCAGGAACTTCATAGTTAGATGCATAGTGGAGACTACTACCCCCAGGGTGTTTAGGGATGGTCTCCCTAACAATGCGTTGTAGAAGCTAGGAAAATCGATGACCAGGAACTTGACCATAATGGCTCGGCTATTCTTCCCCGATCTGAAAGTGGTTCTCAAGTCGATGAACCCTAAGACCTGCACAGAATCACCAGAAAAACTGAGTAAGGTTCCATCATACCTTTTCAACCAACGGGGGAAAGCCCATTTTCTGGTATGCTTTCTAGTGTAAAATGTCTGTAGAGCTTCCCTGATCTACAAGCACTCGCTCTACCATAAAATCTGTAACTCTCATAGTGACTACCATTGGCTCATCTCTGTTGGGGCATCCTTCAGGGAAATGTGACCTGTCAAATGTTATGACTTTCGACCCCGAGTCCTCTCGTAGTAAGTTCACCTGTCCTCCCTGCTATTGTTGGTGTGTTTGCGTGCCTGGGAATCCCCCTGAAATCATGTGAATAATTCACCTTCCATCTTCTCTGTCTTCTTCTGGTCTCCGCGACCAGGAGTGGTGTACTCATGGGTGGTCTCGAGTCTGAAGTTCAACTTGATCAGGGCGTTCTCTTTCTCTCTTCTGATTTCCTTCCTTTGGTCTATCATTTCTCCGAGCAACAAATCTGGCCAAGTGCCCTTGGGGAATCAAGTGTTCTATTTGGTTTCAGAGGGAACAACAATCTTCTGTTCCGTGTCTGTGGGCTCGATGGAATTCATAAAACTTGGTCTTATCCGACCCCTTGGGCCCCTCCCCCAGGGGAGAAAGTGTAAGGAGGCCAGTGTTGTAAACCTCACGCATGATTCAATCACGACGGTCATTCAACAGTGTGAAGTTGGTGTACTTGGGAGCTGTATAGGCTTCAAAACGTTTGTCCTGACCCTTCTTAGGGCTTCTTCTTCTTTGGTCTGATTGGTGATTGGCCCGATTTGAGTGCTTTATGTTAGTCCTCAAATTTTCAATAAAAGCTTTAATAAAAATTTTATAAAAATCATAAAAATTAATTTAATTTGTTAGAAAATTAGGTTTTAAATTCAATAAATGGATGTTGTTGGAAATAATCTGCCCTTGATCAATTTTCTCTAGTTTTGTAGTGAAAAGTAAAGAATTTAAGAGAAAATTAAAGATACTGGAGGAGCTGACATGTAGCATCAGCCCCATGTATAGCGTGGCTACTTTTGATGCTGACGCTACGCGTCACAGCCACGCTTAGCGTCAGAGCTACGTGGACTCCACAGCCAGCTTGGCCAAGCACTCAACTTTGACCCAATAATGGCCACTCCACACAGCACCAATGGCCACTCCACTCAGCACAAATGGCCAAAACACAGTGGAGACACGTCCAAGTGGCCAAGCATGATCAAATTTAATAATTTGAAGAGGCCATTATTAGCTGTTTAATGGAAGCTGAGTTAGGTGTCTGACGCGTAGCGTCAGCACCCTTGCTCAGCCCTATAAATAGGGCCATCCAACACCATTCTAAGCATCCCATATCATCCCATTCTCATTCTTTTCTCTCTTTGTACTCGACTTTGAGTACTTCTTTTGTGAGTTTTTAGTTCTAGAATAGTTTTCTAGATACTTGAGAGTGTTTTGTTGTATTGTGATCGTTGTATCGTGAAGTTCTCCATCACCTTCGTAATGTCAACCTCTGTAAGTGTTGTCTTTACTTTTACCATGTGTAGCTAATCTGTTTATGTTGGAATTGGTGAACTAATCTATTGAGTATAATGTTGTGAATTCGACCTTTGCATGTTTATGATTCAAGTCCATGTTAGTATTTCAATCTTTTATTAATATGAACGTCAAACGGGAGAATGATTTTCATGTGTATTGAAACTTGTTTTATTAGTGTGAATGTCAAACGGGAGAATGATTATTCATTCCGTATTGAAACTTGTTTTGACGAAAGTAAAAGTTGGAATACCCTTGGTATCTCAATTCTATAGGGGTTGTTAACCATTGTTGCTATAAGGCCCAGACATAATGCAAGTTTTACTGAGAAAGCTCACGAGAGATCGGACTTTACAGTGAATCCTTAGAATTTATATCACGAGGGATTGGTTATAATGATTTTAAGCTGCAATGATATGAAACTTGATGATTAAATATGTATGTCTTGAGTCCTCATTGTTATTCTAGATTAGGGATCCAATTTCCAACATAATTTGCGTATCTGTGTTTAATTCTCAAGTATCTTACCTATTCTAGATTTAAACTCAACTTTTTAGATAGATTTTTATTTTTTTTATCTCATGAACAATTCAACCATACTATCCTGTGAATATTGTATAAATTGTATATAAATCATTCTTTTGTCTATAAGTTTATTTTCATTTACCATAGTGACTAGGAAATTACTGTTGTTATTGGACTTTCAATCCCAGTGGAACGATATCTAAATTTTAAAAACTACAAACGATTGGTGCGCTTGCCAATTAATGACCCGGTAGTAAGCACGAACAGTTAAAACATTATTACCGGGCCAACACTTTACACGATCCATTCGGTGATTGACCCGGTCTGTATGTATCAGAGGCCCTCGTTTTGAAGTCGTCCATGTCAAGGGGTGGTTTTTTAGCCAGTGAGTTAGAAAATTTACCCGGGCGAAGGCCAATCTGCACGACGTGTAAGGCCACTTCGGAACTGAGGTCTCGGATTTGGATGGCTTGCTCGAAAAAGCGAGCCATGTATTGTTTTAGAGTCTTGTTAAGGAGCTGTTGTAGGTTCACCAGACTGTGAGAAGTCTTTTGCACTGCTCGGCTGGTAGCGAATTGGCTGAGGAATTTTTTGGTGAGGTGAGAGAAATTGGTGACGCTCCCCTGGGGAAGATGGGAGAATCAGCGCTAATTTAGTCAGCGTAGTAGGGAAGGTTCGGCAGAAAAGGGAATCTGCGCCCCGATGATCAGCATCATGGTGGTGAACATTGTGAGGTGTTCCTCAAGGTCTCCCCTGCCATCATACTTGTCCATGAACGGGGGTTTATAATTTAGGGGGGTTAGTGCGTCCATAATTCGCTCAATAGACGGGTGAGCGGCATAAGGGTGCGTGGGCCCATATTTCGTCGTCTCCTGTGTCTGGTAGGAAGCATGGCCATCGGTCTTGTAATGGGCGGATCGGGTGACATTGTAACATGAAGCTTCACGTTCCTCCTCTCTTCACTCGTGCAATTTTGCGTTCTCCTGTTATAGGTTCGCTACGGTATGCTGAAGAGCTTTTACCATGCTCTTTAATTGTTGCAATTGATCACCATGATTGGATTCCTACCGTTGTCTGACATCTTCTTCGCGGCCGGTGTTGCGCGTGTTTACCATCTGCGCCGTTTAGGGCTAGCTGAATCGGCTGAAGCAAGGTAGTAGGATCCGTTTTACCAGACCCCACGGTGGGTACCAAAATGTTTACAACGAGAACTAGGATTATCAAAAACCCTAGAGAATTACTCTAGGGAATTAGGGTTTATTCTCTTAATTATGTCACTTAACCCACAAACGTGTTTACAAGCCGTATTTATACAAAGGCTAGCCCAGGCCCACGAGACTATAGCCAACATAAGATTAATCATAGAATTAATTGTCTATTAATGATGGAGGGATTAGGGGGTCCAGTAGACCCCTCTCCGACCCTAGATGGGAACCGACTTCATTTTATCATTGTCCCAAGTGAACTTTATTGTATGCAATAAGAGTTTTGCGTTGCTCAAATTTCAATTAAAGTACATTTGAGGATTTTTCCATTGTTATGATTCCATGTTACGATTTTAAGTCTGCTCAAATATTATATCAATGTCAAATGTTTCCATTAGTTACGTCTAGTCTAGAAAGGACCACTTTAAACTTTGTTATGATTGAATAACATGCTGAAACATTTTAAAAATAAAGGATCAACCTGAAACTAAAAATTAAAATAGAAGACTAAAATATTTTGAAAAAAAAGACCAAAATATTTTTTAAAAAACAAGATAATGAAATATTAATCTAGCCTTTTTTAAAAAAAATAAATAAATCATAACTATACGTACAAACATGAATCTATTGGTAAATGATTCCTTATACCATGATAATAAACTACTGCTTTTAGTCGTAAAACTTGTTATTATGTAATTAAAAAAAAAACACGGGAACTTTTATTTACTTTTATCATTGAATCTACTTGTAAGTCTGCATAACTTTTCTTTATCTCTCTTTTTCTTTTTTAATGTTTTTGTA
The DNA here is from genome assembly GCA_037962975.1 of Clitoria ternatea. Classification (NCBI taxonomy): domain Eukaryota; kingdom Viridiplantae; phylum Streptophyta; class Magnoliopsida; order Fabales; family Fabaceae; genus Clitoria; species Clitoria ternatea. The sequence continues at coordinate 72,577,973 of CM075672.1, forward strand.
AGGATTCTATCAATAACCCCTTCCTATGGCCATGTCTCCATTTCTCCTCTTTTCATGTCATTATCCATATTTCTTTTATTCATGTACCACTCTTTTAATTATCTATTAAATTTATTGAATTTTAAAAATAAAAAAGAAAGAAAGAAATTGATAAAGGAATCCACCTCCTCCATTCCCCTTTTTAATTATTATACTGATGACTTGCCCAAGATTGAAGGGTGGTAGTGGTCCTCTCTCGCTCTCTCTCTAATTTATTTAAAAAAAAATTCTGTGGGACAGACAGTGCTACCCTCTCACAGGGACCACTGGCATGCATCGCTAAAGAAATGAGTATTCATAATCTATTTGTTACCCATAATTAAAATATTAGCAACCTGCTTAAGAAAAGCAAGTAATGCACCATAACAATTACCATCTCGATTAGATCATACTATTGAAAATTAATCATAGCATTAAAAATATATTTTGTATATCTGTTGCTGGGCTAGCAGAGTACCATATTGTCCATGAAAATGACGTGCTTGTCATTCTCTTAAAAAAAAATTAAGACAGGAATAATTATAATCACAATGAGAAGCCAAACATCTCTCTCATGCAACATGGCCTCAATCATTAAATATTATGATTGTGTTTGATAAAAGTATAGTTAAATGAAAGCATTCCAAATCATTGAACGTATACATCGTTGGATAAGAAATTGTTCTAACTTAATACTCCAATACTGCCAATGGTCTTATTTCTTCTAAGGTATAATTAACCGAATTTTCAATAATCAATGAAAATAGTTAAGGGATAATTAAATATATTTGATTTTAAAAATAATATCCCATTATAATTTTATCATTATAAGCTAAATTAAATATCATTGGATATCATTGAGATAATAGTAAGTATATTTAATAACATGTATACTATTTAATCTAATTAATAAAAGTAAATAAAAAATCAATAAATGTTTTATGAGAAGCGTAAGTATACCTTAAGAAAACTAATTTCTTTTCTAAGTATGCCATATATACAAAATCGAATGGAGAATGAGAAGTTCAAGTTTTGAATAATACAGTAGCATTAAATATTGAATCTTAATAATAAGTTTTGTTATTTATAAAATTTTAATGAGATAGTATAAAGTAAAATTTTAATAAGATATTATATAGTAAACCAAAAAGATTAAAACAAAAATGAAAGGCTTCCAAGGCGAAAGACAGAGTTTAAACTAATATCAAGTGGGGTGCACTTATGCTAGACCCATGTGATTTCGTTAGGGTGCTTCATTAAAATATAATTAGCCAAACAACTTCTAGTTCAATGTACTCTTAAATTTATAATACAAGCGTTGGCATGCCCAAATAAAACGATACACAATGTCTTAAATATTCAGCCACATACAGATAATGAATGGTAACAAAAGAGTAATAAATCCAACCCCTTACTTAACCCATTATGATTGACCATTGAAGAATTATAAATTGATTAGTTATATCCTATGGATACAGGTGTTTGAGTGAATTTAGGTGACACGATCCTCCATAAATGTTTTCAAGCCATCCTTGGTAATTCATATCAACAAATGAATCAAAAAGGATAATTGCATATATATATATATATATATATATATATATAGCAATTACAGATTTAGATGCAGATTCATTTTCAATTAGATTTTTAGTATAGATTTGGATCTCACTCTTTCCTTTCCTTGCCTTCGTGATACGAGACAGAAAGGGATCTACAAGTATTGCCCCAACCTAGAACTACCCTATCTAACATCTAGAGCTATTTTCAGTTTCCTGAGGTTCGCAGTGACAAATGGCAATTAACTATGAAATCTTTGAGTAGATTTAGTGGGTAATAATGAACAAAGTATAGTATCTGATTGATTGAAGTAGCTAGCTTAGTAATGAGGATGCAAGAAAATAATCTGAGAGAAATGGCACAAAAAAGTGGCTACGTTGTGAGATGTAGAATGGATTCACTTATGTATGATTAGGTGACTAGCAATCAATACTTGTACCCCAAAAAATAAAGGGTACTTGAAACTTGAAAGACTCAAAGCATGATTGTGCAGATACCAGGACTTGTCGGTTGTAACTAAACTGTGATTAAAAGTAGGCCAATAAAAGCTCAAATTAGAAACCCAAAAGTCATTCAAAAAATTTTGCTATCAACATATGAATTTTTCTCTGTTAAAGTGTGCAGACAAATATTATTGAATGTAATATTTGCAAATTAGCTAGCTAGCCTATGAATTCTCATTCCAGGGTGAATAGTGTGGGGATTGTTCAAGTGTTATGTTTCAAATAAAAAAAATACATGAATAGTGTTCATATTAGCAAATTGAGCTTACAACATGTGGTTTGAGAGAGACTTTAAGGACCAAGCGAAGCCTCAACTTTACAGTAATTAGTTGCTTTTTTGTCAAGCATACAAGAGAAACCCATCAATTTAGAACAAAATGCATATATAGAATGCTCATATCTATAGTAATAGTAATACACTAGATTTAAGAGCTCATAAATTGCCATTCAGTTGCTAATTAATATGTTCACTTGCTTCACTGGAATAATAAATCGTAAAACACAGACAATTAGCATTGAACCATAGCTAAGGTAAATCCAAGAAAGATCAACATAAGCAGTAAGTTATGAAGCACCTTTGCATTTAAAAATTGATTGGTAGTTTAAAGGTGCAAATGGCTCTCCTCAGCATCTCCAAGTTGAAATTGACATGAGGTCCTTCCTTTGCCAGCAAAGAACAAGGGAAGATTGTCTCTTCTCGACATGGAATCCCCTACCAGGAGTCCTTTGCACCAAACACTCTGCCTGCGACTCCGTAAAGTTGCTGAATGTCAACGGCGAAAATGCAGATGACAACAGAAGGCTTTTCCAAGGAAGTGTTCTTCTTTCCTGCAAATGTTGACGACCCAAAACAAGCTTCTCCAGTGCTGGTTGAAGATAATACTTCTCAATCATATGAAGCACATCTGGGTGAACATTAACAGCATCAAGAGACTCGAGCAAACCTGAGTAAAACTGAAGTGCCAAAATCATATGCTGAGGAAACGGTGCATCAGTTCGATCACAACTTGTATCCAATGTAACCACAATTTTTGGCACGAGTTGCTTCACAAAGCGAAGAGCCAAAGGAAGATACGATGGATAGTTTGCAAAGGAGCCAATAGGCAAGTTAACTACAACAGCTTCGCAGTCCCGAAGCGGCTGGGGCCAGGAAGCAGAATTTAAAGACTCAAGACTCAGAATCTCAAGTTCAAAGGACATGTTAATTTCAGCAGCATAGTGCTTCAAATTCTCATGAGTGAAACTAAGCTCAATTTCATCATGGTGAGAGGGTGACACAAATGCAGTGATCTTGAGTTGAGGTGCACCCCCATTCCTGAGTGCCAACTCCTGCATGAAAGAAGACCATTGTCCCCCAAACCCAATATCAAAGTCTATTATGTGAATTCGATCAAACCCTTCCACAGCTTCAAGCAGTGCTTGGTTACAAGTGAAATTGGCAAACTGCAGAACCGGAGAGACTTCTGAGAATGATTTGTAAGCGCCAATCTTGAGCAATAGAGCCGTGGGGGAGAACGTCAAGGAACTGTTGCCGTGATTTGAATGGAGGAGTAATTGCAAGGCCTCCTTGAAATAGAAAGCAGCCCTCTGAAAAGGCTTCCCAATGGGAGAAAGTTGGTGATTGAGCCGCGCCAATATCCCATGCGCGTGTTCCGGATTACCGACATCGATCAGCTCTGCAGCCTTGAAAATTTGTTCAATTATAGCCTGCTGAAGCTGGTGGGTCGCCAAGTCTTGGCCACCGGGGCTAACCATTTTCTGCTTTGGTGCCACCACCAGTGGTGACCTCTGCTGCAGAAGGTGAGGAAGCAATTGCAGCTGTTGTTGCTGCGGCCTACAAAGAAACTGCTCTTGGCCAGAATCTGAAAAAGGTGTCTTGGAAGCCTCATAATTCGGGCCACAATTCAGGCGTTTCGCCGGAGGCTGAGGGAGAGGCTGATGGTGTTCTTGTAGCTGGGAATATGTCAATGGAAAAACCAAACCTGGGTTGGGCATAAACTGGGGAGAATTTTGGTTCAAAATGAACTGAGGATTGATAGCTTGCATCTTCTCGTCAAGAGGCTCAATTGGTGGTGGTTGTTGTTGATGTTGGGGCTGTACCACACCCTGTGGGAGTGAAACTGGTGAGAGAGTGGTAACTGAAGCAGGGAATCCAGGATTTAAATTCCCACCTGAACCAACCCTTCCAACATTGAAAGGGAAATCAGAAGAATTACCAGGAACAAAGTTGTTAACACTAGAAATAGGGTCAAGCACAGAACTTTGATCCACCAAACCAAAACTCACTCCAACCCCATCCTGAGATCCAGTTCCAGCGTGCAACAGCTTGGTCAATCCCAAAGAAGGGTCCTCAATGTCCCCCATAATCAACTTGAGAATGGAGTTTTGATCCTGACCTGGTGACTCAGACAACACACTCTCCCAATCCTCCATTCCCACCCCACATTCTAACGGTGGCTTGTTCTCCTTGGCCGTGCTGTCCGTGGAGGAAGACACTGTAGAGGAGGGTGTTGGAGGGCTTGCGTTTCTTTTGAGGTCCAAACCACAAGTGGGCTCAATGCCCACATAGCAACACCTTTGCTCTTGCTGTGGAAGTGGAAGCAACAACGAATCTGAAACAACAGCACCACCACCAGAACCAAAATCCAACACCCCTTTCCCTCTAAATTCCTCAAAGGGTAGGGGCACGGCCTTCATCTAAATCAACACCAACCAACAAGTTTTGTACTCAACCCAACAACAACAAAATGAGCTTCACTTAAGGGACTCAAAATAGCATTTTGCGCTGAAAACAAAACACAAAGATCTGAGCTTTAACACACTAGTTCTCAAACACATGCAACAAAACCCATTTAGCAACAACAAAAGGCTCACCTCATTCCTTCATCTTCTTTCACTTGCACACCTTATTGTTTTTTCTCCAATATCCTCTTTTGTTGTTTCTCTCTCTCTCTTTTATATGGTGGTTCAAAAACCCATCTTTGTTCTTCTTGTGGTGTGCACAGTACAAAAGAAAGAGAAAAAAAGCTATAAATGGGGGGTTTTTCTTTCTTTCGCTTGTCTGTGGAGTACCCTTGTCCTCCTTGTGTTTTCAGCTGTGGATGGATGCGTGCAACATATAAAAGTGGTAAAGTGTTTCGTCGTGTTAACAAAGGTTATCTAGTTGTATTTTTAAAATTACAGGTTTAAATTTTATTTTTATAATATTTTTTATAACAAATTATTTTTAAATATCTCTATAAATATCTTATTAAATGTTAACATTAAGAAGGAAAATTTCAAACTAACTCATTTAAACTTTTAATTTAGAAATATGCTATCTCGATGTGTTTTTCTCTTAAATTTTTAGGATTAATAATAATAATAAAATATTTATGTGGCTTTTCTCTGTAGACGTTGTTATCTCGCATGGTAGGGTCTCTGTCACACTCTGTCCCCACTCGCAGATGTAGTGCGCACAATTTATAGTTTTTGCTTGGGAAAGGTGTACGTTAATATTATCACTTCATTAGTTAATATTCTTTAATTTTTATCGAATTATAGTTTAGACCGAGTAATTAGAGATGCGGGCTCCGGTACGTGTGAACCTTAAAAATAAATTTCAAAAAAAAAAAGTTAATAATTAAAAAAATTCAATAACAAAACACCTAAAAAAAACAGGTCGAATATAAGTCGGTTCATAGACAGCCCGTGTCTTTTTTTTAATTTTTTAGTATTATTTATTAGTTAATCTAGCAACATGAGAAGTACTATTTATTAGTTTGTGTTTTTATAAACAGGTTTTTTTAAGAAATCTTGTTGATTTTATAACATTTGTGTGTTAGTATTATTAGTAACATAGTAGGTAATGTTTTATTTATTTTAATTTTCAATTGTAGTACAAAAACAAACATATTTCTTACAAGAAAAGTCATTGATTTTATAACATTGTTTGTCTAGCAATAGTTAATTAATTTTAATGGCACAAAATTTTTTACAAATGTAGATTCAGATAAATTCTACTAAATTGGTTCAGTTTTTTGTAATTCAATTTTTAAAAAAGTTAATTTTTTAATAATTTTTTTAAAAAATGGGTTGTCCGATCAAGCCAGCAACCCGTTAAGGGCCAGGTTAGGGTCTTTAATTTCAAGACCTAAATTTATGCAGGCCTTTTTTGCCCCAACCCTAAGTAGCCCGCAACTCGATAAAACTTGACCCGTTTAGGGCTACCCGTCTAAATTGTCAGTTATACGAGTAATGCATGAGGAAGGGATGTATCATATGAGAAAGTTTTTTTTATGTAAGAGTGAGAGGAACGAATTTGGGCCTTATAACCATAACTCTCACATAAGATAAGATTTCTCATATGATTTGTACAAGGAAACTTAGATTTTTTATGTATATATATTTGCGATTCATAAAATAAAATATGTATATATTTCGTATTCGATTTTTTAACTAATATATATATATATATAACGAAATTTAACAAAGTTATTAAAATATTTTTATGCAAACAATAACAAAATATCATCATAAGTTTATAATGCATAATATCTTTTAAAATATATTCCAATAGTTAAGAATTAAAAGTATTGAAAGGAACTTAAACTAATTTTTCCAAAAAAAAAAAATAACTCAAGGTTAACTCCCTATTTTGGACGTGGAAAATTAAACTTACTTAATATACGAATGCGTGTATGTAAAATATAAAAAAAAAAAGGCTTTGAAATATTTAAACTTGAGGCCCTAAAATTACAAATAGCACACTTTAATCAGTACATAAGTTCTAATTTTTAATTATATAGCATAACTTTTCACTGTTTTTACCGTCCTTCTTTTTTTTTAACATTTTTATTGCCACTTCTTTGGAATAGATGTTTGAAAATATTTTAAAAAGAAAAACTAATATATTAAACATATTCTAATATAACTATTTTGTAACATACATTGAATAATAAAAATAATATTTATTATATTAGAAATATTTTACATATATTTATACTCAAATATTAAAATTTAGAAAGTATATATTTAAATTCATTAAATATATTTAAAAATGTTAAATACATTAAATATATTTATAAATATATTATAATAAATTAATAAAAATTATATTTAACATACTAGAAATAGATTAAATATATCAATATATTTAATATATAATATTTTATCTTAAATACTTCTTATACGTAATTATATGAAAAGAATTAAATGTATTCAATATATTCATTAATTTTAATAAATTAAAATAGGAAATATATAAAATATTTAATATATTTAATATTGATCTGAGCCTAATACCGGTTCCAAAGAAGTTGTTAGAAGTTTCATCGTTAGCCACACTAGACCTGACCAGCCTCGGACCAGATAGTTATCAGTCTTGCTAGAGTGAGACTTCGTGAAATACCTACACCGGTTTTATCTCTGTTAGTCCTCAAATTTTCAATAAAAGCTTGAATAAAAATTTCATAAAAATTATAAAAATTAGTTTAATTTGTTAGAAAATTAGGATTTAAATTCAATAAATGGATGTTGTTGGAAATAATCTGCCCTTGATCAATTTTCTCTAGTTTTGCAGTGAAAAAGTTAAGAAATCAAGAGAAAATTACACTTGAGGAGCTGACGCGTAGCCTCACCCCACGCGTAGCATCAACAGCTATTTTTGATGCTGACGCTACGCATCACAGCCACGCGTAGCGTCAGTGCTGCGTGGTCTCCACCTCCACTTTGACCAACCACGCCACTTGGACCCAATAATGGGCACTCCACTCAGCCACAAGGGCCATCCCACTCACCATGAAAGGCCAAAAATCGGTGGAGACATGTCCATATGGCCAAGCATGATCAAATTTAATAATTTGAAGTGGCCATTATCAAGTGTTTAATGGAGGCTGAGTCAGGGGTGTGACGCGTAGCGTCACAGGGACCCGTAGCGTCAGCACCCTTGCTCAGCCCTATAAATAGGGCCATCCAACACCATTCAAATCATCTCATCCCATCCCATTCCATAGCATTTCTTTTCTCTCTTGTGCTCGACTTTGAGTACTTCTTTTGTGAGTTGTAGTTCTAGAATAGTTTTCTAGATACTTGAGTGTGTTTCGGTGTATTGTGATCATTGTATCGTGAAGTTCCCATCGTCTTCGTAATGTCAAAATCTGTAAGTGTTGTTTCTACTTTCACCATGTGTAACTAATTTGTTTATGTTGGAATTGGTGAACTAATCTATTGAGTATAATGTTGTGAATTCGACCTCTGCATGTTTATGATTCAAGTCCATGTTAGTATTTTAACCTTTTATTAATATGAACGTCAAACGGGAGAATGATTTTCATGTGTATTGAAACTTGTTTTATTAGTATGAATGTCAAACGGGAGAATGATTGTTCATGCCGTATTGAAACTTGTTTTGACAAAAGTAAAAAGTTGGAATACCCTTGGTATCTCAATTCTATAGGGGTTGTTAACCATTGTTGCCATAAGGCTAGTCTTAATGCAAGTTTTTACTGAGAAAGCTCACGAGGGATCGGACTTTACGGTGAATTCTTAGAATTTATATCACGAGGGATCGGTTATAATGATTTTAAGCTGCAATGACATGAAACTTGATGATTAAATATGCATGTCTTGAGTTCCTCATTGTTATTCTAGATTAGGGATCCAATTTCCAACATAATTTGTTTATCTGTGTTTATCTCAAGTATCTTACCTATTCTAGATTGCAACTCGTTTTTTTAGATAGATTTTATTTTCTTTTATCTTATGAACCACTCAATCATGCTATCCTGTGAATATTGTATAAATTGTATATAAATTATTCTTTTGTTTATAACTTCCTTCCCATTTACCATAGTAAATAGAAAATTACTGTTATTATTGGACTTTCAATCTCAGTGGAACGATATCTAAATTTTGAAAACTACAAACGATTGGTGCGCTTGCCAATTAACAAACATTTTTGCTGTGTGTTTGTTGTTGTTGTTTTCTTTTTTATTAATAAATTTTCATATTTAGTATTTGTTATACTTTCTTGCATAAGAATAAATTTGTATGAAATTTTGAATAAATTGTATTATTTGAAAATATGTGTGTTACTTTCTTTATAATTCATAAAAAAAACAAAAATATGTGTGGTGTGTTTTTACGTAGTTATTCGTTTTTGCTTATTTTTCAAAAAAAATAATCCAAAAATAAATTTTTTATCTTTCAATCAAATTTTTGTTAGTTAATTTATACACTTAGAGTTTTTACACAATAAAACTTAAATTTGTAAAATTAATTATCAATTTTTTTTTATAACTTAGGAATTTTGATAAATTTAATTACAATAAGTTTATTAACCATCAAGCAAATTTCAATAACCCGGTGAGCAGAGAGATATTTTTTTTTTAAACACTTGAGGGTTTAATCGACATATTTTCAATTCGAATTGATTTTGCTTTAATCTCTGATTTGTGTTGTTGTACAGAGAATTCGAGAAAATGATCAAGGCACATTTATTGGTGAAACGAAACCTTGGGCCAAACAGCTTACCTTGGTAAAAAGTCTTTTATCCTTTGCAAAGCCAATTTGAGCCTAAAATAAAATTCTTTGGTACCCTTAAAACCTAAATTTGTTTTAACCATTTCCTATACTTGATTGATTAAAAGAGCAGTTGAAATAAATGAAAAATATTTTGAGTGTTCTCACAAAAATGGGGAGTGAAAATAAGCAACTTGATTCTTTTCAAAAAGTATGAAAAAAGAAATCAAAAATAGTGAAAAGAATCAAGTTGGGGGTATTTATTTTTCATCAATAAAAGAAAATGAGAAGTTTGGGTCAAGAAAAAGCCTAAGAATTATAAAATGCTCTTTTATGATTTCAGGTTTTTAAATTCCAAGAAAAACCATTACTTCTTGAAAACCAAGCCTCATTACAACCCGTGAAAAGACCTTGTGATTTTCGAATTAACTCGGTATAAATAACCATTGATTAGATGACAAACAAAGTTAAATTCGTTTGATTTTATGATTGATTGAGTGAAATAGGTTACCAATTGCATAGAGATAAACACTTGTGAGGAAAGCCTGAAATTCTGCTTGATTGTTAATAGAATATTGTAAACAATTTTATCATTAGACCTTTGTTATATTTGATATCAATTTTTGATTATTACAAATTAGTTAAATTGTGTAATTATTTTTTGTGGTAAATTTTCGGACTAACTTAAAAATTTGATTCCAAATTTCTATTTTTTCTTATTTTTCTCTTGCTCGAGGACGAGCAATGTCTCAAGTTGGGGGTATTTGTTAGTCCTCAAATTTTCAATAAAAGCTTGAATAAAAATTTCATAAAAATTATAAAAATTAGTTTAATTTGTTAGAAAATTAGGATTTAAATTCAATAAATGGATGTTGTTGGAAATAATCTGCCCTTGATCAATTTTCTCTAGTTTTGCAGTGAAAAAGTTAAGAAATCAAGAGAAAATTACACTTGAGGAGCTGACGCGTAGCCTCACCCTACGCGTAGCATCAACAGCTATTTTTGATGCTGACGCTACGCATCACAGCCACGCGTAGCGTCAGTGCTGCGTGGTCTCCACCTCCACTTTGACCAACCACTCCACTTGGACCCAATAATGGGCACTCCACTCAGCCACAAGGGCCATCCCACTCATCATGAAAGGCCAAAAATCGGTGGAGACATGTCCATATGGCCAAGCATGATCAAATTTAATAATTTGAAGTGGCCATTATCAAGTGTTTAATGGAGGCTGAGTCAGGGGTGTGACGCGTAGCGTCACAGGGACGCGTAGCGTCAGCACCCTTGCTCAGCCCTATAAATAGGGCCATCCAACACCATTCAAATCATCCCATCCTATCCCATTCCATAGCATTTCTTTTCTCTCTTGTGCTCGACTTTGAGTACTTCTTTTGTGAGTTGTAGTTCTAGAATAGTTTTCTAGATACTTGAGTGTGTTTCGGTGTATTGTGATCATTGTATCGTGAAGTTCCCATCGTCTTCGTAATGTCAAAATCTGTAAGTGTTGTTTCTACTTTCACCATGTGTAACTAATTTGTTTATGTTGGAATTGGTGAACTAATCTATTGAGTATAATGTTGTGAATTCGACCTCTGCATGTTTATGATTCAAGTCCATGTTAGTATTTTAACCTTTTATTAATATGAACGTCAAACGGGAGAATGATTTTCATGTGTATTGAAACTTGTTTTATTAGTATGAATGTCAAACGGGAGAATGATTGTTCATGCCGTATTGAAACTTGTTTTGACAAAAGTAAAAAGTTGGAATACCCTTGGTATCTCAATTCTATAGGGGTTGTTAACCATTGTTGCCATAAGGCTAGTCTTAATGCAAGTTTTTACTGAGAAAGCTCACGAGGGATCGGACTTTACGGTGAATTCTTAGAATTTATATCACGAGGGATCGGTTATAATGATTTTAAGCTGCAATGACATGAAACTTGATGATTAAATATGCATGTCTTGAGTTCCTCATTGTTATTCTAGATTAGGGATCCAATTTCCAACATAATTTGTTTATCTGTGTTTATCTCAAGTATCTTACCTATTCTAGATTGCAACTCGTTTTTTTAGATAGATTTTATTTTCTTTTATCTTATGAACCACTCAATCATGCTATCCTGTGAATATTGTATAAATTGTATATAAATTATTCTTTTGTTTATAACTTCCTTCCCATTTACCATAGTAAATAGAAAATTACTGTTATTATTGGACTTTCAATCCCAGTGGAACGATATCTAAATTTTGAAAACTACAAACGATTGGTGCGCTTGCCAATTAACAAACCCGGTGGTGGAAAAGAACTGTTGAGATGCTATCGCCGGGTTAACAATCTCCTTCTACACATTCCATGTCATGTGTCCATGACCGGAGTCATCATGGCAATCTATATATGTCTACCGGTATAGCACATGACCGAAGTCAAGGAAGTGTCATGAGTAAGTACACGACATATCGGCCCTTATCATGCAGCGAGTGTTAGGACCTTTTGCACGTGTGGCAGTTTTATCTTTGGTTTATGGATTCTATACTGACACATGCCACATAGAAGGTTCCCACTATCACTCCCTATAAATATATCTCATTCACACCTCAAAGGTAAGGTGTTACTTTCACTAAATCCACGCTTTTATACTCTAATATTAAGTATCTGTATTGACTTAAGCATCAAAATGTCTTTGTAGGTGACACCACATCTCGCCTATTAAAGCGTTATGTTGGTGAGATGACCGAAGAAGGCACTGGGACTTGACGATATCACAACGAAGAAATAAATCGTCATCTTAACCGAAGCCCTATTCTCACATTCATAAGCACTTCCTTCACAATCTTGGACGCCTCACCAACGTAGGTTCCCAACCTTGGATGACCGTATCTGACATATACCCATCGGAGATTTACATGCCTCATGTGTGAACTTCAAGCGAGGTAACAATGTAACATCCCAAATTTTAGAATATAAATTATAAATATGAAAATGATTAATTATTTGACACCCAAAACATGTAGGTAATTAACTAAATATTAATGTGAATTATCAGTAAAATAAAATTTACTAAACCCGATTAATTTCATTCATGATGTGAGACCCATTAAATTATTTTTTGACATTAGATGGCTTAGGATAATAAGATAACTATGGTGAGTATGAAGTTATGTTCAAATTAATTTTTAAAGTTGAGAAAGGATTTATTCGGACACTGGACATAATTACAATCGGTGAAAATACGAGTGAAAATAAAATTAAGAAAAATACAAAATCCCTTATTTCTCTCTTGCATGTGTCGTACTCATTGCCTCACCTTTTCATTGCATTACACAATGGATAAAAGAACATGTTTGACTATTGGACAAAAGCAAAATAAATTTGGTGATGGGATGATATTACACAAATTTGTGGCTTGAAATATGTTTGAAATGGTAAATGAAATTGAAGGAAATTGTTGTTGATGATTTTAGTAAAAACCCTAGGTTTTGGAAAAATGTGGGTTATGGTAGAATTTAGGGAAAATGTATTTGTTGCCATGAGAATAATTAATGGGTATGGAAATGAGTCTTGGAATGATTGACATGAACTATTGGTGGTAAAAGTTGGAGGAACCAAGAAAAAGTAATGAGGGCTAAAGCTAATAAATGTGGTAGAAGTGTTTTTCTTGGTATATTGACATGGAAAATCATGATGAGGCGTTATGGAACATTGAGAACCCATTATGGATGATGGGTGAAGAAAGTAAAGTGAATTGGTATTTTGAGAACATTAGGTGTAGTCATTTAAGTGATAGAAAACATTGATTAAGGAAAATAAATTCTTAAAACCTAATTGATCCGGGGTGCTAACCAATTTCCTGAGGATAACCAGGGTGGCATTATAGTAAAGCCACGTCATCGAATTACCTATCTAAAAATGGTTTAGATAGCATATCTGGGGTCTAAGACTCATGGCAACTACGGCTCCAAGACTATGACCCTGGTCTTATCCTGACAACCAGACAATCAGTCAGAATCGGTATGGGCTGCTTATCCTTGCAAACGTTGTAGCTACAGTAAGTTAGGAAGAAGGTCAAATCAATTCCCATGCTAAGGTAAACACTATAAATACAACTCATTTATTACTGAAGAAGGATCTGATCTAATTGGAGAGATACCTACATAATACCATATTTTCTATAATACCGTACTGACTTAAGCATCGAAGAATCTTTTATAGGTTCACCTTCGGTGTGTTCTCTTGACCTCGGTGCGGACAAAGAACATCAATTCCATCCTTAACTTGACGAACCTAGGATTCCAACTGAACCTGGGTGTAAAATACCGTACTCCACTAAGACGGTATAAAAACTGAGTGAGAGAGAAGTAACCACGGGTAGGGCTATTAAACCTTGACTCCGGTCAAGATAATCAACCCTTGACCTCGGTTCCAGAACAGAACACTAATAAAATGTGAAACTAAAGTCTAAAAAGCATTTGGAACATATTGAAGTCATGTATATAATTATTTGTGTATTTGAGATTGATAATGATGATTGGCTAGGTAATTGGTTAAGTTTAAACATGTATTGAATGTAGGACAAAATCTTGGATGTTGTTCTTAACTTCTTTAGATTAAGTATCAACTTGAATATTATTCAATCAAAGAAAGAGAGATCCCTGTATTTTATGATGATACAAGTGTAATAAACCTATCAAAGAACCTTATTCAACACTCAAAGGCAAAGCACATAGAAGTGAAGTATCACTTTATCAGAGATTATGTGCAAAAAGGGATTCTGGACATAAAGTTTGTAGAAAAAAACCATCAGTGGACAGATATCTTTGCAAAGCCTCTGGCTGAGGCCAAGTTTGCTTTTATTAAGCACAATTTAAATTTGAGAGTTATTACATGAAAGGTCTGATACATGAAAGGTCTGATGCATGAAAAGCCATTGTATGATATATTTGATATTTGACTTGTCTGAACCCACACTCTCTTCTAAATATTTATGAGAGAAATTATTTATGTTTTTTGGAATTCGTGTTAATTGTCAATCATTTCATTTTTTTTCTCTTCGTACATTATGGTAGTAGTTACTACCTTTTGTGTAACTGTCATTTGAATGTATGTTCTCTCTCCTATTTAGTGGTCAGTTTTTGACTCTTTAAATTTTAGACTCTTCCTTTGTATTTTTTCTCACCCTTTGCTCGAATCCTTTTATCTCTCTCTCAAAATACCTTTTTCATTTCCTTAAACCCTAAACTTCCTCTTCTTCATTGAGTAATGACATTCAAAGTTTCAGACATCGTTGAGTCCTCTGTATTCAACATGAAGTAGCATAAACTTGATGGAAGAGGCATCTCAGAGGAAATAAATGGAATTGGTTGAACCAAGTTTTGCCATGACCAGGAGCCCTACTCACCTGCCCTGGTTCTGGAATTTTGGAAGACTACTACGGTTGCCAAGTCTAAGTTCATTATGTGGGGAAAGCTTAAAGGGAAAATTATTGAGATTTCTGAAGATGTCCTAGCTACTGTTACTGGATGCCCTGCAGTAGGAGAAGTTTACGCTGACGACTTTGATTATGAGGTTGTATCTTATTTTAAGATAAATGAGATGCTCTTTGGTACTGATTGCCCTACCAAACCAGTTTCTGGTAATCTACTTCGAAAGGTTAAGATGCTTCACTTAGTGATGAAGCAAGTTTTTCGCCCTAGGAAAGGAGCAAAAGATACAGTCAGCAAGCTAAATAGGTTCTATATGTACCACATGCTTACAAAAGAGAAAGTAAGTCTGCCCAATGTTATTATGAGTTACCTAATTTCTTTGATTAGAAAGAAGCAGAATAAAATTCCATATCCTATTGTGCTCATGAAAGTATTTGCCTTAGAGAATGTGTAAACAGACACTGTCAGTAACTGGGTGACTCCCTCCTCCTTAGTAAGCAAGTTACCTCCCTTCTCTCTCCTCTTAGACCAGACCATGGATAGCTCCCTTCCACCTCCTAAGAAGAAAAGGTCTGTACCCAAGAAGTAGAAAATTAAACCAGCCTCTAAGCGAACAAGTGAAAGAATAGAGTGTTCAACCAGAAAAGTCAGTAAGATGGTTCTTGATTTTTTCGATGAATCACTTTCTGATGATTCCAGTGAATCAGACTCTCCATTGAATATGGAACCTTGCCAGATGATCCCTTCTTCCTCCTCTACTCAGGCTACAGACCCTGTTGAGCCTAAAGAACCTGAAACTACTACTACCAAAGAGTATTATGACTCAGATGATAACATTTCCATTCGTTAGCTTCAGTATAAATCTGTTGCCCAATAGTTTGGCTCTAAGAAGCCAAAGAAAGTTATGCCCTCTGTAGCCTAGCAGACTTCTCAACAGTAACCTTTGCACTTATCTCAGCCCCAGCAGTCACAATAGAAGAAGCTGCTTAGTGATGAGATCTTTAAGATGTTTGTCTCTATGTAGTCTACTTTGCATCCTGAGGTCCCCTTCAAAGGATGGACTACATTGAAATGGAATAGAAAGTATGAAGAAGTGAGAGACAATTATCTGATGGTCATGAAGGAAAATCATGACAATTTGATGAAATGTGGTGGGTATCCTGGCTTCATAACTTATTTGAGATTTATTTGTGGTTTTTAAAGCATACCTCTGACCCTGATGTACGCAAATAGGGGCATATTGATTGGATAAACCGAATGTATGAGATTGTTGACACGTATCAAAATGATAAGCAATTCTTCAGAGCCTTCCTCAAAAGGAAGAGATCAAAATCCTCCTCTGGTACAGGTGCAAAGAGAGCAAGGTCTAACCCTTTATCCTCAAACCTTTCTGTTCCTTCTGCCTCTCATCAATCCCCTTAACCTATCCCTATCTCTGTTGAGCCTACCCCTCAGGCTCAGACCTCATCCTCCCTAGCCATTATTCCCTACCCTGACCCTTCTACTGTCAACCTTCCTTCTCAACAACCCCCTCTATTCGTTCCTCACCCTGATCTACCCACTTACACTTTTTATAAACCTGTTCTTGACCCTATTGATCTAGGTTATAAGAACCCTTATAACTTAGCCATTTTCAGTAATCCAAATTTTGATAGTCGTAGACTCCGTATTCGACCCTCTAAACCCAGATATTTCCCTCTCTTTCCTATAAAATGCCTACTACTCTATCCTGACTTGTTCTCGCCTGATGATATTGCCTTGCATCAAGTGCTAATTGTTGAATAGGCTTTTATGGCTCGTGATTTGAAGTATGGTGTAACAACTCTGGACTCTACTACAATCAAGAACAGACCAATCACCACCCCTTGGAAGAAGATCTTGTTTGCTCCCACTAGAAGACCCTAGCTGACTACTTGGATTTCTTTGGGCAGAATAAAGAAACCCATGCCTCTGAAGTTTAAGCCTCATCACAAAGGTCCTCTTTGACCTAGGCAACTTCTTGAAGCCAATCATGCCAGCATTCTATTTGCTCCCAATCTAACAGAAGCTTATGCTGATGCTCTATGGTGCCATTTTCTATGGTCAATTCAAGAAGAAGGATCTTCCTCCTCTCACTCTTTTCCCGCCAATCCTATTTTTCAATATCATCCCTCTATTATTTATTTTACTTTGCCTTTTTTATTTATTGTTTAGACTTGTTATTTTACTCTTGTCTCCTTAGCTGCATCACCTGTTTTCAGCTCTTCTCTAACCCATGACTTGTTGTTAGGATCTCAATTATGCCCCTCTTTTATTGATATCAAAAGGGGAATATATTAGAAGTCTTTTGTGTTGGGTGGTGTTAAGATAACAAGTCTAGTCTATTATTTGTTATTTGCTCTGTTGTATGTCATTTTGAATTTATTAATGAAGAATATCTTGTTCTACTTGATTTGAGTAAACCTTGTAATATCTTCTAAGATAAGCACTGATTTTTGCACTAAAAATTACAAGTTTTATTTCTTATATTAAAAAGATCTATGGACTTAAAGAATTCTTATACTTATTCTATTGATGTGCATAATCTGATAATATATCCTCCCTAAATCATGGACTTCATTTATGAAAAAGACTTGATGTTTGCTATCAATAAATAGGGGGATATTATTGAAGAAAGGTCTACTTGAAAAACATTTTACTAAGAAATATTGGACTAGACCCCAGTGCTTACGCCCTCTGATTTGCCAATAATATACATCAAGAACTTTCATTAGTAAATGAAGTCTATATATCTTGTGACTAATATGTATACCTAAGTGGTTGAAGATACAAGGCTTAAGCTATAAAACAAAGAGGGAGTCCTTGCATTCAAAAGTCTGATAGGATGACCAAAAGTCTGGTAGAAGCACTCAATCAGATTTCAAACTTTATACACAAACAAAAAAAGAATTTATCTTTTTTCAACGTTCTTAATTTTATTTAAGTGATGCATTGAGACTCATGCCCTTATCAGATATGCGTGCTTATCATCAAAGAGCACAAGGAACAAAATCAAGCTCAACAGCCAAAGTCAGCGTACCTACCTCTATGCATAATTAGAAAAAGCTAGAATAATTCAGAAGAAATGTCAATATATCTCAGAATGTTTCTCAGTACCGACTTCTGATCTTTTGCTCTATCAAGATATGAAACAAAGATGGCTTCATACATTGGAAATACATAAGAAACCTTTTTCCATGAAAGAGCTAAAGAAGCCTGCTACCAGACCCCTGAATCTATTTAATCACTAAAGGTCTGGTACTTTAAAGTTTAAGGCAAAAACCTTCACAGCATTTCCAACGATTATATCTCCTTTCAAGAAGCAGAAACGGTCATTTTTCCAGCACCTATTCATGCCAAGGAAGACTGAATTACAACATATACAACACTCACCAGCTTTCATCAAAAATTCTCTTGAGTCAAATTCCCTCTGTATTCATTCTTCTCTTATGGACAGAGACCTTTTTTTGTTTTGCCTCTTGCAGACCTTGGTCTCGTGTCATAACTTAGTGTACAATTTCATTTGTATATTGGTCATACACTAAATTCTATGAGTTACTATTTCTTTCTCAAACAAACTATAAAGTCTGGTGTGTTGTCAAAATTTGTTAGTGTGGGAAACATTGTTGGCCTGAAGAGGCTTTTGAAAGAATACTTGGGTTTGAGCCAGGAGTGGCTTATTGAAAGAATGCTTGGGTTTAAGCCAAAAATGGCTGGAGTCGAGAATACTTGTGGCACTAGTCTGGTGCTGTTATTGTAAAGGAGATTTTATAATAATGGAAATCCTTCAAGTTAGAAGGGACTGAACTTAGCTTCTGAGTTGGAAGTGAACCAATATAAATTCTGTGTTAATCTCCTTCCTTTTCCCTTTTGCATCATTTAATTACAAGTTTTATTTGGTTTGAATTTTTGCAAAAAGAGTCTCTGACTTATTCAACCCATCTTCTAAGTCAGACTTTGTACCATCAAGAACTATGAACAATGAGAGACCAATTTCGTTCACAAGGAATGAGAGAAGTTGAAAGAGATTCCTCTACCACCTTATAGGCTTCTTAAGGATAAGAACTAATGATAGGAGTGGATAAACTATTAGTAAGGTGACATTCTCGTAAAGCACTATGGTTGTCTAAAAACAAGCCACTATCATGCACCTCACTCTCTTTGTTTTTATTTTTCCTTTTTATCTCTTTTTTCTTTTTCATATACCTATTATGTTCGTTTAAATAATGTTGCTTTTTTTCTTCCATAACTTTAATATGTTTTTTCCTTAATTTTTCTCTTTTTTTTTCCCCTTTTTTAGAAGCCTTAATTTTCTCATTTCCTATATCATCAAATTCTAAAATATTTTTTCATAAATGTTTTACTAAGCTATGGATATCCTTAAGGATCCTCTTTGTTCTTTTCTTTCTCTCATGACTCATATTCATGACACTCTTACCCCTTAACTCATAGGAGTCTAATCTAGCATGGAGGAAACCTAATTGTTGTATTAAGGTCTCAAATTGAAGAGGTGTGTTATCTCTCTCACATTCACTAAAAAGAGACATATTCTCTGTTCATAAAACTACAAGAAGAATTAAGAGATAAGATGTTAGTCGGTTGACAAAGAAATAAGATAAGTAAGGAAAATAGAATTAAAGGAAAACAAGTAAGTATCTAACTATAAATAACCTAGAAAATTAATAGGTAATTCTAGTTGAAAGTGCAAAAATTAAACTATCCTGGCATGCAAAATGTTTTATACTAAGCTAGAAAGCAATTAAAAGCAAAATTAGTCATTTTTGCACAAAAAGTAAACTAGTACCTAAGCACACCACTCCTAGTTGAACTAAGAAAAATCCAAAATTAAAGTCCAATGTCCAAAGTCTTCAAGTCCAAATACAAGGACCAAAGAAAATTGACTAAAAAGGAAAAATGAAATACAACGGAAAAAGAAACTAAACTATTGTCTATTATAAAATATGTTTTCTAATACAAGTCTTTAAGTGCCTTCTAGCTTCTTCAAAGTTCTAAGTGATCCACCAAGCTACAAGAAACACTTAACTCAAGGGAAAATTGGTTAGCACAAAAAGATATTATTTTGGAAATTATTTTGTCATTCAAGTGTTTGTATTTTTACTCAAAAGTGCTTACACTCTAGTTCTCTTAAAAGAATTCCTAAATTTCTTAGAACAAATCTCAATCCTTATCTTTTTACACCAAAATGCTACCCCTAAAGGAAGTTACTTGGCTTATCTCAAGAATGCCAAAGAATAGACATACTCTAGGATAAAGCTTAAGAATGAAAAAGACAAGTAATAAAAGGTAAAATTTTTGAAGCTTAACCAAAGTGGAATTTGAGAGACAAAACTTGGAATTTGACAAGAAATAAAAGGTAAAATGAATAAAGCAACTAAGAGTGGAATTAATGTGACAAACTAAAAATTAAATGCATTTAAGAAAAGAAAACACTCAAAAATACACCTAGAAACTCTAGATTGCATGCAAAAAAGCATCCAACTTTTTCCACCACACAACACCAATATTTTGTTCAACTAATATGCAATTAAAGAGGTCAAAATAAATGGCTAAAGGATTGCACTACACATGTACACATTGCTGGAATTTTGGAAAAAAATAGGTACACACACTTTTTCTAATTTTTCACTTTAAAAAGAGGTTGAAGCCATTTTATTTATCAATATGAGTGTTATATATATATATATCAAAAAAAAATCTTAATGTTTTTTGAAACCATTTTTTTTATGTTAACATTATGGTAGAAAGAATATTATACTCCATTTAGACTTCAAACTTCTTACTTTAACCATGGTACTAATAATGAATATATCAATATTTCTTAATTTATTAAAAATTCAATTTATTCAGAAGTAATTCATAGGATTATGCATATTTTCTTAGTTAAAACAAAAAATAAAAAGCTTAAAGTGTAATTGGTTGGATCAAATCTATTCTTTGAAATAAACAACCCACACACTCCTTTTCCAAAAAACCAATACACCTAGTACGCTTAGATTTATTGATTTGTTACTAAAATATAAATATTAAACCTGAAACATCCGACAAGTAACCAATTGATCCGTCCTTTACAGGGGGTGTAAAGCTACGATCCTGAGACAGCTCAATCTGATACAAAGTAGTGTACATAAATACTCAGATGTAGAGTGTCTTTGTATGTTGAGGCGGAGTCTGAACCATACTGGGGCGGAGTGTAACTCGCAATGCGGCGGTGTGGTAGCCCGCCTGGAATTGCCTCTTGTGCTTTGACACGGAGTGCAGTATATACTGGGCGGTGTCCCAGTCCGCCTGGAGGAGTCTTCTCAGTCTTGACCCGATTGGGGGTGGTACCTGCAATCGTTCTCCGACGCTCAAGTCAGTATTTCAGAATACATTAAGACTTAGAAAGACAGTCAGAGAGAATTATGCAAGTAAGAGAGAGAGTAAGGTTCAGAAATGGGGGAAAAGCCCCTGTATACCTTTTTGCTGAGGTTTATATACCTGTTACTGGTGCTGCATTATTGGTAGGGCCCGTTCCTTGTTTTCTAGCATAAAGCAAGAAAGACAGTGGGTCCCTATGTCGTTCACGAGCACCGTTAGTGTAGTAGGTATTTCCACTTACTTGGGAAGCGTGAATGCTTTATTATTTTATTGTTATTCCCCTTTATGCGTGACAGCGTGATTCCCATTATTAACCTCTCAAGACAGAGTCAATCTCGTGCCGGGGTTGTGAGTATGGGTTCGCTACGCAGTATGGGAAGTTCAATATTCCGCCTGAGTTGAGCCTATGGCTTGGCGGAGTAATATGCATTCTGGCGGCGTTACCTGCCTAGGCGGGGTTACTTCCCTTGGCGGAGTAACTTGCCTTGGCGGAGTAACTTGCCTTGGCGGAGTTATGACCCTTGGCAAGGTAACATGCCTAGGCGGAGTATTGTGCCTTGGTGGAGTTATGACCCTTGGCAAGGTAACATGCCTAGGCGGAGTATTGTGCTTTGGCGGAGTTATGGCCCTTGGCAAGGTAACATGCCTAGGCGGAGTATCGTGCCTTGGCGGAGTTACTTGCCTTGGCGGTATGTACTCCGTATAGAAGTGATTATAATGTGCTCAATCGCGTACTCCTCTTGTTCAAAATGCTGATCTGGCAAAGCATTAAAGCCATGCTCTTAGGGGCCGGTGTTAGGACCGGATCATATGCCCCCTAGCTTGTTATAGTGACTGGCGGAGTCGCTTTAATGAGCTATAACACTTAAGTTTAGCTTTTGTAGGCATGGGTTTAGGCGGCATTTGCTAGTTCAGGATTTATGGACGAGTGTTTTCGTGCATTTATTAGCTGTCATCACTTGACACGCCTGTCATTAATGCACCTCGAAACCACGTTTTTTATTCTTCAGTCTCCCATTGCCACGTATGCCCTCGTAACGATTGCCATTCCAATGATGGGACATAAATGCGCGTGATGGCAATTGAGAACCGTTTTCGAGGTTATTACCGTGGGCCTTGGATTTTGAAAACGTGGCCCATGAAATATCTGCCCTTAGATATATCTATTGGTTTCAGCAAAAAAGGAACCGTCAGTGAGACAAATCCAACGGTTGTAAACGCATATTTCAATTTTAGAACCGTTGATGAGATTTATCTAACGGCTACAAATACATCTTCGAGATTTCTGAGGATTCGCTTATTTCCCCCCAAGCCATGCCTATAAATAGGTAAACTCTCAGAAGGGAAATGTTTTGCTTCATCTCTCACTTCGTATTTGTTCGCTGAAAGTGTTTTTGCTACTCTCTTGCGAGTTTATTGGTGTTTGGAGTTCTTCTATCTTTTAAAAGCTTAAGGTACTTGCTTCTTCCTCTTCTTTGCTTCTTCATTTCCATTGGGTTAGCTTTAGTTTTCCTTTTTGTGTGTTCGTAAAAAGGAAGATGAGAGGAAAGAGGTCAGAGTCTCATTCTAGAGTTTCTGTTCGTCCCATGTTTTCTGATATTGAGAGTGAAGATGAGGCGTTTTATACTGGGAGGGACTCGACGTTTTACAGCAGCGTGGAGTACTTTAGTAATGCTGTACATTCGTTTGTGTCAGGAGGTGTTTCCCATACCCAAGTATTGACAATGGCAGAGTGTCAAAACGTCGTGTTGCATGGACTGGACTGGGAGAAGACGCTCGAGATTGACCCCTACTGTTGGGTTGAGGAAGATGTTAAGGGTACTTCTTCTCGCCATGCAACAACTAGTGGCGGTGTAGTGGAGCTATCTGTGCCTATCTGGAAAAATGAACGGTATGAAGATAGGTTCATTGTTTGGTCTCCTAAGACATTCGAAAGGATTTGCCATCGTCCTCAGAATAATCGTACAATATATATGTACGATATTCTGTTCACTCAGCTGGGAGTGCGTTTCCCCTTGAACAAATTCCAGATGGGCGTGCTGAGGTTCTTGGATTGTGCTCCTTCTCAGCTGCACCCAAATGGTTGGGGAATAGTTCGAAGCTTTGAGGTGATGGCGGAGCATCTGGAGTTTACGCCTACTGTGGCGTTGTTCTTTTCTTTCTGCCGCATCATGAGGAGGGTGAACGTAAAAACAGGCGGCATGGGCCTTGTTACTCTTCGGGCGGAGCCGAAGATTTTAAACTTCAAGTCGTTTGCGGACTCCGCCAAGGAAGGCGGACTCCACTTCAGAAAAAGTTTTGTAAAGGTTTCTGTGAAGGAGGGGGAGTCCGTCTTCTGGCGGAATAAGGAGGGAATTGATCGATTCCCAGTTGCGTGGACACATGAGCACTTTCTCTTAACCAAGCGAGCGTATGAAGTTGAAGAGGGTGCTCTATCGGCGGCGTCTGTGGAAGTACTCCGGATGTTGAAGGAGTACAACTCTGTCCACAAGCTGATCCTTTGTAGAAGGATGCTTGGGCGGGATGCTCAGGGATACTTGAGTAATATTACTAACAATCGCAATGTTGATTGAGTATTGCTGTTATCTTGCATCTTCTAATCATATTCTCGTTTTGTTATTTCGCAGGAGAAATCGCTGAGTTCCCTGGGATGGAGCGCATCAAACGGATCCGAATGAGCCGTAGGGAAATTAACGCGGAGAACAATGTGCAGCCCAGGAGGAATCTGGCTGCCGCTCTTACAACAGCTCTTCCCTTCCCTGCCTCCACCAACATAATAAATTTTGAAGGTGGTGCAGGATCTTCAGCAGCTACTGTTGAAAGGCGTTCTAAAAAACGCCAAGAACCAGAAGCTGCTGAAGAGGAAGAAGAGGAAGTAGATCTTCATGCCTTGCAAAGGAGGAGGACTAAGGGCAAGAGGAGGGCTGAGGAAGGGACATCAATCGATGTTGCCATTAACTTGGAGGAGACTCAGGAGGTACCTGTTATGGGTACTTCTGCTGATATGGGCGGTGTTGAAGGCATCCCCGAAGAAGATGTCGCGGGGGAGCAAGCGGAGGGATTCCAAGCCTCTTCTGACCAAGATACGGGGGACGAGGCAGGGAGAGTTCAAGTTTCCCCAGTCCGCCCGTTTGAGGATCCCGCCCTGAGCTTGACCACTCGAGGGACAACAGTTTTCCCCATTGATGTGCCAGGGGAATCATCCAGGCGGTTTTTCTCTTTGCCCCAGGCGGGGTCTCGCTTGAATCCCTTTTTGTACTTTGCAAATACGGGATCCCGCCAGTCAGAGAGGCGTGATCCAGAATTCATCCTCCGCCCCGACATCGACTTTGAGGAGATTCCGGAGGCTGCTGCAGCTGCGAGGTGGCACCTTGCAGAGATAGATGGTTTCTTGGCCTCTGTCCCCCGGATACCTGACGTTGCTGCCGAGGCCAACATGTTTCAGGCGTCTTACCACGAGTCTGTGGAAAAGATTCGTAGCTTGGAACATGACAATGAGCAGCTGTCCGAGGTGATCAAGGCCAAGGACAAACATCTTGACACCGCTGACTCCGACATCAAGAAATTGACGGAGGAGTTGGCTAAGGTGAAGGCTGAAAAGGTCCTGCTAGAACAACAGAATAAAAAGCTGGGCGAGGTGGTGAGTGGACTTTCCCAGGTCAAGGCTGATAATGTTCTGCTGAAGCAACAAGTTTCAAATTTAGATCAGCAGAACCAAATTTTGGGCGGAGACGTGAGCATTCTTCAGCAGAGGCTGGTCTCCATAGAAATAAATAAAGCCATAGCTGAAGATGCCTGGGCGGCGGAGTTGGGCGAAGCAGCAACCGCATATGGAAATCTTGAAGTGCAGGTTCAAGAGTTGCAAGCTGAGAAGACTGCCTCAGATGCTACCAGTGAGAGGCTCGACAAGGAATTACAATCTGCCTTGGATACAGCTGAGGCAGCGATTGATGATGCTTTCAGCATGGCTGTTCGCCAACTCTGCTATCGCAACCCAGGTATTACTCTCTCCACCATAGGCATTCATCCCTATTACGAATTTATCAATGGAGAATTGATGGTGCCTGTGCAAGGAGGTCATATGCCTGCGCCCAATGATGAATATGTTCTGGCGGACTTGCCTCCTTCCCAAAGTTTGACCAGGCCAGGAGAAAGTCAGCTCACCTCCATTCAGCAAGAAGGGAAGCCGTCTGACCCTTAAAGATCAGCTTCTTAGTCTCCTCCTCAGTCTCTTTGCAAGTCTTGTTTTTATTAGCATTTTAATGATATCGCCTTGTTCCAGGATGGGCTCTGGATTTTTATTAATATTGGCAATATTCAATAAAACATATTTTCTGCAAATGTATACTTGTTCATAGAAGTAGTGTTTAAGTCCGTCGTATTTATGCCTTGTAAAATGATATTGAGAAGGTGGAATATTCATCTGAGGACTTAATGAAATATGACTAAGTATAACGAGGCGGAATAGCCTTTTTGCAATTCTGGTGAAGTAAAATTCAGTAAGGAGGCGAAGTAGCCTCTTAGGAATTTCAACGAAGTAGGAATTTCAATGGAGTTGGAATCCGTAAGAAGGCGGAATAGCCTCTTAGGAATTTCCAAGGAATTGGATTCCGTAAGAAGGCGGAGTAGTCTCTTAGGAATTTCAATGAGATTGGATTCCGTAAGAAGGCGGGATAGCCTCTTAGGAATTTCAAAGAAATTGGATTCCGTAAGAAGGCGGAGTGGCCTCTTAGGAATTTCAGTAAGATTGGATTCCGTAAGAAGGCGGAATAGCCTCTTAGGAATTTCCAAGGAGGTTGATTCCGTAAGAAGGCGGGGTAGCCTCTTAGGAATTTCAGTAAGATTGGATTCCGTAAGAAGGCGGAATAGCCTCTTAGGAATTTCCAAGGAGGTTGATTCCGTAAGAAGGCGGGGTAGCCTCTTAGGAATTTCAGTAAGATTGGATTCCGTATGAAGGCGGAGTAACCTCTTAGGAATCCCCAAGAAATAGATTCCGTAAGGAGGCGGTATAGCCTCTTAAGAATTTTGATGAAACAGATTCCGTAAGAAGGCGGAGTGGCCTCTTAGGAATTTTGATAAACAGATTCCGTAAGAAGGCGGAGTGGCCTCTTAGGAATTTTGATGAAACAGATTCCGTAAGAAGGCGGAGTGGCCTCTTAGGAATTTTGATGAAACATATTCCGTAAGAAGGCGGAGTGGCCTCTTAGGAATTTTGATGAAACAGATTCCGTAAGAAGGCGGAGTGTCCTCTTAGGAATTTTGATGAAACAGATTTCGTAAGAAGGCGAAGTTGCCTCTTAGGAATTTTGATGAAACAGATTCCGTAAGAAGGCGGAGTGGCCTCTTAGGAATTTTGATGAAACAGATTCCGTAAGAAGGCGGAGTGTCCTCTTAGGAATTTTGATGAAACAGATTCCGTAAGAAGGCGGAGTGGCCTCTTAGGAATTTTGATGAAACAGATTCCGTAAGAAGGCGGCATGGCCTCTTAGGAATTTCATAGTGGTTGGATTCCGTAAGAAGGCGGAGTGGCCTCTTAGGAATTCCAATGAGTTGTATTCCGTAGGAGGGCGGAGTAGCCTTTTAGGAATTTCCAAGGAATTGGATTCCGTAAGAAGGCGGAGTGGCCTCTTAGGAATCCCAATGAGTTGAATTCCGTAAGAAGGCGGAGTAGCCTCTTAGGAATTTCCATGGAGTTGAATTCCGTAAGAAGGCGGAGTAGCCTCTTAGGAATTTCAATGAAGCACAATTTTACAAGTGTTGAACTTACTTGAACTTGTTGGGTAGTGCTTGAGTTGGTTACTCATATACTCCGTAAAACATTAGTAGTTGGGCGGAGTCAAGTTTTGGATGGAGTGTTCATCCTTTTGAACTTGGACCGGAGTGTAACTCCTGATCAAATGAAAATTGTTGAATCCAGGATTGCTATGGTGCAGCATATAGCTGTGACACCGATTCATCCTGTAAGAAATTGGTTAAACCTTTGAGGCAGTATGGTGCAGCATATAGCTGTGACACCAATTCATCCTGCAAAAAATTGGTTAGACCTTCGAGGCGGTATGGTGCAGCATATAGCTGTGACACCAGTTGTTCTGCAAAAAATTGGTTAGACCTTTGAGGCGGTATGGTGCAGCATATAGCTGTGACACCAATTCATCCTGCAAAAAATTGGTTAGACCTTCGAGGCGGTATGGTGCAGTATATAGCTGTGACACCAATTGTTCCTGCAAGAAATTGATCGTACCTTTGAGGCGGTATGGTGCAGCATATAGCTGTGACACCAGTTTATCCTGCAAGAAACTGGTTGCGTTTTGGAGTTAGCGTAGTGCAGCATATAGCTGTGACACCAGCTCTTTCCACAAGAAGCCTGCAGGACCTTGGGGACGAATTAGTGCAGCATATAGCTGTGACACCAGTTCTTTCCAGAGGCGGCCTGCAGGACCTTAGGGTCGGTATGATGCAGCATATAGCTGAGACACCAATCCTTTCCCCCCAAGGAGTTTTCTGTACCTTAGGGTCGGTATGGTGCAGCATATAGCTGTGACACCAATTCCCCCAAGGGGTTTTTGTTGACTCCGTTTGCGAAGCGTTGTTGCATGTTGGAGCCGTTGTCTTATCTGCATGGGAATAAATTCAGGGGTTTTATCGTTGAATCACCTCATAAGTGATTGAGATCATCCGTCTTGGGGATGTGTACGATACCAGGAACTACATCGTCAGGTCACATATTAGGTGATTGAGATCATCCGTCCTTGGGGTGTGTATGGCGCCAGGAGTTACATCGTCAGATCACAGCATGGGTGATTGAGATCATCCGTCCTGGGCAGGTACACAACGTCAGGAGTTACATCGTCATATCACATAATGGGTGACTGAGGTTATCCGTTCTGGAAAAGTACACATCGTCAAGAGTTACATCGTCAGATCACAGATTAAGTGATTTAGATAATCCGTCCTGGAGACATTTTTCAATCATAGGAGTACGGATTGTGTCTTCAAAGACTTCCATCATAAGGATGATGATGGGAATTGTCCGCGCCAGGAGTTACCTCGTCAACTCACAGAATATGTGATTGAGAGCATCCGTCCTGGGGAAGTGTTTCTTCTTCAACCGGTGTTGGATTTCACTTATTCACCAGCCTTCACACGGTGTTCGGTTCAATCCTACTAATCGTACTTGGAGTTCGGTGCAATCCTACAATCCAAGCCTTCAACACGGGGTTCAGATCAGGGCTAATCCTGAACCTACTGCGCCCGTTACTCGGGGTTCAGCATGGTTTTCTGTATGAACCGGCCTACTGCGCCCAAGCCTTCGCATGGGGTTCGGTTTGTGGCCTTGAAAAAGGACCAGCCCTACAACCCATTTCCTGAGGTTCGGTTTAATCCTACAACTCAGGTCTTCACCGACGTTCGGCCAAACCTACTAGTCGTACTCGGAGTTCGGTTCAATCCTACAATCCGAGCCTTCACCGGTGTTCAGCCAAACTTACTAACCGTACTCAGAGTTCGGTTTAATCCTACAATCTGGGCCTTCGAATGGGGTGATTCACCCACTTATACCTTCGAAGAGGTTCATCGCTAACAACGGATACATTATTAGGATCATCCGTCCTGAAAGTATCTTGTCACAACAGTGTTGTGCATCGAATAAAATCATAAAGACAATGGGTGAATCATTTAGAGTATTTCATTAATTATGAATTACAAAAGAGAGAAAGAGAGATGAGTCGGGGTTATGGCTCATTAGACCTTCTTGGTAAAACCCGATCTGGATCTGCTCTTATCACTCCGTTGTAACGTTGGGGATTTCTTTCTTGCTGCTGTTGCTTCCAAGTGTATTTCAATGCTCACATACTTGGATGCTTTCCTCTTGAATTCTTCAAAATTCATTGGAGGATTCTTTGCCAATGACATGGCAAAAGCAGAACTTGGTTGCAAAGCTTCTGTTGCTATATGCAATTGAAGTGCTTCTGCCAAGTTTGGAACAGCAGCTGCTTCCTTGTGAAACCTCTTCAAGAAGTCCTTGAGAGTTTCATGCTCCCCTTGCCTAATCTGAGCCAAGGTATGAGATGTTCTGGGAATATCACTGGAAATGACAAAGTGGTCCACAAACGCTGTTGCCATTTCTTCCCATGAGTTGATGGAACCTGATGGTAGCTTCCTGAACCAGCTAAGGGCATCACCAACAAGAGTCCGAGGGAACATTCTGCACATGACATCTTCATCTGCCCCCAGGTACATGGCTTCGAGTGTATAAGCATCAAGATGCTTAGTAGGATCAGTTTTACCACTGTATTTTTCTATAGAGAGAGGTTGAGTAGTCTGTAGGTGCTTAGGGATGCGTACACTCATAAGTCTCCTTGAAAAAGGGACTGTGAGCTTATAAGTTACTGGAGAGGCTGTCATCAGCTTCCCCTTCCCTTTAACAACTCTCTTATCAGAATCGTGGATCTGTTCCTTCCCTTCAAATGTGGGGATATTTGAATACTGGGGAGTAGAGAATTTTTCTCCCTCGGTTGTGTGATGTGACCCCTTGATCAGAGACATGGCTCTCTCCTCCACGCTCTTTCTTTCGTGTTTCAATTCCATCAGTTCCTCCCTCAGCTTTCTTATCATCTCATCCTTTAGATTTGGTGCTGAATCCTGCACCATTCTTCTTGAACTTTCCACAGGCGACTCGAGAGCTAAGTGCCTGTTCACTGGTTGTTCCTGGGCAGTGATGTCTTCCACGTGCCCATCTGGTTGGTTTCTCCCATTACCTTTCATAATAAGAGACCAAACTTCTTAAACGAGAGGTGGGAATAACTTTAACGAGTCCCACTGGGCGTGCCAATGATCCGTCCTTTACAGGGGGTGTAAAGTTACGATCCTGAGACAGCTCAATCTGATACAAAGTAGTGTACATAAATACTCAGATGTAGAGTGTCTTTGTATGTTGAGGCGGAGTCTGAACCATACTGGGGCGGAGTGTAACTCCCAATGCGGCGGTGTGGTAGCCCGCCTGGAATTGCCTCTTGTGCTTTGACACGGAGTGCAGTATATACTGGGCGGTGTCCCAGTCTGCCTGGAGGAGTCTTCTCAGTCTTGACCCGATTGGGGGTGGTACCTGCAATCGTTCTCCGACGCTCAAGTCAGTATTTCAGAATACATTAAGACTTAGAAAGACAGTCAGAGAGAATTATGCAAGTAAGAGAGAGAGTAAGGTTCAGAAATGGGGGAAAAGCCCCTGTATACCTTTTTGCTGAGGTTTATATACCTGTTACTGGTGCTGCATTATTGGTAGGGCCCGTTCCTTGTTTTCTAGCATAAAGCAAGAAAGACAGTGGGTCCCTGTGTCGTTCACGAGCACCGTTAGTGTAGTAGGTATTTCCACTTACTTGGGAAGCGTGAATGCTTTATTATTTTATTGTTATTCCCCTTTATGCGTGACAGCGTGATTCCCATTATTAACCTCTCAAGACAGAGTCAATCTCGTGCCGGGGTTGTGAGTATGGGTTCGCTACGCAGTATGGGAAGTTCAATATTCCGCCTGAGTTGAGTCTATGGCTTGGCGGAGTAATATGCATTCTGGCGGCGTTACCTGCCTAGGCGGGGTTACTTCCCTTGGCGGAGTAACTTGCCTTGGCGGAGTAACTTGCCTTGGCGAGGTAACATGCCTAGGCGGAGTATTGTGCCTTGGCGGAGTTATGACCCTTGGCAAGGTAACATGCCTAGGCGGAGTATTGTGCCTTGGCGGAGTTATGGCCCTTGGCAAGGTAACATGCCTAGGCGGAGTATCGTGCCTTGGCGGAGTTACTTGCCTTGGCGATATGTACTCCGTATAGAAGTGATTATAATGTGCTCAATCGCGTACTCCTCTTGTTCAAAATGCTGATCTGGCAAAGCATTAAAGCCATGCTCTTGGGGGCCGGTGTTAGGACCGGATCACCAATAGTGAAAGCAAAGGAAATAATTGGTTATATATGATATCATATCCTCTTATGAATAGACTAATTATCCTTTTATGATTTCTATTTTTTAATTATTTTATATGATAAAAATATCATTCCTTACTAGAAAATTCATATTAATTATTATTAATTATAAATAATAACAATTATTGTTATTATTATTATTATTATTGTAATATATAAGAATGTTAATATGTGTATATATATATATGTATATGTATATATTGAATATTCAAATTGATTAGAATGATAGTTATTAAAATTTGATACTCGTTCTTATGTCAATTTTAAAATCTCTCCATTATAAAAACATTCAAAATCTCTCTAGTTGTTTTCAACACTTTCAAAAAATATTCTAAAAAATCCATAAGGAAAAGAAAAGAGGATTCATTAAACTAAAAGCAAAAAGGAAGAAGGGGAATCAATATGCACATATTTTACCCTTAAATGAGTCATTCTGCTATGTTCTTGTCCAAACAAATAAATAGTTATGAAAGTGAAAAATCTTAATATAAATTGAAAAAGTAAGAGTAGTGAAGGAAGTCTATAAATATAATATATATATATATATATATATATATATATGTTTGTCCAATTAATGGAACCAACTGATCATATGCTTGTCTAATCTAAGTTTTGCTCATGTATCAAATGAATTCAAGAACATATCCAAAGAAATTCTAACCGAAAATAGGAATGGTTTGTAGATTTCAAACAACTAGAATAGTTGAAACTAATAAGATAGCAATTACAACCCAAGAAGAAATAAGTACATGGGCATGTACTTGAAAACCTCTGATTTTTCAATAAAAGTGTTGGCTGATTTCCACATTAGATATATCGTATAATCTTTTTTACTAAATTAATTGAACACAATATAACATTCATATTGTCATGACCTTTAAAAGAAATAAAACTTGAAAGGAAATCATTTTAATTCAACCATCTCATTTCCTTTTTGTTTGGATTTCTATACTCTCATTTTTTTAATTTTAAATACCGACTAATTACATATTACATAATATTTCTATTTGTTCTTTTCTTATGTTTTTCTTTTTTGTGTTTGTACAATTTAATAAGGTATGGTAACCAATTAAATCTATGAATTTCCCCAACCAAATCAAATAATTTATTTTATTATCAATCAAGAATTTAGTATATAACTAGAATGACCCTCACAAATTGCAAATATTGATTTATTAAGATATAATCGAATTGAAGTTATAACATCATTATTAGTTGAAATTGAAATATCAACTAGGTTAGGTCATAATTTGTACTAATTAAACAAATTGTTGGAATTTCTAAAGTTATACATTCTTAAGGAGTCGTATATTCTTCTTATTGATAGACAATTATTACAATATCGAGTAACTTTGTCATATATTTGATGCCGTCAAGATATCTTTCTAAGTGAGATAATTGTCTCTTCAATATAACATCACTTTTAGAAAACAATCGAGTTTCAATTATTGTTAAAGATAAATGCTCATTATAGTTATCTTCAATATAACATCACTTTGTCATAATTAACAAAACGTGGATTCTCTTTATCATAATTAATTCTTTATTATTATCATCCTAAAAGCAATAAAAACTAACATTGCATTCATGTAACCAATTTTCATAGTCTTCAAACATTTTTTTTTCTTTTTACCTACTCAAATCACTTTTAGTTATCTTCAACCAAGGCTATACACCTTTATCCAACGAGTACACCTTAGGTGGTGTTTGGTAGGAGATATGTATGCATATGTATACAAAATCATATGTGTGAGTGTAAAATTAACCATGTAATGCAAAAAATATTATAATTATTTAATTCACTGTATTTTATATTAATCATTCAATGCATTAAAGTCACATTCTAAATATTATAAAATATCAAATATATATTATAACTTTTTAATTCAACTATATTCTATAACTATTTAATTTATAATTTTTTAATAATTTCAAAATTAAAATATTATAAAATATCAAATATGTACTATAACTATTTAATTTAAATACATAATATATATATAATATTTAATTTTTTGGAATTTATTATAAACTAAAATTCAATTTTAATTTAAATATCTATTGTAATTATAAATCAAGAACTATACGTAAAATTAACCACATTAAGTACTTGTTTTAATATTTAATAATATTTAAAATTTAGAATTCATTGAAATTGAAATTTAAAATATGATTCGGTCTTGAGACCGAACCCTAGGCTTAAAGGTAATTTAACAAAAATCCATCCTTTGGAACCGGTGTGACATGATAACCGGTATAAGTCGTTCTCTCAATGTCGGTATCTCACGTAGTGGGATGATTTAATGCGGGTATAGGGATGGCAAACAAACCCGCGCCCGTGGGTAATCTACGGGTTACCTGTAATGGATACCCACATATTTACTAAACGAGTAGGTAGCGGTAACACACTACCCGCCCCACGGGTACTCGTTTAATTATTAATATTTATTTTTTATTAAATATATTTAAATATCTAAGTTTTTAATTATTTTATAATGAGATAAATAAAATTTAATATTTTTCAATGATAATACTTTTAATTTATGAAGTTGTAATGTATGATACAATATTAATTTAAATTATATTATATTAAAATAATATTATATTTAGTATATTATACCATATTTTCTTCTCTAATATTATTTTATAAAAATAATAAATATTCATAAATACCCGCGGGTACCCGCTATTCGACCCACGAATACCCGTTACCCACCTAAAACCTATGGATACGGGTAGCGGTACATACTACTTGCGCCCACCCCGCCTTATTGACATCCCTATGCGGGTATCCCTTATCACACGAAAGGCCCCCAAATTAACCCCATTACGAGTTATTCACTCAATATCGGAGGGTCAGAGTTGATGTACGCCCTAGTGTGCAAAACACGTAGCCTGCAAAGTGACTAATATGTAGGTAGAGCTGCTGTGAAACGTCTCCATCACAAGTCAGCTTTACTGTAGAATAGCAAAGTAAGTACACCATGTACGGAAAGCTTGGTGAATAAGGAGACATTTCCACTACCTCCAGGTATAAATACCCATGTATCAAAGTAACATGGGAAGAACATTTTTTTTAACCTTATGCTTGAGTTCTAAAATTCTTTTGAACTTTCATTGACTTGAGTTTTGGAATGTCCTTGTAGGTGACACCACTTTCACCCTTCAACGGGTAAGGATGGTGTAGTTAGTGCGAGTAATCACTCCAAGACCTATATTCCCCACTGGAATAAGGGATATAATACTGGATCCCTACTGGATAAGCGTAATATTAGAGAGCGAACGTGAGAGTTAAGGACTGTCGTGAAGTCAAATCCAACACCCCGGCCTAGACTAGTTCATTGGCACGCCCAGTGGGACCTGTAAATTTCAAGTCCAATTTTCATTTTCTTGAGTTTCGAAGTCAATAGAAGAATCGTGAGCCTAAAGGTCACATTGAAAATCTGACATTCTTGGAGCCAAGGCGCTTGGCTTTTGATACTGTAAGTGCATCCATGAGGAAGATGGTCCCAGTGATCACCTTGACCCTATTGGATGGGATTATCAAACAACTCAGGGATAAGGTAGCTGTGTTGAGACGTGAACGATCTGCCTATGTAGAGAGGGTGATTCCAAACAAGGCTTAAATCCAGCAACCTAATGTTTCCAGGCATAAGGTGTCACATATGTTGTTTTACTTTAAGATCCCTACATACAAAGAGAAGCAAGAAACTCAATCTCATGCAAATCAACTAAATCCAAGGTGTAAGGGTGTTATTTCTAGTTATTCTTTGTCTGGATACAGACTAAGTGTCGCTTTTTCCAGGAGACTCATGAGTGTGCTTATCCCCAGGCATCTTTAAACCACCCAGCCTCTTTCTATAGGTAAATATATAGGTGAGGCAGATCCGTGCAAGCATCTTGATGCTAATGTTTATGAAGTAATGTTTTTAAGGGCTGAGGCTGATGTCGTGTATTGTATGTTTCCGTGTATGATAACGGGTGAAGCCCTAAAATGGTTTAAGGGTTTACCTTTGGGATCTATAGATTCGTGGGAGGAGATGACTAAGGCGTTCGGGCAGCATTTCGTCATCTCTAGAGACGTACCCAGGATGTCTATACCTTGGCTCAGATCAAGTAGGGTGAAATAGAGTCTCTTAAGGATTTTTTGAAGAGATTCTACAAGGAAGCAACCATGGTTCTAGATCTAACAAAAGCTATTCAGCTTCATATTATCATTGAGGCTTTGCAACCTAAATCTTTATTTGCTATGTCTTTAGCAAAGGGCCCACCCACCACCCTGGAGGAATTCAGACATAAGGCATCCAAGTATGTGGGTATTGAGATGCACTTGGAGGCTACTACGGCTAGGAGCAAGCCAACAACTCCTGCATCATGCCTGGAAAAAGAGAAGGAACAACCCAAGTTTGAGAAGACACCCTAGAAGGATCGAGGTGAGGTGCAGCCGCCATGAAAGTAGGAGAAACCTATTGCTGTATTTTCTCACTATGCTCCCCTCAATGCCAATCCATCCCAGATTTTGAAGGAAGTTGGTTAGCCATCTTTCAGTGTGTAGTGGGTGAGGAAACCCACGCCATTCAAGAGGCCTAAAAACCCTGGGAAGTACTGTGACATCCATGAATAAACAGGGCATTCCACAGATGAGTGTAGATAGCTAAAAATGCCATCGAAGTCTTAATTCGTGAGGGGAAGTTGAAGCAATATCTTTTTAAGCAGAAGTCTTTGGATGAGCCTGATCGAATAGAGAAGAGGCACAAAGGCCACTCTCCAAATCCTAATGATACCTGAGGTCCCAAGCGGTTCACTACGGTAGAAAAACAGAAGGGCCCCATGGTGAAAATTTTGCAAAAGGCAGAACGGATGCCATCCCTACCTCAACGAGGCCGACGTAAGGTGATAAATATGATTGTTAGGGTTTTGCTAGAGGAGTTGCCTTGATTATGGCATGGAAAAACCACCACCGTATGATCTTGTCTATTTAAGGTAAGAAGCAAGACAATCGCCTTTTCAAGGACGGTGTGTAAACCCCACTAATTTCCTTTTTTGATGATGATTTTGGTCCTACCATCCCTGGAGGTAATGACGCGGTGGTGATTATTATCGTCATTGTTAACATGGACGTCAAGAGGGTTCTGGTAGACCAAGGCAGTTCTTGCGACGTAATTTTCTACAACTGTTTCAAAAGGATAGGTCTTACTGACGCTGACTTGCAGTCGTACATGTAAAATCTCACCGTCTTTAATGGGGCTATGCAACCCACCAAGGGGTATTTGGATACCCGTATTACCTTCGATGAGGAACCTAGAGCTCGAACGGTGAAGACCAGAATTTTGGTCATTGACGTGAAATCACCTTACAATGGCATCATAGGCCGTCCTACGGTGAATACAATACAGGCTATTATCTCAATCCCGCATCTCCTTATCAAGTTTATTGATAAAGACAACAAGGTATCCTTTGTAGGGGTGACTAAGAAATGGCTAGGTATTGTTACCACCTTAGCCTCAACATGGTGAAGTTAGATGCCATTAGCAAAAAATGGAAGCTGAATGATGGAGGCACGACCGCAACATCTGTTAACCTAGTGGACTTGGACCCTAGAGTTGAATTGAAGATAGACCCTCTCAACCCTTCTAAGCCAACCTCGGACAGAGGTTCAAAGGCGATCATTTTAGGCGATACCCCAGACAAAGTGACTCAAATTAATGAGAAGCATGTCAGAGCCACATATCAGCGTATGATCAACAAGGTGTTCGAGGGCATGTACACGAGGTTGGTTGAAGTGTACATTGACAATATTATTGCCAAGACACCAGTTAAAGGTGATCATGTTGAAGACATCTGGAAAATTTTCCAAGAGCTACGCCAGTATAATATGCGCTTAAACCTACTTAAGTGTACCTTCACTATTCTTGGTGGAAGATTTCTGGGTTTCATGTTGACCTAGCATGGTATTGAGGCAAACCCAGAAAAGTGCAAAGTGATTCAGGGGTTGCAAAGTCCTAAAAGCTTGTAATAGTTACAGTCTCTGAACGATAAGGTAGCGGCCTTAGCTTGTTTCATGCCAAAGATGGCTTACAGATCTTTGCCACTCTACAAGATTCTAAAAAAAAGTAAGAAGTTCAAGTAGAGACCCAAGCAAGAGGCAGCTTTCCAAGATCTAAAGGAAGTTTTATGCAAACCTGATATTTTGGTTAAGCCTTACCCTGGTGAGCGATTAATCCTTTACCTTTGTTTTAGATGAAGCATTGAGAGTTGCCTTGGTCAAAAAGACGTTAAAAGGGCAAAAGTCGGTATACTTTACCGGTAAAACATTACAGGGGGCAGAGTTCCAGTATTAGAAGATTGAAAAGGATGCCCTTACCGTAATTTAGGCTTCATGACGTCTGAGGCCGTATTTCCATGCTCACCCAATAATGGTGCGCACAGATCTCCCACTCCAAACAATTTTTTTAAACCTGACCTAACAGGAAGAATGATTAAATGGGTCGTCAAATTGTCTGAGTTCGACATCACTTATGAGCCATATAATGCTATCAAGGCCTAGGTTTTGGCAGACTTTATAGTTGAGCTTTCAGGGTCAGATCCAGAAGCATCCCGTTCCCGTTGGATAATGTATATGGACAGATCCTCTAACAGCAAAGGTTGTGGGGCTGGTATTGTTATGGAAAGTGATGACGAAGTGCTCCTTGAAATTTCCTTTCATTTTAACTTCACCACCTCCAACAATCAGGAAGAATATGAAGCATGTCTCGCAGGCTTGAGAACGACTATTGATATTGGAGCCAAGACATTCACCTTATGCAGCAACTTGTAGTTAGTCATATCACAGATTCTCGGTGAATACCAGGCGAAGAAACCCTTGCTTCAATAATATTTTGCTTGCGTTCATGAGCTGAAAGAATGGTTTTAGTCTATTATCTTCAAGCATGTCCCAAGAGAAGAAAATATTAGGGCCGATATCCTTTCACGATTGGCTAACACAAAAAAGTATGGGAGTACTATATCAGTAGCGCAAAACACCCTAATGGAGCCCAATATTTCCAACAACTCTTTTGCTTAGTGCCATTCAGTTGACTAGATTCTCTGAAGACTTTTGGATGGCCCTTTATGTCTGATATATAATTAATGGTTAACTCCCTACAGATGAGACTAAACAAAGAAAAATAAAAAATAAGCTACCCTTTTTCACCATGGTGGATGATAAGCTATTTTGATGAGGCTTCTCTGTCCTCTATCTCTTATGCTTACATGAGAATGATGTCCATTCGGTGATGGCTAAAATGCATGAGGGCAAGTGTGGGAACCACTTTGGTTCAAGAAGTCTCATGAGGAAAATCCTCTGAGCTAGTTTTTGGTGGCCCATGATGAGAAAAGATACGACGGAGTATGCTCAGAAGTGCGATCCCTGTCAAAGGTTTGCTAATTTACACCATATCCCTGTAGAGGAATTATTAACATCCGCAATCCCCTGGCCCTTTCATCAATGGGGTTTAGATATCCTAGGTCTAATCCCTATAGCCCCTGGAGGCATCAAATATCTAATTGTAGGGGTGGATTATTTCACTAAATGGATTAAAGTTAAGCCAGTGAACCACATTACCTTTACCAGAACTAAACGTTTTCTTTATGAGAACATAATTGCTCGTTTTGGCGTCCCAAGATGGATTATCGTAGATAATGACACTCAATTTACAGATCACAAGTTTACTGAATTACTTGAAGGGTTAAACATTGTACAAGTCTTTTCATCTATTGAACATCCCCAAACCAATGGCCAAGTAGAGGTTGCAAATTAGGAGATTCTCAAGGGTCTTAAGAAATGACTAGGAGATGTGAAGAGGGATTGGACCAATCAATTATATCACGAGTTATAGGCATACTAGACTACCCCTCACTCATCCACTAACGAGTTGCTATTCAGACTCATATACGGGGTTGAAGCTATGATCCCAATAGAGCTTGAAATATCGTCTACTAGAGTCTAATAGTTCCATGCAAAAAGCAATAGGGAGAATTTGTTGAGCGAGCTATATGTTGTCGGGGAACTAAGAGAAGAAGCCTTCATTTGGGATCAGGCGATCAAAGCTAAGGCCGTTAGAGAGTTTCACAAAGGCGCTTTGAAATTGGTGATTTAGTGTTATGTCGGGCTAGCATTGGCAATAGATTCACCCATCAAGGTAAGTTTGTGCTCTTCTAGGAAGGACCCAACCGTGTCTCAAAAGTTTTGGGTAAAGGTACTTACCACCTTGAATGCTTGGATAGGGGACTGATAAGGAATAAGTGGAATATTTTGAATTTACACATTTATTATAGCTAGCTAGACTATATGATGTGTACTCTTTTTCCTAACTTAAGGTTTTTTCCACTTGGTTTTCCTTAAGAAGGTTTTAAGGAGGCATGCCCCAACATAGCTCTGATGTATATTTAGTATATCAATAAAATGTTTCTCAAGTTTTCCACCCCCTTTCTTCCCTCTATAAAATTTATTTATTCATTTTGACCCAACAAGCGGCACCTCAGTCCCATAGACAAGGACTGGTTACTTGGCCCTAACGAGTAACGAGAATCGGACCTCTTAAGGCCGTGTCGGATCCCAATGTGTGGTGCAAGTAAAGCCTTTTGCCCCAACGAGTGGCGAGGATCGGACCTCATTGAGGCCATACCAGACCCTAATGAGTGGCACCCTAATTTCTAAATGGAATTAGTTACTTGACCCCGATGAGTGGCAAAGATTGGTTAATATCAATTGTACTACACCCTCAGGAGCGGTGCAAGTAAAACTTGATTGAGTTTAAGATAAGTTACTTAAGTTTTAACTTAAAGATTATGGTGGCTTTCAAATTCTTCAAATCATTTACAGTGGGTAAAACTCATTCTAAAGATATGATTTCTTATTGTAAGAACTTACAACAAAGTATAAACGAATCTTTGAAATTCTTTCGATTTTTACAAGTTATGAAGGCCATAAAGGAAAGCATTCAACTTAAAGAGTAAGCCAATTTTCATTTATACTTCAAGAGAAAACTTACAAAGTTTAAAACCCAGAGCCTATCCTGGGATAAGGCTACAACATTCTACAAAAGTAAATTAATGAAAGACCAAGGGAGGAATTCATTAGAGTCGGAGGTAGTCACGAAGGTGGAGCAGTCTCTTGACCAATTCTAGAAGCATCATCAAGAGTAATTTTGACATTTTGTTGCTGGGAAGAGGTATCTTTTAGAGTCATTCATTAGTTAGCTGACAGAGGCGAGCTTGAATGGGACATCTTCAGGCTCCCAGTATTCATTGTTGACTATGGCCACTAGCTTCCCTTCATGAAATTGGAAAAATAGGCTGATGCCATTTAGATTAAGAGCTACACTGGGGTTGTGATGCATGACCTGGCGGATGACGGCACTAAACGCTTCATCCGCCATGACTCCATAGAGCTCCACCACCTGCACCATCCTCCCTGGATTTATTCTTACTTCTTCTCGTAACTTGTCATTCTCTTCACTAAAGGTGGCCGTGTTTTCAATCTTCTTGTTCAATGCAATAATTTTAGCTTCATATTGTTTTCGGTCTCTATTGTAACCGCCCTGCGCTCTCACCAGCTTACTGTTCATAGCCAGGAAATTGATTTTGTACTTTTTAAACAACATCCCTAGCATCAATGGCCTCCTGTAAAAAAAATTTGTTTTTCTTCTTCAGCTTTTGGTTCTCCTTTTGAAGCTGCTATACCTATATTTTTTCAGCTTTTAACTACTCTAGTTCCTTTAGGGCGACAACAAAAGTATTTTCTTTTTCATCCACAACCTTGTCTTTGGCCTTAATTACCTCCGACAATAGGGACTTTTCTTTGGTGGCAACCCGAGTTCGGCGTCCAGGGCTTGGATCTGGTCATAATAGGATGAGCTCTACTCGATATGATCTATGAGACCTTTGAAGGATTTGAGCATCCCTTCCACCTCCCGCAGGTGCCACCTCCTAGGGTCTATAGCTGCCTTAACTTCACTCAAGTCCAAGTCAGCACGAAGGCAATACCGGGGTACCTCCAGTTGCCCCTGGTCTTCTTTATTTCCATGCCAAGCCAAAGAGACGCTCAATATTTGCCCCAGAGAAGAAGCATGTAACTACTTTGATGTCGCTATTCTGTGTGAGGATGCCTCTATTTTTGGTTGAGTAGCTGAAGATGACACCTCAATGGTGTTTTGAGGGATTTCCTCTTCTTCTTTTTCTTCTTTAACAGCTTCTTTATTTTTTACCTTCTTGGCAGGGGATGGTGGCTCCCCCCTCCGGTGTTACCTTTGTCTCTTCTGACTAGACTTGCCATCGTTATTCTTTTGGCTATGCTTCTCTAACGAGATGTCTTTGGTTCCCCTGGTGTCGGCCTCGAGGCGAGGGATTTCTCTAGCGTCATTGGGAAACTTTATTGCCGATTGGGAAGCCTTAGGAATATTCCTTTTGGCTTAAACCTGTTTTTCTGCTTGAGCTACTGCCAGGTCTTCTTGTAGCTTGAGCAGAGCCTCTATAGGTGCAAATCTTGCTATTTCACCTAAAACTACAAAATAACACATTAGTAAACCATAACTTTAAGCCTAATAAAGGAAAATACATATAGCAATCCTAAATCATTACGTAAGTAGGCCTCTCTCTGCAGCAGAGCCAAGCATCCTCTTGCATGAGAATTTCCCATATGCAACATTGAAAGCTTGCAAGGTTCTAAAAACTTTAACAGACATCGGGGAAAGCTCGGTCTCGATGCAAGGGAAGACAGCTCCAATCAGGAGAAAATGTTTATGGGTCCACGATACCAAAAATAGTTTGATCCTATCCTTGTTCACCCAGAACACCAGTTTGTTGGCCCTGGTTTGTACGTTGAAGAAACATTTTTTAGAAGAGACACCCTCAAATTGAGCAGACTCCATAAATGCTTTGAAATTAACTATCTTTGAGTCACATCGAAGTATGACAAAGCTGAGATTGCCGTTAGTCTTGGCCTGGCGTACGATGCGGTGGTAGTAAAAGAAGAGTGCCACTATGGGTTTAAATTGAAAGTGTTGCCTAAGCACCTCCAAGCTACATACTAACCCTCACCCATTAGGATGTAATTGGATAGAGGCACACTCCAGATACCAGAGAACGCTCATCTCGAATTCAGTAAAGAGGAATCTTACCTTATGCTTTGTCACTAGGAATTCATACATATACATTGACCTTTCATTTGGCAGGGTATAACAAACCCATGCAACACTAAAAGCAATCACTATTAAGCACCCCAGTTACGTCATCACAACTTCTTCTACATCTTTAATCACTGTCTTTGCCACCATGCACGTCAACCCATTTATAGATTTGTAAAAGCAGATGTCGTCAGAGGTGTAGCATTCAAAGCTTTCTTCATCCGATGAAGGGTCCCTCCCGTGTAAAAACTCATGCCATGGCCCTCTTTATTCTCGCCTTGAGCTTTGTGGCCTTTGGTTCTTTACAGTGATTTTCCCCCATGGTGTGTCGAAGAACTTCCTTTGGCCCTCATTTTTTCAGGTTTCACAACACGAAAAAGAACAAGCAACGGTGTAAACAAAATGTAACACAAAGGGTTGGGGACGCTACCCGAGTTTTCAAAAAGCTTAAAGATTCCTAAAGCGACTACAAACACTTCTTCCTCTCGAAAATTTTCTAGGGCTTCAGTCTCAGAATTTTGGTAGAGTTTTAGTGATGTAAATGCAAAGGTGATTTTTCAAGTGTCTAAGAGTTCCCTCTTATAGACATGGCTAGGGGTTAACCAGTACGGTGTTGTTTCCCGTATTTCACATATTTCAAAATTTTGGGTCAAGTCTTTTTAATTTCTAAGGCCCATTGTCCAAAAAGTAACCGCCAAAATTAAGTAAAGAGGGGTAACAGTCACACATGATTAAAAATTAAAGTTGCCTGATTAGCGCAACCCACTACGCAGGTAACATCATGTTTTGCAAGAATAATAAATGCGATACAGTTACAGGTATAAAGCAAGTAAGAAAAATTTTCTAAGTTACCAACGACCTTAAATTTACCTACGTCTACAAGAGGTACCTTGGTTAAGAGTTTATAGCTCATTGAAGCAACTGACATGATCACTTCAACAAGCTAGGGGGCAAATGATTCGGTCCTAAGACCGGCCTCTAGACTTAAAGGTAATTTAACCAAAATTTGTCCTTTGGAACCGGTGTGACATGATAACAGGTATGAACCATTTTTAACATCGGCATCTCATGTAATAGGATAATTTAATGCTGGTATTTGTTATCACAAGAAAGACCCCCAAATTGACCTCGTACGATTTATACACTCAATACCAAAGGGTTGGAGTTAACCTATGCCTTAGCATGCTAAACAAGTAGTCTACAAAGTGATTGATGGGTAGGTAGCGCCGCTGCGAAACATCTCCATCATAAGTCAGCTTTACTGCAGAAGAGTAGAGTAAGTACCAGAGCCATGTACAAAAAGCTTGGTGAACAAAGAGACATTTCCACTACCTCCAGGTATAAATACCCATGCATCAACGTAACATGGTAAGAACATTCTCTCTAACCTTACGCTTGAGCTCTGAAATTCTTTTGAACTTTCATTGACTTGAGTGTCAGAGTGTGCTTGCAGGTGACACCACTTTTTGCCCTCAACGCGTAAGGTTGGTGTAGTTGGTACGAGGAATCACTCCAAGACCTTTATTCCCTACTTGAATAGGGGATATAATACCGGATTCCTACTGGGCCGGTGTGATATTAGGGAGTGAACGTGAGAGTTGAGAACTGTCGCGAGGTCGGATCCAACACTACGGCCGTGACTAGTTCAAAATATATATACTAGACTTGATACTCTTAGTTACTGTAATTATAAATAAAGAAAAATTAACTACGTTAATTACTTTAATGTTTTGTTTTATAATATTTAAAATTTTAAAATTCATTAAAAACTATTAAAATATATATTAGAATAAATATTCTTAGTTATTAGAATTAAATAGGTCTATTAAATGATCTGCAACTTCGTTATCTCAAATTTACATTTTACTTTCTTTGTCTTATTTCTTCTCCTTAAAATTTAGTTTTCTTCCCTTTTTGCACGATTATATCCATGGCTAAAGGTTAATAGATTTGTTATATGAACTAACTTCAAGTTGATGAATACGTATTTTGATAGTCGTGAAGGAAGTTTCATAACAAACAAATTTTTGCTGACAGTAGTGAATGTAATAACCATATAAATTATGTTAAATTTTTATAACAAATCATAAATTTGGTAATGAACTATAAAATATTTTGATGAACCATACTTTATAAAATGAGAAGGATGACCAAATGGAGAATTTAAATTCTAGGACAAAAGAAGATGATTTACAAATGATAACCCCCAAAGATCTCCAATAATTAATGTTCTAGATTTACCCAACAAAAGAAAAAGACCATGGTATGATGTATTCATATGATACATCTACAAATATTTTCTTAAATTAGATAATGATT
This sequence comes from Clitoria ternatea, assembly GCA_037962975.1. NCBI lineage: Eukaryota > Viridiplantae > Streptophyta > Magnoliopsida > Fabales > Fabaceae > Clitoria > Clitoria ternatea. Next base: position 72,622,825 of record CM075672.1, read on the forward strand.
ATAAATTTATTTCCTTTATTTAGCCTGCAAATTAATGATGAAGATGATACACATGTCAAAGAAGTGAAAATAGTCAATGATTTAACAGATGAATATAGCTAAAAGTTTAGAAAATTAGGTTAAATAATTACACTTAGGGTACATTCTTTTCATGCTTTTTATTTGGGACTATCTACTTAAAAATTATTATTGTGATATACATTTAAATTTTACTCAATATAATTTTATAACATCCTAAATTTTAGGGGGAAAAATTTTCGCGAATTAATTGGGAAATAACCTGGATCCATAATAAAAATACTCCCATAGATTGAGATATGAGAGCTGGTCCCATGGCCAAGAAGAAAGAGAAAAAGAAGGCAAGGGAATTAAAAACCATCCACACGGGAACACAGACAGCGCCTGAGCGGACCACCACACAACGTACACTTGCTCAAGCGAAGCACGAATCTGCCTGGGCGAGACGCCCAACTCGCCCGAGCGATACCGCGACAACGCCTTCCAGCGACCCACATTCGCTGGAGCGAATCCTCCATTCGCTGAAGCGAGGAGTCTCACTCGGCTAATCCCTCATTCAGCATCGAAACATCCATACACTCGGTAAACGACTAAGTCCACTCGGGATTCACTCCTAAGGCAACTCGGTATGAGGGGTTCCAACACTCGGGAATCGACTCCCACGCCTACCTTCTATAACATAGTCTCTTATATTTATCCACCAAGGTACATACTAGATTCGCCCAGTAAGTAGGGGACTTTCCACTCGGATTCTATAAACTCTCACTCGGAATATTTTCCTGCTTGGAGCTTATACGCGTTTTCACTCGGAATCAGTTAAGCCTATGCGCTCGAGATTCTTTCCACTAAGTTACTCACCAGGATGTCATTGGAGGAAACTTCCTTAAGAACCCGTCTAAGTGTTTCTCTCTCGGGAACTCATGCGAATGAATCTCACTCGAATTTCATACTTATATTTACTCAGAAATCCTCAGGCCTATATTCATTCGGGGAATAGCAGCTAACTCACTCGGCATACTACAATTTGATCACTCGGATTATAATTATCCTACGCTTAGAGTACATTCCATTCCAAACCACTCCATTAACTCCTCCTTCAGACGGGGGATCACTTAGGATCTTTTTACTCGGGGATACAAGCTCTTCCTCACTCAGCTTACATATAATCTTTCACTCGGAATCACTCAGCTTCATAACCACCCATAAACACACTAACCTCCTACGCTCATAAGACATACTCATGCATCCATATTCACCGCTCGGACATCACTTACAGTATAGAAGAACACACAACATATATATATAAATGAAAGCATTCAAATAATTACAAGAGTTTCATCATGACTTCTGTTACCCGAAGCTGTTCAAGTTCTAACGTAAAGACTAAAACCAAAACATGAGCCGGCCAAGGCTTAACAGGACCTTACACACGGTATATACATATACACATATATTCAAAGGCACTCGGCTATTTTGTTCTACACTCCGCTCCTCCTTCATCCTTCATTCCGAGAGATGTTCACTGAAAATGTAGCCACTACAGGGGTGAGCTTTTACACGTAAAATGACAATCAAGGACTCGGTATCAGTGTCAATACGCACACTCACTTCATTCAATCGTTTTCAAGTCAATTAAGGTTAGGGAAGCAGAATATTATCTATGGCACACATACAACATATACAAATGTCCACACACTCGAAAATCATTCATAACACTCAACATATGCTATGCGTACTGTTCTAATCAACTTCATGTCTACATGCATGCCTGCGGATCCGACTCAAGGGATGACTTTCAGTTATAGTTTCCCTTCTACTAGCCCCTCATCCCTCAACTCTTCTCGTGTGGTACCGGCCTCCCATAGGCGTCTCGAGACTCCTCTCTAGCTCCTACGGCTACCACGAGCTCTCTCGGGATCTAGCCAAGGTCTGTAGCTGGAAGTCGTTCCCTCGGGCTCATGACCTTCCACGGGTCACCCCACTCTTACACATGCAGCTAATGCATTTTCCAGTAAACACTATCACACAACCAATACCTCCGTCGTAACCATAAGTAGAACAGATTCAACACAACCTTTATAGTGCTTTATCAGTTATACCAATATGCACAACAATCGGGCAATCAAGTAATAGCATTTGACAAATCAACTAACGGGCACACATTTATATTTCACAGTGTTAACAAAGATGGAACCATGCATTTCATACGTCATTATCAAAGGCTAACAGTCCACATTACCACCATCTTGATTGCATGCAACTACTATATAACCACTGTAAAACACACAGAATCCAAAACCAACAATCATGCATAAGATCCTGTCGTCATAAACACATGCACACACTCAAGTAGTACATTCATCTGGTACCGTTCGTGGACCATGCATTTGACATGCAAGCACCCCCTACCTTCGGAGGGAACCTCAAGAAGCTTTTCTGCTCTCGTCGTTGGATCTGACGCCCTTCTTCCGATTCGTTCAGCCTTCCTTCACCCCGTCGTACTCTGTACTCGGTTCTAGAATGAAGCGTCGTTCTTCCTCTGCCTCAACGATCGTCCTTCACCAGTTGGAGGGCTCTGACCTTCTTCCAGTACTGTCGTCGTGAAGAACAAAAACAGGGGAAGGAAAAGAAGATGGAGACGAAGAAGAAAAGAGAGAATGAAGTAGTGGGAGAAGTTTTGCACACACGGTAATACAGGGTACGTACATATATACGCATGCGAAGGGAAGGAGTGGGATGGGAAAGCGTGAGTCGCAGTCCACTCACACCTTCCGCCAATCACAAACAGCCACATTCCACCAACTAAGTCCAATCAGCTTGTCACTAACTCACAAGCTATATTGATTATGATTAACAATTAATTCTTTACTTTGCATTCAGGTTTTTATTGTTAAATTTTCATTCGGTATCTAACTTCAGAATTGGGATGTTACAGTTCTCCCCCACTCAAAAGAATTTCGTCCTCGAAATTCAGTCGGTAACTCACCTTTGTAAACAACTCGGGGTACTTCTGCCTCATGGTGTCTTCGCGTTCCCAGGTACGAGAGGTAGTCTTGCCTTGTTGCCACTCCACTTCGACCAGCTGTACATTTTTACTCCTCAAACGCTTCACCGATCGGTCCACGATTCTGATCGGTGTAGTCACAGTGGTCAGGTCTTCCTTGACTTCCACTTCATCATCAGGCATTGTGTGGCTGGGGTCATGTAGATACTTCCTTAGTTGAGACACATGAAACACGTCATGCAATCGAGATAAGTGAGTCGGTAGTGCTATACGATATGCCACGGAGCCGACTCGTTCCAACACCTCATAAGGTCCAATGTATCGAGGGCTTAACTTCCTACTCTTCAAGGCTCGCCCGACCCCTTTACTCGGTGAAGTTCTTAAAAATACCTTGTCTCCGACTGAAAACTCTAATGGTTTGGTTCGCTCGTCGTAGTAGCTCTTTTGCCTGTCTTGAGATGCCTTCATCTTCTCTCTTATCACTCGGATCTGTTCCGAAGTTTGCTTAACAATCTCTGGTCCCAATAGTAGACTCTCACCCGTTTCTGACCAGCAAAGCAGGGTTCGGCACCTTCGACCATACAACGCTTTGTAGGGTGCCATTCCAATGCTACTGTGATGGCTGTTATTGTACGTAAACTCAATCAAGGGAAGATACTGCTCCCATTCTCCACTGTGCTCCAACACACACGCTCTTAACAAGTCCTCCAGGCTTTGAATCGTTCGCTCGGATTGTCATCCGATTGGGGGTGGTAGGCAGAGCTAAGCCAAAGTTTAATGCCCATTTCTTGATGCAGGCTGGTCCAAAACCGGGACGTGAACCTAGGATCCCTATCTGATACGATGGAAGTCGGTATACCATGTAGTCGGATGATCTCTTAAATGTAGATCCGTGCTAACCTATGCATCGGGTACTTCATGTTCACAGGCAGGAAGTGTGTACTCTTAGTCAATCGGTTAATAATGACCCAAATTGCATCATGGCCCGCTCGGTTTTTGGGCAATCCCATGACAAAGTCCATAGCAATTGAGTCCCATTTCCACACGGGAATCTCCAGGGGCTGCAATGCACCATACGGTTTCTGGTGCTCGACCTTTGACTTTTGACAGGTGATACACCGAGCCACGTATTCTGCCACATCCTTCTTTAGTCCGGGCCACCAGAACTGTGTTCTCAGGTCATGGTACATCTTCGTGGCTCCCGGGTGGATACTTAACAAGCTCTTGTGCACCTCATCAAGCACCATTATCCTCAATTCTCCTCCACCTGGCACGTATATTCTGTTTCTTACTCGGAAAACCCCATTCGTTCCCTCGGTCAAGGATAAATCCTTACCTATGGTCTGAGTCTTCTTCATCTCGGTCAAGTAGGAATCCGACTGCTGCTGCTCGTACACGGATTTCAAGAAGTCATTGGCAATTCTCAGCGTGTCGATCGTCATTTTCTGAGAGGAGGGGGTGTCAACATGCAAGTTCATGTCTCGGAACTGTTCCAATAGTTCTACCTCCTTCACCATCATCATTACCATATGAAGAGATTTCTGACTCAATGCGTCGGCAACAACGTTTGCCTTGCCCGGGTGGTACTTTAACTCGAAATCATAATCCTTTAGAAATTCCATCCATCTCCTCTGCCTCATATTCAGCTCCTTCTGGTCGAACAAGTATTTGAGGCTCTTGTGATCACTGTATACTTCAAATCTGGACCCGAACAAATAATGTCTCTAGATTTTTAACGTGAACACCACAGCTGCCAACTCCAAATCGTGGGTCGGATAATGCTGCTCGTGTGGTCTCAATTGCTGAGAGGCATACGCTATCACTCGGTCCTTCTGCATTAGCACGTACCCTAATCCGAGTCCTGATGCATCACAATAAACCACGAAGCTCTCTTGCAAGTCAGGTAATGCTAGCACTGGTGCAGCCGTCAACTTGTTCTTCAGCTCTCGGAAACTTCCCTCACACTCAGGACTCCACACGAAGGGAATGTTTTTCCGAGTCAATTTAGTCAGTGGCAAAGCCAACTTAGAAAAACCCTCAATGAATTTTCTATAATAGCCTGCCAGGCCCATAAAGCTCCTTATCTCCGAGATCGACTTGGGTCTCTCCCATGTCATTATAGCTGTCACCTTCGAAGGGTCCACCGAGACACCTTGCTCGAAAATCACATGTCCGAGGAAGTGGATCTTATCCATCCAGAATTCGTATTTTGAAAGCTTTGCAAATAACTGCTTCTCCTTTAACACTTGGAGTACCGCTCGGAGGTGTCCTTCATGCTCCTCGAAAGTCTTAGAATAGACTAGGATGTCATCAATGAAAACAACTACGAATCGGTCTAAATAGGGGTGGAATATACTGTTCATGTAATTCATGAAGACAGCAGGGGCGTTCGTCACACCGAACGGCATCACTACATACTCGTAGTGGCCATACCGAGTCCTAAAGGTAGTCTTTGGGATATCTGAGTCCTTCACCCGGATTTGTGGTATCCCGATCGTAGGTCGATCTTTGAGAAGACTGAGGCTCCACACAGTTGGTTAATTAAGTCATCAATTCTGGGCAGCGGGTAACGATTCTTAATTATGAGTTTGTTCAGCTGTCGGTAGTCTATACAAAGTCTCATGCTGCCATCCTTCTTCTTAACAAGCAGCACAGGTGCGCCCCATGGTGATACACTCGGCCTAATGAATTGCTTTCCGAGTAACTCATTTACTTGCTTCTTCAACTCGGTTAATTCAGTTGGGGACATTCTATAAAGTGCACTGGAGACTGGCTCGGCCCCAGGGATCAAATCTATAGAGAATTTGACTTCTCTATTGGGAGGGACACTCGGTATGTCTTCAGGGAACACTTCTGGAAATTCACAGACAATCGGGATTTTGTTCACTCGGGTTTTACTCTCACCCTCGGTTAGACAAAGCATCATGAACAGTTGAGGTATACCTTGTGCTGTGCAGTCCTCATGGTGCTGTCTCGGGAAGATTATCCTTCGGTTTCTGCAATCCACTAACACTTCGTTGGCTGAAAGCCAATCTACTCCGAGCACGATATCAAGATCCTTCAAAGGTATGCACACTAAGTCGAAAGTAAAACTCCGATCGCACAACTCGAACGTCACTTTTTTACACATTGATGAGGTCAGTACCTTAGGACCAGTCGGATTGGCTACTTCCAAAATCTAATCTATTTCCACGGTCGGTAATTTCAAACGTTTTACACAATCATCAGCTATGAAGGAGTGGGTGGCTCCAGAATCAAAAACTACACTAAGTGTGTATCTACCGAGTGAGCACTTACATTGCACTAAGTCATTTGCTTGTGCGACATCCTCTGCGTTGATTGCGTAGACTCTTCCAGCAGCTGGTTGATCGGTGTTTCTCCTCCGGTTATTTGGGGCAACCATCATATTAGCTCTAGCTCTGTTGTTTCTGCCCCGAGAGCTTTGTCCATCATTCCTATTGCTCTTCACCTGGAACCCTCCTTGACGCACACTAGCATTTGTTTGACGGAGCTGGGGGCAGTTAGGGCGAATGTGCCCCTTATTCCCACAGTGAAAACACTTAACGTCGGTACCATTGCAACTCTGAGCAAAGTGGTCGCCACCACATTTAAAACACTTGCCATACCTGGGTCGTCCACTCATCTGTCTCCCTCGGTCACTGTGATCCTGATATCTAGTGAAGGGTTCATTTCTTCCTACGTTTCCTGGCCTCTTGAAACGTGACTGCTGAGGCCTCAAATACTGGTTGGCTCTGCTGCTCTGGCCCGAGTGGGCCTTGTCATCTTCCTCAAATATTCTACATTTGTTCACTAATGCAGGAAAACTCCTGATCTCTTGATATCTGCAGGCCCTCTTAATATCCGATCTCAACCCATTTTCAAATTTAAGGCACTTGGAGCTCTCCGTCCCTGGTTGTTGAAAAGGTGGGTAGAATAGGCACAATTCTTCGAACCTAGTCGCATACTCTTCCACAGTCATGGAGCCCTGCTTCAACTCCATAAACTCCAACTCCTTCCGACTCCTCACTGTGTCAGGGAAGTACTTCTCTAAGAAGCATGTCTTAAAATCATTCCATGTCAGCTGAGCATCATCATTAGGGAATCGGTTTCTGGCTATCTTTCACTAGTTCTCCGCTTTATCTCGCAACATATACACAACACATTCCACCTTTTGGGCCTCGGTACAATGAAGACCCCCAAAAATCCTTTCCATTTCCTGAGTCTATTTAAAAGCTGCCTCCGGGTTACGTCCTCCCTGAAACTCACTCGGCTTCCTCTTCAGGAAGCGGTCCAGCACGTGGCCATCCTCAGCTCGAGTCTGGCCTTGCCTCTCAAACATGTCTGTAAAGCGTTGGAATGCTGTGGCTATAGCCTCCATGCTTTGGCAATGCGTCATCCCTTATCCTGAAATTAACATTCAAGGATAAGTATACCGAGCCACTCATTACCATTCGGATTTCAGCCTAATGTTCAATGACTTAGCATATCATGCTATCTCTATATATTATACAATCAATCGGACCAGGAGGGGAAACACCCTCCTATCCATAAGCCAATATCAATCAGGTTCAACCAATATCACAACAATAATGACCATTCAGTCAGAAAGCACGCAACCGCTTACACTCGGTAAGCATACCTTGGCCTTGGACCTTTCGGTCCGCTCTGATACCAAAATGTAACATCCTAAATTTAGGGGGAAAAATTTTCACGAATTAATTGGGAAATAACCTGGATCCATAATTAAAATACTCCCATATATGGAGATATGAGAGCTGGTCCCATGGCCAAGAAGAAAGAGAAAAAGAAGGCAAGGGAATTAAAAACCATTCACACGGGAACACAGACAGCGCCTGAGCGGACCACCACACAACATACACTTGCTCAAGCGAAGCACGAATGCGCCTGGGCGAGAAGCCCAACTCGCCCGAGCGATACTGCGACAACGCCTTCCAGCGACCCACATTCGCTGGAGCGAATCCTCCATTCGCTGAAGCGAGGAGTCTCACTCGACTAATCCCTCACTCGGCATCGAAACATCTATACACTCGGTAAATGACTAAGTCCACTCGTGATTCACTCCTAAGGCAACTCGGTATGAGGGGTTCCAACACTCGGGAATCGACTCCCACGCCTACCTTCTATAACATAGTCTCTTATATTTATCCACCAAGGTACATACTTGATTCGCCCGGTAAGTAGGGGACTTTCCACTCGGATTCTATAAACTCTCACTCGGAATATTTTCCCGCTCGGAGCTTATACGTGTTTTCACTCAGAATCAGTTAAGCCTACGCGCTCGAGATTCTTTCCACTAAGTTACTCACCAGGATGTCATTGGAGGAAACTTCCCTAAGAACCCGTCTAAGTGTTTCTCTCTCGGGAACTCATGCGAATGAATCTCACTCGAATTTCATACTTACATTTACTCGGAAATCCTCAGGCCTATATTCATTCGGGGAATAGCAGCTAACTCACTCGGCATACTACAATTTGATCACTCGGATTATAATTATCCTACGCTTAGAGTACATTCCATTCCAAACCACTCCATTAACTCCTCCTTCAGACAGGGGATCACTTAGGATCTTTTTACTCGGGGATACAAGCTCTTCCTTACTCGGCTTACATATAATCTTTCACTCGGAATCACTCAGCTTCATAACCACCCACAAACACACTAACCTCCTACGCTCATAAGACATACTCATGCATCCATATTCACCGCTCGGACATAACTTACAGTATAGAAGAACACACAACATATATATAAATGAAAGCATTCAAATAATTACAAGAGTTTCATCATGACTTCTATTACCCGAAGCTGTTCAAGTTCTAACATAAAGACTAAAACCAAAACATGAGCCGGCCAAGGCTTAACAGGACCTTACACACGGTATATACATATACACATATATTCAAAGGCACTCGGCTTTTTTGTTCTACACTCCGCTCCTCCTTCATCCTTCATTCCGAGAGATGTTCACTGAAAATATAGCCACTGCAGGGGTGAGCTTTTACAGGTAAAATGACAATCATGGACTCGGTATCAGTGTCAATACGCACACTCACTTCATTCAATCGTTTTCAAGTCAATTAAGGTTAGGGAAGCAGAATATTATCTATGGCACACATACAACACATACAAATGTCCACACACTCGGAAATCATTCATAACACTCAACACATGCTATGCGTAATGTTCTAATTAACTTCATGTCTACATGCATGCCTGCGGATCCGACTCGAGGGATGACTTTCAGTTACAGTTTCCCTTCTACTGGCCCCTCGTCCCTCAACTCTTCCCGTGTGGTACCGGCCTCCCATAGGCGTCTCGAGACTCCTCTCTAGCTCCTACGGCTACCATGAGCTCTCTCAGGATCTAGCCAAGGTCTGTAGCTGGAAGTCGTTCCCTCAGGCTCATGACCTTCCACGGGTCACCCCACTCTTACACATGCAGCTAATGCATTTTCCAGTAAACACCATCACACAACCGATACCTCCATCGTAACCATAAGTAGAACAGATTCAACACAACCTTTATAGTGCTTTATCAGTTATACCAATATGCACAACAATCAGGCAATCAAGTAATAGCATTTGACAAATCAACTAACGGGCACACATTTATATTTCACAGTGTTAACAAAGATGGAACCATGCATTTCATACGACATTATCAAAGGCTAACAGTCCACATTACCACCATCTTGATTGCATGCAACTACTATATAACCACTGTAAAACACACAGAATCCAAAACCAACAATCATGCATAAGATCCTGTCGTCATAAACACATGCACACACTCAAGCAGTCGGTACCGTTCGTGGACCATGCATTTGACATGCAAGCGCCCCCTACCTTCGGAGGGAACCTCAAGAAGCTTTTCTGCTCTCGTCGTTGGATCCGACGCCCTTCTTCCGATTCGTTTAGCCTTTCTTCACCCCGTCGTACTCTGTACTCGATTCTATAATGAAGCGTCATTCTTCCTCTGCCTCAATGATCGTCCTTCACCAGTTGGAGGGCTCTGACCTTCTTCCCGTACTGTCGTCGTGAAGAACAAAAACAGGGGAAGGAAAAGAAGATGGAGACGAAGAAGAAAAGAGAGAATGAAGTAGTGGGAGAAGTTTTGCACACACGGTAATACAGGGTACGCACATATATACGCATGCGAAGGGAAGGAGTGGGATGGGAAAGCGTGAGTCGCAGTCCACTCACACCTTCCGCCAATCACAAACAGCCACATTCCACTAACTAAGTCCAATCAGCTTGTCACTAACTCACAAGCTATATTGATTATGATTAACAATTAATTCTTTACTTTGCATTCAGGTTTTTATCGTTAAATTTTCATTCGGTATCTAACTTCGGAATTGGGATCTTACAAATTTCATTATTATGATTTCTATTTCTAATTAAATCAATAATTTATTATTATTAACTATCATCATAATTATATATATTGTATTATTAATATGACAGACATTATTTTTAAATTCTTAGCTACAAATTATTCCTATTCATTTTCAATAAAAAGTATTTGTGTTGGACAAAATATAGTTTTATCAATATACTATATGATGTAACACCTTAGATTCATTAAATATCATATCATGAAACCTGAGTGCATACATTAAATATTGATTTAAAATTACGTCTATACTGCCTTACAAAGCTAAAAATTTAAAGTAGAAGGTTGATATACATGAGCTTTGTTTCGAGTTTCAAAAGAAAAGAAGCCAATGAATTATTACCTTAAAGCAAAATAAACCAAAAAGAGGAAGATAACTACTAGAGCTTCTTAAGAGTTACAGGCTTCTTGAGTTATTCACCTAAAAATACTGTAACCGTGAGATATACAATTCATATATCTCAGTAATCCTAGGTTAAGGAAAACATTTAAACATGTATTTTCAGTCAAAAGATTGAAAACATTTATTTTTCTCTTTCACAAAAGCAGACATTCATCACACATCTCATAGTATGTACAAGTAAAAAATTATAATTCATACTAAAATTTACATAACATGAATCTCATGATTAAACTCATATTCTTAGTCTTTTATGCATTGGCCATAGCATCTAATAAGTAAGCTTACATAGTTTGTGGAAGCGTCCCCTCCACCCCACAAGGTCTTACTTACAAATCTTGTGATGCTTGATGCAACCACCTTGGACACTACAAGGCCATTACCAATTCCATTATGATACCAAGATGATTTGTCTATTATGTATTTAGAGTTCTAAATTAGGAATATCTTATAATTTTGCAACACAAGACATATGAATTCAAAGAACTCATCCATATAAGCATGTTCAAGGTTGGAAAAATGCTTTCATGTCATTTATAGTAGAGTAATCGATTACCATATAGGGCATAACCAATTGCTTAGAATCAAAAATTCGATAACCAATTATCAAACTTGGATAATCGATTACCACGTCTTGAATAATCGATTACCTTAGTTAGATAATCAATTAATGTTGGATCAGGTTTTTACTTTGACTAACAGAGATTTGGTAATCGATTACCACAACCATGTAATCATTCACTTTATGCAAAAATAGCATAAATGATAGATTATACAGATAGATACATCCAAAACTACTATATTTCCATTTCATCAATTCAACACCAGAATCATGTCATCATATAATTCATACAAGTCCATTAGGGCATTAACATTGTTAGGGCATCCTATCGGGTTAGGCAGCAGAATACAAGGATTCATAAAAGGTCTTACAAATCATGTGTTTCAAAGTAATAATAGATAATTAAAAATGATCAATTAGCTATCTTGTGATGCATAGAATCAAGACTTCGAAGCAATAGAAGCTTCACCTTTAAGGAGTCTATGCAAACATTCTTACCAAATTTCACACTTCTGAATGCTAGTTCATTGGAGCACAGCCTTCGTAACATTTAAAAAATTTTATTTGTATCACAAGAGTACGGTCAATGAGCATCTCATACTCTATTTATAAGTTCAGGTCCAACCTAATGAGCACTCTTTAGTGAAGGGGATCTTTACTCATTTTAAATGAGTTTGGCCCAAAGTTTTATTTTTAGTCAAACTAAAATAAAAACTATCCTCCTATGGCCTTACTTTATGTGTGTGACCCTATAGGAAATATATTTGGTTTTATATTAAATATAAATATTTAATATAATATAATGAGCGACATCTAGTAATACATCATTATCCAAATATAAATATCAACATAACCTGTAAGTGGTAAACTTTATATGTTTGGTTCTTTTGTCATGATATCTAATTGGGCCCAAGACAAGGTTGTTATCATCCTTGTAAGGCCCAATTCATTTTACTTGATACTGGAGTAGACTTTTCTTAAATAAATATCCAATATTTATTTTCCTAGCATGACCATACATTTTCTTAAGTCTCATTCCATCAAGTGCCTATAGATATCATTTTTGTCACATAGGAGAGACAAATCTTATCTATATCTCTCATATCCCTCTACATGATTTGCCCATTGCCTAATTACAACCTTTATGATCACCTTGTTATATATGGTGTTTGATTGCATTAAAACAATAAACTTCTCATGTAGGAATTATAGTGACTTCAGGTCAAAGGACTACAAATACCATTATCATATTGAGAACTGTTTATGACATTCATGTAACAATCCATGCAAAGTTTTCATGGTGGGTCTGTCTAGTACATGATTATTGTAACATCCCAGGTAATTAATTTAATTATTAATGTAACACCCTCGGTTAACTAAGATAATCTCTTTCACTAGATTACCCCAGTTAATTGAGGGGCTACTAATTTTTAGAAAACATAGAAGTTTTTTTTTTGTGTACAAGATAACACATGGTGGAATAAAAGCATCATACATATATATACACATATAGCTATACCATACATACATTAGTGGTCTTAACAGGACTATACAATTGAAAGTAAGAGGGGAACACAAGCACCCATACAAAATGCATACACATATGAATAGATAAGTAAATCTAAAAGCTAAACGTCTCCTCCCATGAACTCATCATCTGACCAAGGCATCTCCGGAGGGTCTTAAGTGGCTACTAACTACGATAAGTCCGGAGGGTAGGATGTCTCAGCAAGAATTATGCTCGAAGATGGCAGATCACTGACCTACCAAACTGGCTGATGCCTCTGACTGTTATAGACCTCGTATGCCTCTACCAAAAGGCCCTGGGTTATGGATGACATAGCCATATAGTCCTCAGTCTCGCCATACATGTAGCTCCTAAAGATATGCCGGAGAAAACCTCGGGACTGGTCCCACTGGCGTCTCGTGAGATATCTCTCCATCGATGACATCACTAGTACTCCCTGACATGCTGGAACGTCCACTAATCTCTCCGGCTCGTAGACCGCTAGAGGTATTGTTGGAGAGAGTTGTTGTGGTAAGGCTAGGAGGGCAACTAGGTCCTCAATCATCAAGTCCATCTGTACATCAAACGGGAACTCCTTAGGGTCATCCCTCTCGTCGTCCTCCGCTGGTACAAGTGCATACCTGGGAATCAGCTCCCTCTGAATGCCTGGCTTAACCAGGCTTGGTATCATTGGTGCCTTTACCTGTTGAAAGTGCCTCGGGGTCAAAGGGGGCCCTGGCAAAGGGTGGAAACTAAAAAGGTCTGCTACCAATACTGCCTCCCTGCCTGTTAATTCCTCAATCTCATCAACACTTAGGACATGGAGGATCATCATAACGTCAGACTGTGCTATCAATAACCTCTACGTCTCGGTCGTAGGGTCACTCGGGCTTGGGCTACGGTGGGGGAATTCCATCAACGGGGGCCTCCTCGGGCTCCTCTAGTATCACCAGTAAATGACTAGGACTTGCTTGGTCTTCTCTACATAGAGAACTATTCGACTGAAATATGCGTGCTTGAGCGGGGACCTGAAAAATAGTTGTAAGGATGAACTCCCACCTCCACAATAATCGAGGGTGTCGTACCGACACACACCCTATAATACACAAACAATCCAAAATCAAGCCTCCTACTCTCTTAGGGGGGTTTCCTAGCAAGTCTTATTCTAAGTTATTTCATCTTTGCTAACCTCAACTGCTCGTCCCCATTCTTTTCTACTCTCAATGGGGGGGTTAATACTCGTATAATCACAACTAGATAACAATAAGAGATCATAATTTCTCACAACAATGATGCAATGTATGTATTTCATTTCTTTAATTTAACATTTCCTTAGCCAGTATGATATATGTGGGCCCATCTTCCCTTTGTCAATCACAATATAGTATACGTCGCCATCCCGCCTTATCCTCTTTCCCAACTAGAGCGACCGGAGCTCGCCTCGTTCTGTTTTCACAAAAAGGGGTAAAGACACACAGTCCTATCAATAGTGGATCCAAATCACATCTCCTTAGAACGGGCACTACACGGCCATAGTAACCCTTGCTTGGAGTCAAAGTATACTAGAGTTACTAGGCTGTCTGACCTCGGGAGCGAATCTGAGCCATTGGAGGTCTGCCCTAGTATACTCTCAAGACCGCCCTTAGGGGGTCGAGACGTCATTGTTCTTTAGTGTACCCGTCACTGTAGGCTCTAGGGGATTACGCTATTATCCACCCTTATCCTCCATATATGATGCATGACTCACAGATCCAATTATCATTTATTAGTCTTCGACAGAGTCCCCCTCAGTAACTTTCTTTCATTCCTAATATCAGGCTCTTTTCTTTTCTTTAAATGTTATTTAGCTCTTTCTTTTCCTTCTTGAAAACTTATAACGGTCTTACCTGACATTTTGAAATTAAACGAGATTTTATATTTTCTAGAAACCATAGGGTATATTGGCGCTACAATTCCCACTAATCATCTTAGATCCAAATTCTCACATTTTCGTAATTAAATCATTTTCAACCCCTACTGATACCACTTTTCATATTTCTTCCTTATTCTTATTTCATAATTTTCCTTCATTCTGTTATCCATGCATCACATGACACTTATTATAGCAATATAATCATGAGGTACTTCACTTTCCAATCTTATCGCATCAATAATTATCCAATATTACTACATTACACATAGGATTTTCTATAGCAAGAAAGCAACATATATTTTAATTTCTGTTCAACCGAAATTCTCAAAGAAAAGATAAACATAATCATTGGCATGGAACGCAATGTACTAGCTCACATATTATCAATTCAATACTAATCTAGACGTTAGATTACATGCTTTAGTCAAAATATTTTATGAAATAGTTTAGATCTTCTTATATCCTTAAGTTATTTATCCTTCTATTATTTGTTAATACATTTGTTTTTCGTCACCTGATTCTAGTTCCTAAATGTCAAATTTTTATTCTAATTATAGAACCCAAGTTACTACTAAATGGTCTACCCTTTATTTTCTTCCACTAACCAAATGAATTTTACTAGTTAAGTGACTTGTTTTTTTATCACCAATTGGTTGCTACATTCCTTACACATATATTATATGGGTATACTTTTACCACCACCAACCTATAATACCATTAATTATACTTATTTCTTCACTTTTACTATTATTCCCTTACTAATTATACCAACTAATTCTTCCTATAGTCATGTTCAATTAATCAACTCTAGTCTAATATCTCTATATAGCCAATTTATTATTTTACGAATCTAATTACTATTCTAACTTCTAGATTTTAGGCCTAGTTAGAAGCATTATTTTCCTTAGAAATGGTTACCCAATTTATAAGCTATCCTAGTTCTTTTTATCACTTAGTTCAAAGTTAAATTCCAAAGCCCTTTTTATTACTTCTACTTTTGTTGGTCACTAAAACTTCTAAATTCTAACATTCATTCCTTATTTGAACTTCTAAACTTACTTCTATCTTGTCTAATCATTTATATTATATTCTTAACTAAATTCTTTAAGTCCCTTTTTATCACTTATTCAAATTTAGAGACCAAAAATCTCTTTTCTCTCTTTTCTTTTTCCCTCTTTTCTTTTTCTTCTTGTCATACTTAGTCATTAAAAACATTTAAACCTAAAATATTTACTTTTTACCCAAAATATTTAACTATTCATTTTTATATCAAAATCAATCTATTAGACTTAATTAACCTATGATAAGATCTTTATAATTAAAATAATGTCTTTTCTCAAGACTCGGTGAAATAAAATATCGTGATCGTCCTGATCGACGAATTTTCTCAAAAGTGCATTTTCTTCAAAAGGATTTCGAAGATTCTTAGCGATAAATCTAACTTCTAATAATGGGGCTTACCGGGGAAATTTACAACAAATTACATAATAACCTAATAAAATATATAATTAAATATCACAATGAAATTGAATTACAATCGAGCCAGCCTAACTCTTAAATTCCTAAATTATTTGTTACAACTCTGATCGCGATAAAAAATTCTTTTGAGTACACAAATATCAAGGCACGCTTTATGAAATTTATAAAAATGTTTACTAACGTAAAATTATATCGATAACAAAAAGATACCCAGTTTAGGATTTAGTTGTTGGATCATGACAAAACTTGAAACAATTATTCCCGGATTCTAAAGTAATATTATAGCGTAATTTAAGATGCAATCAAACAAAGCGGAATTCCCCTTACCTCATAGGGCAGTTTCAGTTTAGAAGGAAAAGTGTGGGCTTGTCAAAAAAATTGCTAAACACTCTGAACCGTCTGCCAATCATTGTCGATGGTTCCCGATCTTAAGGAAAAGCAACATGTACACCAAATTTGGACAAGGGGGTTATGGTTTTTGGCTTCCAAAAACAGAGAAAATACCATAAAATGCATGCTACAAAATGTAATTTTTTTGAGTGGGAAACAAAAAAAAGTGCATCCAAGGATCAAAGGCTAAAACCCTTACCTTAATTGCCCAAGGATGCCACAGCTAGAAGTAGATGGTGAGGCTTGGTGGATGGAGCTTGAATGGTGAAATTGAGATGTGATTAGAAGCAAGATTTATGGCTTTTTTGGAAAGGAAGCCCACAAGTTTAATGAAGAAGGAAGGAGGAAGAAGAGGAATCTTTGGCACAATGGTGGTTGGTGTAGTATGGCCGTGAGAGAGGAGGAGTGTGGTGGTCTTGAGGTTTCTTGAGGTAGTTGGAGGAAGGAATTAAAAAATGAAGGATGGAGAAATTAAAAAGGTGTGGTGAGTGGAAGTGTGGCTGCCGTGAATGAGGGGGAGGGTGTTGGATGAATGGTGGTGAATTAATGTGATGGGAAGGTAGGTTGAATGCATGAATTATGATTGGTGGAGTTAGGAGGTGGGAGGCTAAGTGGAGGGGAAAGACCAGGGGGTGACACCATGGTGTGAAATGTTCGAAAATGGGTGGCCGAGAAATTAACTTGTTATGCAAGAAATTAAGGTGAGCAGGATTTTTAGGAACCGAAAACTAAAGAGGTTAAAAATAAATAGAGGTTAATTCGTGGGATAGGAATCTCAAAAAATGATCAATATGAAGTTTGTAGATCTTCTTTTTTCCTTTAATTTGATATATCATTTGCGAAGATCCAAGGTCGGTAGCTCGAGATATGTATGATTTAAGATAGGATATTCTTAAAGCTCCTGAATCAGCTAGGGCTTCGGAAATAAATTCACCATTAATTCTCCTTTGAGAATTTGTTTTCATTCCTTTCATGACATTTGTAGAGTTCTTTGATACGGATCCATAGAAAAAAGAATAAAGCGATTCTAGTAGTGAACGGGGGAGATATATGAATTTTTCTGGAAGCTACCAACATGATGACAAGATAGTCAAGGGTCAGTGAAGATTCTTAAAATTGTACTAATCTAGAGGGATTCAGTGATAAGTGTGCATTGTATGTTGTTTTTGGTTATTTTTAGATCTAGTTTTTAGGGTTTTTGATACTATTTTTGACCGATTCCCTTGATTTTGATTCCTTTCTACTATCACTGCTTGGTTGCACCTCTTTTTGTAGGATTAATGATGTTCTAGGTCTATTTTGAGGGAAAATGGCAAAGTGGATGAAATAAGAAACCTTTGAGACCCTTTAGAGTGCATATTGGCAAGGTTGGAGGAAACCACTGCCAGTGGTGGCCAACCACTGGCCGTGGTTAGCATTAGAAAAGAGGAAATTGGTGGCAGAACCTACCACTGGCCGTGGTTATCCACCACTGGTCATGGTTATCCACCACTGGCCGTGGTTATCCACCACTGGCGGTGGTTAGCTCTGTTTAAGGGCAAAACATCATTAGCATCACCACCACTGGCCGTGGTTGCCACCACTGCCAGTGGTTGGCACTGTGGAGCAAAGTAGAGCAAGTCAAAACCAACCACTGGTTGTGGTTACCTACCATTGGCCATGGTTGTCCCTGTTTGTCATAGAAAATATGCATTTATGGTTTAAAAAGGAACAGAACCTGAACCACTGGTCGTGGTTATCCACCACTGGCCGTGGTTGCCCCCTACGAGGCCCAAATCTTTCAATTGTTTAGGGATTTAAATGGGCACTCTAGGGGATTTGAGGAGACTACGTCATAGACAGATTTTGACACACCTTTTGGGAGATTTTGAAGAACTCTTTGGGAAGATTTTATTGGGAATTAAGAGTCAAATTCATCTAAGGCAATCAAATCTACAGATTTGGGAGGAAGAATTAGAAATCCTAGTGAGAACTAATTTGTAATTTCTGAATCCCTAGTTTACACTTTTGATATCTTTTACATTTGGCATTTATTTTGTGATGTGTGACATGATGACAACAATCCTTATGGCACACTAAACTCTTTTCTTGGGGCTAAGGATGTAGTATGCCTGTAACATCCCGATTTAAAAATCAAGTACCGAATGAGATTAGGTCACTAAACTAAAAAAAAAATATAATTACACAACATGGATTACTTATTAATTGTAATTAATTATTAATGGCTGATTGATTATGATTGGTGTTTGAGACATGAGTGGGACTGCCGTGCACGTTTTCCAATCCCACCTTCTTTGTCCTTCGATGCATACATAATTAGAGTCACTGCTGTTATTCATTCTAATTCCCCAAACTTCCCTCTTCGTTCTTCTTCTCCTCTCCTTCTTCGTTCTTCTTCTTCCCCTCTGTTCTCCGTTCGTGAGCTCGCAACAGCGGTTGCATAGGATTCAGAATTCTCTTCTGTAGAAGGACGATCGTCGGAGCAGAAGAGGAACAGCTTCCTGTCCTCGAGCCGGTTACAGAGTACAACTGTGTTCAAGGAAGACTGAACGAGCGAGAGCGCTGGACGAAGAAAATAGAGGAACCTCTCAGAGTCTCTTAGTCGGTAGGGGGTATCTTATATCTTAAATGCATGGGTTATGGATGGGTTCCGGGTGTTAATGACTTGTTGATTCTGTGTTTGATGCTGTGTTATGGTTGCATGAAGAATGTGTGATACCCAGATGCATGATGATTAGGTGTTGAGTGATGCATGTCTAGTTCCGTTTGTGAAATGCATGTTAATGGTCTTGAGAATGTCGAATGTTTGCATGAAAAGAATGTGTTGAAGTGTTGTTGATGATTGCCATATGATTTATATGGCATGCAAGTGGCCATGAGTATTAAATCCTGACTGCATGTGAGAAATGTTGTTTCTGCGAGTCTGATGATGTTTATACCGACTGCATGTGATGTATGTACTATTAAATGAAAGATTATATATATATGAACTCTGTGTTTGTATGATCAATCCGTGTGTGGCGCATGGGATGCGTTAATGCTGGGAGCATGTAGTGTGGGACACTACCATCGGTTATTAAAAGACGCCGTGAAATCCTTTTGAGTGGGACTCAAGGTAGCCTTTGAGTGGGACTCAGGCTGCCCGTGAACACCGTCGTTGACGCTGAGAGCGTTGGTGTCACCTGTGAGGGCAAACGGTTGGGTACCTGTAAAACGGCCAAGCAGCTGGAAGCTGAATAGAAGGCTGGGAGCCTACGTTGCAACGAATAAAAACCGATTACACATGAATGCGGATCTGAGTGAATTGATCTGTGTACATGTACTGTTGATGTTGATTGAAATCTGATCGTATGAGTATATGTTAATGTTATTAAAATGATATGTACATATAGCCGAGAGATAACTGGTGGATTCTGATAGGAAAATGTCTTGTGTGTGTTCTGATTAATTGGTATTGTGTATGTTTTGATGGTTGCTGTGTATATTTATATTGTTGCATAACTGAGGAATAATCCGAGTCAATATCTATCATTTAATATCTAAGATACTCACCCCCTACTGTGGCTATATTTTACAGTGAATGTTTCTCGGAATGATGAATGAAGGAGGAGCTGCATGCCGAGTGAAGTGCTTGTGCACTATAGGAATATATGTGTATATATATACTTTGTATAAGGTTTTGTTAAGCCTTGGCCGGCTCGTATTTTGGTCTTAGTCACTTTATATCAGAATTTGAACTCTCTTGGGTTGAGAGTATGACAATGTGCCTGTAAATATTTATATATATTCCTATATAAATCATACTGTATGTTTATTCTATGCTATGTCTGAAGGTCCGAGTGATATATATACGTATTTTTCCGAGCGTGTGAGGTTGGTATGACTATAAGTAAAAATGGAGCTAAGTTATTGTTGTGGGAAGTGAGATAGTGACCTTATCCCGAGTGAGGATAGGTTTAGATGTTTCCGAGTGAATGAGGTCGTATAATCTCGAGTTGGAATTGATCTGAACACCTTCAGAGTGATAAACCGTTAGGATTTCCTCGAGTGGAGAATAATTAAATATTTTCGAGTAAGAACTTGTCGAGTGAATGTTTCCCGATAGAGGAATGATACCTAAGGCCCTAAGTGAACTCCATTATAGTAAACTTATTAGAAGCTCGAAGGTCCTTAAGTGAGACTTGACTTAGTAAGATAACTTGAGTGAGAAAGACTAGATATGCCGAGTGAAAAACGAGTAAAATACCCCGAGTGGTAAAAGACCGTGAAAGATATTCCGAGTGGAAAGTACTCTTAGATCCCGAGTGGAATGACCATGGGAATCTTCTCCTGAGTGGTCAACATTTGTATTCTGAAAGAATGATATTGAGGAGTGTGATGTAACGTCTGAAAGAAACTTGTACGTGTAAGGGTTAACCCGAATGAATCGTGAGTAAAGACCTTTCCGAGTGAAGTTAGACTCTGAATCCGAGTGAGGGATACCGAGTGGAGTTACTCACCTCAGCGACTAAGGGTTCACTCCAGCGAGTGTGAGTGAAATAAAGGCCTCTGATTAGTTCCGCTTAAGCTATGCGTACTTCGCCCAAGCGTGTTAGGTCATCACGCTCAAGCGATGTTGAATCCCGCCTGAGCGAGTGGGCGCTGTTGGGTTCGCTCGTGTTCTGCATCTTCCGCTGTCTACCATGTGATTGATTTGCTTTCCTTCTTATCTTGATTCTACTCTCCTTAACCTCAACTGCCCATTTTGCCCTTGAACACCCTTTGATTTTTGGAAAAAAATTTCCTGGTCTCGGTTTATTCTCGAATTGAACTTAGGATGTTTCAATGCCTATGTGTTACAATTAATTATTCTTCGTATTCCAATTCATATGATTTTAATCTCTATTCAATTTATGTATGCCTAATGCTTCTACAAGACTTAGAGATAAGCGTAGATGATCACAAATTATATGGGTAATCGAGAGATTGACATGTAATTCGATTACGATGGTAAGCGGAATTGTTTAAGGGTTTAATCAGATTTCCATAGAATGTAAAGGGCCTAATTAATAAATTGAATGTGGTTCTTTGGGAATTAGGAACGTTAATAGGCTTTCGAGAGGAATGTATTAATTAACTTAGGGGAATATGCCTTAAGAACAAAATCATATAATTGGATAGGCGAGTTACCTTTAATTTTGATACTGGCATATAAACCCTTATTACCCCAAGATTTACCTTTGGTTTAATTTCCCAAACTTGCTCCAATTTTCTTTTACAAAAGACGTTGAATTCTCTGTTCTCTAATTTACTGTTCACAATCATTTTGATAATTCATTTTAATCAAATTCTACTAGATAATTGAATCACCGTTATAACTAGTACTTGGGCACAATCTTTATGGGAACGATATCTTTTTATTACTTCGATACCCCGTGCGCTTGTAGTTGGCTATCAAGTTTTGGCACCGTTGCCGGGGATTGTATTTCCCCCAATATTGGCAAAGCGGTGTTCCGATTAGACTAGATTTTTTTAATTTTTTTGCATAATTCTTTTCCTGGTTTTTGTCTTATTTTTTTACAGAATTACGCTTTAGTTTTTGTCTGTTTGTGTTGTGTAGGTCCCTTTATGCGAAGGAGTCGTAGCTTTGAACACATTTTTGATCCAGAAATTAGAAGAACTTTTCGTAAGATCATAGCACTTCAAAAACAACTTGAACAAAACAAGCAATAAGCTTCGAGTTCAAATACCGAGGAACCAATGGACAATCCTGATAACCGAGCTCTTCGTGATTTTGTAGCACCTAATGCAATAGGTAGGAAGCCTAGCATCACAAGGGCAACCATTGAGGTGAACAACTTTGAATTGAAGCCCTTCTCGCTCTCAATGGTTTAGCAAAACCAATTAGGAGGTTTGCCATCTGAGGATCCAAATCTACACCTACAAATCTTCCTTGAGTACTGTGATACACTCAAGGTGAATGGCGTCTCAAGTGATGCAATCTGGTTATAGCTTTTCCCATTTTCTTTGAGGGACAAGGCCAAAGCTTGGTTGTATTCACTTCCGGAGGGGTCAATCACTACATGGGAGTACCTGTCTCATGCCTTCCTCAACAAATATTACCCACAGAGAAAATAGACCAGTTGAGGAAGCAGATCATCACTTTCACCCAAAAAGATGATGAGACATTGTATGATGCATGGGAGAAGCACAAGGAGTTGCTTTGAGAGTGTCCACATCATGGAGTGGAAAGATGGTTGACGGTCCACATCTTCTATAATGGTTTGACCCCAAACCAAAGGGTTACCTTAGATGCCGTAGCTGGCGGAGCTTTTATGATCAAGATCATGGAGGAGGGGTACAACCTTATAGAAGAAGTGGCATAAAACACATACCAGTGGTCATCTGAATAGAGTTTGCCATCAAAAACTCCTGGTAAGTATTCTTTAGATGTTATTTCTTTATTAACTATTAAAGTAGAAGCTTTGTCTGTTAAATTTGATAAGCTAGGTGCATGTACTGCTAATATGGTTTATGAATTATGTGGTGTTTCAGGACATACCATTACAGGTTATCAGCTAGAAGTATCCCAAAGTACCGAAGCAGAGATGCATCAAGTTAAGGTAATTGGGAACTGTGATGGTAACTATGGAAATAATTTCAGACAACTACAGGGACCACCTGGTTTCCAAAATAGACCACCTCTATTCCAAGGCAACCAGAGTAATTACAAACAACCACAAGGACCCTTTATTCCTCAAAAATCAAAATTTGAGTCCTTAATGGAGACGTTTGTAGCTACTCAACTAAAGCAGAATGACGAGTTCTCCAATGCCATCAAGAACCTAGCTTCAAAGGTGGACTCTCTTGCCACCCACAACAAGATATTGGAAACTCAAATTTCTCAACAGGCTTCCAGCTCTACCAAAATTCCAAGGACATTTCCAGGAAAACCAGAAGCAGATCCATCCAACCAAGCCATGGCTGTAACGCTTAGGAGTGGTACACACTATGAAGGTCCAATGCCGCCAAAGGAAAAACAAGTTGAGAAGGACCTTAAGGAGGATGAGGCCATATCACATTCATCTGATATGGATGAATAGAAGCAAGAGAAGAATGAGGAGGTTAAGCCATATCAACCTTCTATTCCATTTCCTCAGTGCGTGGCCAAGGCCAAGTTGGACAAACAGTTTGGTAAGTTTCTTGAGGTTTTAAAAAAACTCTACATTAATATTCCTTTCACTGATGCTTTGCAGCAAATGCCTACCTACACAAAGTTTCTGAAGGATATTTTATCCAAAAGGAGGAAGCTAGAGAAGAATAGTATAATAGCACTTACTGAGGAGTGCAGTGCAATGATCCAAAGAAAGCTACCACCCAAGCTTCAGGATCCAGGTAGCTTTTCTATCCCATGCATGATTGGTGATATGTCAGATAGAGCTTTATATGATTTAGGAGCTAGTGTTAGCCCGATGCCTCTGTCTATTTCTAAGAAGTTGGGATTGAGTGAATTAAAACCTACTAGGATGTCCTTACAATTGGCTGATAGATCTATTAAGTATCCTGTAGGTATCTTAGAGGATGTTCATATTAGGGTAGGAAAAATTTTTATCCCTATTGATTTTGTTGTGTTAGAGATGGATGAGGATTCTATGATCCCTATTATATTAGGCAGGCCATTTTTAGCCACTGTAGGTGCCATAATTAATGTTAAAAATGGTAAGTTATCTCTGACTATAGGGGACCAAAAGGTTGAATTTAATTTAATAGATTCTCTGAAAAACCTTTTCATGATAATGTTTACTATAACATTGAATTAGTTGACCAAGTGGTGAAGGAAGAGATTCTTCCTAAGGACCCACTTGATTTTGTTTTTCTGAATGATCCTGCAGGAACATCAAAATGTAGTAAGGGTTATGCATCACTGAAACATGATACTGAAGTCATGTGTGACAAAGTGGTGAACCCAAATATGGAACTTAAGCCTTTAAATTCCACGCTGAGGTATGAATTTCATGGCTCTAATAAGTTCTTGGTTGTAATTTAGGTATAACGTCTGGCTGAAGATGTTAAACTTAGCACTTGTGGGGAGGTAACCCCATAATTGTTTATATCTCTATGTTTCTTTGAATTTTTTTAGTTGCTAAAGATAAATAAAAAAGAAAAAAAATTAAATAAAGAGAAAAACAAATAAACAAGAACATGATGGTTTGTTAGGTTGTGGAGTAAGGCATGATTTTTTATTACCATGATGCATGTCCTAATTTAAATTAGATGAATGTGTGTCAAACTTGGTGTTTTGCATTTTGTTTTATAACACAAAATAGTGGCAATCATTGGCTGTGCATTGCCACCACTGGCAGTGGTTTGGCCCAAGCATTTTCCACTAAAAATATGAAATTTTTGGGCACCATATAGTGAAAACCACTGGTTGTGGTCAGCCACCATTGGCTATGGTTAGCACTGGAAGTCCACTTTGCATTTTAAGTTTTTCTGGGCACGAAACAAAGGCAACCACTGGCTGTGGTTTCCCACCACTGGCCGTGGTTGTCAACAAGGGATGCTTCCTTTTTATGCAAGAGATTTTGGCCAAAAATAGAGGCAACCACTGGCCACGGTTTCCCACCACTGGCCGTGGTTGCCAACAGGGGCATGATTTAAATTGCATTTCAATTTTTAGGCCAAACCGAACTAGCCACGGGCCATGGTTTATAACCATTGGCCGTGGTTTGGCCCAGCGTGAGGATTTTCAGGGTTTTAAAATACCCATGCCCTAGTACCCCTTTTTATGCATTGCCTTGTTGGTTCCTTCACTTATATCTTTTGAAAACACCAAGCAAGCTACTTGAGAAACTCAAATCCCTTTCAATATCCTTGCACATCATCATCATCTTGCTACTTTAATCTTCTCATCTCATCTCTAAATTAAGTAAGCATTCTATTCTTTCTCATTACTTTAGGGTTTCTCATTTGGTTTTTGGGGGTTTCTAATTGGGGATTTAGCATGAAGATCTTAAAATTGATTCATTTAAGCTTTCCCTAATTGCCTTGTGATGAATTTGAATGTTGTAAAACCAAATGGGTAACACTAAAATCTTCATGAACTTTATCTAGTATTCATAATTTTTCATGTACCCCATTTGTGTTCATACGTAAATTTTGGTCTTTGGTGGGGATTGGATGTTTGATTGGTGGTAAAATTCTGAATTTGGTTGTTTATTTTGGCTATTGAACTTGATAAAGGGTAGCATTTCTCTTGAATATGGCATTTGGCACTCATTTATTTAGTGCACTCTAAGTGTTTGATGAAATGCCTAAGAGATAAAATTCTTGAATTGTTGCATGGTTTGAATGTGCATGTGGTCTAGTTCACCTTCCATGGTATTTAATTGTTCATATATGTACATTTCTCTCATAGATACCATGAATTCATGACATTATATAGGTGTTATCTTTTGTCATGATGTAAAACTTTAGAGTTTTGAATTAGAATGTGTAACATCCCGATTTAATAATTAATTACCGAATAAAAATAAATCATTAAAATAATAATTGCTAAGTGGGGAAGATTATTTATTAATTATAATTGGTTTAATTAATTTAAGTTAAGAAAGCAAAGGCTGATTGATTGTGACTAGTTGTCAACAGCTGACTAGTTGTGACTATGTGTATATGACACGTGTGGGGGCTGCTGCTGTGCATGACTTCCCATCCTACTCTCCTTCTCTTCCACGTGCATGAATATGCATATATATATGTGTCTATAGTCACTGATATTATACATCTTTCTTCAAACTCCTCTTCTTCCGTTCTCTCTTCTTTTCTTCTTCTTCTTCTTCACTCTTCGATCTTCTTCTTTCTCCTTTGCGCTTTGTTTCCGTGAGCTCGCAACCATGGTGGCTGAGGATCGGAGTCCTCCTTCCTTACTCGACGAGCCAGTGAGGGTGAGGGTATGCATTCCCTCTGCATACAACCCGTCTCCTTCCTTATTCCTTTATTCCTTCGTCGGCTTCCCTCCTTCTTCCTCTCCTTGCTCGAAGCTGCCAAGTCTTAGTGGAGATCTACGCTTCAAGGAGCTTCAAGGTGGTGGGAGTGTTCACAGCATTGTGATGGAGCTACTCTAGGGAACGAACCAAGAGCTGGGCGTCTCAGAAACCTGAATGGTCTCCCCTGCTCTTGCATACAGATGTGCTAAGAGTGACTCAGTGTTCCTCTGAAACTGAGTGTCGTGTTGACCGACTAAAAGCTTCAGTCCAGGTAGGGGGTATCTTCTATCTTAAATGCATGGGCTATGAACGGGTTCCGAGTGTTGATGCTTGCTGTTTCCATGTTCTGATCGTGTGTTGTGTTGTATGCGAGTGTGTACTGCCCAGTTGCATGACGAGTGAAAGTTGAGTGTTGCATGTTGATGGCCTGTGAAGGTTGAATGATTGTGTGAAAGGAATGTGTTGACGTGCTGTTAGTGATTACCGTGTGCTTACATGACCTACAAGTTGTTATGAGTTCAAAATGCTGACTGCATGTGGTGAAATATGACTTAGTGAATTTGATAATATACCTTACCGATTGCATGTGTTGTCTGAGTCCTGACATTGTTTAAATGCTGATTGCATGTGTGTTGTTAGAGTCCTGATGACGTGTTATACCAGCCGTATGAGATGCGTGTGTTGTTGAGTGCTGATAATGCCTAATGCCAATTGCATGAGATGCATGTGCTATTGAGTTCTGAGAATGTGTAATACCGACTGCATGAGATGCATGTGTTGTTGAGTTCTGTTAATGTCCAGCATTGATTGCATGAGATGCATGTGCTGTTTGAATACTAATGATGTATGACGCTGATTGCATGAGATGCATGTATGGCTGTGTATATGAACTCTGTGTTGTGTGATGAATCCGCGTGTGGCGCATGGGATGCGTTTGTGCTGAGAGCACGTAGTGTGGGACACTACCATCGGTTATTAAAGCGTGGGACGCTGTGAAATCCTTAAGTGGGACTCGGGCTGCCTGTGAACACCTCCGTTAGCGCTGAGAGCGTTGGTGTCACCTGTGGGCAAACGGTTGGGTACCTGTAAAACGGCCAAGCAGCTGGGAGCTGATTTGATAGCTGAGAGCTATGTATAAAAAGGCTGAGAGACTATGTTGCAACGTCTAAACCGATATACACGAATGCGGAACCGAGTGAAATACTATGTGTGTATTAACTGATTGATATTGTTTGGAAGTTGACTATGCATTGATGATGTTGATGAGATGATGAATGCGAAACCGAGTGAAATACTATATGTGTATTAACTGATTGATAATATTTGGAAGTTGACTATGCATTGATGATGTTGATGAGATGATGAATGCGGAACCGAGTGAAATACTATATGTGTATTAACTGATTGATATTGTTTGGAAGTTGACTATGCATTGATGATGTTGATGAGATGATGAATGTGGAACCGAGTGAAATACTATGTGTGTATTAACTGATTGATATTGTTTGGAAGTTGACTATGCATTGATGATGTTCATGAGATGATGAATGCGGAACCGAGTGAAATACTGTGTGTATTAACTGTTGATATTGTTTGGAATTGATTATACAGGCGATGATGTTAATGGGATGATGAATGTATATAACTGATTGAATTATTCTGTGTGCATATGCTATTGATGCTGACTGAATCTGTTCTATGAACATATATCAAGGTGATTGAAATGTTATGTGTGTATAGCCGAGTGAAAACTGTTAGATTCTGATCGGAAAATGTTGAACATGTGCGTTCTGATTCGTTGGTATTATCATGTTGCTGATTGTTGTTATATTGATGTTATTGGCTGTATATGTGTACCTGGCCGAGTGATAATTGATGGATTCCGATCGGTAAGAGTTTGATGTGTGTCCTGGTTGATTGTATTTGCTTTGACTTTAATCGTTGTTATGTATAATTGCGTGTATATATATATTGCTGTATAATTGTGGTATAACCTAGGTCAGTATCTATCATTTAATATCTAAGATGCTCACCCTTACACCATTTTTCAGTGTGTGCAGGTCGTGCTCGGAAATGATGATAGGGCCTCAAGTCCGAGTGTAGTGCACTCCGACTGTTAAGTACTTGTATTGCATTATTATGTTCCGTCAGTGTAGCCTTGGCCGGCTCTCATGTAAAATGACGATTAAATATATTCATTTATAAAGATTGAATAGTCATGGTGTCACTTGTATGGTATCGCAAGTATTGGTAAATACATAATATCAAGATACTGGGTATTCTGAGTATATGGTTACATGTTTTCGGGTCGGTAAATTGGATTTATGGGCAGGTTTATATTTTTGAGTACATATATTTATACATAAGTGCTTTATGTTAATTTGATGCGTCTTCCGACTGGGATGTGTTGATTCGAAGGTTGTTGATGAATGAATTATGCTGAGTTAATGATTCTGAATGAGACTAGTAATTGGGTATTTCCGAATGAATACACTGAGTGATTCTGAGTCAAGGATATAAGTAAACCCCGAGTGAAAACCTTGAGTGATCCACTCCTGAGAGGGGAGTTAGTGTAGTGGTTTAGAATGGAATGGATTTTGAGTGTAAGACATTTATAATCTGAGTGAATGATGTAAAATCTGAGTGAGTGAGGATCTGTAGACTGAGTGGTTGAGCTTGAATAAGTCCGAGTGGGGCTTAACTACCAGATTTCCCGAGTGGTTTATACTTGTGACCTATATGAGTGAAACGAAGAGCTGTGTGGATTCTGAGTGAGCTATGAACGTGATGATTTACCGAGCGAACATATGTCCCAAATCCGAGTGAGAAATTACCTTGTACCTGTGTTCGGCCCAGCGAATTAGATTTAGCTCCAGTGAGTGTGTGTTTGGGAAGGCTTTGTGTTGGCAACGCTTAAGCGAATCGTGCCTCGCCCGAGCGACTAGAGCTGTTCGCCCAAGCGTGTGGGATCGCGCTGAAGCGAGTGGATGCTGGTGTTGGGCTTCGCTTGAGCATCTCCTTCTTCCGTTGTTGCATTGTCATGTCTCGCTCATACGGCGTTGGACCTCGCTTGAGCGGAGGTATACTGTTTAGTCAGGTTTGAATTGTGGTGCTTCTGTTGATTGCCGAATGGGTGCCTTGTTCTCCTTTGCTTTCCATTCTATATGTTACCCGGTTGTTTTATGGTCCATTCTGGTTTATTTAATTTTTGAAAAAATTTTCCTTGTGATTTGGGCTTATTATTTATTTAAATTAGGGTGTTACATTTTGGTATCAGAGCAGACCGAAAGGTCCAAGGCCAAGGTATGCTTACCGAGTGTAAGCGGTTGTATGCATTGTGACTGAGTGGTCATCATTATCGTGATATTGATAGGAGGTCATTCCCTCCTGGTCCGATTGATTGCATGCCCTGATTAAATTGGTATTGTATATATTTGTGATTTTCTATTGAATTTGATATACGTCTGACTATGAATGGTGTGGTTGTATGCCTGTGCCTTGTTGGGAAATTTGAATGTGTGATGAATGAATGGTATATGATTTATAAGAGGTGTGCTACAGTTTCCTAAGACAAAATCTGGGGGAGTAATGGGTGAGTAAAGGTGAGATCGGGTATGTGTTAAAAATTGGGGTTGTGTCTCGATGGCGATTGAAGAAACCAAGTAAGTGATGGACTAGATGCTGGACCAATAGGTGTAGTGACCCAGTTGATTAGGCATGATCATGAATGAATGAATGTGAAATAGAATATCTGTTTGACTTGGATACTGTCTCGATTTTGGTGTGTGAAGACCGAGTGAATGGTATTAGACCTTATAATAATATTTGAATATTGTGAGGTACCCATCGTGGGATACTGGATAGATAGCGACTCCTTAGGAATCCTAAGTCTAATAATTTATTAACCTTATGTGCTGTTGAACCCGAGTAAAGCAATTGCGTAGTAACTCAGTGAGGCTTGAATGATTATCGTGTGATATGTGAAATGTGTTAGTAGTTGTGCTATAATTAAGTAAATGCGCATGCAACTCCTGGATTTGTGGTATTTGTGAACTGTTTTGTGATGGTGTGACCCTGTCCGCGAATGCATATTAATAATTCTGCGAATACTGACTGAATACTTGTAAATAGGAGTGTTACCATTACTGCCGAGTGCTATTTGTGACAGATGTTTTGTAACCTAGCACATGAACCCTGCGTGATATATGTATATATGATATAGGTGATTGAGGGTGAACTACTTTTATGTATTGCTCTATATTTGAAACATGATAGTTGTTTGATGATTGAAATGCGTGATCTGTGCGTGGTTGATTATTGATGCATGCAACACCCGGATATTGTGATAGATATTAATTGTGAATCGTTGTGGTGATACCCCGTCTGAAGGATGTGTATATATATATATATATGTATGCTAATGAGAATGTCGAGTGGCTCATGCTGTGAGTTAGCAAATAAGAGCTGTGTGTGATTTATAATGAAATGCATCAGTGTTGAATATTTTTCAGAGTGGGTAATCAGATGAATGCGTGGGGTATTGAGGATTCAAAGATTAATCCTAAAAGACCTCCGAGTTGGACTTGAGGCCATGCTTGGAGCATGAGCATTGGATGCTTATTGAAAGTCCTTGGGTTGGACTCAAGGCAAATGCCGAGTGCATTGGAGTTGGACTCCTGGTGAATAAATCGTATGCATCTGATTCGCCGACTGCATGAATACATGTGTATAAGAGCATTATTATTGAGGCTGACATGATTTGCATGGATTTGAATGATTTGAGTAGTTTCCGACTTGATGATGTTGTAAGAATGAGGTCTGACTGAGTGAATGCACATGTATTGATGCTGTTGCCAAGTGTGATGCAATGTTATAATTGAGAATGTATGTTATGGTACAATTTCTGATCGAATGATTGTGTGTACACTTATGATGATAAATGAACTCAACGTGAATTACATGAATTTGTGGATATAATATTGTGAATGAAATCCTTAACATAGTTGGGAATTGGTTTGGGTAAACCCGATTGGATGAGTACATATGTAATTAATGCTATTGTTGAGTGCAATATATGGTTATGGTTATGGTGCATGCTGTAGTAAACAATGACATAACCATGAATAATTGGTATGAATCCGACTGAGTGTCTATATGTACATTAGTGCCGTTTCCTAGTCCATGGTGTGTTATGACAGCGTGTGTGATTGTGAATTACTTAATCCTGATTGAATTGCATGAACCCGAGTGATTGACGTTACTGTATAGCTGAGAATTAAGAGTTTATCCGAGCCATGGTTTTGTGATGAATAAGATTTAGAGGAAATATTTACTCGGTGTTGACTAGAAGCCGATTGTTGTATTGCCATCATACTGATTTACAGAAGTGATAAATAGTTTTCATGATTGTTGTTGTGTGATGTGCCCTATGTGTTGCATAATGATGAGGTTGATGTAGATGTATTGCTTACAATGTGTGTGTGAACTGCTATTAATTACCGTGTGAAATAGTATTAGCTGAGTGAGTCTGGTCGGAGTGAGGCATGCTGTTCTGAGATGACTCTTCCTGCCATAGGTATTATGGCAGCGTACACGTTGCAGTGACTGTGTAATTGTTGCAACCCTATAGGAATGAGACGTCATCCTATAAGATGGATGCAACAATTCATGAGTCGGGCAGGTGAAGTTGTAACTGCTTATGGTGATGGTGAGTCCTTCAGATGGTTCTGAGAGTGATGAGAGTTATATTAAATGAATATTATGTGGTTATGTACCGATTGAGGATAGAGGGTTTGTTCAGCCTTGATAGGTTTGCCTCCGAGTGGATTAGAGGCTGTTGGGTATAGATTGGCTTCTAAGACGATAATTAGTTATTAAAACAAGAGGGTGATCAAATCTGTCACTGAAGTGGAGTTTTATAAGGTTAACCGAGTGATACTGTAAGTTAAATGGGGAAACCAGGAATTTGAGCCAAACTAAATTGTAAGGTGAAGAATTGCTCGGGAAGGGTTAGTATATTTCGAGTGTGTAAAAGTAGAGACAATTTCAAGCGACGTCCTTGTGAGAAGAACTGCTGAGTGGAAATTATGGTGTTCCGAGTAGAACCCTATAGAGAGGATCAATACTAAGTTAAGGAAATAATATCCGAGCGTAACATTCTGAGTAGGGTAAGATTCGGGTGATCAGACTCAGAGTGTATCATTTCCGAGTAGAATGGTACCGTGTGGAACAATTTCGAGTAGAAAGATATCGAGTGTAGAATTCCTAATACCCATGTGATGTCCAACCGAGTGATCCTCCAGGAGAAAAGTTCTTTGATCGGGGAAAATGAGATTCTGAGTGAGTAAGTTCCAAGTGAATGGTCTCCTAGGGGAATAGACATCCGAGTGAAGGATTTAAATGAAGTCGTACTCAGGTCAGTGATTGGGACTGCTGAGCTTGAACTCAGGATTAGTTTCGAGGTAGGCTCGAATTGCGAGTGAATTTCTGGTAAGTGGAAGGATTTCCGGGAGAGAAATTACCCTTGAACCCCGAATGATGTTTTGTGTAAGAGGACCGAGTGAAATTCTCAGGATGAAAGCACGGAATTAGCCGGAAGCATGGGTAGGAATCTAAGATTTTAGAATTTAGTGCAGTGCATATGCGAAGTAAATCCTGGTAAATTGTGCCAATAGAAACCCATGGAAAATTCCTTGAGTGTTCCCTTTGGTGTAAGAGAGAGATTTTGTGGTCAGGTTTTGAAAACCCGAGGGTTTGGTCCGAGAGAAATCGGTCGGGAGTGAGTATTTTTGGGAGTCGGTGATGTTGTTTGCCGATTAGATTATTCCCAACTGGTTGATTAGCCTTTGTAATGTGTCTCATGTGATACAATTTTGAGTCTGTACTTCGTATGAGTTATGGTTGTGCCGAGTAACTCACTTGAGTCGGGGAGCCCGATGGTGTAAATACACCGAGCGGTGTCGTAAGTATAGGACCGAGCGACCAAGAAATTGGGAAGTGCCGCTGCTTGTGATGGATTGGCTGAATTAAAATAAGGGAATTTGTGCGTTTTAGAAATTGAATCCCCAAATGTATTAAACTCTATGATGAAGTTATAATTAGGTAGGGCCTGACCTTTACGTTTTGGCGACTGAAATTGTGGGCGGTCGGTAAACCGCTTGAGTGGTGAATCCTTGCCGAGTGAAATTGTGATCCGGTCGGTGAATACTTGTGGAAGCTCAGTCGTGTGGGTGATTGAGACAACGATTTTCTGAGTTATGTATGTAAGGTAAGTTACCGATTGAATTTCGAGGACGAAATTCTTTTGAGAGGGGGAGAACTGTAACATCCCAATTTAATAATTAATTACCGAATGAAAATAAATCATTAAAATAATAATTGCTAAGTGGGGAAGATTATTTATTAATTATAATTGGTTTAATTAATTTAAGTTAAGAAAGCAAAAGGCTGATTGATTGTGACTAGTTGTCAACAGCTGACTAGTTGTGACTATGTGTATATGACACGTGTGGGGGCTGCTGCTGTGCACGATTTCCCATCCCACTCTCCTTCTCTTCCGCGTGCATGAATATGCATATATATGTGTCTATAGTCACTGATATTATGCATCTTTCTTCAGACTCCTCTTCTTCCATTCTCTCTTCTTTTCTTCTTCTTCTTCTTCACTTTTCGATCTTCTTCTTTCTCCTCTGCGCTCTGTTTCCGTGAGCTCGTAACCATGGTGGCTGAGGATCGGAGTCCTCTTTCCTTACTCGACGAGCCAGTGAGGGTGAGGGTGTGCATTCCCTCTGCATGCAACCCGTCTCCTTCCTTATTCCTTCATTCCTTCGTCGGCTTCCCTCCTTCTTCCTCTCCTTGCTCGAAGCTGCCAAGTCTTAGTGGAGATCTGCGCTTCGAGGAGCTTCAAGGTGGTGGGAGTGTTCACAGCGTTGTGATAGAGCTACTCTAGGGAACGAACCAAGAGCTGGGCATCTCAGAAACCCGAATGGTCTCCCCTGCTCTTGCATACAGATGTGCTAAGAGTGACCCAGTGTTCCTCTGAAACTGAGTGTCGTGTTGACCGACTGAAAGCTTCATTCCAGGTAGAGGGTATCTTCTATCTTAAATGCATGGGTTATAAACGGGTTCCGAGTGTTGATGCTTGTTGTTTCCGTGTTCTGATCGTGTGTTGTGTTGT
Organism: Clitoria ternatea; assembly: GCA_037962975.1. Taxonomy (NCBI): domain Eukaryota; kingdom Viridiplantae; phylum Streptophyta; class Magnoliopsida; order Fabales; family Fabaceae; genus Clitoria; species Clitoria ternatea. The sequence goes on from CM075672.1 coordinate 72,657,655, forward strand.
ATGCGAGTGTGTACTGCCCAGTTGCATGACGAGTGAAAGTTGAGTGTTGCATGTTGATGGCCTGTGAAGGTTGAACGATTGTGTGAAAGGAATGTGTTGAAGTGCTGTTAGTGATTACCGTGTGTTTACATGACCTGCAAGTTAGTATGAGTTCAAAATGCTGACTGCATGTGGTGAAATATGACTTAGTGAATCTGATAATGTACCTTACTGATTGCATGTGTTGTCTGAGTCCTGACATTGTTTAAATGCCGATTGCATGTGTGTTGTTAGAGTCCTGATGACGTGTTATACCAACCGCATGAGATGCATGTGTTGTTGAGTACTGATAATGCCTAATGCCAATTGCATGAATTGCATGTGCTATTGAGTTCTGAGAATGTGTAATACCGACTGCATGAGATGCATGTGTTGTTGAGTTCTGTTAATGTCCAGCATTGATTGCATGAGATGCATGTGCTGTTTAAATGCTGATGATGTATGACGCTGATTGCATGAGATGCATGTATGGCTGTGTATATGAACTCTGTGTTGTGTGATGAATCCGCGTGCGGCGCATGAGATGCATTTGTGCTGAAAGCACGTAGTGTGGGACACTACCATCGGTTATTAAAGCGTGGGACGTTATGAAATCCTTGAGTGGGACTCAAGGTAGCCCTTGAGTGGGACTCGGGCTGCCTGTGAACACCTCCGTTGGCGCTGAGAGCGTTGGTGTCACCTGTGGGCAAACGGTTGGGTACCTGTAAAATGGCCAAGCAGCTGGGAGCTGATTTGATAGCTGAGAGCTATGTATAAAAAGGCTGAGAGCCTACGTTGCAACGTCTAAACCGATATACACGAATGCGGAACCGAGTGAAATACTATGTGTGTATTAACTCATTGATATTGTTTGGAAGTTGACTATGCATTGATGATGTTGATGAGATGATGAATGCGGAACCGAGTGAAATACTATATGTGTATTAACTGATTGATATTGTTTGGAAGTTGACTATGCATTGATGATGTTGATGAGATGATGAATGCGGAACCGAGTGAAATACTATGTGTGTATTAACTGATTGATATTGTTTGGAAGTTGACTATGCATTGATGATGTTGATGAGATGATGAATGCGGAACCGAGTGAAATACTATGTGTGTATTAACTGATTGATATTGTTTGGAAGTTGACTATGCATTGATGATGTTGATGAGATGATGAATGCGGAACCGAGTGAAATACTGTGTGTATTAACTGTTGATATTATTTGGAATTGATTATGCAGGCGATGATGTTAATGGGATGATGAATGTAGATAACTGATTGAATTATTCTGTGTGCATATGCTGTTGATGCTGACTGAATCTGTTCTATGAACATATATCAAGGTGATTGAAATGTTATGTGTGTATAGCCGAGTGAGAACTGTTAGATTCTGATCGGAAAATGTTGAACATGTGCGTTCTGATTCGTTGGTATTATCATGTTGCTGATTGTTGTTATATTGATGTTATTGGCTGTATATGTGCACCTGGCCGAGTGATAACTGATGGATTCCGATTGGTAAGAGTTTGATGTGTGTCCTGGTTGATTGTATTTGCTTTGACTTTAATCGTTGCTATGTATAATTGCGTGTATATATATATTGCTGTATAATTGTGGTACAACCTGGGTCAGTATCTATCATTTAATATCTAAGATGCTCACCCCTACACCATTTTTCAGTGTGTGCAGGTCGTGCTCAGAAATGATGATAGGGCCTCAAGTCCGAGTGTAGTGCACTTCGACTGTTGAGTACTTGTATTGCATTATTATATTCCGTCAGTGTAGCCTTGGGCGGCTCTCATGTAAAATGACGATTAAATATATTCATTTATAAAGATTGAATAGTCATGGTGTCACTTGTATGGTATCGCAAGTATTGGTAAATGCATAATATCAAGATACTGGGTATTCCGAGTATATGGTTACATGTTTTCGGGTCAGTAGATTGGATTTGTGGGCAGGTTTATATTTTTGAGTACATATATTTATACATAAGTGCTTTATGTTAATTTGATGCGTCTTCCGACTGGGATGTGTTGATTTGAAGGTTGTTGATGAATGAATTGTGTTGAGTTGATGATTCCGAATGAGACTATAGTAATTGGGTATTTCCGAATGAATACACTGAGTGATTCTGAGCCAAGGATATAAGTAAACCCCGAGTCAAAACCTTGAGTGATCCATTCCTGAGAGGGGAGTTAGTGTAGTGGTTTAGAATGGAATGGATTCTGAGTGTAAGACATTTATAATCCGAGTGAATGATGTAAAATCTGAGTGAGTGAGGATCTGTAGACCGAATGGTTGAGCTTGAATAAGTCCGAGTAGGGCTTAACTACCAGATTTCCCGAGTGGTTTATACTTGTGACCTATATGAGTGAAACGAAGAGCTGTGTGGATTTTGAGTGAGGTATGAACGTGATGATTTACCGAGCGAACATATGTCCCAAATCCGAGTGAGAAATTACCTTGTACCTGTGTTCGCCCCAGCGAATTAGATTTAGCTCCAGCGAGTGTGTGTTTAGGAAGGCTTTGTGTTAGCAACGCTTAAGCGAATCGTGCCTCGCCCGAGCGACTAGAGCTGTTCGCCCAAGCATGTGGGATCGCGCTGAAGCGAGTGGATGCTGGTGTTGGGCTTCGCTTGAGCTTCTCCTTCTTCCGTTGTTGCATTGTCATGTCTCGCTCATACGGCGTTGGACCTCGCTTGAGCGGAGGTATACTGTTTGGTCGGGTTTGAATTGTGGTGCTTCCGTTGATTGCCGAATGGGTGCCTTGTTCTCCTTTGCTTTCTATTCTATATGTTACCTGATGTAGGCTCTTCATGCACTTTTTTGAAGAGGGTTGGATCTAGGGTTCTTTCTTCTATCTTCCTTCAATGGGAGCTTGAGAACTTCTCCTTGAATGCAAGGGAAACCGAAACTAAAGCCTAAGAAACTAGAAGATGGTGTCGCCAAAAACAAAGGAAAGGAAAGTGGAAATGGAATGAGGGAAAGGTGGACAATGGAGGAAGGCTTGGAAAAAGGGAGAGGGAAAGGTTGGAGGCCACTTCCTAAGGAGGAGGAAGATAACTCCACTCACCACCAAGGGAGGGAGAAACCCCTTGGATAAGAGCTTGAGAGAGCTCTCAAATTCTAGAGAGAAGGAGGAGAATCTCTCACTAAGAAACACTTAAGTGCTCTCAAATTTTACAAATGGATTAATGGTGCTTGTTTACAAAAGGAGAAGCCCTTATATAGGCCACTAGAATTTCGGCCAAGGACTAGCTAGATGGGCTTGGTCATGGATCCAAGGCCCATTAAGAGAAAAGATGAGCAAATGGCCTATACATGGCCCAAAAGGGAAAGTACAAGGCCCAAAAGTGGCCCATTTGACCTTACAAGGCCCAAATCTATCCTATAAGCCTAGAGAAACTATTTAGAAAGTATATTACAAGTAAAGTACACATAGGTCCTCATAGGTTCCTTATTGGGCTTAGGCCCACTAGAAGAGAGAAAAGAGAAAAGGGCTTTATGGATGCTTTCTTTGGCCCGTTTGGTCTTTGCCCTTGTGAGGGGACCTCTATATGCTTCAAGTCCTTTCTCCAATGTAGTGTGAGGGTCTTCCTTGGGTATGTCCACATTATGCTCCCCCTCTTCAAAAGGATTTGTCCTCAAATCAAAGGCATCATCCTCATCATCTATATCAAAGGGAGACAAATCAGTTATATTAAAAGAAGCACTCACACCATAATCTCCTGGTAGATCTAGGACATAAGCATTATTATTAATTTTCTTGAGAATTTGAAAAGGCCCATCACCTCTAGGGTTGAGTTTGGATTTTCTCAAATTGGGAAAGCGTTCCTTTCGAAGGTGTAACCATACCCAATCTCTAACCTCAAAGGTGATCTCCTTTCTTTGTTTATTTACACAACGAGCATAATGTTCATTTTTAGTTTGTATTTGGTGTCTAACCTTCTCATGAAAATCTTTGATAAATTGGGCCTTTGCCTCTCCATCCATATGAAGGACAGAATCAGAAACCTCAATGGGCAAAAGGTCCAAGGGTGTGAGAGGGTTAAAACCATATACAACCTCAAATGGACTATGCTTGGTTGTGGAGTGTTGTACCCTATTATATGCAAACTCAATATGGGGTAAACACTTATCCCAAGATTTTACATTTTTGTGTACTAAGACCCTAAGAAGTTGTGAGAGGGTCCTGTTTACTACCTCTGTTTGGCCATCCGTTTGAGGATGACAAGTTGTGGAAAAGAGGAGTTGTGTTCCTAGCCTTGACCAAAGAGTTTTCCAAAAATGGCTTAGGAATTTGGTGTCCCTATCAGAAACAATGGTTTTGGGTACACCATGTAATCGCACAACCTCTTTAAAGAAGATCTTAGCAATATGACTAGCATCATCAACCTTATGGCAAGGGATGAAGTGAGCCATCTTGCTAAACCTATCCACAACCACAAAGATAGAATCCATTCCCCTTTGGGTCTTAGGCAGGCCTAACACAAAGTCCATTGATATATCAATCCAAGGTGCACTAGGTGTTGGCAAGGGAGTATATAAACCACTAGGTGAAAGTTTTGATTTAGCCTTTCTACAAACAATACACCTAGAGCAATGTTTTTGAACATCCTTTTTCATTTTGGGCCAATAAAAGTGTTCATGTAAGATAGACAAAGTTTTATCTCTACCAAAATGACCCATGAATCCTCCCTCATGACTCTCTCTAAGTAGTAGATCTCTTAAAGAGCTTCGTGGAATACAAAGTCTATTGGCTTTAAAAAGGTAGCCATCTAAAATGTAGAAGCCTTTATGAGATGTAGAAGTGGAAGATGAGTTAAAGATGTTTGAAAAATCAAGATCATTTGGGTACAAAGACCTAATTTCATCAAGCCCAATAACTTTGGCTCCTAGAGAGGTAAGTAAAGAGTGCCTCCTAGATAAAGCATCAGCCACTGTATTGGTTTTGCCATTCTTATACTTGATGACATAAGGAAATTGTTCCAAATACTCAACCCACTTAGCATGCCTTTTGTTTAACTTATGTTGCCCTTTGATGAATTTCAAAGATTGGTGATCACTATGTATCACAAACTCTTTTGGGATTAAGTAGTGCTCCCAAGTTTGTAGGGCTCTAATTAAGGCATAAAATTCCTTATCGTATGTGGGATAGTTAATAGTGGCCCCATTAAGTTTTTCACTAAAGAAAGCAATGGGGTGACCTTCTTGTAAAAGCACAGCTCCTATGCCCACATTAGATGCGTCACACTCAAGCTCAAAGGTTTTGGAAAAATTTGGAAGTTTTAAAATTGGAGCATGAGTGAGTCTATCTTTGAGATCTTGAAAGGATTTTTCTTGCCTAGGCCCCCACACAAAAGAAACATTCTTTTTAACCAACTCATTTAAAGGGGAGGCTAGGGTTGAAAAATCTTTCACGAATCTCCTATAGAAACTTGCGAGACCATGGAAACTTCTTACTTCACTCACATTTTTAGGTGTAGGCCAATCTTGGATTGCCTTAACCTTAGAGTGATCTACCTCAACACCTCTAGAACTAACTACAAAACCAAGAAAGACAATGGTATCCATGCCAAAAGAACATTTTTCAAAGTTAGCATAAAGATTGTTTGTTCTCAAGGCAAGCATAACTTGTCTTAGATGGATTAGATGAGAAGTGATGGACTTTGAGTACACAAGAATGTCATCAAAGTATACCACAACAAAATGCCCTATGAAATCCCTCAAAACATGGTTCATAAGTCTCATGAAGGTACTTGGTGCATTAGTTAGGCCGAAAGGCATCACTAACCACTCATAAAGGCCAAGTTTGGTTTTAAAAGCGGCTTTCCATTCATCTCCTTCTTTTATTCTAATTTGGTGGTAGCCACTTTTAAGATCAATCTTGGAGAAGATTGTAGATCCACTAAGCTCATCTAACATGTCATCAAGTCTAGGTATGGGATGCCTATACTTGATGGTGATGTTATTAATGGCTCTACAATCCGTACACATTCTCCATGAACCATCTTTCTTGGGTACAAGTAAAACCGATAATGCGCAAGGGCTTAAACTTTCTCTAATCCAACCTTTTGAAAGTAGTTCATTCACTTGTTTTTCTATTTCTAAACTTTCCTTAGGGTTGCATCTATAGGCAGGTCTATTTGGCAAACTAGCCCCAGGTATAAGGTCTATTTGATGCTCAATGCCCCTAATAGGAGGTAACCCTTTTGGAATGTCTTTTGGGAAGAGGTCGTTAAATTCTTGCAAGATACTTTGTATCCCTTTGGGCAAGGGGGGAGGAGAGGTGCCCATTGAACACAAGGAAGTGTTAGGGATATCTTTTGGATATATGATCAAGCAATGTTTTTGTGAAAACATGGCATGTTCACATCATATTTATTTGCAAAGAGATTAGGTTGGGAGTCATTATAGACAACAACTCCTTTCCCTTTATTGTCTTTTTTGTTTTTCTTTGGTTTTTCTAAACTCACATGGGAAGAAGATTCTAACTCTTTTTCTCTCTTAGCTTTCATTTGGATTTGATCTTTGGCTACTTGTTGTGGAGTTAGAGGATGTAATACTATCTTCTTACCATCTAGTTTAAATGTGAGGGTGTTAGTGAACCCCTCATGAAGGACCTTCCTATCAAATTGCCAAGGCCTTCCTAAAAGTATATGAGTTGCTTCCATAGGTACTACATCATATTTAACTTCATCTCTATATGTGCCTATGGTGAAATTGATTAGGACTTGCTTATTGACTACCATTTCCCCTTTTTCATTTAACCATTGTAATTTATAGGGACTTGGATGGTCTATAAGCTCTAATCCCATCTTTTTGACTAGTCTTTGGCTTGCAACATTTGCACAACTCCCACTATCCATAATGAGAGAACATAATTTGTCATTAATGTAACATCTTGTATAAAAGATGTTCTCTATTTGTGTTGTGTCATCGAGTTTTACATGACTACCAAGCAACCTTCTAATTATGTATAACTCACCATCATCCCCTAAAATATGCTCACTATCACTGGAAGCACTACTAGAGTCATCACTTGAATAGTGAGAATCAGAATTAGACTCTGATTGACTTGAGTAGGTTCCATTGGTTTTTAAAATCATTGTTCTTTTTGTTGGACAGTCTGAAGCAATGTGTCCTCTTCCAAGGCACTTAAAACATTTTATGGAAGAAGATCTAGAGGATTGTGGTTTTGATGATGGATCATGCTTATCATGTTGATTGCGAAAGACTTTGCCATTTTTGTGTAACTCACTTTGGGGTTTAAAGGAGGAAGCGCCCACTTCTCTCTCTCTAGGGTTTCTCTCAAACTTACCCTTATTTTCTACCCATTTTGACTTATAGGCTCTATTGTTATCCCCACTATAGGATTCTCTTTCCTTAAATTGGTTTTCTACTTTGGTGCATTGGTGGAGTAACTCTTCTATATCCACATGTGGAAGAAGTTCCACCCTATTTTTGATGTTCCTATTAAGCCCATGTAAGAACCTATGCATTAGGGTTTCCTCATCCTCTTCTAGATTGGCTCTAATCATGGCTATCTCTAAGGCTTTATAGTAATCTTCTACACATTTGGAGCCTTGGGTGAGCCTATTTAGCTTTGCTAATAGTTCACCCCTATAATAATTAGGAACATATCTTTTTCTAAGGAGAGCTTTTAAGTCTACCCAATCATCTATAGGGGGAAAGTTATCTCTTTTTCTCTCCTTACAAATTTGGGTCCACCAAACTAGGGCATAATTTTGGAAAGAAAGAGTTGCAATCCTAACTTTTTTATCCTCTTTTATTTGATGAGAGTTGAATATTTGTTCTACCCTCATTTCCCACTCTAAGTAAGCTTCAATGTCACTTTTTCCATTGAATGGGGGAATTTCTAATTTTACCTCTCTTAAGCCTATGTCATCCCTTCTATGGTCATGGTGCCTTCTTTGTCTTGTTTCTTCCTCATTATCACTAGTGTTATGTCTTTGATTTCTTTGTCTATGCCTAGTTCTAGGGGGTTCATTATGCTCAAGATTATTTAGCCTAGCATTAATGGTGTTTAAGCTATCCATTATGTTATGAAGCATGCTTTTGTTTTCCCTATCACTAGACGACATCTTTTAATGTTGTCAAAGAAATTCAAGACAAAAACAAAGTATGTATAGACAAGCTAGTCGAGGAAGATGAATGCAATACAAGTGAAAAAAACACTTCAACAAACCTAAAATATCAATACTAGGTTTCTATCCTAAAGGGAAACAAAGTCCTAGGTTGTCTTTAACTAGGTTAGTCCTATGTTGCTTATGGAAATCCTAGGTTGTCCTTAACCTAAGTTGATTATGGTTGTCCTAGGATGTTGCTAGTGATTAACTAACCCTAGACAAGCCTAACCAAATTCGGTTTTAAGAAGTAGTTAACCTAACAAAAATTAGTTCAACTAACTAACCAAGTCTTAACAACCCTAACCAAAAGTAGTTAATTAGTTATGGAAGTTGTAACAAAGTCTAACCACTATAACTACCTAACTAATTTTGGTTATGTATTAGTTAACCCAACTAACAATTAGTTATGACAACTAGAATTAGTTCCAACCACTAACTAATTAGTTAAGACACTCAACTAACTACCAACTAACTAACTAATTATAGTTGTAACTTCTAACTAACTCTAACCAATTAACTAAAAGTAGTTAACAAACAAATGCACATGCACTATCCTAATTCAAATTTTACCAAGCAAAAGGGAAAATTATAATGTCCAAAAAGTCCAATGTCCTTGTTGTGTCCAAAATACAAGACAAAATCCTACTACACAAAGCCTAAGAATTGAAAAACTTTGCCTATGTTCTACTAGTTACAAAGCTTTTGCCTCCTTTACAAGTGTCTTCACAAGTCCTTCTTGATGTATAAGCTCCAACTTTACCTAGCAAGAGAACACAAAGCAACAACTCCAAACAAGATTTGGTTAATAGAAATCACAAAGAAACTTTAAACCTCACAAAAGTGTATCTCTCAAGTGTATGCCTTCTCTTAGAGATTTTCAAGCTCAATCAATTTCCACACCAATCTCAAGTGTTTCAATATGCTACCCTCACTTAATGGCGAAATGGAGTGATCTTTAGAAGTCCAAAAGAATACAAACTCAAGACAAAACTTTAAGAAACAACAATGACAAACTAAAAAGGCTTAAAAAAAAATAAAGGCTACTCAAATGGAATAGAATGAAGGATCAACAATTAACTTGGAATGACAAGACTCTAAAAGCAAATAAAAGTTCAAAAGAATGAAAGCTAACTTGGAATAGAATTGAAATTGACAAAACAAGACAAACAAGAAAATAAATGCAAGAAACAAAGTTTAAGGTATAACCTAGCCTAGAAACTCTAAAGTTGCAAGAATAAGCAATGAAGTCTTAATGAAAAAGTCTTAGCAATGGTCAAGTAATGAAAACAATTCTCATTTGGTATTTGTAATTTCGAAATTTTGGTGATGAAGTTTGGTGTCTCAATTTCAACTTTGTAATGAGGCTTTCTCTTCAATACTCTTTTTCTTCTTTTGGTACTTTTCTTTTCTTGTGATTCTTTTCTTTTCTTTTGATACTTTTCTTTTGCCTCTCAAGATTTCAAGATAACAACACCAATTTATAATACCAAACCGAAATGCACAAAGGTTACTAACAAGTTCAATTAATGCTTCTTGCTTAAGGGAATTTATGCAACCTTCTCCTAAATTGATGTATAGGAGGTGACTAAAATCTTTTTTTTTGACAAGTTTTATTTTTGATGCAAGCAAGATGAAAATAGGAATATAAAAGAGATATCCTAATAGTGCAACAAAATTAAACCTAGAATCAAACTAAGAATAGAAACTAACAATCCTAAAATTGAGTTGACTTTGGAGTGTCTTGAATGTGAGACCTCCTAACAAGAATGGAACCTTTGTAGGAGCTAATCAAGATGCTTGAATTGGCCCTAATCCACACGGTTTGCACACTAAAAAGGGAGAAGCAATTAACTTCCTAGAACTCTAGAAAAGGTTCCACATGGCACTTAACTAACTTCCTAAATTGGCTCTAACTAACAACTAACAAGTAACTAACATGTAACAACAACCTAACCACTTACTAACTGAATTTAACATGTGCCATTTCTGAAATTTTAGAGACCAAAACAGAATGGTACAATAAGCAACCGAAAATGACAATAACAAGATGCAAAAATTGAAACCACAAAGAAACTAGCACAAAAACTCAAAAGAACTAAGACTTTTTATGATTTTTCTATGCTAACATGGAATTAATAATGTATATGAATGACTAAGAAACAAAATTCCAGCCAGCAAAATAAACTCAAAACCGAAAATTAAAATGGAAGAGAAGAAGAAAAGAACCTCCCAAGGCTCAATGATACCACATGATGTAGGCTCTTCATGCACTTTCTTGAAGAGGGTTGGATCTAGGGTTCTTTCTTCTATCTTCCTTCAATGGGAGCTTGAGAACTTCTCCTTGAATGCAAGGGAAACCGAAACTAAAGCCTAAGAAACTAGAAGATGATGTCGCCAAAAACAAAGGAAAGGAAAGTGGAAATGGAATGAGGGAAAGGTGGACAATGGAGGAAGGCTTGGAAAAAGGGAGAGGGAAAGGTTGGAGGCCACTTCCTAAGGAGGAGGAAGATAACTCCACTCACCACCAAGGGAGGGAGAAACCCCTTGGATAAGAGCTTGAGAGAGCTCTCAAATTCTAGAGAGAAGGAGGAGAATCTCTCACTAGGAAACACTTAAGTGCTCTCAAATTTTACAAATGGATTAATGGTGCTTGTTTACAAAAGGAGAAGCCCTTATATAGGCCACTAGAATTTCGGCCAAGGACTAGCTAGATGGGCTTGGTCATAGATCCAAGGCCCATTAAGAGAAAAGATGAGCAAATGGCCTATACATGGCCCAAAAGGGAAAGTACAAGGCCCAAAAGTGGCCCATTTGACCTTACAAGGCCCAAATCTATCCTATAAGCCTAGAGAAACTATTTAGAAAGTATATTACAAGTAAAGTACACATAGGTCCTCATAGGTTCCTTATTGGGCTTAGGCCCACTAGAAGAGAGAAAAGAGAAAAGGGCTTTATGGATGCTTTCTTTAGCCCGTTTGGTCTTTGCCCTTGTGAGGGGACCTCTATATGCTTCAAGTCCTTTCTCCAATGTAGTGTGAGGGTCTTCCTTGGGTATGTCCACATTATTACCCGGTTGTTTTATGGTCCATTCTGGTTTATTTAATTTTTGAAAAAATTTTCCTTGTGATTTGGGCTTATTATTTATTTAAATTAGGGTGTTACAGAATGCTTTTTAACCCTCCTTGTATGGTTTTATTAGGTCATCTCTAAGTTTTATACTCAACTCCATGGCACCAAAGATTCCATCTAAGAAAAGGAAGACCAAAGGTAAGTCTTCTAACTACTCTGACCTGAATGATATTGAATGCCTATCGGAGGGGCAAAAGATGAGGTTGGAATCTTTATTGAGTAGAGAGATTATTCCCTCTAGATTTTTTTGCAAAGATACTTTAATGGATTTGGGAATTTTTGAAGATACCTTACGCTTGTGTCAAAATATGGGGTGGGATTCCTTTATTGAATTATTTGAACCCGTGTATGAGCGTACTTCTTTAGAATTGCTAAGTTTCATAGAGGTCAATAGGTGCCAATCTGGACCCGGGTGGGAGCTCACTTTCTGGCTTAATAATACCAACTATAGGTTGCCTTTGGATGGAGTAGCTACTATTTATAATTTTCCTCTAGGGGGTGTTGATAGCATTTCAAAGGAGTTTAATTTTAGGTACTTTTGGAATCTTATCTCCCATAAAGACTGTTATGATGCTTCCACTTCCAAGGCTTCCACCATCCATCACCCAGCTTTCCATTACCTGTAGCGTTTCATGTGTTATTCAAGTGGCCTCAATACTCAAGAGGGGGGGGGGGTGAATTGAGTTTTTAAAACTTTTCTTAGAATGCCTTTGAACTTGATTCTTTTGTCACAAGTTTAAAGATTATGCAAGTGAAGTCAAGTTTAATGCAAGAGCTAATGCAAACAAGAGGTATATATAGTTAAAACAATTTATCAAACACTTGGTGTGTAATATTCAAAGTAAACTGATTCAAGCAAGCTCAAGTATGTAAATCCCAATCAACCAACATAAATCAATTCAATGCAGTATATGAATGTAAAAGAGTTAGGAAGAGGAGCTTGCAAACCAATTTAACGAGTTCCACCAACCCCGGTGTACGTCTCGCCTTCAAGCAACCCACTTGAAGGATTTCCACTATTGAAGTTTAGAGATCACAAGTTATGAGCAATTGTAGCTTCCTAGTGTCCCACACTCAAGAACTCAATCCTCACTAGCACAAGGGCAACCCACCCAATCTCTCAAACTCTCAATACCCAAAGGTTGAACCCCAACCTTTGTGACCACTCAACCTAGAGTGAAAAGCCTTTGTGTTTTGTGGTGTTTACAAGATATGAACTCTCTAAATAGAGTAGATGTACAAGTGAATGTTCTCTCAAATTTCTAGCTCTCAACAAGAGAGGATATACAAGTTAAAGCTCAACTTTCAGAAAATGCAAAGATATAAACTCACTAAGCACAAGGAAGGATTGAAGAATTGATTGTCTCTTACTTCTATTTTTTTTGTGCTTGTGTTTCCCTTGCATTTATAGAGCCTTGGAGCAGCTTCAAAGTCCTTCTAGCCGTTGCACATAGTGGTTCCAGCTTGTCTTTGCGTATTTTAGGTTTTGGATAGTTAGTTCCCACTTAAATCTGTCTTTTAGTGGTGTTTTCCACTTCTTGAATCGATTCGTAGCTTCGTGAACCGATTCAGAGCATTCTGATTTGTGCATTTTAGAGTTCCAGATTCGTATGAATCGATTCAGGCCTTGTTGAATCGATTCAGGGCATTTTGTTTGGGGTTCCTGGGCTTGCATCTTCGTGTGAATCGATTCAGGGTCATGGTGAATCGATTCATGACATTCTGTTTCCAATTTTGGTGACTTCCAGGGCTTTGAATCAATTCAGGGTCATGGTGAATCGATTCATGACATGCTGTTTCCAAATTTTGATGACTTCCAGGGCTGTGAATCGATTCATTCGTGTGTGAATCGATTCAGGTGTTGTATTTTGATGTTTTTCCATGCCTGATTGTCTTTCCTTGATGTGTTATGATCCATGGTTGCTTTCCTTTGTCTTTGTGCATTGGTTCTTGATTTCTTGACCTTGTGGAAACGTTTTCTTCATGATTTCTTGAGTTTCTTGATTTTATATATCAACTTTGATTATTTCATTTGTTTTTGATTCATGAAGATCTTATAATGCTTGTGCCTTTGTCATTATCAAAACCCGTTAACAACATGCAAATACATCATGGCCCGATCCATCTTTGGGCGGTATGATAGTCCAGGTACTAGACGTCAGCCAGAGGTATTCTTTCTTCACTCTATGCTTCATAATACTCACATCGATTCTACCAAGTGGTTATATAGCCAGTTATCTTGGGTCGGCAATGCCACCATTGGTAAGATTGTTATGACTGGTTACATAAACCCTATTACTAGGTATGTAAGCATAGATCTGGACCAAGATAATCTCCTCCATCAACCTAAGAGGGTTGACATGGCTGAATCGATAAATATGAGGATGATTGTTAAGGAACATGATGTATACTGTTTGGTAATAGCTGGATTTTTTTGGTCCTCGCCCCTTGCCTGATCCTAAGTTTGGAAGGCAAGACATTTTTTCTTTTTGCAGATAAGGATGACCATACTTCACTTTCTACCGAGATGCCACTACCCACTAGGCCTCCAGAACAGGGTGAGCCATCTTATTCTCGTGAGGAGCCACCTTTTTCCATGCAGCAAATGTATACTTTGCTTCAGTAGATGTCCGCTAAGCAAACTCACCAGAGGGCCTGCATTGATCAGAGTTCTGAACGGGTAGATGCCATGTATGATTGGCACACCCATCAGGGTCATTTCCACCCCCTTCTCCATGACAGGTATCAGTTGAACTTTTATGTCCTTTTACCCCTGGTTCCTCAATTACGGCCCTCTATGGTCACCTTGATATGGACATTGGGGACAATGTTCAGTTTTAGTTTGGGGTGATGGGTACATAAAAGTTTAGCTTGTTCTTACTTTATTCTTGTTTATTTTTGTTTATTTTTATTTTCTAGTTCATTTGCATGATTGTATGTCTACTCATATGCCTTGGGCTAGCATTGATTGTTGATTACAGTTATTGTTATCTATATGACATGTGATATAGATTGGTTGGATCTTAAGCATTGCTTGGGTGAATCTTGTAAATATATATATATATATATATATATATTTGATTGCTATTCTTGTCAGAATAAACACTCTGCATGATGATTGTGTTTCTTTGATTAGGCCAATTAACAATGTGAGCCTTTGAGCCAATAGGGTGTTCAGTGCATTAAATTATAAATGACCTATGATTCTTTGACTGAGTGATTCACACATTTGATGGCACTCTAGAACTTGGCTTTTGACCAATTCAAAATGGTTTGTGAATGCATGCTTGGAATGAAAAAGGCACTTCAGGTTTTGTTTTCTTTAACCCTATAATTTGTTGAAAGTATAATCCATTAGTTGCTTCTTTTGAGCCATGAAATAATATGAAAGTATAATCCATTAGTCGCTAATGAGCTACAAATGCAATTTCCTCACTAATTCACCCCTACTTATAAAATAGTGAGGAAACGTTTGTCTCTAGTTTGTTATGGGATACTATTATCGGTATTGTGTCACAAAGTTGTAGCTAATCTTCCTTGGTGAACTACATCAAATCCCTTGCAAGTTTGTTAGTCTATTGTTTTGCCAATTTCCTTACTTTACTGTAGCAAGTCATAATAAAAAATTAAACATTTCCTCGCTGATAGCCTCATAAATTTGACACAATGCTATAGCGAATTCCTCATTAATTTGTCACTAGTTATAAAATAGTGAGGAAACATATGTCTCTAGTTTGTCGCTAACTTAAAGCTATATTTTTTTAGCAACTTTGGCGTGGGATATTATTATCGGTATTTTATCACTAAAGTGTGGCTAAAATTCCTCACTAAAATGCAACAAATCCCTAAGTTTACTAGTCTATTGTATTGGAAATTCCTCGCTTTATTATAGCAATGTATCATCGTAAAAACTCAAACAGTTCCTCGTTCATAGTCCATAATTTCCTTGCAAATTTAATTATTTTTAATAAAATAAATTTGTTAAATTATTCATAATTTATTTTACCAAAAATAATTATTCATAATTTATCAAATAGACACCAAATGGAACCAGTTAAATTAATTATTTGACCAAAGAACAATAATGATTCTTCATGACAATTAAAGATGGCATAACAATTCTTCAAACCACCTTATGGGTTTTTCTCTAAAATGTGAAGCCTTTATACATCAATGTCAGCAGTCACCATTTTAACTTCCCACTAACCCTCTCGGCATACAAAACATTATCATCTAACCAAGTCAGAGATTAACAACTCTTATTAATTATATAAAATGATAAAAAAAAAGTTGCTTTTGCTTGTTGATGATTTTTCCATCCATCAAAGTTGTCTTTCCAACACCAGTGGAACCCATTAGTGCTGTGAGAACACCAGGCCTAAAAGCACCACTCACATCCTTCAAAAGCTGTAACTTATCCTTAAGAACTCTGTGATTCCTCATTTCCTGTAAATGTGCAATGATTCAATAAAACTTGTATCTTTTTTAATAAATATAGTGCTTTAGAAGTTTAATGCAAGTATTTTCCTATGTATTTATTTGTTTTCTTTCCACATTACCTGTGGCATATCAACGGAATATGTTACATCATCAAAAGTGATGGAACATGGCTCAAAAGGAAGAACCATTCCTCTTCTTCTGCTTGATTATTATCAATTACAACTTTCGGGTCTGCGGATACAGACTTAGCAACGCTTCCATCATCTTGCTCATTACTCTGAGATTGCTCTAGTTTAACAGCCTGATGTTGCACAGTTACTGCTAACCAAATTTTGTTAATATTAGTATATACTGTAGCCACATTAGGATGATACTGCACACACCCAAGTTATGCATTACTAAAACTTTTAAGGCCACAACTCAACCATCATGTGATGGAAAGAACATAAGTAACAGTGCAACACAACTGCCAGTTTGATGTAACTTAGACCATACCTCTAAAATGGTAAAAGACTACATAGTAGTTCCAAGCTCTTCTTTAAATGTGCCCATGAAAAGCAGAGCTTCCATTCGCTTAAATACATATGGAATGTTTACCATGGCTTTGAGGGAACAGTCAGCAGGTCCAAGTTGAGATAGCTCACCAGTAAAAAGTCTAAGCTTAAGTTCTCCATTTGATGTTGTGCCATCTTCAGTAATGTTTGAAGGAACTCTGACGGAAGTTCATTTCCTGATCACCCAAAGAGAAGTTACAAAAAGTTTTCATATAAGTGGAACAAGACAACTAAACAACTTTTCTTTTAAACTATATATGATTATTCCTAATAAATAGATACATATATTTCATCATGATTTATCACTCAGCAAGGTTCAGGGTGAGTCATCCTCTTGTTCAAAAAAAATTGTCTTAACAACATAGCCAAGACCAACAAAATCCGCCCTCCCCAACAAAACTAATTATTTGATACTACTTAGATCCCCTACCCCCTACCATCTTTGTTTCATGTTGGTTATTGCTTCATGTTACCAGTAAAGCAGACACTATAACGGATATGGCAGACATAATAAAATAAAATTATATATATAATTACGCAAATTAATATAAATACAAATAGATAATATAAATAGACAATTAACTGCATCATCTAAGTACTAAACTAATCAACTTACAAGTATTTTAGTTTTGACATAATACTGACTTGTGGAGGTATTACACGAATAAGCAAGGGGAGAAATTCTTACCATTTCACTTATTCAATAAATATATTCAAACAAGAATTCAAAAATGGTTAATGGATGTCATTGAAGTAAATTAAATGGCAGGACATATATAGACACACACATTCAATTTCTTGTCCTATCTAATCAAACAAACAAACAATATATATATATAATGTTCATTTTCTTTTCCTATATTCAAACATAAAAATAAATAAAAAAGAAACTAACTAAATAATTTTTAAAGTACCTATACACATGCAAATCCCTGTAATAATGTAGAAAAAGTATCAGAAATATCTCAAACAAAAATCGCTAGTGGAAAAAATGGATATAATCACGGTTAAAAAAGGCCTTTATTCACGGTTAAAGAACCGTGGTTGTTGCATCCGTGGTAGTAGATGATGGTCTTTAACCACGGTTAACAACCGTGGTAATAAATCACATCTAACCACTGTTAAGAACAACTGTGAATATAACTTACTATTTATATTCACGGTTATCGAGCACAACCGTGAATATAAGAACTGAAAGGTGTCAGTTATATCCACTTATATTCACGGTTATGATGGACAACCGTGGATATACTACTAATATTCACGGTTATTATGGACAACCGTGGATAAAATGTATCTATATCCACGGTTGTCCATCATAACCGTGAATATAAGTAGTTTGTAACTGAAACCTTTTAATACTTATGTTCACGGTTATGATGGACAACCGTGGATAAAATATATCTATATCCACGGTTATGGTAGTAACCGTGGATAAATATAGTCTATATTCACGGTTGTTGCCATAACCGTGAATAAATACTGAGGTTTTTTTTTAAAATGGATTCTGTTTTATCGTTTCCCAACCCTGCATTCAGACAACCAGTACAGTATACAGTATGCCATAGCAACACTATATCAAAAGAATGGTATGTATATATATAACAATTTATTTTCTATATCAATTCATAACAACCTAAAAAATGAAAGTATATACAATTAAGTTGAATGTAATCTGATAAAAGTAAACCCTAAATCCTACTAGATACATATATAAAAGAATAAAGATCCTATATCTAGCTTTGCCTAACTTCAATGAAGTGTGAGGCCCATTGCCTTCTCACGTCATCTACAAGTTCCATTGGGAAAAATGACCGGTCATTAAAGTACTGCAAACAATGCACAAAACAATTAGAACAAAAGCTTTATTTATTACATGAAATTGATGAAATTGGTAGAAAAGTAGTCCAAATAATGAGACTTACCTCTATCCATCCATCTACTAAATGATGTTGGACAATGGTCAGCATAGTGTGCATGACGAAATAGCCACACTCATAGGTACCCTTCTGCCTGTAAGACTACAATGGACATATAGTATAGAATAAGTGAATTCGCAACTTAAAAAATACGTACTGAAGATTTGAATGAATACGATTGACTTACTTTTGGGTACACCCATACAACTGTTTTTCCTTTGGGCTTGTTTCCAATCAGTAGATTGTATCCAACCACCGCCCTGCGTCAAACAAAACACAAGATAAGTTAGAATTGTATAGTTCTAAAAATGATGTAATCGAATTTGTGGTTATTTTTTAGGGATGAACTTACCGGTCTACTATATCTTTCAGGTCTTGTGGAGCTGTCCGATGCAAACTATCAAAGTACAGAGCAAGATAGTCCTTCGGACAGATCACCAGAAGCGTCCAGTGAGCCCTATAGTTACCAGTGATAAGTGAGACTTCAAAATGCAAAAATTCATGACAATAATTATGGAATAGAATATTACCCTTTATGATAAGGGCCCATGTATATAGGCTTCCCAGACTCAAACATCCAATTCTGGATGTATGTCTAGGTGTTCTACGAGGTGTTTCCTTGCCTCTGTATGAGAGAGGGCTCTAAGAAACCGTAAGTTCCTTGGAAACCCAAGTCCACACAGAGTTTTGCCAGAAACCTAAACAAGTTAAGACATGGTTAGCGACAAATAACTTGTATAATGAAAAAATTGGACGAAACAAGGATATACTTACAGCTTCCACAACTGAAAGATGGAGCCGTTCAGCATCGACGTCCCCGAAATAATGTCACACATATCAGAATGTGTAACGTAAACTGGAAAATCACTGGGACAGCCGAACACTAGTGGCTGCCATGGGACCTGAACAGTGTCGTCTCCTTGCTCATACCCGATGCGCCATAGCATCCGGATGGGATTCTTGGCCGGGTCTGGCTTCTTCAATGGATGTTCCTGTTGAACAATTGACAACCATCACATTTTGTACCATAATTGACAAGGAAATAAAGCTAGTTAGTGTTTAGGGTTTTTACCTGTCCAGGGGCAATCACCAGAAGTCTGTTGGGCCACATCAGAAAGTGGCCCACCGCCTGACCGACGGTCTTCACCTCCTGAGTTGTCACTGGCACAGCAGCATCCTCCTCGAGGACGAGCACAACCGAGACCCTGGACATACCATCAGGTAATGTCTGATGGTGAACCACAGGGCCTAAGTTGTACACCATACCAGTGGCAACTGGCTCCTCCGACCCATCAATGAACAGGTCACATTGACGGGTGTCTGGTGGCTCGACCCCGTCATCGTCAGGGTCAGCCGCAGCGCACGACCCCTTAGTGCTAACCTTTCGTACCTACATATTTACACATCAAGCAGAAGTTATTCAAAAATGAAATAAAGTGATTACAAACAATAAAATTGAGGAAATTAAATAAAGAATCTAACCTGTGGGTCGCTAGCTGGTGCAGTAGTCTCCTGGTGGTGGCTGAGTAAGGCCTTCATCTCCTCCCTGAATCGGGCCATCTCCTGGTGGAGCCTAGATATCTTCTCCTGGTACTCAGCCTTCACAACAGCCACCTTCTGCTCCACCATTTGCTCAAGGGATGGGGCAGGGTCGGGAGCACCGTAATAGGCGCGGAGGCCTGTGAAATATGAATGATTAGCCCATAATTGTTTAACAGATAACAAAATGAAAGCATAGAGTTAGTTAGCACTTACCTACACCTCGACCAATAGCACGCACTCTTCCTGGGTGCTCTGGCCTGCCGATGGCGGTAGTCAAAATATCCTCCCGTCCATGGGCTACGAAAGACCCTTGGGTTGATTGCTCAACCAAGGAATCCTGAAACCAAACAAGTTAGTATTCACTTCCTTCACGTAAACTGAAAAACAGACACTGATATAAAGGGGAATACTTATTATCCGTGAGGCAACCTCCTGAGCCTGTGAGGAAGTGTATTCCCCACTCTTCTTGATCCTAGCCCGCTTCCATTTGTCGTGGCGTGCAGGTGGGGAAGGGGGATCCACAATACCAGCTGTTACTTGGCACCACCACATCTTCACCATGCCATATCCAACGCGTATAACTACGTAGAAAACCGTTACACAGTAGATGTTCTCGCATCTCTTCCAAGTCTACCCGACGCAGGTTGAAGCATTTAACACAAGGGCAAAAATACTTTCCATTCACCCCACTGCATTCCTCGCTACGAATTCTATAAATGATTCAACTCCCCCCTCGTACTCCAGACTTAGGCGTGATGCAGTTATCCAACTCCGATCCATACCAACTATTTACAAGGTGCTATGATCAACCTCACTTTTTATACGAAGATGGTGGTCCTATACCCATTCAGCATGACAATTGTTTTTATACGTCATTCATATATACAGGTTAGGACTTATTTTAAAATTTGATGAAATTTCGGCAGCATTTCGCATTGGTCTCTAAGTACACAAAATGAGAGTGGTCAAATCAAATTCAACCACAACCAAATATACACCCAGAGAACAACACAAAATGCAAGTTACCAAAATTTTATCAAATTTTAAAATAACTCCTAACTTGTACATACTAACAATGACGTATAAAAAATAATTGTTCATCCCAAACTGTCCAAACGGACAATTCAAGATTCAACACAAACGATGACATTAATTGATTTAATGACTATTTGTGTCGAATCTCAAACGGGGAACTACGGTTCACTCATATGCACAACAACTTTCATACTAGTTAACAACCACACACATACAACAGCAATAAACATAACATATAAGAGCAACCAACAATAACAGAAATAAAATGGATAATAATTTAGTTAACTTTTTTCCTAAATTAGTATGATGTTTTTAATTTGTGTTATTTTGAAGTAGAAGTATGGTGTTGGAGTATGGATTATGGATTATGGATTATGATGTTGGTTTATAATGCAGGTTCAAACTTTAGACTTTTATTTAGTAATTAATATGATATTTTTAAATTCTATTATTTTCAAGTAGAACTATGGTGTTAGATGATGGATTATGGATTATGAGAATTGAGATTTGTACTTTTATTTTATGGATTACGGCTTATGGACATGGTGTTGAATTTAGTTAAATTCTACTTAAGAAGAACAATATAAGTTTTAGGAGAACAGTAATCTCAACCATTTAGAACTTTTCAATTTAGGGAGTACATTTTAACCAAAAGAGGTATCTTATAATATTTCTAAAGTTCATACACCCAATTTAAACTTACAACTACAAATCAATAGGTTGGTTCATCCAAAGATTGTTAATGTAACTAGTTATCCTATGAATATAAGGCTTCCATCTTAATTTTCTAGAATATATAGGTGATAAATTTTCACTGTTACAAAATCGATTATCTGTGATATATAAACAGAGTTTAAACCTGGTAATTTTCTCTATAACTTAAGCTTTTGAACCAATAACTATCGTGTCACAGGAAACAAGGAATCAAATTATTATGTACCAACAGAGAAAGAATCAATAATTGAACAATGAAATTATTATGTACTTACGACCTAACAAAATAGGACCATTCATAAACAACACAAAATAACAAACAGAGGAAGAAGAAGTGTTCGTCGCTGCTCCTACGCCGGGTGACCTTCGTACAGGCCATCCAACAAATATAGATACAGAGGTAACATTAACAATGAAAAGACACACACAGAGGCAACATTGGTTCAGCTTCTACTACATACGCATTTTAATGGGGGGTTCAGGGAATAGAGGGTTCTCAGCAGCAAGTGACCGAATGACAAACACGCATGACAATGGGGGTTCAGGGAACCTACCTGAATGAAGAAAGGAAGAAGATGTTGAACAGAGAGAAGGGCACGAAGCTCAGGGCACGAAGCTCAGAGAGAATAGAGAAGACGACAACCAACGCGCAGAAGAAGAGAAAGTGAAAAAAGAGTGAAAGGCGCGGCTTTTGAAGTTTCAGAAAGGATGTATATTCACGGTTCCCCTTGAAACCGTGAATATATTACACATATATTCACGGTTTAACAAATAACCGTGGATAAATGTTAACTATATATCCACGGTTATGATCCCAACCGTGGATATATATTGAAATCTATAATCACAGTTATAGAAACAACCGTGGACATACAGTACCCAGTGATTAAACCCTAAAACCTGAACTATATATCCAGGGTTGGAAATACAACCGTGATTATAGATTTCAATATATATCCACGGTTCACATCATAACCGTGATCGTACCCATGAATATATATTCACGGTTGTGAATACAACCGTCGATATATATTTCAGGTACTATATATCCACGGTTGACTCCTCAACCGTGAATATATATTGATGGGTACGTTCACAGTTATGATGTTAACCGTGGATATATAGTTTTCTCTGATTAAAACGTTCACCTTATAATTTTAAAAATGCCACCGCGCATGTTTTTATCACTGATTCTCTTCTACCCGTGAATATATCCCCGTTGTTATATCCAATTTTTGCACTAGTGAATATTGAAAAAAATAGGAAGAAAATAGGAAGAATCTTGTTGAGAAAAGTACCTATATTATACCCAATGGTGTTAAAATCAAAATCAGAGAAAGAGTTGAAGGTGAACTCTTTCTGATATCAATAATGACTCCTATCGAACAAATTAATTAGAGCATTAATTTTTTTAGAATTTAGGATTACAACTTCATAATCCAACATATTTAACTTGGCATTTAATACTAACAATATAACTGAAACTAACTAAATCATTCACACTCAAACATATTAAATGAGTAAACTAAGTTTCTACCTTCTAAAGCATGGCAAGAATATTCGTCACAAATATTTGAATGAATAAACATCCTGTACATAAGTTAATGTCAACCACCTCTCTTCAGTGGATAAAAGGGAATATGTTGTCCATGCTACATCAAAAATAAACATTAGGATATGGCAATAGTCAAATCTGTATTTTAAATCCAACTAATTTGAAATTGGCACCTTCAAGATAAATAGATCATTACAAGTGACATCTAGTTTTATAGATACATCTTCCTAGAAGATTTAATTAACATTGGCATGGATTATTATTTAATTTCTAAACTCATGAATTCTGTTTCATAAGTTAAAATATATGTTTAGTCTTTTAAATTCTTTTATGTTTTAATTTAGTCCTATTTTTATTTTTCAATTTAATCCTTTATATCTTGAAACAATTTCAGAGTAGTTTTTTTTTTTACTTAACTAATGAAAGTTTAACTTTTTAAATCAATGATGCCGTGTACCAACTTAAAAGGTCCAGCATAATTGGTTCTAAAAAAATTTGATGTAAAATGTATATTTTACATTGACTTTGTAGTAAACTGATATTAGACTGGGAAAAATATTACCATTTTTTATAAACATAAATTGATCTACAAACATTAAGATTAGGTTTGGGAATCACCTATGCATAGGAAAAGGTATAAACTTAATCCTGGAGCCTAATACATACACTTAAAAGTGGTTATCTTAAATCGAAAGTGCAAATTGATGATAACTTCTAAGGATAAATTATACTATTTTTTTAAAATTAAAAGAAACAAAAGGAAAAAATCATTTTCCATGAAGATAGAAGATATTATAAAAGACAACAAACTAAAAACCATATTTTTTATAAGTTATATTCAATGTTCTTATTTATTTATTTTTACTTTCAAGTTTAAAAAAAAAAGATACAAGTTTGCCCCAATATTATTAACAACTAATGAATTACAACTCTAGATCTAAACTATCTCATAACTTGAAGATTCACCTTATTCCCAACATCACTAGGAGGAGATTACACAGGGTTTAAGTTCAAATAAGGTCCCTCAATTAAACCGTTAAGTTTTGCTTGGATGCAAAGATAAAATAGGATGAAGAAATAAAGAGGGACAGGAAAAAAAGAAACCCAATGAACATAACATGAAAAAATAATTAAAATAATAGTCAAGATAGTATCTACTACTTAATCACCCTTATTGATTTAAGGATTAAAATAAGATAAAGAAATATTTTATATATATTTTCTTCATTTTTTAAAGAACAAAATAAATAACAAGTAAATAACAAGAAGAAAAAAAAAATTCATATGATTCACATGGTCCAAGACCAAAACAATTTTTCAACTGTTCAAGATTTAAAATCCCTGTAACTTTTCTCTGTCTCAAAATTTTAAAAGGAGAATAAAACAAATGTCGCCGGATGCCATGGCACACAGATAAAAGCTTATAGTAGCTTAAAAAAGTTAAGAGTGGAAAAATGACAAGATATAAGAACAAATAAAATCTCAACCAAATAATCCTAATTAATAGTATTATGTCATACACATTAAAAGCTAAACTACTTCCATGTGAAGTATAGCATATCTAACGTGTGTAACAACCCAAGGAAAAGAACAAGAAGCAAAAGACTCATCACAAATTGATATCTAACCATGTATGAACAAATAATACCCAAGGACACGAACTTATCATCTCATCATGCAGTACACGATAGGAAATAATGGAAGACTCACAAAAACGTAAATCACACTGCATCTATATATTTACTTGAAACAGAATTCATCAAAGAAAATTGTATGAAGTTAAGTATTGATTTTAGTGGAAAGCAATAAAGATTTCAAATGTCTGATCACCCCCTATACTCTTATTTTGCTACCAAGAAAACTGAAGAGAGAGCAAAAATAAAGAAAACCGGACCACAAATAGAAAAGTCATAACGGAATAATGATAGAAAATTTAAACTCCAAAACAACAGAAAAACAAACAACCGACCCAGAGAACATCAAACAACTACAAGATTTGTACATGATTTCACAAGATTCATGAGCTACACATGCTAGAAAGCTCATATATATAGATCTTAGTTGATTCCATGGTTGATGAAATCAAGATTTCACTTTGAATCGCAGGGGAGTTAAAAATTACAAATCATAAAATTGAACTATAAGATTTACAAATTACACACATATCTGTTCTTTACCCATGAGAAATACAAGCACGAATTCAACTAGTTCCTAAGCAAAATGTGTCTACATAACCAAATATTGGATTCGATTTGATTGAGGATCAGAGATAGAGAACAGAGGAAGTGTTACCTAGTATCTCAATTTCATTGTAAATGAATTGGAGTTAGAAGATCGAGTCAAGGGTTTTGAAATCTCACAACAGAAAGAGAATTACGTCATCACCTTCCCAAGAAGGGATACAACACATTGCGTTGTTGCCGCTGTTACCGCCATTGAACAGAGGAAATGATCGCCGCACTGCCGTTGCAGGGAGGTGTGTTTGAATATGCTTTCAGGTTCACAGATTTTGATAATAACAAAGGAATATTGAAGAAACTCTTGGAGAAACAAGAAACAGCATCAGACTTGCAAAAACACGCAGGCTAATCGATTACAACTACAAGAATAATCGATTAGGAAGCCTCTGTTTGTACACTAATCGATTAAACACATGAGAATAATCGATTAGGAAGCTTCTGTTTGTACACTAATCGATTACACCAATAAGGCTAATCGATTACTAAACCTCTGTTTGATTTAAATGCATCAGGTATTGGAGATAATCGATTGCAAGACATCATCTAATCGATTACAAAGCTACTGGAATAACCACTAATCGATTATATACAAGGACAATTGATTATGAAGCTGCGTAATCAAATTAAATGCATCAGGTGCCAGTTCTAATCGATTACGAGACCAGACTTAATCGATTACCAAGGTTCTGAGTTGAAGCTAATCGATTACAAGGAATAGGCTAATCGACTACAACACGAGTTACACTTCAGATTTCAAAAGCTAATCGATTACAGCTCGAGGCGTAATCGATTAGGGTAGTGCCAAAAATTGGGGAAAGTGCTTTTTTAAGTGAAAACCAACTCATTTCTCTATAGATCTTAGGCACCCATGAGCTACAACGGCTAGGAACTCCATTATGCTCATCTCCAAGTCCTATAAATGCAAGACTCCTTCAAGCTACTCAATGTGTAACATCCCGAATTTTATAAAATGAATAATTGATGAGAATAAATAATAAATAATTTAATGTGAGTTGATTTGTGTCCCAAAAATATTGGAACGATTAAATTGGGAATTATTTTGGGAAAAATCATAATTTATTGGGACTTAAAAAGTTTAAATTATACCCGGTTAGAATATTAGTATCGGACCAAGTATCTCTGATTGAGATGCCGCTGGTTAGGGCTGTTAAGAATATTATTGGGAATCCGAATCTATATTCGGAATAATTTTTGGATAATGTTTTGAGCCCGAACAATGAACCTGTTGGTTATAAAACGGAGAAGCACTTATGATGGGTTAAGTTAAAATTAAAATCTCCTCCACCTTTCTCCATATTCTCGTTAGCTTCTTTCTTCCTTCCCCTTTTTCATTTCATTCATCTTCCTTCTCCTCTTTTCTTGTTTAACCGTGGTCACCTTCCCCATCTCCTCACCCATTCAAAATTAATTTCGCATCATGGATTCTTGAGGCAAGAATGGACTTTGGAGGAAGGCTTGGCTCTCTCCTTCTTCCTTTACTTCATTTTTTGTTGTGGAGCTAAAGCTTGGATGAGAGGTATGGTTTTTGATCATCCATGGTTTTTATTGAAGGTTTAAGTTTTTGAAGTGTTAAGATGGGAGGTTAGATGTTGTTTTGATGAATGGTGGTGAGTGGAATTAATCCTAGGTTAGAAAAATTATTGGGGGGTTGAATGAAGCCTTTAATATTGGAAATTCCAAGGTGGGGTGGCTTAAGTGTGAGCCTTTATGAGCATTTAAGAGAGTACTTAAGATTAATGTTGGATGGTGATGGGAAATAGATGGGTATTAATGTGTGTTGTTGGGTTTTGGTGAAGTCCTAACTCTAATCAATTAGGGAAAGTGTAAAATATGAATAGAATGCATGTTTAATGAAGATAGAAAATGATATTAATGATATGAGATGGCCATTGATGGTGATTAATGTATAAGTTGTTATTTATAATGATGGATAATTATAGTAATGCCAAATCTTATAGAATGAAGCTCATGGGTGAGTGTTGTTAGGAAATGTGCAAGAATGAATGTTGATATTAAGGTCATAGTGTGGTGATGGATCAATGACTTGGAAGTGTAGTTTGATAAGGTCTTAGACCATAACATGTACTATCTAGAATATATGGGTAGTGAAGATTGATTTGAGCTAAGATAACTCATGTTGAACTCAAGGTGATGATAATGGCATTTGGATGATTGATGTAATGAAGAAATGCATTTTAGATGAGGGATAAATGAGATATTGGTGTTGTTGGGTATAGTTAACCCTCTTAGACCTAGAGAATCTTGACTTTGGGAAAGGAATTCCCGAAGCCTAATACAATTGCATAAGTTGGTGTTCATCAAGTCTAGGACTTGATATTAGGCTTTATGATAAGCTAGCAAATGGTTAGAATTATGATGGTTATTGATTATGTGTATGTATATGTATGTGGTCTGTAGAATTCGTTCCGGAATTATGTAGTGGAGCTTTCGGGGCGTGTATTCGGAGCATTGGAATCGTTTCGGCTCTTCCCTCGAGGTAGGAGAGGAGTTATATATTCAAATTGCATGAGTAGATTTATAGTGATTGTTGTATGTTCTACACTCATGCTTGCCTTGCCATGTATATATATATATATTGAATTAATGAGAATGGCAATGGTTGACTATATGGATGATATGTGAGAATAGGTGGTGATTGTTATTGAAATGTATGCCTACATGGGTGACGAAGATAAGTTTAAAGTTTAATGCAATTATTGAGAAAATATGATTGGAAGTTTAATGATTCCCAAGGATGGTATGTGTAACAATGAGAGGATTGTATGGTTATGTTTATATGAGGATGATAAATATGAATTTAAGGTGTGATTAATAAGATAGAATAAGAATTTCTGAGTAAGAATGATTAGAGCAAGTTTTATGTGCCTTATGTGATGTTTCTAATGTGTTGGATGTAATCAATTTGATTTATAATGAGATTTCATAAGGTGAGTTGTGAGAATTTTCGTTTGCTGCACAAGTCCTGATAATCTCGCTCAAGCGAGAATCCCTTGTATCAGAAATTTGGTTTCTGGTTTAATCTCGCCCAGGCGAGTGAACTACTCGCTCAAGCGAGTCGAGTGGGAAGTGAACAGGTGAGGCACTGGATGAATCTCGCTCAAGCGGGAGTGGCCGCGCTTGAGCGAGTGAGAGAGGAATTTGACACTGGATGTCTTTCGCTTAAGCGAGTGTGAGACGCTTGAGCGAGTGAGAGGGGTCTGATGCTGGGTGATACTCGCTCAAGCGAGTGGCTGGGTCTGGCGAGTCTCGCTCAAGCGAGACGTGCGTGGAATGAAGGGAGGGCCTCTGGCTGAATCTCGCTTAAGCGAGCTAGGACCTCGCTCGAGCGAGTGTTGGTGGAAATTGGTACTTGAAGAATTCCGCTTGAGCGAGAGTGACTCGCTCAAGCGAGATAATAACCTGATGCTCCAGACTTCTTCGCTCAAGGAGAAGTTTTGGGCGCTCAAGCGACCCACTTCAATCTCGCTCAGGTGAGGGTGTGGCTCGCTCAAGCGAGCGGGCGTGAAAACGCTGCTGGATGGTTTTCGCCTACGCGAGGAAGCTCGCCCAAGCGAGCTGTGTTAATCTCGCTCAAGCGAGTGGGGGTCTCGCTTGAGCGAGTGACCCCTGATGGAAATTTTATTTCCTTTTCCTAATTTGATGGTTTTGGGCCTTCTTCCCTTATAATATGAGATGCTTGAGGGAATGAAAAGGAATATATAATTAAGACAATTATATCTTGGTGTTGTATAATGATTAAATTATTGAGATGACTTGATTATGCTATAATACATATAATGAGAAATATAAATCTTAACCACCAAGAATGAAACGTGTGAGGATATTGTTAAGGTTTGACGACGAGTTATGAAATGTACCCTTGGGTGATACAAACCCATTGTGGGAACGAATATATGATGAGGCGTTGTTAATAACCGATAAATCAAAGATGACAATGATAATGGGCAAAAACGAATAATGTTTCGGATCATTTCCTTGCGTAAAGGATGATCGTATTATTGTTGATTTTGTATTAAAAACCATTGGAGTTGAATATGGATATTGATCCATTATATGATGTGAAATATAAAAATGCATTATGTTGAGATGCAAAGTAAGGAACATGGTTATGCTGGGCATAAGTGTGAATGCCATATATGTGAATGATGACCATGTCTTGGATAATTCTAAGTGTAGAATAATATTCTAATGATTGCTATGCTGTTTGATAACCATGTGTGGATTTTTACGAATGATGTTTGTGGCCATTGAGATGCCACTGATATGAACGATGTGCCTAGAGGGGCTTTGAAAATGATTATGAATAATAATTAAGATGCCAAATAATATACCCTAATTGAGAGGGTGAGAAATCCTTGTGAGATTGTTGAGCACATGCATTATTGTATTGTTGCGTTTATGGCATAGCATGGTATTGTTATGCATTGTTATTGAAT
Source organism: Clitoria ternatea (assembly GCA_037962975.1). NCBI lineage: Eukaryota > Viridiplantae > Streptophyta > Magnoliopsida > Fabales > Fabaceae > Clitoria > Clitoria ternatea. Next base: position 72,687,441 of record CM075672.1, read on the forward strand.
GATGTTGAAATGAATCACCTTGCGGGGTGTCACGAAGGGTAAAACCCTGAGTGAAGAGGACGTTGTCTTACTATTGTTGAATAATATGGAATATATCACCTTGCGGGGTGCCACGAGGGGTGTATCCCCGAGTGATGATAGTATTGAGATAATTATTGTAAAATGTACCACCTTGCGGGGTGCCACTGAGGGTATATCCCAGAGTGAAGAGGGCGTGGTCCTATTGATATTGAATTATTGTGAATTAAATCACCTTGCGGGGTGCCACGAAGGGTGTATCCCTGAGTGATGACGGTATTATATTATTATTATGAAATGAAACACCTTGCGGGGTGCCACGAAGGGCATAGCCCTGAGTGATGATGACATGGATATATATATGGAAATAATTCACCTTGCGGGGTGCCACAACGGGTATGACCCGAAGTGATGATGATAGTTTGATTGATAAATAATTCACCTTGCGGGGTGCCACGAAGGGTGAATCCCTGAGTGATGATATTATTATTAGAATTATTGTGAAATGAATAGTATGGTGGTTGTGATCACCCATTGATATAGAATCAGATTAATTGTATATTTGAGATAGGATGACCACGAATGATGAGAAACCCCTTGTGAGGAGGTGTATAAGTAAAACCTTAATGAATTAATGATGGTAAAGATTAGGAATGCCCTTGTTGATAAGTGGTAAAATGATGGTATTTGTGACCGTGAATATGTTGTGTTTATTTATGATATGAATTACGATTCATGAGGCTTGTATGCCTATTATTATGATGGGATGATAAATAAATGATAATTTGATGTTTTGATAGCAAAGCACTCATGATGTTTGTATGCATATACACATGATCACAATATATATGTTATTCGTCATTTTGAATGTATAACTCACTCTCCCATGTGGTCTCTTTTTTAGCATTGTAATGTAGGTTGCCATAGGATGAGTGTGGATTTAAAGATCAAGCTTCGATGAAGGTAAATAGTGGTAGAGGACATGCCTTGGCCGGCATCATTTATGAATTATTATGTATTGGAATTATGGAATGTATAAGTTATTTATGATGATATAAATGTTTTAATGAATTTGAATATGTATAAGATATCCCCTTTGGAACTGTGAATTGGGGACGCAAATACAGTATGTACTAGATGATTAAGTGTGTATTAGAAAAATTGGAAAGGATCGATGTAAGCTGATGATTGAGATAGTCAGGGGCATATTCCCGAATGTACATAAGCTAGTTATACCTTAGGCTTTGCATGCTTATGGAATTAATTGTAAAATGTTGATGATTGTCTAATAGGCTCATGATATGCCACTGCGTGCTAGCCTAGCCTTTTCTCATATCGTCATATATGGGACTAGGCGTGTGCCCGGTATACATATTCTTCCGCTGTAAACTTTATTATTTTTGTATACCATTACGGGCCAGTATTCTATCGATCCAGTTTTAGTTTATTTAATTGTACGCTTCGGTTTTCTGTGATTCGAGTTTCGGTGTGACACCGGTATTATTTGAAATGCGAAAATTTTATTCACAATTTTATTAATTATGACGATCACATCGGGATTCAACTCTGGAAAACCGGGGTGTTACACAATGCATCAATTACATCCATAAAAGGAAATCAATTCTTAAATCTTGTAAGTTTTATCCTTGTATAGTTTCATTCTTCTGAAACTTAGAACTTCAATTTGTATATCCTCTCTTCTTAAGAGTTAGAATTTGAGAGAGCATTCACTTGTATATCTACTCTATTAAGAGAGTTACTTTCCTGTAAACACTACACCAAACACAAAGGTTTTCACTCTAGGTTGAGTGGTCACAAAGGTTGGGGTTCAAACTTTGGGTATTGAGAGTTTGAGAGATTGGGTGGGTTGCCCTTGTGCTAGTGAGGATTGAGTTCTTGAGTGTGGGACACTAGGAAGCCGCAATTGCTCATAGCTTGTAATCTCTAAACTTCAATAGTGGAAATCCTTCAAGTGGGTTACTTGAAGGCGAGACGTACACTAGGGTTGGTGGAACTCGTTAAATTGGTTTGCAAGCTCTTCTTCCTTACTCTTTTACATTCATATACTGTATTTTATTGATTTGTGTTGGTTGATTGTGATTTACATACTTAAGCTTACTTGAATTAAGTAACTTTGAATATTGCATACCAAGTGTTTGACAAATTGCCTCATCCATATTTACCTCTTGTTCTGCATTGTCTTTTGTATCTTACTTGATCTCACTTGCCTAATCTTTATACTTGTAATAAAAGAATTAAGTTCAAAGGCATTCCAAGCAAAGTTTTAAAAACTCAATTCACCCCCTCTCTTGAGTATTGAGGCCACTTGAATAACAAGTGGTATCAGAGCTTGACTCTTGGCAGATCAAGCTTAATAGCTTCAAGAGATAAGATGGCCTCAAGTTCTCTAAACTTTTTTCCCGAGGGTGGTGCCATAAATAGACCTCCCGCTTTCAATGGGGAAGGCTATGCCTTTTGGAAGGAAAGAATGAAAATCTTTATTCAATCTATTGATTTAAGAATTTGGAATTCCATTGAAAATGGTCCTTATACTCCTATGCATACTGTCAATGATAAAAATGTTGAAAAACCTATGGAAGAATGGACTAGTGATGAGGAGAAGAAAATGAAATACGGCTATAAGGCTAAAAATCTCATCACTATGGCATTAGGTCCCGATGAATTTTTTAGAATAATGACTTGTCAATCCGCTAAGGAAATGTAGGATACTTTACAAGTAACTCACGAAGGTACTAATGATGTAAAAGACTCCAAGATCAGTACCTTGACTAGCTAATATGAAAGTTTTAGAATAAATTCAGGGGAAACCATAGTAGAAATGCAAAATAGATTTACTCTTATAATCAATCATCTCATTACTCTTGGTAAAACTTACACTAACAAAGAGCTTGTGCACAAAGTTTTGAAAAGTCTTAGTAGGGAATGGCAACCGCTCGTCACCACCATCAAACAATCCCCAAGTATCAAGGAGATGTCACTTGCCACACTCTTTGGAAAACTACAAGAGCAAGAGCAAGAACTAAAAGTTTTGAAGCAAGCGGAGGAAGAAGAAAAATCCTCCAAGAAGAAAGGCTTAGCTCTCAAGGCCACCTCTACACATGAAGAAGAATCATGTAGTGACCTTGACGAAGAAGAAGAATTTGGTTTGTTTGTGAAGAGATTTGGAAAGTTCATGAAAAACAAAAGATTCTAAAAGAACTTCAAACCCCAACGTAAGAAACCAATCTCTAATGAATCCTCTTCTTCACCAAATTGTTTTGAATGTGGAAAAGAAGGGAACTTCAAAGTAGATTACCTAAATCTAAAGAAAAAGAACAAGGAGAAAAGAGGAAGAAGAAGATCTTACATCGCTTGGGATGTTAAGTAGCTCCGATGAGTCCGAAAACGAAGAAGTGAATCTTTGTTTAATGGCAAATCACCAAGAAGAAGATAATGAGGTAAATCTTCTTGATTTAGATAAGAATGAATTACTAGATGCTTTTGAAGAGTTGTATAATAAATTTATCAAGCTCTCTAGCAAATACAAATTATCAAGAAAAACCATTGACACTCTTGAAAAGGATGTTATAGAAGTTTGTAAAGAAAATAAATGTTTGAAAGATGAATTAGAAAATGTTCAAGCATGCTCTAGGACCAAACCGTGTGAATTTGTAAAGAAATATGACATTCTTGAAACCAAGGTTTTAGATTTAAATAGAACATTAGAAAAATTTACAAATGGTAGAGATAACTTAAATATATTATTTGGAAATCAAAGATGTATGCTTGATAAAACCGGTTTAGGATACAACTCCACCAAAAAGGAAAAATATTACAAAAACTTTTTTGAACCACCTAGGAGATCATCATCACCTTTCATTAAATGCAATCATTGTGGTTTTAAAGGTCATAACGCCTCAAATTGTAATGTGAGAAAATTAGGACCAAAGGTTATTAGAAAGGTGTGGGTTCCCAAAGGGACATTACCACAAACTAACCTAAAAGGACCCAACATACAATGGGTACCTAGTTCTCTAAATTAATCTTGTCTTGTAGGTATGCTTCAAGGAAAGCAACACCCATTGGTATTTGGATAGTGGGTGTTCAAAGCATATGACGGGAGACATAAGGAAATTCACATCATTCACTCCCAAAAGGAAAGGAAGTGTCACCTATGGAGACAACACCAAAGGAAGAATCCTAGGCATTGGAAACATTGGTAAAAATTCTTCTACCTCCATTAGTGATGTCTTGTATGTTGAAGGCCTTAAACACAATTTACTTAACATTAGTCAATTATGTGACAAAGGATATAGAGTTTTGTTTGAATCAAATTGTTGCATAATTGAACATAATATTAATAAGGAAATCAAGTTTGTAGGTCAAAGAATTGATAATATTTACATGATTGATATGGATAGTTTGTCCTCAAATGATGTATAATGCTTTATGACTAGAGAGGATGAAACATGGCTATGGCATAGAAGAATAGCTCATATACATGTATACCATTTGAATAAACTTGTTTCTAAAGAACTAGTAATTGGTTTACCAAAGCTTAAATTTGAAAACAAATTTTGTGATGCATGTCAAAAGGGAAAAAAAGTAAAGGCATCATTTCAAGCTAAAAACATTGTTTCCACTCAAAAGCCTTTACAACTTTTGCATATGGTTCTATTTGGACCTTCCAAAATTAAAAGCTTTTGTGGTAATTACTATGGTCTAGTGATTGTAGATGATTATTCAAGATATACATGGACCTTGTTTCTTACTCATAAAAATGAAGCATATCATGCATTCAAGAAACTTGCTAAGATTATCCAAAATGAGCAAAACTCAAAGATAGCATCCATTAGAACTGATCATGGGGCAGAATTTGAAAACCAATCGTTTGAAAAATTTTGTGAAAAACATGGTATCAATCACAATTTTTCAGCTCCAAGAACTTTACAACAAAATGGATTAGTTGAAAGGAAAAATAGATCTTTAGTGGAGCTTGCAAGAACCATGTTAAATGAAAATAACATTGCAAAACATTTTTGGGCCGACGCAGTAAATACCGCTTGTTATGTTATGAATAGATGTTTAATAAGGCCTATTCTAAAGAAAACTCCCTATGAACTTTACAAGGGAAGAAAACCCAATATTTCATATTTTCATATCTTTGGAGGTAAATGTTTTGTACTCAACAATGGAAAAGATAATCTAGGAAAGTTTGATGCAAAAGCTGATGAGGCAATCTTCCTAGGATATTCACAATCTAGTAAATCTTATCAAATCTTCAACGAACAAACCAATACCATTGAGGAGTCTATTCATGTTAAATTTGATGAAAATAGCCATAACTCCCCGAGAAAGGAAGATGTCGATGATCTTGTAGGTACATTCCAAGAAATGAGCTTGGAGAATAAAGAGGAAAGCAACAATAAAGGAGAAACAACACAACATGAGGAACCACAACAATGGATCACCTTGAAGGATCATCCCTTGGACCAAGTCATAGGTAAAATGACTAAAGGTGTAAGTACTCGAAACGCCATTAGGAACACATGTAATCATTTAGCATTTGTATCACAAATAGAACCCAAATGCATTGATGAAGCTATTATTGATGAACATTGGATGTTGGCCATGCAAGAAGAATTGAATCAATTTGAAAGAAATGAAGTTTGGGAACTAGTGCCAAGACCCAATGATCACCAAATAATAGGAACAAAATGGGTGTTTAGGAATAAATTAGATGAAAATGGTATAATTACTAGGAACAAAGCTAGGCTAGTAGCTAAAGGTTATAATCAAGAAGAAGGCATTGATTATGAAGAAACATATGCTCCCGTAGCTAGGCTTGAAGCTATTAGGTTATTATTAGCCTTTGTATGTTGTAAGGACTTTAAATTGTACCAAATGAATGTCAAGAGTGCTTTCTTGAATGGATACATTCAAGAGGAAGTGTATGTTGATCAACCTCCAGGTTTTGAAAACTTCCAATTTCCAAATCATGTTTTCAAACTAAAGAAAGCCTTATATGGTTTAAAGCAAGCTCCAAGAGCTTGGTATGAAAGATTAAGTAAATTCCTTTTAGAAAACAACTTTGAAAGAGGGAAGGTTGACATAACATTATTCATTAAGCACAAAAAGAATGACATACTATTGATTCAAGTATATGTTAATGATATAATCTTTGGTGCTACTAATGAATCTTTGTGCAAAGAGTTTGCTAAGCTAATGCAGGAAGAATTTGAGATGTCCATGATGGGGGAACTTACTTTCTTCCTTGGACTGCAAATTAAGCAAACTAATGAAGGCACTTTCATTAGTCAATCAAAGTATTACAAGGAATTGCTTAGGAAATTCAACATGGACAAGGCAAATGACATTGCCACACTTATGGGCACTTCATGTTATTTGGACAAGGATGAGAAGGGTAAGGATGTTGAACTCACAAAATATAGAGGTATGATTGGATCCTTACTTTACTTAACCGCTAGTAGACCAGATATCATGTTTGCTGTTTATTTGTGTGTAAGATATCAAGCATGCCCAAAATAATCACATCTAACTGCAGTAAAAAGGATAATGAAATATCTTGTTGGAACTCAAAATGTTGGCTTATAGTACCCCAAAGGGGTTGAATGCACTCTAGTTGGTTATTCTGATTCAGATTTTGTAGGATGTAAACTTGATAGGAAAAGCACTAGTGGAACATGTCACTTGCTTGGTAGTTCTCTTGTTTCTTGGTATAGCAAGAAACAAGTAAGTGTTGCACTATCTACAGCTGAGGCAGAATATGTTGCAGCTGGTAGTTGTTGTGCTCAAATCCTATGGATGAGATAACAACTCCTGGATTTTGGTGTTATGTTAGACCATGTGCCTCTTAAATGTGATAACACAAGTGCTATAAATATTTCAAAGAATCCTGTAATGCATTCAAGAACCAAACATATTGAAATTCGACATCATTTCATTAGGGATCATGTATTAAAGGGTGATTGTGTTCTTGAACATGTTGAGACCACTAAACAACTTGCTGATATATTCACCAAACCGCTTGTAAAGGACCAATTCATTCACATTAGAAGAGAACTAGGAATCCTTGACATAATCAATTGTGTTTGAAGGATGAGTACTTTTGATAAATCCTTATTGTATAGCATGTTTAAATGAGCTTGTTATCACTTGTGGTATGATTTATTAAGTCTCCAACATAATCTGTAGTTTCCTAAACTATGTAATCGATTATAAAGAGCTATATAATTGATTACTAAGCTTCTGTTTCTTCAATAATCGATTACCCCTTGATATATAATCGATTACTAAGCCTCTGTTTCTTCAATAATCGATTACCCCTTGATAGATAATCGATTACTGAGATTCTGTTTCATGCTCAATCGATTAGCTTCTCCAAATAATTGATTAAAAACGTTTCAACTTCCTGATAATCGATTACCAACCTATCCTAATTGATTATAAAGTTTCTGTCTTTAAAGTAATTGATTACCCCACCGTCCATAATCGATTACCCCATGTGTGAAACGGTTCAACTTCTTCAGAAACCGTGTACTAATCGATTACCTATGGTTCGTAATCGATTAGCGTCGGTACTGAGTAGTCAAAATTGCTGGTTTTCGAGGCACTCCAAAACTCACACCCCATTCACTCACTTCTCTCCATTCTAAACCTAATCTTTCCCTATAAATTCTACTCTCCTCACTCTTTAATCTCATACTACCTCTTCTTCCTTCAATCTCCCAAGCTTTAAGAGCTTCCCTCTCCATTCTCTCATTCTCTTCTTCTTTGCATTGTTTCCTTTTCACCACCATGTCTTCCTCACGCTCTGTCAAGAGGGCACGGTCCTCTATGGCCCAAGCTAACAACCCCTTAGACTTCTCCAGATTTTTCTCCTCTCCTAGAGACCTCTAAACTTTTATTAAGAATTTTTCTGAGAAAGACATCATCTTTCCCCACTACATCAATGAAGAAATCTTCAACCATCCAAGCTTCACCTTCACCCAAAACCTCCACCACTATAATCTTTTCCCTTTCCTCACCCTCAAGGAGGAACTTTACTATCCAGAGCTTGTTAGAGTTTTCTACTGCAACCTAAGGCTCGTAGATGGGTTGCTTGAATCCAAGGTCAAGAATGTGACCATAAGACTCACCAATGCTAGATTGGCGGAATTCTCTCTTTTTCCGCTCAATGACGCTGAATTTGCTGGAGGAGATCCCGAGGACGAATGGGACTTCAATGCCATTGCTGCACGACAATCGATGTAGAGAGTTGACCTCCCAAGGAGCAACCATAAGTTGGTAGGTCACCTTACTATGAACAACCTTCTTCTTCACTTTTTTCTAGTAAAGATATTGGTTCCTCGTGGATGGAACTATGCTTTGGTAGAGGAGGACGGTGTTCTCCTAATGTGGTTCAAATGCTCAAGCTGCACATGCTCCAAGCCAAACACCAGCAAAAGCTTCCCTACGCCATCTTGCTCACTAAAATTTTTAAAGCTGTTGGAGTTGATTTGGCTAGCGAGTTATCGGAGAAGGTGCCTCCCAAAGCTTGCATTGGCACCCACCATCTCACAAAGCTGGGCTTAATGCTTACTCATGGGGTTTGGATGTCCAAGATGGATGGACTACATGCCAATGCCCCCTATGAAGCCCCTGCTGATGAACCAGTCCCTCCTCCTCCTACACCACAAGCTGCACCAAACGTCCCTGCTGACCCCTTCGTCTCTCTCTATGCACACCTTGACCGTCGGTTCGACCGAATTGAGAACTCTCTTTAAGAGTTTTCAATGACTGAGCAGCAACACTTTGAAATGATGCAACAACGTTATGATGAGCTGTCTCACCAGATTTCCGAGCTTCGCTTTTTTAATCCGGATAATTAAATCCATTTTATGAGTTTTATGTTCTGCACAATTTCCATTCCTGTAATTTCCCTTACAGTTACAATGAATAAAAGTTTTTTATTATATGTCTCTATTTGCAATATTAGTTTTGATGATTCCAAAGGGGGAGAAGAACTTGTTCATCTGCTTTCTAATAATAAGAATTGACTGCTACAAATAAGTGATTATAACAAGTGGTTAATTTGGATAATTATCTCTAAGGCATAGATTCCTTTAGATAGGGGGAGATTTGAAATACTAAGAGATAATGCAAAAATTTGAAATATTGATTAAGTGATAATATAAAACCTGAAAATAAAGATAATGCTCAAGAGATAACAGTTTGGATAAAGTGATAACATTGTGCAAATTTTGAATATGCTTTTGCAGATAGAATTAGAAATAATTGATAAGTTATTTGAACTAACAACCCTCAAGAGATGAACACTGTTTGTCATCATCAAAAAGGGGGAGAATGTGTTTAAATATGCTTTCAAGTTCACAGATTTTGATAATGACAAAGGAATATTGAAGAAACTCTTGGAGAAACAAGAAACAGCATCAGACCTGCAAAAACACGCAGGCTAATCGATTACAACTACAAGAATAATCGATTAGGAAGCCTCTGTTTGTACACTAATCGATTAAACACATGAGAATAATCGATTAGGAAGCTTCTGTTTGTACACTAATCGATTACAACAATAAGGCTAATCGATTACTGAACCTCTGTTTGATTTAAATGCATCAGGTATTTGAGATAATTAATTGCAAGACATCATCTAATCGATTACAAAGCTACTGGAATAACCACTAATCGATTATATACAAGGACAATCAATTACGAAGCTGCGTAATCAAATTAAATGCATCAGGTGCCAGTTCTAATCGATTACGAGACCAGACTTAATCGATTATCAAGGTTCTGAGTTGAAGCTAATCGATTACAAGGAATAGGCTAATCGACTACAACACGAGTTACACTTCAGATTTCAAAAGCTAATCGATTACAGCTCGAGGCGTAATCGATTAGGGTAGTGCCAGAAATTGGGGAAAGTGCTTTTTTAAGTGGAAACCAACTCATTTCTCTATAGATCTAAGGCACCCACGAGCTGCAACGGCTAGGAACTCCATTATGCTCATCTCCAAGTCCTATAAATGCAAGACTCCTTCAAGCTACTCAATGCATCAATTACATCCATGAAAGGAAATCAATTCTTGAATCTTGTGAGTTTTATCCTTGTATAGTTTCATTCTTCTGAAACTTAGAACTTCAATTTGTATATCCTCTCTTATTGAGAGTTAGAATTTGAGAGAGCATTCACTTGTATATCTACTCTATTAATAGAGTTACTTGCCTGTAAACACTACACCAAACACAAAGGTTTTCACTCTAGGTTGAGTGGTCATAAAGGTTGGGGTTCAACCTTTGGGTATTGAGAGTTTGAGAGATTGGATGGGTTGCCCTTGTGCTAGTGAGGATTGAGTTCTTGAGTGTGGGACACTAGGAAGCTGCAATTGCTCATAGCTTGTAATCTCTAAACTTCAATAGTGGAAATCCTTCAAGTGGGTTGCTTGAAGGCGAGACGTACACCGGGGTTGGTGGAACTCATTAAATTGGTTTGCAAGCTCTTCTTCCTTACTCTTTTACATTCATATACTGCATTTTATTGATTTGTGTTGGTTGATTGTGATTTACATACTTAAGCTTGCTTGAATTAAGTAACTCTGAATATTGCACACCAAGTGTAATACCCTCTGTTACACCTTAATAAATTCTAGAAAAATTCGTAATTTTTTTTACTAAAGATATGATTGTTAAAAAGAAACTATCGGAATAAATTATATACATTATTTCTGAAATACCTCATAAATATTATTAAAACTTTATAAGGTAATTTTACATTCATCCAACGAAAATAAATATTAAACATTATAAGAAAGAGAGGACACTCCATGGCCCAGAAGCAGTTACTTAATAACATTATTTATTCATTGGACCACGGTATTCATACCGAGCTCCCTTTCTAGAACGTGCTATATTTACTGCCGATATTCTTCGATCCTTCCCTCTGAACCATCAATTTAAAACATGTGAAACAAAAACACGGAGAAAGGAGTGAGAAACAGAATATAATATTCTCGATTAAGACATAAGCAACAAAGGGTTTTCATAAACCAATACATAATAATATCAATCACAATCACATACACAATCAATTATGAATGCATGAATGTTATGCAATATCTTCATCATAACTTACCTATATATGTGGGCCCTTAAAATTTAATTTGCACTGGGTCAACCAGGAGTTTACACTGTTCTATAAGTTCGGATAATAATATGAACAGCTCAACTGGCATGGAAACACTTAGAGACTAGTCAGATTGAGAAAGTTTTTATTGTGAAAGTACCCGACACTAGGGAGATACCCCAGGTCCCCTGAAGCACCCTTTCACACCCTCTCATCCCAAGGCTCGTAATTAAGCCTCCTCTAATGTATCCTCGGTTTCTATAATCCGTCCCCAGACAATATTATTTTATTTCACTTTAATGATTCATGATACATGAACTACTCGCGTATTTAGTTGGTTAAGGCTTTTAGAAACTCAATTATTAAATACCTTCAAAGATTTACAACATCATTTCTATAAACTGTACATTTTCTCAATTCTCTGAATTTCTGTCCCACAGAAATAAATTTGGTACAGTTTTTAATTCTCACTGAAATTGAGTTTCTAAGCCTTAAATATCTCAAAACTTTTTCATATTAAATCTTAACAAGATCAAATTCTCAAGTATTTTCAAATATCTTTAGTTATTAAGTTGGAAAAATAAAATAATTTTCTTTTAAAAGTTTTATTTTATTAAAAGAGAATAATCTTTAAATCATTAACTATAAATACTTAAAATTACAAAATTTTTTCTTCAATTCAAAATTTAATTATCTCAATTTGTTATAAATTAATTTTCATAAAATGTCTACTTTCTAAAATAAATACTAATTTTTTTTATTCTGAATATAAAAATAATTTCTAAGAAGAAATAAAAGATAATAAAAATTTAAAGAGTAAGGTAAGAAATTCTTACTGAATTTTAGCTTTCCGTCATGCTCGCTATATGCTCAAACTCCACATTACAATATCATCAATCAAATATTATCAATCACAGTTAAACATCATCAATCATAAATCAATCATAATCAAATCAATTAAATATCATTAAATACATATCATAATGCAAAATTTAATGATTATTAATATAGTTGATTTTTTTTAGTTCCTTTTGTCCATTCCTAGCATAGGTATATGTAAGTCCATATAATCCAGTCCTTGCATAGGTATTGTTCAGTCCATATCGGTCATAATGGTCTAAGTCCTTGCATAGGTATAATCTAGTCCATATAGGTCATAATGGTCCAAGTCCTTGCATAGGTATGTTAGAGTTAGTTAAACCGGATATTTAATTTAAAATTTATTAAAAATTTTAAGTTAAAAAGTTAATATTTTAAAATAATAATATTATTAAATTTAAAAGGAGTAGGGGACTCCTCCCATTATTCTTATGTCTTTTCATATTATACTCTTATCTCACTCCCCCTTACCTTGAGTTGTTACCAAAAGAGAGTTTGTTTTGCGCCTCCGATTTCTAGAAATATTAATACCAATCTTATTTCATTATAGGCATAAGATGAGGATTAAGATTACTACTTAAAACAGAAATGGTAAATTTTGAATAGTGAATAGTGAATAGTGAATAGTGAATAGTGAATAATAAAATATGAATAGTAACAGTAAATAGTAAATCATGAATAGTAACAGTAAATAGTAAATCATGAATAGTAACGGTAAATAGTAAAAACGTGAATAGTAACGATAAATAGTAAAAACATGAATAGTAATGGTAAATAGTAAAAACGTAAATAGTAAAGGCAAATAGTAATAGTAAATAGTAATTTACTATTTGAATAGTAATTTACTATTGAAATAGTAATTTACTATTGAAATAGTGTTTTACTATGTAGAATAGTAACTTAAAATAATATTATTTCTAGTATAATAACAGATTTCTAAAAACGATATGAAAATAACCCAAAAAATATAAAAGAGAAGTATTCTTACCTTAGGATTTTAGCAGAACCTTCTCCCAAAAAAATTTACTTCTCTCTCTCACTTCCACCACTATCTCACTAGCACTACTATATTAAGAAAACTTAATATGAAATTGTGAATTCTAAAGAAGAAATCCTTCGGTATTTATAGGAAAAAAATTTACTATACATTTCATTATTTTAATATAAAAGTACTGTGCATCTTTTGAAAATTTTCATACATGCATAGTGTTTTGCATAGTAACTGTCGACAAAATTATTAAGTCAAATAGTAACCCTTCACTCGGTATCTTTTAAATATTCAAAATGAGTCCTTTTTGAAATTTAGTGATATTATATCAGTCCTCACTAATTTTATAATAAGTAAAATAAAGCTGAAATTTTAAAAATCTAAAATTTTCTATTAATAAAAATTTATTGATACGTTTCCAATTTTTTAACGATTAGAAAAAATCAAGATTTTTCTCAAACCGATAATTTTTAGATAAGTCTACTTGAAACGGATTTTAGAAAATTTTCTTATAATTTAAATTCACTTTCTTATAAATATTTTTAATTTAAGTCACTTATATGAATTTAAAATTATTTAAAAAATATTATTTTATTAAAAAAATTCTAAAATTCCAAAAAATTCCAAAAAATCATAAATAATACGTAGATTAAAAAGTTCTCAATAACCATAATTTAATTCCTTCAAAATTTCAATATAAAAATAAAAAATAGGGGTGTTACAACTCTACTCCCCTTAGAAAATTTCGTCCTCGAAATTTACATTAATCAGTAAAACAAATGAGGATGAGACTCTTTCATCTCAGTTTCTAGTTCCCATGTAGCATCTTCTCCTCTCGTTTCACTCTAAATGACCTTTACAAGCAGAATTGTCTTGTCTCTTAATTTTTTTATTCTTCTGTCACCTATTCTAACAGGTGGTGCATCATATGTAAGATTATCTTCAACTTGTATGACATCAGGTTCAATAACATGTGTAGGATCAGATATATACTTTCGTAAGTTTGACACATGAAAAACATTATGGATATTAGAAAGAAAAATTGGTAATGCTATTTGGTAGGCAAGGGGACTAACTTTATAAATTATTTGATATGGACCAATAAATCTAGGAGTTAGTTTTCGAGATTTCATTGCCCGACCAACCCTAGTCATAGGTGTGACTTTCAAGAATACATGATTGCCTTCTTGAAATTCGAGCGGCTTTCTTCTTTTGTCATAGTAACTTTTCTGCCTGCTCTGTGTTGCCTTCATCTTTTCCTGAACTATTTTGATTTTATCCGTGGTTTGTTGTACCAACTCTGGTCCTAGCATTAAGTTTTCACCAGTCTCAAACCAACATAGCGGGGTCCTACATTTTCTTCCATATAATGCTTCAAAAGGTGCCATGCCAATGTTAGCATGGAAACTGTTGTTGTAGGTAAACTCCACATATGGTAAGAATTGATTCCAACTTCCTTTATGCTCCAACACACAAGCTCGTAACAAGTCCTCTAGAGATTGGATTGTTCTTTCTGATTGTCCATCCGTCTGAGGATGATATGCTGAACTCAGACGCAGTCTTGTTCCCAAAGCCTTGTGCAAGCTCTTCCAGAATTGTGATGTAAAACGAGGGTCCCGATCAGAAATGATACTTGAAGGAATTCCATGCAATCTCACAATCTCCTCGATGTATAATTTTGCCAGCTTCTCCATAGAGTAACGAATATTGATGGGAATAAAGTGGATAGACTTTGTTAGTCTATCAACTATTACCCATATTGAATCATGTCCTAATGGAGTTTTGGGTAAAGAAGTCACAAAATCCATGGTAATGCTATCCCATTTCCATTCTGGTATTTCCATTAATTGTAGCATTCCAGGGGGTTTTTGATGTTCCACTTTAACCTTCTGGCAAATCAGACATGCAGCCACATACTTTGCCACCGCTTTCTTCATTCCAGGCCACTAAAATAACTTCTTCAAATCTTGATACATTTTACTAGCTCCAGGATGAATGCTTATATAACTTTTATGACCTTCTTCCAGAATTACTTTTTTCAACTCCTCTTGATCAGGGATACACACTCGATCCTTATACCTCAGTAATTGGTCATTTCTTATATTGAAATTGACTTCTTTTCCTTGTTTCAAGAGTTCTTTCTTTTCTTGTAGGAATTCATCATCTTTTTGAGCCTCTAAAACTTGCCTCAGGAATTCATTTGTCACTTGCAACGCTCCTAATCTGTAGCTGTTAGCATTAACCTTTACTGCTAGGTTAAGATCTCTGAAGTTCTCTATCAATTCCAGCTCTTTAATCATCATTGTGGACGCATGTAGAGACTTTCGACTCAAAGCATCAGCTACTACATTCGCTTTTCCAGGATGGTATTGCAACTTAAAGTCGTAGTCCTTTAAGAACTCCATCCATCTCTGTTGCCTCATGTTCAACTCCTTTTGGTCGAATAAATACTTAAGACTCTTATGATAACTAAACACATCGAATGTTGCACCATATAGATAATGCCTCCAAATCTTTAAGGCAAAAACTACAACGGCTAACTCTAAGTCATGGGTAGGGTAGTTAATCTCATGTTGCCTTAATTGGCGCGACGCATAGGCTACAACCTTCTTGTCTTGCATGAGTACACTTCCTAGTCCTTGTTTAGACGCATCACAGTAAACTTCAAAACTTCGATATGGATCGGGAGTACTAACACCGGCGCAGAAGTAAGTCGATCTTTTAGCTCTTGAAAACTATTCTCGCATTGTGTCGTCCACACAAAAGGTTGTCCTCTCCGTGTTAACTTGGTCAATGGGTATCCTAGCTTTGAAAATCCTTCAATGAATCTCCTATAGTATCCAACCAAGCCCAAGAAACTTCTAATCTCAGTGATCGTGGTTGGTCTCTCCCATTTTAAAACTGCCTCCACCTTGGAAGGGTCTACAGCTATTCCTACTTGACTAATTACATGTCCTAAAAAGTTCACTTCTTCCAACCAGAATTCACACTTTGACAGTTTTGCATACAATTGTTTCTTTTTCAAGATTTCTAACATAATATTCAAATGTTCAACATGTTCTTCTCTGCTTTTAGAGTACACTAATATATCATCAATGAACACCACTACAAATTTATCTAGATATGAATGAAAAATCCTATTCATGTAATCCATGTATACGGCTGGTGCATTAGTTACACCAAAAGGCATTACTAGATATTCGTAATGGCCATAGCGTGTCCTAAAAGCAGTTTTTGGTACATCTTCTTTCTTCACCCTTATTTGATGGTATCCAGACCTCAAATCGATTTTGGAGAACACCGTGGCACCACGTAGCTGATCCATCAAGTCGTCAATCCTTGGTAGAGGATATCTGTTCTTGATCGTCACCTTGTTCAGTTGCCGATAATCTACACACAACCTCATGCTACCATCCTTCTTCTTAACCAACAAAACTGGTGCACCCCAGGGGGATACACTGGGTCGTATAAACTGCTTCTCTATCATCTCTTCAAGTTGCTTCTTCAACTCTGCTAATTCTAGAGGTGACATTTGGTATGGTGCAATTGAAATGGGTCCAACTCCAGGTACTAGATCAATGACAAATTCCACATCTCTTTTCTGGGGGTAAACCAGGGATATCTTCAGGAAAAATGTCAGGAAATTCACATACAACCGGTAGATTTTTGATTTTTGATTCTTGCTCTCCTTTCGTTGAAAGCAATAGCATGAATCCTTGAGCGCCTCCTTTTAAAGAGGCACTCACTTGGTTGGCGGTTAGAAATCTCAAATCCTCAGGATTCAAATTCACTGGTTCTTTAAACATTATGGTTTTATTATGACAATCTATTAGAACATGATTGTCAGACAACCAATCTAGCCCAATAATAACTTCTAAACCAGAAAGGGGTAAACAGAAAAGATTAGCCTTAAAGTCCCTACCATTTATGACAATAGGGCATTTCCAACAGGCTTGAGAAATGACAATAGGATTGTTTCCAGGAGTATGTACAGATAAGTTAAATGGTAGTTCTATCACAGGTAATTTTAGTTTTTCTACACAGTCATTAGAAATAAAGGAATGTGATGCACCTGAGTCATACATAACAGTTAAAGGAATCTTATTAATGATACACTTACCTTCCACCATGGAATCAGAATGAGGTGCTTCTTCTCTAGTGATTGCAAAAACCTCTCCTTTTGCCTTCGGCCTTCCGACTGCACTATGCACGCCTCCTTGAGTATTTATGCTTGTACTTGCACCTTCAGGGTTTTCCCTCTTCATCTCTGGACAATCCTTGATGTGATGACCTGGTTTGTTACACTTAAAGCAAACATAAGTGTTTTTAGGACAATCCCTTTTCAAGTGGGGTCCTCCACAGATAAAACATTTAAAATTTGGTGCAGATGTCGGGTAATAGCTTCCAGTTGAAGCTTGGGGTCTGTTAGGAGCAAATGCTGCTCCAAACCGGTGAAATGGCGCTTGGTAAGGCTTATTTCTCCTGAAGTATCTTCTTTGGTGATGGTGAGGTCCTCCACTTCTCATTTCTCCAGCCTTGTGAATGGGCTCACGACTTTTGGTCATTCTATCCTTATGATCTTCTTCAAAGATCCTGCAGCGATTTACCAATACAGAAAATTCACGGATTTCCTGCATTCGTATAGCTTCCTTAATTTCTAGCCGCAATCCATTTACAAACTTTGCACACCGATCTCTTTCATTAGTAGCATCATTATAATGAGAATGAAAACGAGATAGCTCTTCAAACCTGGATGCGTACTCTCCAACGGTCATATTTCCTTGGGTCAGCGACAGAAATTCGAATTGTCTTTTCTCTTTAACATCAGCTGGAAAGTATTTCTCCAGAAACATATCCTTGAAATAATCCCAAGTGATCTCCATGTCGTTGACTTCAAATGGACTACGCATGCTATCCCACCAATGTTCGGCATCCTCAGATAAGGCATAAGTAGCGAAGACTACCTTATCAGCTTCATTACATTGCAATGCTCGAAAGATCTTCTCTATCTCTCAAATCCAGCTTTGTGCTCCATCAGGGTTATATCCTCCCTTGAAATGAGGTGGATTGCGCTTTTCGAATAGGTCCAGCCTTCTCAAGGCATCGTTACGTTGACCTTCACGTGCTCCCATTGCATTGATTAAGCGTTCTACAACTCCAGCAAGATCGTTTCCAGCCATTAGTTTCCTGTTTCACAGTAACTGAGATTTGTCACATCAATCACAGTTACTACCAAGTCAGATATTCTATTCTCTATCACCTATACAGAATTTACAAACAAAGCAAGATAGACCTTTTCCCCAGGCCTATTGGATTAACTGCTCTGATACCACTTTGTAATACCCTCTGTTACACCTTAATAAAATTCTAGAAAAATTTGTAATTTTTTTTACTAAAGATATGATTGTTAAAAAGAAACTATCGGAATAAATTATATACATTATTTCTGAAATACCTCATAAATATTATTAAAACTTTATAAGGTAATTTTACATTCATCCAATGAAAATAAATATTAAACATTATAAGAAAGAGAGGACACTCCATGGCCCAGAAACAGTTACTTAATAACATTATTTATTCATTGGACCACGGTATTCATACCGAGCTCCCTTTCTAGAACGTGCTATATTTACTGCCGATATTCTTCGATCCTTCCCTCTGAACCATCAATTTAAAACATGTGAAACAAAAACACGGAGAAAGGAGTGAGAAACAGAATATAATATTCTCGATTAAGACATAAGCAACAAAGGGTTTTCATAAACCAATACATAATAATATCAATCACAATCACATACACAATCAATTATGAATGCATGAATGTTATGCAATATCTTCATCATAACTTACCTATATATATGGGCCCTTAAATTTTAATTTGCACTGGGCCAACCAGGAGTTTACACTGTTCTATAAGTTCGGATAATAATAATATGAACAGCTCAACTGGCATGGAAACACTTAGAGACTAGTCAGATTGAGAAAGTTTTTATTGTGAAAGTACCCGACACTAGGGAGCTACCCCAGGTCCCCTGAAGCACCCTTTCACACCCTCTCATCCCAAGGCTCGTAATTAAGCCTCCTCTAATGTATCCTCGGTTTCTATAATCCGTCCCCAGACAATATCATTTTATTTCACTTTAATGATTCATCATACATGAACTACTCGCGTATTTAGTTGGTTAAGGCTTTTAGAAACTCAATTATTAAATACCTTAAAAGATTTACAACATCATTTCTATAAACTGTACATTTTCTCAATTCTTTGAATTTCTGTCCCACAGAAATAAATTTGGTACAGTTTTTAATTCTCACTGAAATTGAGTTTCTAAGCCTTAAATATCTCAAAACTTTTTCATATTAAATCTTAACAAGATCAAATTCTCAAGTATTTTCAAATATCTTTAGTTATTAAGTTGGAAAAATAAAATAATTTTCTTTTAAAAGTTTTATTTTATTAAAAGAGAATAATCTTTAAATCATTAACCATAAATACTTAAAATTACAAAATTTTTCTTTAATTTAAAATTTAATTATCTCAATTTGTTATAAATTAATTTTCATAAAATGTCTACTTTCTAAAATAAATACTAATTTTTTTATTCTAAATATAAAAATAATTTCTAAGAAGAAATAAAAGATAATAAAAATTTAAAGAGTAAGGTAAGAAATTCTTACTGAATTTTAGCTTTCCGTCATGCTCGCTATATGCTCAAACTCCACATTACAATATCATCAATCAAATATTATCAATCACACTTAAACATCATCAATCATAAATCAATTATAATCAAATCAATTAAATATCATTAAATACATATCATAATGCAAAATTTAATAATTATTAATATAGTTGATTTTTTTTAGTTCCTTTTGTCCATTCCTAGCATAGGTATATGTAAGTCCATATAATCCAGTCCTTGCATAGGTATTGTTTAGTCCATATGGGTCATAATCGTCCAAGTCCTTGCATAGGTATAATCCAGTCCATATAGGTCATAATGGTCCAAGTCCTTGCATAGGTATGTTAGAGTTAGTTAAACCGGATATTTAATTTAAAATTTATTAAAAATTTTAAGTTAAAAAGTTAATATTTTAAAATAATAATATTATTAAATTTAAAAGGAGTAGGGGACTCCTCCCATTATTCTTATGTCTTTTCCTATTATACTATTATCTCACTCCCCCTTACCTTGAGTTGTTACCAAAAGAGAGTTTGTTTTGCGCCTCCGATTTCTAGAAATATTAATACCAATCTTATTTCAGTATAGGCATAAGATGAGGATTAAGATTACTACTTAAAACAGAAATGGTAAATTTTGAATAGTGAATAGTGAATAGTAAATAGTGAATAGTAAAATATGAATAGTAACAGTAAATAGTAAATCGTAAATAGTAACAGTAAATAGTAAATCATGAATAGTAACAGTAAATAGTAAAAACATGAATAGTAACGATAAATAGTAAAAACATGAATAGTAATGGTAAATAGTAAAAAGTGAATAGTAAAGGTAAATAGTAATAGTAAATAGTAATTTACTATTTGAATAGTAATTTACTTTTAAAATAGTAATTTACTATTGAAATAGTGTTTTACTATACAGAATAGTAACTTAAAATAATATTATTTCTAGTATAATAACAGATTTCTAAAAATGATATGAAAATAACCCAAAAAATATAAAAGAGAAGTATTCTTACCTTAGGATTTTAGCAGAACCTTCTCCCAAAAAAATTTACTTCTCTCTCTCACTTCCACCACTATCTCACTAGCACTACTATATTAAGAAAACTTAATCTGAAATTGTGAATTCTAAAGAAGGAATCCTTCGGTATTTATAGGAAAAAATTTACTATGCATTCTATTATTTTAATATAAAAGTACTGTGTATTTTTGAATTTTTTATTCCTGGTTACTGTGCATCTTTTGAAAATTTCATACATGCACAGTGTTTTGCATAGTAACTGTCGACAAAATTATTAAGTCAAATAGTAACCCTTCACTCGGTATCTTTTAAATATTCAAAATGAGTCCTTTTTGAAATTTAGCGATATTATATCAGTCCTCACTAATTTTATAATAAGTAATATAAAGCTGAAATTTTAAAAATCTAAAATTTTCTGTTAATAAAAATTTATTGATACGTTTCCAATTTTTTAACGATTAGAAAAAATCAAGATTTTTCTCAAACCGATAATTTTTAGATAAGTCTACTTGAAATGGATTTTAGAAAATTTTCTTATAATTTAAATTTATTTTCTTATAAATATTTTTAATTTAAGTCACTTATATGAATTTAAAATTATTTAAAAAATATTATTTTATTAAAAAAATTCTAAAATTCCAAAAAATTCCAAAAAATCATAAATAATACGTAGATTAAAAAGTTCTAAAGAACCATAATTTAATTCCTTCAAAATTTCAATATAAAAATAAAAAATAGGGGTGTTACACCAAGTGTTTGACAAATTGCCTCATCCATATTTACCTCTTGTTCTGCATTGTCTTTTGTATCTTACTTGATCTCACTTGCCTAATCTCTATACTTGTAATAAAAGAATCAAGTTCAAAGGCATTCCAAGCAAAGTTTTAAAAACTCAATTCACCCCCCTCTTGAGTATTGAAGCCACTTGAATAACAGGAGGATAAGGTGCTCTTTGCGTGCCGCGGTGGTGATAGGGAAAGGCAACAACATGAGGGTTTTCTTTTGTTGGATAGGCTACGCAAGGGTTTCTTTTATCTTTTCTAAGGTGTTAAGTGTTAAGGGGTGGCGCACGATGATAAGGTGGGTAATGTCGAGCAGTGTCTTGTGATGCAACGAGTAGCGACAAGGTGGTTGATTTGGGGTTTCAATTGAAAGAATAGAACCTCACGTCAATAATGAGGGGAGAGTGAGAAATAAACCTTAAGGTCACTAGCAGCAATGTCACGCGGCAACGAGGGTAGAAGGAAAAAGGAACCTCAACGAAAGTGAAAAGGGGAACGAGATATAAGGTTTTTTTTTAATTGGGAACCTTAATTTTTAATTGGAGGGAATAGTTTTTTTTCCTTTTTGAATAAGAGTAGTTTTTTTTCCTTTTTGAATGGGAGGGAATAGTTGAAAACTCTAGAATATGTTTTCTATTCTATAAAATTCTAGAATGACATTAGGGTAGTCTTTGGTATGAGGGATCTTTTTAAGTGAGATTCCCGGGAATGTGTTTCCTGGAAATACGTTTCCTGGGTAACTTATTTCCCATGTTTGGTATCAGAAAAACTTACCCGAGAATTTTTTAGTTTTTCTCATTCCCATGTTTGGTATTAAAAAAACTTACCCGGGAATCTTTTTGTTTTATAAGGATTTGGGAAGAAAATGGGGGCATTTTGTCCTAAAATTTTTTATTCCTGGGAATGTATAGGATACCCACCTGTTGAAATGAGAAAGTGAAATTTTTAATTCCTTCATAATTAAGTTTCTTGGGAATCTCACATTCCTGGAATGTTTTTTTTAATCTCATACCAAACATGGGTAAGGAAATATTTTAAGTAGCATTCCCAGGAAAGTTCAAAGATCCCCCATACCAAACGCCACCTAGGGGAAATGGTTAAGATGAAAGTGGGGAAAAGGTTAGATGAAGAAGTTGGGTTTTGAAGGAAAAGTGTTATGAATGAAAGAAAATTTATGATAAAAAAATATTTACAAATTGAAGAGGTTTTCAATAATATTCAATATATAACATGAATAACCTATCTTAAATATTTTATTTATAGAGAAAAAAGGCCTCCTATAAATAAATTAAAAACCTCAATTATGAATTTAATTTGAGGAGGCCAAAAAAATGCCTCAATATAAATTTATCAATAGAGGTTTTAGGAACCTCCTCTTAAAAACCTCTATAATTCACCCGTTTTTTATAGTGATATAAGTAAATTTTAAAAAAAAAAAATACTTGTTCCTTGAAAGAAATTTCAAACATAAAATTTTGATACTATAGTTTAAATATATTTAAAAATATCATATTTTAATAAAAATAACTTCTAAAACAACTTTCATTTCATTACAACTTCCATTTCATTCATCCAAATATGATTAAGTTGAAACTGTTGACTAATTTATATTTGAAAAGAGTTATGATTAAATGAAACATATGTTTCCACCCTTAAAATTCATTTATTATAATTTAGTGTTTTAATATATACATTGTTACCAAAATCCGTCCTGACCGGCAGGTCTGGCCGGTTAAATCGTGAACTAATTAGGTGACCGATCCGGGTCCATTCTTTAAGACTATCAGTTCAACCACAATTCAACTCTAGTTTGGTCACGTTTTGCTTGAACTGATACCTTCGTCGGTTGATGACTGATTCTGGTAATACATGAATTAGTATTTTTGTGAACTATTATTTTTAAATCTTTAATTCCTATTATTATTATAACAGTTTCTTCTGTTACACAAAGAAATAATTTGTAGTTTCTTAATTATTTTTACATCAGTCATCATTATATAAGATTTTCTTTATAAAAATATGATATTTAATTAGATATATGTATATAGTTTTTTATTATGATGAAAATAGTTATTTTATTTTAAATAAAAATATATATTAATATTAAATTTTCAACCATACATTATGTGAAAAATTATTCATATAGTTTAAATATTAAAAATGATCATATAAAAATTTGTTTATCAGATACAAATTCATGTTGACACAAATATTAATTATTTTAATTTTTTTATTAAATAAAATACTTATTTCAAATTAAATATATTAGTATTTTTTATGGTCATGAAACTATGACTTCCTATAACTCTCGTTTACTCCATCCATTCCTATTTATAAAACAAATAAAAAAATGTGTGAATAGTTTTATTTATAAGAAAACGCTAACTTGCCTAAAAGTAATTAATTAATATGATAAATTTGGAATGTTACAATTAACATTTTTTTATAAAAATTAATGCATTTATATATTTTATAAATATGTATGTTTTGGTTTGAATAGTTATAGTGATTAAAAAATTATGTATATAATTTAAATATTATATTTTTATCTAATATTAATTATTTACATACATATCTTTTTAAAAATATAAGTTTCTCTTCTAAAAATAAAATATTTATTAAAAGCACAACTATTCTTGAACCAATATAAAAATGTAACTCTCTCCAATATAAAAATATTTATTTGTTTGACTTGTTAATAAATCAATTTGTAATTGTTATTTTTTTGTGAATGGAGGATTCTCAAAGACATAGGAGGGAGAAAATGAAAACTAAAATGAAAACTAAAATGAAAACTTAAATATTAAAATAGCTAGGGAAAATCTTGTAGCAAAAATGGTTAGCTAGGAAATAATATTTGCAACACGCAATATCCTCACTATTTTCTCACTAAAGTCTATCAAATTTTAAAAAATCCAACATCTTGTGAAAGTAGTGAAAGATTAAAACACCTTCGAAACTTGATCACTTATCCTTCACTAATTAGCAACAATTTAGTGAGGACCATTTTTCTAGCACAATTCTTATACTGAGCTAGCTAGGGAAATATTTCGTAGCTAACAAGTTAGCAACAAAATTAAATGTTGTGAGAGAATGGTCTAGCAATTACTTCACTAATTAACTACTAATTTACGAGGCAAACCTTTCATCGCTAAATTTCACAGCTAAAATTGACATC
Organism: Clitoria ternatea; assembly: GCA_037962975.1. Taxonomy (NCBI): domain Eukaryota; kingdom Viridiplantae; phylum Streptophyta; class Magnoliopsida; order Fabales; family Fabaceae; genus Clitoria; species Clitoria ternatea. Next base: position 72,712,141 of record CM075672.1, read on the forward strand.
TTTCTTTCATAATTTTATAATAAATAATATTATTAAAGAAAAGTAAAATCGCTAAGAATTAGCTAGACAATTCTCATACCAAACAGTAGAAATAAAAAAAATATTATCATGCTCTGTCTAGGGAAATATTTTGTAGATAAAAGGTTAGCGATAAAATTAAATGTTACAAGAGAAATTTCCTTGTTATACTCTCTCTAAATACTCACTAATTTTTACAAACAAAAAAATTGAAATTATTACGAGGAATTTTAACTCCTCGTAAAGTCCTTGCTAATTTTTCACTTTTCAGTTACAACTTAGCGAGGAAAAAGTTTGCTCGCCAACTTTCATGGCTAATTCTTAATTTTCTTCTAGTGGAATTGAAAAACAAAAACCATGATAGTTTGGGGTGTGTGATTCAAAGAAAAGGAAAGATAAGGAGTTTGATCTCAAAATAAAAAAAAAGAAGAGAAAAAAAATGAATCATACCCTTTATGTTTTGAAGGTATAAAGAGTTATTGAATTGAGGTTTGCTTGCCTTCTTATGATATTGCTCTTCTTACAGAATTAAGCCCTTTGCACTTCCCTTTTTTTGATTTCCATTCCCATGTTATGAATCCCCTGGCCCCATTACAACCCTTTAAAAGACCTTTTGACCAATGCATGTTTTCTTGATAACTATGGAGTCTGTGGTTAATTGTCAAGCCTATGGTAGTGTTTAGAATGGTGTGGTCTGAGTGGATTGAAATACAAGCACATACACTGAGTGGAAAGTGAGAAAGAGTACCCTAAGTCTAATCTTAGTGAATATAGTTTGACTGTTGGTTGTGGTATATTCTGGTAGTTTATGCAATCACTTAAAAACACAAAAACAAAAATAAATAAATAAATAAATAAGTAAACACAAGATTCCTTAAGTTTGTTTAGGTCTGCTGGTTTTCATTATATGCTTGTATGGATTCAGTGATTGCTTGAGGACAAGCAATATTTTAGTTTGGGGTATTTTGATAAGTGTGCATTGTGTGTTATTTTTAGTTATTTTTAGGTCTAGTTTTTAGGGTTTTTGCATATTGTTTCTGCCCGATTCCCTTGATTTTGATTCCTTTCCGCTATCAATGCTTGGTTGCTCCTATTTTTGTAGGATAAATGATGTTCTAGGTCTATTTTGAGAAAAAATGGCAAAGTGGATGAAAGAAGAGACCTTTGAGACCCTTTGGAGTGCAAATTGGCAAGGTTGGAGGAAACCACTGCCACCACTGGCCGTGGTTAGCACTGGAAAAGAGGAAATTGGTGGTAAAACCTATAACTGGGCATGGTTGGCTCTGTTTAAGGGCAAAACATCATTAGCATCACCACCATTGGTCATGGTTGCCACCACTGCCAGTGGTTGGCACTGTGGAGCAAATTAGAGCAAGTCAAAACCAACCACTGGCCATGGTTACCCACCACTGGCCGTGGTTGTCCCTATTTGTCATAGAAAATGCATATTTATGGTTTAAAAAGGAACAGAACCTGAACCACTGGCTGTGATTATCTACCACTGGTTGTGGTTGTCCCCAACAAGGCCTAAATCTTTCAATTATTTAGGGATTTAAATGGGCACTCTAGGGGATTTGAGAAGACTACATCATAGACAGATTTTGACACATATTTTAGGAGATTTTCAAGAACTCTCTGGGAAGATTTCATTGGGAATCAAGAGTCAAATTCATCAAAGGCAATCGAATCTGCAGATTTGGGAGGAAGAATTAGAAATCCTAGTGAGAACTAATTTGTAATTTCTGAATTCCTAGTTTACACTTTTGATATCTTTTACGTTTGGCATTGATTTTGTGATGTATGACATGATGACAACAATCCTTATGGCACACTAAACTCTTTTCTTGGGGCTAAGGATGTAGTATGCCTATGTGTTACAATTAATTGTTCTTCGTATTCCAATTCATATGATTTCAATCTCTATTCAATTTATGTATGCCTAATGCTTCTGCAAGATTTAGAGATAAGCGTAGATGATCACAATTTATATGGGTAATCGAGAGATTGGCATGTAATTTGAAAATACCTAAATTGAACCTATGATTTTGATTTACGACAGTAAGCAAAATTGTTTGAGGGTTTAATCAGATTTCCATAGAACGTAAAGGGTCTAATTAACAAATTGAACATAGTTCTTTGGGAATTAGGCACGTTAATAGGCTTTCGAGAGAAAGATATTATTTAACTTAGGGGAATCTGCCTTAGGAATGAAATCGTATAATTGGATAGACGAGTTACCTTTAATTTTGATACTGTCATATGAACCCTTATACCCCAAGATTTACCTTTGATTTAATTTCCCAAACTTGCTCCGATTTTCTTTTACAAAAGACGTTGAATTTTCTGTTCTCTAATTTACTGTTTGTAACAGCCCAATTTTTAATTAAATTTGAATCGGTAATTAAATAGTGAAAAATTAAAGTTTCTTAGAAAAATAAGAAATAAATCTTAAAAAATAGGAAATTTTATTCCGATTACAGGGATATTTTTATTTTATAAATCGGATTTAAAATGAGACTAAATAGAAATAAAACGTGACAATAAAACATAGAATTATTAAAGAACCAGTTAAGGAATAAATAAATAAATAAATAAATAAATAAATAAATAAATAAATAAATAAAAATCTTCTAAACTCCTCTACTCTCCCGAAAACTCTTCTTCCTTCCTTTTCTTCTTCCACCGCCATACAAGCCTATATATACCACCATAAAACCTCAAATTTAATTCAATTCCTCTTCCTATACTCTTCCTTCCTCTATTTCCATTCTCATCAAGCCCTTTCTTTCTCTATTCTTACTCTAAATTCTTCCAATTTTCTTCTTCAAGATTCACACCCATTTGGAGATACAAGGGAATTTAGCTTAAGGAAAGTTTAGGGATCTTCAATTGAGGTAAGAAAGAGGGGATAAGATATTAAATACTTAGAAATTAAGTTAGAATTGTTTATTTAATTGTTAATTGTTTAGAAATTCATATAGTTAAATTTTGATTTAATTTGAATTAAGTTATGAAATTTGATGTTAATTGGTTTGGAATATGATATATGATATGTTTCTAATGTTGTATGATGAATTGGAATCAATTGGTATGTTATTTTTGCATTTAAAATTAATTAAACAACAAAAACAGCAAGAGCAGAGTGTTATTTTTCGTTTCTGCATAATCAGACCATTTAACAGCAGACTATTTCAACTGGTGTTAAAAACTGGAAGCGGTGGCATTTTCATAAATAAAAACGTGCGTGGCATTTTTGTAAATAAATCAGAAGCGGTGACATTTTTGTAAATAAATTAGAACGATGGTATTTTCATAAATAAGACCAGTGACATTTTCGTAAATATGATTAAAAACTTATAATAATGATTTTTTTATAAAAATTAGAATTTTTAATATTGGATTTTTATTATTCTAGAGACTTTATTTTGAAATAAAATAAATATAATTAATTAAATTAAATTTAGAAGTTTATTTAAACATATTTAAAGGGAGAAAACTCTTGTTTTTAAATTATCTTAGTAGTATAATTTTACGGAAAATATGTTTTCCTTATTCTTTGAGGTATGATAACAAATAAATACTATAATTTGGAAAATGTGTTTCCATATTCTTTAGATTATGATATAAATATTATGGAAAATGTGTTTCCATATTCTTTGAATTATACATAAAGTATGTTTATTTGATTGTTATGGCAATTTTATTGTTAAGATTAATTAAAGAAATTTGATAATTTAAGTTAGATCTATTTCATTCATGCATCATATGCATTGGCCGTTCAAAGAATCCGCAGGGGGGTTCTTTGAGGGGGTTCCCGGTGGGGGAACGCGCTCTATTGAGCAACAGACCTCTGCGGTGGTTTTACACCACAGCCGTCTTAAGGGCTGAGCAGTGTGTCCTTAAGGGGGGTCCCGCAACACTTGTTATTGATATGATTGTATTGTCATCCGATGTTGGTGTTGCATTATGGAGCGCGGTATCGGTTGGATATCCGTAAAAATGTTATTGTTGGAAATCATTGCAGATGTTCCCACCAGAATGGATCCATCATGCATTTTCATTCATATAAAGAATAGAAATATTAATATAAATATAATACAAAATACTTGTTTGGCATCTGCATCGCATAGCATCCTACTTGTGATTGTGTATGTTCTAATTTAATTTCTATTTATTTGATATTTTATCTCACTCTTTCTGTTACTTGTGGCAACCCTTTAGTGGTTAATCAGGAAGACATGTGACAAAGTGTATGATGCTTGATATGGATGAATTATGAAGGCTTTTGATGCTGATGCTTGCTTGCATGACTACTATGGCTGTATTATGTGTATGCTATATTTTAGTACTTTACATCTTTATATTTTATAAGATCTAGTGCCTGTTGTAAAATATAATATGTATGAGACTCTGATATTATGTATAATAAAATAAAGTTAGTTATGTAAAAAGTTTCGCACTCTGATATTGTATCAGTAACCTTTGGAATCAAGTTGTGAATCACTTGATAATTACCAGGCAAAAAATAAGTTATCCAAGAGATTTTATATGGTAACGGTAATTATCTTGGGATTTGCAAGTTGGCTCCACGGTGTTACAACTGAAGTGGTATCAGAGCTATGGTTTATAAAATATAAAGAAAACCTTAGGAAGTAACTAAAGATTAACATAAGATAACTTGAAGTGTGTGAACCTTGATTGCTATTTTTTTGAAATTTTTGTGCTTGTGTGTTATGTGTGCTCTTTGTATGTTCCTGTTTAGTATAATTACTAGTTAGATAACATAAAAATTGTTAGAACTTTGAGTATATTAGATACTCAATAACTGAATGCAGTGGTACCTGTAGGATAAGATATGGCTAGACGTCAGAAGGATGATGCCATGGCTGTTGTATTCAATCGATTTGCTGAGATTCTTGAAAGACAGGAACAACAAAGGTTAGCTGAAGTAACCCATGGACTTGACCGTTTCTTGAAAAGGAAGCCTACCCAATTCAAAGGAGACTATAATCCAGAGGTGGCTTACCTATGGATTAAAGAAATAGAACGTATCTTCCGATCCTTACCTTGCACTGAAGCCCAGAAGGTAGAATATGCTACCTATATGATGGTAGGGGAAGTAGAGAATTGGTGGATCTTCGCTCGCGATAGGTTACTGGAAGCCGGTAGACTACTTAACTGGGAAAATTTTAAAGAAAGTTTTCTTGAAAAATATTTCCTTGCTAGTGTCAGGAGTAAAAAGGAATTAGAATTTTTGGAATTAAAGTAAGGGAATATGTCTGTTAGAGAATACACTACCAAATTTGAGGAACTATCATTGTTCTATCCTCCTTTCCAACAGCCAGGGACTGAGGCTTCTAAATGCGTCAAATTTGAAAATGGCTTAAGGCTAGAAATTAAAGAAGCCATAGGACATCAGGAGATTAGGAGTTTTCCTAATTTAATCAACAAATGCAGAATCTTTGAAGAGAACCATCAGGCTAGGATCGAGCAGGAGAAAAGCAGTAAGCAATTGAGACCTTAACTAGTGAACTTTAAAAGGCGAGGAGCATTCAATCAGAATCGATTTCGAGAAGGATCATCTTTATCATCTAGAGGACGCATGAACCAACCAATCATATGGAACTGTTATAAATGCGGAGGAAATCATAGAATAACCTGTGAATGTACATAGACAGATGTTACCTATTTCCAATGCAACCAGAAGGGACATATTCGTCCCAACTGCCCACAACTTCACCAAGGCACCAACACTGTGAATGTTAAAACTGAGAATAACAACAATGGAGCCAACGTTCGAGATGGACATAATGTAAATGGTCGCAGAGGACATAATGTCAAAGGCACAACTGGTCGAGGACGAGAAAATGGATAGCTAGTGAATAGTAAGAACAAATCACCTGCAGCTGGTAGAGTATTTGCAATTAGTGGATCAGAGGCATCACAGGCAGACGACTTAGTACAAAGTGAGTGCATTCTTAACAATACTACCTTATCTACTTTATTTGATTCTGGTGCGACACATTCTTTTATTGCTGAAGAATGTGTTAGGCGTCTGAATTTACCTGTGAAATCTATACAATATGATTTGCTTGTCTCTACTCATACTAGTAACCATCTTAGGACAGCTAACGTGTGTGAAGGTTGTTCTATACATATAGGAGGTAGAAATTTTAACGTGAACTTAGTATGTTTACCATTAAAGGACTTAGAAATCATCTTGGTGATGGATTGGCTATCTGCTAACCATGTCCTTATGGATTGCCGTAATAAGACAGTGATCTTTCCACCTGACAACATGGAATGTCAAGAGTATAATGCCATACAAAACCCTATAGGATATTCCTTGAACAATGAAGCCCAATTATTCATGGTATTTGCACTTACAGAAGGGAAAGTTATTCCTGATGTAAGTAAGATACCAGTAGTCTGTGAATTCCCAGAAGTATTCCCTGAAGATGTTCCAGGATTACCTCCTGAATGAGAGATAGAATTCTCTATTGACTTAATTCCTGGAGCAGAACCCATTGCTAGAGCACCCTATAGAATGTCTCTAGTAGAACTGATTGAACTAAAGAAGCAAGTTGAGAAGTTATTAGAAAAGCAATTTATACGACCTAGTGTATCTCCTTGGGGAGCACCTGTACTACTAGTCAAGAAGAAAGACGGTAGTATAAGACTTTGTGTCGATTATCTCCAACTGAACAAAGTCACGGTTAAAAATAAATACCCGTTACCAAGGATTGATGACCTTATTGATCAACTACAAAGAGCTACTGTGTTCTCCAAGATAGACCTGAGATCGGGATACCATCAGATTCGTGTGAAGAAAGAAGATATTCCAAAGACAGCCTTTAGGACACGCTATGGCCATTATGAATATTTAGTTATGCCTTTTGGGGTAACTAATACTCCAGCCGTGTTCATGGACTACATGAACTGAATATTTCATCCATACCTTGATCAATTTGTTATTGTCTTTATAGATGATATTCTCATCTATTCCAAAACCAAGGAGGAGCATGAGAAGTATTTGTACTTAATGCTACAAATACTAAAGGAGAAGCATCTATATGCCAAACTATCCAAATGTGAGTTTTGGCTTAATGAAGTAAAATTCTTAGGCCATGTGATATCTAAGAATAGAGTGTCAGTCGACCCTGTAAAGATTGAAGCCGTAATAGCTTGGGAGAGACTGAAGATTGTCATAGAAATTTGGAGTTTCTTGGGACTCGCAGGATACTACCGAAGATTTATTGAAGGATTCTTCGAATTACCCTACCAATGATTCGATTAACCTGTAAGAATAAACCTTTTGTTTGGACTCCTGAATGCGAAGCAAGTTTCCAAGAATTAAAGAAAAGATTAACAACTATACCAGTTTTAGCTTTACCAAACCCACAAGAAAACTTTGAAGTTTATTGTGATGCTTCAAAGTTGGGACTTGGTTATGTCCTAATGTAACAAAGAAAAGTAATTGCTTATGCTTCAAGGCAATTACGACCACACGAACTTAATTACCCTACTCATGACTTAGAATTAGCGGCCATTGTTTTTGCTTTGAAAATTTGGAGGCACTACTTATACGGTGCAAAGTTTGAAGTTTATAGTGATCATAAGAGTCTCAAATACCTGTTTGACCAAAAAGAATTGAATATGAAACAACGCCGATGGATGGAATTTCTCAAGGATTATGACTTTGAGTTGAAGTACAGTCCAGGGAAAGCCAATGTAGTAGCTAATGCACTTAGTAGGAAAACTATTTATATGGCAGCTTTAATGATAAAAGAATTAGAAATGATTGAACAATTTAGAGATTTAAATATAGCAGTTGAAGAGAAGTCTTCAGTAAATATGATTGTCGGAGTCCTGAAAATCACTAATGATTTTCTGAAGATTGTATGTGAAAGACAAAGATTGGATGCATATCTCCAAGGGATGATCGAGACACAACATAATGGGAAAGATCTGGGATTACAAGAAGGTTCAGATGGAGTGTGAAGGATGAAAGGAAGAATATGTGTCCCAGAGGATGTAGAATTAAAGAAGATGATTCTAGATGAAGCTCACAAAAGTATGCTCAGTATTTATCCTGGACCTACGAAGATGTATCAAGATTTAAGAAAGGACTTCTGGTAGAAGAGGATGAAAAAGGAGATAGCTGATTATGTTTCATCTTACTTAATATGTCAAAAAAGTAAAGTTAAACATCAAAAACCATCTGGCGGATTACAACCACTAGAAATACCAGTATGGAAATGGGATGACATTGCCATGGACTTTGTGTCAGGCTTTCCTAGAACACAAAGAGGTAATAATGCTATCTGGGTAATAGTCGATAGATTAACAAAATCAGCCCATTTTCTTTCAATCAACATGAAGTATTCACTTGAGAAATTGGCTCAAGTGTATATAAAGGAGATAGTGAGATTACATGGAGTACCGTCAAGTATAGTGTCTGATAGAGATCCTAGATTTACTTCTCGATTCTGGGGAAGTTTGCTTGAAGAGCTTGGTACTAGAGTAAAGTTAAGCTCTACCTATCATCCACAGACTGATGGCCAGTCAGAGAGGACTATCCAAAGTCTGAAGGATTTACTGAGAGCATGTGTGTTAGAACATGGTGGAAGCTGGGAACATTACCTTCCACTAATCAAATTCACATATAATAACAGTTATCCCTTAAGCATTGGGATGGCACCATATGAAGCATTGTACGGTAGAAAGTGTAGGACACCAATTTGTTAGTTAGAGATGGGTGAGAACCTAACTCTTGGACCAGAAATTGTTCAGCAAATGACAGAGCAGATTTAGATGATTAGAGAAAGGATGAAAGTTGCGCAGGATCGGCAGAAGTCATATTATGATCAAAGGAGGAAGCCATTAGAATTCCAAGTTGGAGATTATGTATTCTTGCAAGTATCACCCAACAAAGGAGTTGGAAGAGTATTAAAAAGCAAGAAGCCTACTCCAAGGTATATAGAACCATATGAGATTCTGAAAAGAATTGGTAAAGTGGCATATCAGATTGTATTGCCACCTCACCTTTCCAATCTTCATAATGTGTTCCTTGTCTCACAATTATGGAAGTATGTACCTGATCCAAGCCATGTGATCGAGAATGATGACATAGAAGTTAAGAAAAACATTACAATTCCAGTAACACCAGTGAAGATAATGGACAGAGATGTTAAGCAACTAAGAGGCAAGAAGATCTCATTGGTGAAAGTAGCTTGGCAACAAGGAGATGATTTAAGCATGACTTGGGAATGAGAAGATGAGATGAGAAGTCAATACCCTGAATTATTCTAACAAAGTACGTTTAAATTTCGAGGATGAAATTTTTATAACGGGGGGAGAGTGTAACAGCCCAATTTTTAATTAAATTTGAATCGGTAATTAAACAGTGAAAAATTAAAGTTTCTTAGAAAAATAAGAAATAAAACTTAGAAAATAGGAAATTTTATTCCGATTACAGGGATATTTTTATTTTATAAATCGGATTTAAAATGAGACTAAATAGAAATAAAACGTGACAATAAAACATAGAATTATTAAAGAACCAGTTAAGGAATAAATAAATAAATAAATAAATAAATAAATAAATAAAAATCTTCCAAACTCCTCTACTCTCCCGAAAACTCTTCTTCCTTCCTTTTCTTTTTCCACCGCCATAAAAGCCTATATATACCACCATAAAACCTCAAATTTAATTCAATTCCTCTTCCTATACTCTTCCTTCCTCTATTTCCATTCTCATCAAGCCCTTTCTTTCTCTATTCTTACTCTAAATTCTTCCAATTTTCTTCTTCAAGATTCACACCCATTTGGAGATACAAGGGAATTTAGCTCAAGGAAAGCTTAGGGGTCTTCAATTGAGGTAAGAAAGAGGGGATAAGATATTAAATACTTAGAAATTAAGTTAGAATTGTTTATTTAATTGTTAATTGTTTAGAAATTCATATAGTTAAATTTTGATTTAATTTGAATTAAGTTATGAAATTTGATGTTAATTGGTTTGGAATATGATATATGATATGTTTCTAATGTTGTATGATGAATTAGAATCAATTGGTATGTTATTTTTGCATTTAAAATTAATTAAACAACAAAAACAGCAAGAGCAGAGTGCTATTTTTCGTTTCTGCATAATCAGACCATTTAACAGCGGACTATTTCAACCGGTGTTAAAAACTGGAAGCGGTGGCATTTTTATAAATAAAAACGTGCGTGGCATTTTTGTAAATAAATCAGAAGCGGTGGCATTTTTGTAAATAAATTAGAACGATGACATTTTTGTAAATAAGACCAGTGGCATTTTCGTAAATATGATTAAAAACTTAAAATAATGATTTTTTTATAAAAATCAGAATTTTTATTATTGGGTTTTTATTATTCTAGAGACTTTATTTTGAAATAAAATAAATATAGTTAATTAAATTAAATTTAGAAGTTTATTTAAACATATTTAAAGGGAGAAAATTCTTGTTTTTAAATTATCTTAGTAGTATAATTTTATGGAAAATATGTTTTCCTTATTCTTTGAGGTATGATGCTAAATAAATACTATAATATGGAAAATGTGTTTCCATATTCTTTAGATTATGATATAAATATTATGGAAAATGTGTTTCCATATTCTTTGAATTATACATAAAGTATGTTTATTTGATTGTTATGGCAATTTTATTATTAAGATTAATTAAAGAAATTTGATAATTTAATTTAGATCTATTTCATTCATGCATCATATGCATTGGCCGTTCAAAGAATCCGCAGGGGGGTTCTTTGAGGGGGTTCCCGGTGGGGGAACGCGCTCTATTGAGCAACAGACCTCTGCGGTGGTTTTATACCACAGCTGTCTTAAGGGCTGAGCAGTGTGTCCTTAAGGGGGGTGCCGCAACACTTGTTATTGATATGATTGTATTGTCATCCGATGTTGGTGTTGCATTATGGGGCGCGGTATCGGTTGGATATCCGTAAAAATGTTGTTGTTGGAAATCATTGCAGATGTTCCCACCAGAATGGATCCATCATGCATTTTCATTCATATAGAGAATGGAAATATTAATATAAATATAATACAAAATACTTGTTTGGCATCTGTATCGCATAGCATCCTACTTGTGATTGTGTATGTTCTAATTTAATTTCTATTTATTTGATATTTTATCTCACTCTTTCTGTTAGTTGTGGCAACTCTTTAGTGGTTAATCAGGAAGATATGTAACAAAGTGTATGATGCTTGATGTGGATGAATTATGAAGGCTTTTGATGCTGATGCTTGCTTGCGTGACTACTATGGTTGTATTATGTGTATGCTATGTTTTGGTACTTTACATCTTTATATTTTATAAGATCTAGTGCCTGTTGTAAAATATAATATGTATGAGACTTTGATATTATGTATAATAAAATAAAGTTAGTTATGTAAAAAGTTTCGCACTCTGATATTGTATCAGTAACCTCTGGAATCAAGTTGTGAATCACTTGATAATTACTAAGCAAAAAATAAGTTATCCAAGAGATTTTATATGGTGACGGTAATTATCTTGGGATTTGCAAGTTGGCTCCAGGGTGTTATACTGTTCACAATCATTTTGGTAATTCATTTTAATCAAATTCAACTAGATAATTGAATCACCATTATAACTAGTACTTGGGCACAATCCCTGTGGAAATGATATCTTTTTATTACTTTGATACCCCGTGCACTTGCTGTTGGCTATCATTTAGCTCTCGATGCCATCACAAGAAATGTAGATAATATTTATTACGGAGATTTTAACACCGGGTTCGTGTGAATCTGAGGTCGTATGAAAGAGTAATGAATTTTTGAATGAACCATGCGTAGGATAAAATGCCCAAATGATGAAATTTTAAGGTGGTCATACTTAATCCTTAATTTAGAGGGTGACAGAGTGGGAATCGAAGTTCAGGGCTAGAAACGGAGGTTATAGATCTTTTCTAAACAAAGAGATCTAGGCCAAAATAATTTGATTTTAAGATCATATTTAAAAGTTAGGTCCAAAACACTAAAGGTGTTCAGGTTGAGCTTTAAGGTAAATTTTAAGGAAATCGATTTATGGAAAAACGGGGTTGATAGAGTCCGAATCAAGCTTCGGCCCCCTTTAGGAAAAGTCCGAGTGGGGATTGACTTAATGATTTTCCCTGAGCGAATAAGTTGTCATATGCCGAGTGGACTAGCTATCATTTTCTGAGTGAATGAGTTGTATGATAACTCTATGTCCCGAGTGTCTGGATATCCGAGTGTAGCTCCTCGCTTCAGCGAATGAAGGATTCGCTCCAGCGAGTGTGTGGGCTTTGGAAGGCTTTTGGGTAGATCGCTTAAGCGTATGGTACTTCGCTCGAGCGAGTTGGGCTGCCTCGCTCAAGCGTGTTGGATCTCGCTTGAGCGAGTGGGCGTTGTTTGTGGGAGTCGCCTGAGCGTTTCTTCTTCCACCGTCTGCCTTCTTGGGTCAGTTTTTGTTTTCTCACTTCCTTTCCCTTATTTCTTTTATGCCCGGTTCTTCTTAGTTTATTTGGGAAAAATTTTCCCTGTTTTTGGGTTTATTTATTTATTAATTTAAGGGTGTTACAAAATCAGTTTGGTTGATGTTTTGGTGGAGTTATGCATTACCCAATTAGGTGAAATTAAGTTAATATAGGAATTGAAAAAGGTAAAATGGAGATCTGGTGGGAATCTTAACCCCTGGAGGGTACCAATAGGTTCCTTAGGTCATTTAGGACCTGTGTGCATAGGCCTTGCTTGATTTGAAATCCAGTTAGTTGATTTTGTGCATTGTGTTGGGTTAAGTTTGGTCAAATTGTATTTTAGTGCATATCTTGCGCATATGTGGGTCGTTACGCACATGTATGTGTTTTCAGGGTCATTACACACCACGAGAGACACAAAGGCATCCATAGCTATGACATTTTCTAAAAAAGGAACAGTCAGGTAAAAGCCAATACCATCAGCAAAGTAATGGTCTACGCTAGAATCCTCATCTTGGTCCGGAGACAAAAGCGGCAATGGAGATCGGGGTGTGGGAAATTTGAAAGAAGAGGACTCCGGATGAGGGGGTAAAGCTGTCGAGTTTGGTACCCGAGTGCCCTAATATCCTATCCTCGCCCATCTATAAACGTCAGTTTGAGTGAATCGCAGCCCACACCGAGGAACTTCAATTGGCCACAAGACGAAAGGGTTAGAAATAATTTCTACCAAACTATTTCTTTCCTAACCATTGTTTGAAGAAAAATCAGACATCTTTAAAAATGAGAGAGAATGTCAAAGTGAGGAAACGTAGCTACCTGAGTTGTGGATTCTGGTAGTTCTTCGATTTTGGGCCAGGACAGAGTGTAGTAAGCTTGAATGGTAGAGAGACATAGGTTTGGTGCAGAAACAACAAAATAAGGAAACACCTAAAGCTTCGCTTGCTTTTATAGATGGCGAAGTAGCAATAGGCCAAAGTTGAAACGCCGCGGCCCATGGACGAAGTAGAAGGCGAAGTGTCACGACACATTGAACCAGCGTCGTTCAACTCCACGCGGCATGACCGTTCTGAAAATAAGGTGTGTGATGAAAATGTACCAATTACAATTAGCCATATTAGCAATCCGTGTGCCATGACATTTTTTCATTGGATTTCAAATGACATGCAATGAAAGTAGCCGCTGGGCAAAGTTAGAAAAATTTAGGCGAGGTAACGAAGCTTAGAATTCAGACCATCACAATGGTCAATTCCCTAAAATTGACAGTTACTATCACCATGGAATAAGTCATTACTACAGTCATCAACACTTCATCACGGCAATAGCATAGAGATAGCTCATTGTTGCAACATAGTCACAATAACAAGCTAGGGGGCAAATGATCCAATGTGGATACTGGCCCCTTGGGTAAGTTACACCGATTATGGAAAATATAAATAATTACAAGTTAAATCAGGTTGAACAATGGATGAGGTGTACAAATACTGATGTGATCATACAAGACAAGGTACATAAAAGTCAGTAAACACAATGAAATTTAATATGGAATAGGTGATAAGACCCTGGTCAGTAAAGCTACTATACTCAGAGTCAGATGCAAGTGGGCAACTTGTAACATCCCAATTTTTATATAAATTCCCAAATAAGGGAAATAAATGACAACTACTTATATAAGGAAAGATTTATGCCCCAAAAATATTAAAAAAAAATAATTTGAGCTTGTTATGATTTTTCATACATTACTAGGCTTTATGAGCTAAAATTTATACCTGGTTAAAATATGAGTGTTCGGCCAAGTATCTCTAATTGAGATGCCGTTGGTCAAGGCTATAGATAATATTATTGAGAATCCGAATATGTATTCGGAATAATTTTTAGAACAAATATTGAGCCCGAACAGAGATCCTGTTTGTTATAAAACAGAGAAATTTAAGTGATGGGTATAAAACTTAAATGAAAACCTCACCATTTCACTCTCATTTTCTTGTGACACTCCCTCTCCCTTTGCAAACACACTTCTCCTTTTTTCTCTTATTTTTCCACTCATCTCTTCCACTTCCTAAAGCTTGAACAAATTGGTGATTCTTCTCCTTTTCAATTTCGTTTCTCCATTGTGGAAGAAGAAGACCATGATGGCTTGAAGTTTCTCCTTCTCTTCTTCCATTTTCATGCTCATCCTTCCTCCCTTGATACCCACTCTCATTTCTTGGTTGAGGTAAGCTCCCCATCATTTTTATTGTGCTTGGACCCTAGGTTAGGGGTTATTGAGGCTTGGGAGAGTATTTAATGTATGTGGGTTTTGAATGGGAGCTTTAAATATGAAAACCTAAGGTGGGGTGAAATAAATAGGGAGTTTTATGAGCATTAATTAGGGAACACGAAAATGGTGTTGGAGGATGATGAATATTAATGTGTATTTATGATATGGTTGGGTTTTTAATAAAACCCCAACTTATGATTTTGGGGGAAATATGTAATATGAATAGGAAAGGCATTAAATGATGATGAGAATGTCATTAATGATGAGAGATTGCCATAGATGATGATTTATGATGGTGGTTGGGAACCATTAATAAGAGAAACTCACTTAAGGAGTTGGGTGTGAAAATGGTATGTGTGGGTAACTTAACTACTTAGGTTGTGGCTTTTGATAATAATGAACTTTGATCAAAGGGAAGGAATTCCCGAAGCCTAATTAGGCAAATGAATAAAACTTATAAATGGTTTCTACATGATGAGAATCATGTGTATATATATATATACATATTGATAATGATGCTTGAATGGATGATTGATGTGGTCCTACAATTGATTGATGTAGGATTTGATAACACTTGTGAGGCGGGAACATCAAACTCGAAAATCTACTTCTCTTGAGGTAGGAGAGGGGTGTATTTTCTAAATGTATGATGCCTTGTATATTGATAATGTATGTATTGATGCCATGTTGCATGTTTTTCCTTGAATGGGTGTAGTGCTTAATATGTGTGATAGGAAATAGAGATTGAATCTTGTGAAGGTTGATTGTAAAATAGTACCTTGAAAAGGTTATGAGTTGTATAATGTGTGATGATATGTTATTGTTCCCATGTATGGCTTGATGAATATTTGAAATCCTTGGCTAGGATAATTCTTGAATATTATGAATGGTATATATATTTGATTATGTAGGATTAACATTGTGATTGAGTATGAGTTGTACCCTAGATGAGAGGGTGAGATAATCCTTACGAGGTTAAGGCATGCATGCATTGTTGTATACATAGCATGGCATGCATATCATGACATTTGAAAGTGGTTGCGATCACTTGATATTTGGAATATAAAGGGCTTGCGAGTTCCTATGGTATTGAGCCAGTGGTTGCGATCACTTGGTGTTTGAAATGAAAGGCCCTGCGGGACCATTGAGAATGAATGCCCGTGGTTGCAATCACAAGGTGGGAGTACCCCTTGCGAGGCGGGAAACCATTATGAATTGTTGAACGTGGTTGCGATCACGAGAAAGTACCTTGCGAGGCTGCTAGAGGGAGTACCCCTTGCGAGGCGGGAAACCAATGAGAATGAATGATTATGGTGGCTACAATCACCTGATGAAATGAAATTAGATCCGTGCATATGCATTCTTAAACACCAGCATATGCATTAGCCATAGAAACATGGCATTGAGTGATACCCTATTGAGGAGGTTATGTCAGGTGTATGTGGAACCCTCTTTGGACACTAAATATATTTGTGTAATTAGTTTGGTTTGACTTTTATGAAACTTTATGAAATGACAATGAGTGTGATGGAACCATGAATGAATGATATAATTAAATTGATGTTGGTGTCATTTGAACTCCTTTTGGGAGAAGGTGTTAACTTGCATTCATATGTATATTATCACAAATTGATGGATTTTTCATCATTGAAAAAGTATACTCATTCTCCATGTGGTCTATCTTTATAGCTCTTGTGTTGTAGGGCTTGACTATGGAGCTCATGTGTGGAGGAATTATGTGAAGGAAGTCGTTTTGGGTAAAGATGCCTTGGCCGGCAATTATTTTGATTTTATGGCTTATATATATACTTTTGTGATGTATATATACATTATGGATATTTTGTATAGCCATGAATTAATGTGGATAACTTGTATGGGTAATAAATAGATCAATGATGATATTAGAGGTCATGTAGGAAAATAAGGCTCTTGTATTTATGGCTTATTTTTATTGGTGACCTTGACAATGGTTGGATAATGAAAATGATGTGTTGTGCTGTTAAAATTGATGAATGAATGGATATCTATCTAGATTTTATGTTTTATAGAGCATACAAAATGATAAGCTTGATTTTGATGTGATTAATGAATTGGAATGGAAATTGTCGAATTTGATACTTGGAACAAGTTCTAAATACTTAATATAATGTATGTGATACATTAAACTTGTTCAATTTTGCTTTGAATGGATTTTCATATGTTGAGTTGTGAAAATTTACATGTTTCTGTGTATGTACTAGTAATCTCGCTCAAGCGAGATGGATTCTCGCTCAAGCGAGAATCCCCTGTGTTGGTTGTATTGCCACTGGCCTAATCTCACTCAAGTGAGAGTGGGTCTCACTCAGGCGAGACGCCCCTGCACTGGGTATATGCATACTGGACAATTCTCGCTCGAGCGGGCTTACCTTCGCTCGAGTGAGAGCTGTGTTGAATCGTCTCTAGACGTGGTTTGCTTAGGCGAACCAGCATCTCACCCAAGCGAGATTACCTATGCATCAGGTATTAGTTACTAGAGGAAATTCGCTCAGGCGAGTAAGGTCTCGCCTGAGCGAGAGCGAGGTGGATAACTATTGGACTAATTTCGCTTGAGCGAATGGCCAGTGTTTTTGGAGGCTCGCTCAAGCGAGGGGGAATGGGATTGGCTACTGGAGCAATCTCACTCAAGCGAGCAGGGCTTGCTCAAGCGAGATAGGCACCTGATGCTTTTCTCTTCTTCGCTCAAGCGTGTTTCCTGGTTCGCTCAAGCGTACCACACGGACTCGTTCGAGTGAGAGTGGCACTCGCTTGAGCGAGTGGGACCCCGATCCTCCAAAATGCATTACTTTCATTATTTTGGCTCTTCTTTTCATCAAACCTTCTGATCCGGTCTCAATACCGGTATCCGATCTACAAGACATATTTCAACGTCTTTGTCAATTCGCCAACGTGCAACCGGTGTCATTGGTATACATCCGGACTCTAATTCTGTATCAGGCGCTCTCCCGATACCGGTTGTCCAGGATAACACCATGACACCGGATAACACACACGTCACTATACAGAAGACAAAAGGCATCGCTACAGGGACCGATCAATAATTCCCTGCACTACGAGCCAAAATCTGCTCACGGGAATGGTCAATTTGTCCCTTAATTCCAGCCTATACTCCCTACGCTCAATATAAAATGGCCACTTGACCCAATCATACTGGTAAGTGGGCAATAAAATAATAATTTAAAGTGTTATTGGAGGTTAGTGGTTCCCCACTAACGAATCCTCGAATGTCAAGCCAATCAGGTATATGAACTCTCTTCATCAATGAAGGGAAGGATCTTTTTGACTCTATCAACTTATAATTACTCTCTGAATACATTTCTGACTTGGAATATTATCACTGACTTGAGCGTCGGAGAATCTTCGCAGGTGATACAACCTTTTGCCCACATCAACGCGTTAGGCCGGTGTGAAGGACCTCCAGGACGCCCAATCCGCTCTCTTCTCATACAGAGACATCGGATATACAAACCGGATACTCAAATAACCGGTCTTTAGAGACGTGATCTTCCTACTATTTGTGATTGACCCGACACCAGAACTCTTAACCCCGGTTCAGGACAGATCATTGGCACGCCCGGTGGGACTCGATAAAGTTATTCCCATATCCTGTGAAAGAACAAGTGATCATCAATGGAAGGCGAAGCACATAATTTCATGGAGAATCAACCTGAAAGCAGAACCAACCCCAACACCTTCAGGAAGCTTAACTTCGATTCTCATGGGGGCAGCTTAAAGAAGGTAGTACCAGTGTCTAGCCTCGATCCTCGTGATGAGTTGATCAGTCAACTCTAGAAAGAACTCACAGAATTATGAAGAGAGAGAAGGCAGAGTGAGGACAAGGAGTCATCTCGCACAAGAGACACTCCCCATACAACCGATGGAGAAAACAGACCCACGATTCTAATGATGGAGGGAAGGAGGGAACTAATTACAGCACCCCCGGTAACTTACAAACTCAAAGTTCCTTTTTCAAGGAGACTTATGAGTGTCCACATCCCCAAACATCTTTAAACCACTCAGCCTCTTTCCATTAGAAAGTATAATGGCGAAACTGATCCTACTAAGAATCTTGATGCTTACGTATTTGAAGCTATGTACTTGGGGGCTGATGTTGGGGTTAACTAATACCTGATGCATAGGCAATCTCGCTTGGGGTTAACTCGCCTGAGCGATGTTGAGGTTAACTTGTCCTCATCAGTGTAATAGGCCTGGGACGTCAACAAAAAGTGTTCATGAGTCCAGGCCACGGGAAATTCTTGAATCCCATCTTTATTCAGCCAAAAAATTAGATCATCAGGCTTCACACGAATCCTGGTGAAATAAGATTTGAATGAACGCCCATTTACTTTGGCGGAGTCAGTGTATGACTCGAAGTTGATGACTTTGGAGTGAGTCCGGAGGGTTATCAAACTTACTCCTCCCTTCTCCTTATTTGCACGACGGACCACTTGTGTGAAATAAAAAAGCATAGCGACCGTCGGCGTGAAATTGAAGTGCTCACCAAGCACTTCAAGAGAACAGATCAAACCCCATCCGTTGGGGTGAAGCTAAGAGGGGGCACAGTCCAAAAACCTCAAGACCCCCATCTGAAATTTCGTTAAGGGAAGGCGTAGACCTAAATTCTGAAAGAGGAAGTCATACATGTATATTGACCTTTCATCCGGTGTATGACATATCTGTTCTGATGGAAGTGGAGCCAATACCATAAAACACTCCTTATACTTTTCCTTTTTGAAGACTGTAAAGCGAAGCTCCAACCTCGCTCCGTCCTCTCTAGCGTGGATGGACGCTGTGTCATGAAATTCATCAGCAACCCAGCTATATGGACGTTCCTGTTGAAACTTCACCCAGTTAATCCGATGTGCAACTACATTGCATAGTCCAGAAGTTGTTTTCACTATATATTGCTGAGATGGTGCTCCGCTGCCAGAGGCGCTCTCTCTAGTCATCTTCTTTACAGCTAATTTAAACGCCTTCACGCTGCAATAAAAACTCACATCATCAGAGAGGTATAAATCAGCGCTCTCCTCACTCTCGCTAGAAGAGGATTCTGAAGAGGGTATTATCACCCTTCGCCTTGAATAGGGCGACGCCTCCCTCTCTGAACGAAGTGGGTTTGAATGGAAGATCACAGGGATCCTCCCACCACGACTAGAGGAAATTCGAGACAACGCTCTTCCTCCTCTTCCCCTAGGGCCAACGCGGCTCGAGCCAGCAAAACCTCTCCCAGAAATTTAGGAAAACTAGAAGAAAATACGAGAAGACGAAGAAAAGGTTACCTAAGGATGAAGAAGGGTGGTGAATCAAGTATCACACAAGCAAACAATATCTTCTCGAAATTTTTACAGAGTTTCGTCAGGGAAGCAAGACTGAGTGATTTCTGAATTCACTAAGTATTCCTTTTATAAGGGGTCAACAAACTCAATTACGGGTCGAAGGTTATGTCGTTTGCCACTAAAAGACACCTTTTAGGTAAATCCAAGGTTGTCGTTTCAAACCTTAAGGCGTGAAATCAACGTTGATTCATCAAAAAGGCCTCTCAAATGGGCCTCAGAATTTAAATTTCAGGCCCATGAAGCTCCCTAGTGACGGTTATAAAGACGTATGCATTTAAGGCAATAATGGCTCGCCCACGTGATTAAAGGCATTAAATGTCCAATCATGAGAAACGTTGTAACTGTTACTCGAATACCAATGGTTACAAGTTTCAAAAACTTTTGGGATTCTCGCACAAAGAATCTTTGTCCATATCCGTCCTCACGAGTGCCATGACGACGGAACCTTCGTTCCAAGAACGGATGTCTACGTGACAACATGTATCATCCGACATCTACACTTCTTCTAAAATGACGTAGCTTATATGAGCCACTTTACTAGTCCCTTACACAAGCTAGGGGACAAGTAGAATGATGATCTCGTCTCGATACCAGATTTGATAATGAAATTGAAAACTCAATCCGTACCCTGACGATTGAAACATACTTACCTAGGACGGATGATCTCAATCACCTATTCTGTGATTTGATGATGTAACTCCTGGCGTGGTGTACTCCCCAGGACGGATGATCTCAATCACCTATTCTGTGATTTGACGATGTAACTCCTGGCGTGGTGTACTCCCTAGGACGGACGATCTCAATCACCTATCCTATGATTTGATGATGTAACTCCTGGCATGGACAATTCCCATCATCATCCTTATGATGGAAGCTTCTGAAGTCTCAATCTGTATCCTGACAATTGAAAAGTGTTTCCCCAGGACGGACGATCTCAATCACCTATCCTGTGGTTTGATGATGCAACTCCTATGATTTTGAAGGCTCAATCCGTACTCTTATGATTGAGATATATTTCCCTAGGACGGATGATCTCAATCACCTAATCTGTGATTTAATGATGTAACTCCTGGCGTGAACAAATTCCTATCATCATCTTTATGATGGAAGATCCAACTATCATCTTTATGTATCTTTGTAGTTCCCCAAGCCCGGAAAAATACTCTCACATTGGACAACGTTTTCATCTCCAATGAGAATAATACGAACTAATACTAGTCATCCGTCCTGTGACACCGCTACTGTGAACAACGGATCGACTCCTTTTCTCCCTAAAAAGAATTAAGGATGATGCCCTATGACAGGTACCTATTCCTTAACATACCTGCACTTGGGGACAGTATTCATTTATATATCTTTCCGTTCTAAAATTATATGATTTTCTGAGGTGATTATTTCAATCCAACCTCAACGATAGCCCTACAGAGCGGATTATCAATTACTGAAACGATATATACATCTAAGTCATATTATTCTTCATGAAGTATTGAAGATAAATTTTTGAAAGGGAATTTTATTCATTCATGAAAAGCAAGATTACATGTAATACCAGAGTTGATCCCGGAACACAACTTTACATATTAAAAATAGCAAAACTACGGAGGGGGAACTTGCTCTTCAGTCTCTTTCTGTCCTTCCCCTTCTCTAGGTTCTTGTATCCCTTCCTTTGGGATTTCCTCTGGAGTCTTCTCTTCTGGAGCTTTAGCACCTCCTGCAGATGAGGCAACCTCAGACATAGGAAAAACGAAATCCGGGCCCATACTTTGACCCTTGGGAAGAGGGGCCAAACCGTATAGGACTCCGGAGGATCTTCATGTCGACCATCAACCACTGCAACTAACCTCCCTCCATGGAATTCATAGAACGGATCCATACCATAGAGGTTAAGCGACACAGTGGGGTTACGATAGAAAACTTGGCGTATAGCTAGGCCAAAAGATTCTTCAACTGCTTGGGTGTATATGTGAATAGCTTCTTGCGCCTCGGCTTTTGCTACAGCCAATTCTTCCAGCAACCTCGAAAGATCTCCATCCGATCCTTGAGATTCCATGCTCCTAGCCTTCAGTCCCTCGATCTCAAAGAGGAAATTCTTCTCCTTCTGGGACCACTCCTCTGTTTGTTTAAAATAATCCTTCGCAGCAGCTTTGCCTTTATCTTCAAGCTCAGCTTGTCTAGCCTGACTGCTACGGATTTCCTCTTTTGATTTATCAAGCATCTCCTCCTTTTTAGCCAGTTTATCCTCCAGGTCTTTAAGCATGGTTTTGAGCTTAAGATTTTCCTTGCTTATAAGATCTCCGAACTCTTTAGACCTGGCTAGACGATCTTCCACTAATCTTAGGGCAGCTTTATCCTTCCCCGCCGAGAGGTTGAGCTGTTCTACTTTATCACTTAGCTTATCAACCTTATCAGCATCATCAGCTAACAAGCTGAGTGAGTGAAGCATCCCAGTAAATTCTGCTAATTGCCATTTTCCGGCCTCACACGCCTCTTTGATTTCTTTAGGTTTAAGCGTGGGCCAGAGTTCGTATAGTGGCTGAGGAAGAATCGCTGGAGTTGTCCCCCGGTATGAGAGGGGTTAGAGATCGGACTAGATCCAGAGACCCCAGAAAGAATACCCTTATGGAGTCCGGCAGAAACTTCAGCTGCATCCGAGGTCTCTACAGCTTTACCTTTTGAGGCCCTTGCTCTTTCCGGACTCCTTGAAGGTTTATGTTTCTTCGTTGATCTTCCTGAAGGGTCATTCTTGATCTTCCTCCTCCTCTCTGTTATTTTGGTTTGACTTGCAGTTGCATCAACACCAGTCGAATCACCCTCCACCAGCGGAATTTCCCCTTCGACATCCGAGGTCAGAATGATCAACTCAAGACAACCCTTCACAGAATCCTTCTTAGGTTGAATTTCATTCTCACCAGCTACGGATTTACCTCCTGCTTTCAAGGATTTCAGCTTGTCCATGTCTGGAGATTTTTGCCCTATTTCACCTACATGCATAAATAAAACGTACTAGCAACAAAGAAATGCTCAATACAATCAACAAAGGAGGAAAAAAGGAATAAAATAGGAATTACGTAAATATTCGTCCCGGACTGCACTTGAACTACTTAAAAGACGTCTACACAAAAATGCTTTAAAGCGTGTAGAATATGCTTCAAGGGCGAATAACACCGTCGCCGTTTCAGTAGACAGCTCGGACTGATGAGTGTAGTATGCTGAAGAGTTCAGAAGAAAGTGCTCATGAGTCCAGCTCAGAGGAAATTTATTAAGACCCTCTTCGTTCTTCCAGAAGACGGGCTTATTCTTTTTAATTGATATCCGGGTAAAGAAAGACTTAAATGATTTCTCGTCAACTTTAGCCGAATCGGTGTAGGATTCGAAGTTCACAAAGGAACATAGAGTCCGGAGTGTGATTAGACCTACACCGCCTTGCTTGTTAGCCCTCCGAACTACCTGAGTGTAGTAGAACAACATCACTACGGTGGGCGCAAAGTTGAAGTAGTCACCCAATACTTCTAGAGCATGGGCGAGTCCCTAACCGTTCGGATGAAGTTGAGAAGGTACACAATTTAGGAACCTTAATACACCCATTTGAAACTCGGATAAGGGGAAACGAACTCTGAGGTGATGAAATACAAAATCATGCATATATACCGAACGCTCATCTGGGACAACGTGGTATATCCGTTCTGTAGGGAGCGGTGCAAATACCCTGAACCATTTTTTCATTTTCTCCTTGGCGCAAACTGTAAACCTTGGCTGAATCCGAGCTCCGTCCTCATTCGCGTGATGGGAAGCTAAGTTTTTAAACTCATCAGCTATCCAGCAGAAGGGCCACTTAGCTTGGAGTTCTTCCCAGTTTAGCCGAGAGACAACTACGCTGTACAGACCTTCTGCTGTTTTCAGAAAAGTTTGATCTCCAGAGGTTCCTTCTCCAGTCATCGTTTGAGTAGCGTGAACAAAAATCTCTGCTCTATGATAAAAAGTCACATCGTCAAAAGGGTAACAATCATTACTCATCTCACTTTTCAAAGAGCGACTACAATCAGAGGACGACTCTGAGAAGGGAAAAGTCACTCTCCACTGTGAGTAAGATCCCCTTTCTGAGCGACATGACTCAGCCCTCGGAAGAATCACAGTGATTCTTCCCCCATGATAATTAGGGTTGCGAGAAGTTAATCTCCCCCTCTTAAGATACATTCTTTTCAAGTAAAAACAGCAAAGCAAAAGAAGACGGAAATAACAGAGGGAAGAAAATGGTTACCTCAGATGATAAGGAAGATGAAGACTGAGAAAGATTCATAAAATAAGCGGCAAGCGTCCTTACAAAATTTCTGCAGAGTTTTGTTAAGAAGTCAGAAGCAAGTAGTTCCCAGAATTCACTAAGTGTTTCTTTTATAAGAAACAAAAGGGTTCGGTTACCAACTCTTAAGGTTGTGTCGTTCACGACTAAACGCGTCGGTTTACAAGTCAAACGACACAGTCGTTTTAAATTCTTGGGCGCCAAAACAATATCAATTCGTCAAAGGGCCTCTCCGCTGGGCCAAGAAGTTTTAAAAATTGTAGGTCCATTAAGCCCCAAATGACTGTTACTGAGATTTACGTCTCAGACGTAATAACTGCTCGCACACGTGATTAAAGGCATTTAATGTCTAATCATGCGACGCAATTTATGCTTTATAGAGGTTACTCGAATTTCAAGAGTCCTCAGTTTTCAAAAAACTTTTGGCATTCTCCTGCTGCGAATCTTTGTCTGAAACCGTTATAACAACGTCATGACAACGGAACGTTCACCCCTAGGACAGTTCCTCATGATATAATGATGCTGAACAACACACATGCATAAAAACGTTTCCTACATAGCTATACCAGCATCTAGACCTTTCACAGGTTTGAGTAGCTCATATGAACAACTACACAGTCCCTCACACAAGCTAGGGGATATATGATCCGGTCTCAATACCGGTATTCGATCTACAAGACATATTTCAACGTCTTTGTCAATTCGCCAATGTACAACCGGTGTCATCGGTATACATCTGGACTCTAATTCCGTATCAGGCGCTCTCCCGATACCGGTTGTCCAGGATAACACCATGACACCGGATAACCCACACGTCACTATACAGAAGACAAAAGGCATCGCTACAGGGACCGATCAATAATTCCCTGCACTACGAGCCAAAATCTGCTCACGGGAATGGTCAATTTGTCCCTTAATTCCAGCCTGTACTCCCTACGCTCAATATAAAATGGCCACTTAACCCAATCATACTGGTAAGTGTGCAATAAAATAATAATTTAAAGTGTTATTGGAGGTTAGTGGTTCCCCACTAACGAATCCTCGAATATCGAGCCAATCAGGTATATGAACTCTCTTCATCAATGAAGGGAAGGATCTTTTTGACTCTATCAACTTACAATTACTCTTTGAATACATTCCTGACTTGGAATATTATCACTGACTTGAGCGTCGGAGAATCTTCACAGGTGACACCACCTTTCGCCCACATCAACGCGTTAGGCCGGTGTGAAGGACCTCCAGGACGCCCAATCCGCTCTCTTCTCATACAGAGACATCGGATATACAAACCGGATACTCAAATAATCGGTCTTCAGTGATGTGATCTTCCTACTATTTATGATTGACCCGACACCGAAACTCTTGACCCCGGTTCAGGATAGATCACCTTCTTCTTACAACATCTTAATAACACCTTTGGCATATTATAAAATCATTAAACCTTGTAATTCCTAATTTCTTGAACCTAATCATATAACATCAAATTAAATAATTCTTTCCACTGTTTTTAATTAAGGATTCCTTATTAATCATTTATAACTTACCTTCTCATATCTCTATATATGAGATAGGTCTTTTATAGATCTAGGGTGTTGAATTAAAGCTTCACCACTTTATGTCTTCATTAATTAATGATGTTAAAATCGTGAAAAATTTACCCCCCAAATTTTGGGGTGTTACACAACTTGTATCTGCCAAAGCTGTAGCCTCTGAACATTGTCAGGAGAGGTCAAATCACCATTTACACTTAGGAATGAACTATAAATACAACTCATTTATTAAGGCATGATAGGACAGTGTTATTTTCTGCTTAATACTCCCGCAATCTCTCTTTTTCTGTAATAACGGTACTGACTTAAACATCAAAGCCCTATTTACAGGTTTACCTCTTGTGTGTCCTCTCAGACTTCAACTGGAATCACTCGAAGGCCATACCTTAGTGTGAAGAGCAGAGAATCCCTACTGGACCTGTGTGTATAATACCATACTCCCACTAAGACGGTGTAAAAGAAAAAGAGTGAGAGTGAGACATTCAACACTGGTTCGTATAGGGCAACTCCTTACCGCCTCTTATTGATATAACCAGGAAAAAAATGATATACTAAATACTATATTTTTCTCTACATTGAATTATAATTGAATTGTTATTAGTTATAAGATCAATGTCTTTTCATTCTTTATATGAATGAAAAAGTATTTTGGAATTATACTAAAATTTAAGGAAATCCATATATATATATATATATATAGAATCTAGAATAGTTTTACTAATAACTCAAAATATTACTAACTATATATATAATAAATAAAAAATATATATAATAAATATATATAATAATAGTTAATATAATTTTTAAATATTACTATTAGTAATATGATGATGCATGATTTAGCCTTAATTCCTTGCTTTAAATGTGTATAATTTGCCATTGCTAATTGTGTAATATTATGCATTTTAACACATTTTCATAATTCAAGCTTTATTTAATATTAAATGAATTAGGCAATAATCTTTAAATGGAAATAATAAATCTTACTTGATTTCCCTTATATTGTAGTGAACAATTGAGGTTGCAATTGGGAAATTATGAAATTGAGCATCAGGTCTGACGCGTAGCGCCAATACCACGCGTAGCGTGGAAGCAAATTCGCAACACCCACGCGCAACGTCAAGCCCACGCGTAGCGTCAACAGTGACGAGGATCCCATTAACAGGCTGTATGCAACTTCAGAAGTGGGGGATTTATTTATATTAAAGCACTTATTGGCCAATCCATTACAGACATACGGCACTATCTTAGTGGGGAACATGCAGCACAAGTGTCCAAGCATTATTGAAGAATTATTGGATGAAATAATGTATTCTGAGTCAGAAACCCTCACGCGTAGCCTCAAAACTACGCGTAGCGTGGAAGCAGATTCGCAACGCTGACGCGTAGCGTCCTGCTGACGCACAGCGTCAGCAGGAGACCTTTACCTTTGCTTTCACTATAAATAGGACCATTGCCAAAGGCTTCAAACACACCTCAATTCACGTTTCTCTCTTTTCTCTCTTTGTTTCTATAAGCATCAGAGGAAGGCACAAAGCCTCCTCCTCTCTTCTTCCCCCTCTTTGCTCCATTCCGGGTTAGTTTCTTTTCTTTGTAGTTGTTATTATGGAGGGCTAAAACCCTAGATTGATTTTCTTGGAGAATATTGTAATGTAATTTTGAGGTCATTATTTTTAATATAGTATGTTTTCGTTATTGTTATTTCTTCATAATCTTACTCTGCTTATTTAATTCCATTCTGTTTAATTAAATTTGTATGCTTAATCGGTTTAATTATTCAAATGGAATAAAATAAGATTTTAAATTAGAATGGATTAAGGAAATATGCATGCTTAATGAATATTTTCATAATCACTTTTAATAATTATGGTTTGCTTAATTCCATAATTTGAGAATAGATTATGTATATAGGCGATGTTCTTATGTATGCTCAATAATTCCTAGATTTTACGATCTTGACTCCTTTTGCTTAATTAGGATGCTTGATTAAAATATTCATTTTTAAATGAAAGTAAAGGAATTGTGAATTGAAAAAGACGCTTAGTTGATTAATTCAAATTGAGCTAAGAAATTGACAGTAATGAAAGTATACAAATTATCTTTAGTGAACCAAGGATAAATTTATTTACAATACTCCAAGAAAATCAATCGCTTGTTAATTATTGTTTTAAATTGTTTTAATTTTAATTGTGATAACAAAAACCAATCAAACCCCCCCAATTTTATGTTTGTTGAACTTATGTTTGTAAAAATTTTAGTTATTGAGTTTTTATTTTTAATTGTTAAAAATTAGTTTAAGACTTGATTTTTCCTAAATTTTTGTGTTGATCCGTGAGAGAACGACCTAGGTTGATACCCTAGTACTACATTAATTAGTTTTAATGTACTAATTTGACGGAATAACGACTGTAAAAATACACACGTCATAATATTAATACTATTAATAATAGTAATCTTTTATTATTCTCCAAATTTATATTATTCATATATAGTACTAGTTTACTTTTTATGTACAAACGACTAGTCTTGCTTTTTTTTTTTTTGCTTATTGATAAATATCCAATTATGTATAAATTTCTATGTGAATTGGGCAGGTTTTGAGAAATTACTAATCTAAAATGCAAATTATGTGTTAAGATGGCAAGAAATTGAAGTTTTCTTTCCTAACCTTGGTTTTATATATTATAATAGCCTTTAATCCTTATTTTTATTGATTGTAGGAAGAAAAATAGAGAAATTGGAGAGAAGATCTGCTAAAAGGGCAAGATTTCAAGTAAAATTGAAGAATCTAACTTGAGCGAGAAGCATAGTGGCTTAAGCAAGGAAGGAAACAAAAAGGAACTAAAGGAATTCGCTTGAGCGAGTAGAGTCTCGCTTAAGTGAAAATTGTCCAGAGAGTTATGGATTGGATCTCGCTTAAGCAAAGCAAAGCAGTGCTCGCTTGAGCGAGAAAGAAACAGAAGCTGAAAAGATTGCACTCGCATGAGCGAGAGCATGAAGAAACATACAAAGAAGTCACCAACAACAAATGGCTCTCACTTGAGCGAGGCCAACAATATTTAAAGGGTCAGCTCGCAGATTAGAGGGGGGAGGCAAAAATAAAGAAAAATAAGAACCCTACTTTTTGGAGGCCATTTTTAGAAGACCTAGAATCTTTTCTTTTCCTCTTTCTCTTAGTTAATGTTTTGTAATGGCTACTATGAGTAGCTAATCTCTTTCTTGGGATCGGATATAGTGATTCAAACCTTTCACACTTTGGCTCTACTTTGATATATATATATATATATATGGTAACTGTTCTATTGATTTTGGTATTTCATTCCATGTTATTTGCTGAATTCTATTGGACACATAGTATCTTGATTCAGTTTTCTTAAGATGTTGGATGTAACAGCCCTGATTTTTGAGAATAGGAAACCAGACCTCCAGCAATCCTAAGGACACTCTGTTGAGCTTTTGGTAAGAAGCTCGAGGCTTTGGCTTGTTCCCTGAGAAGTTTAGTATGAGAAAAATAGTGAAGAGTGAAGACCATGAAGTATTTTGATAATGACAAGGCCAATGACAAAATATCAAGAACAAAGAAGAAAGTTCAAGCAAGACAAAACCAAAGATCATAGCACTTTAAAGTAAGATCTTTTCAGAAAATATGGCCATTAAAATAAGTTAAAAACACATTTTAATAATGTGTAATCGATTACCTTATTGGCGTAATCGATTACCAGATTACTAAGTTTTGTAATCAATTACATGATCATCAGAGCTTTAAAAAATAACATTTTAAACTGAAGTAATTGATTACCTATTTGTTGTAATCGATTACATGGTCAAACAGAGGTTTTAAAATAAAACGTTTAAAAGCAGTAATCGATTACCTATTTGGTGTAATCGATTACAGTAACAGTCTGATGAAAAAAAATCATGTTGAAACATTATAACTTTTCACAAAATATTATTTTATCCAAGAGGTACCTTTCCAATTATTTTAATCAATAATTTCACACCTCTTGAAGGCATTTCCTCTCCTATAAATAGGAGGGTATTTCATTTGCAAAACACACCAACACCAAATACTTCCAATCTTTTCTTAAGAGTAATAATGGCCATATTCTCTTAATAGAGTTATTACTCTTTCTTGTTCCTCAATTTATTCATCATACTCTTTAAGAGAGTTTTCTTGTAGAGTTCTTTATCTCTAAATTGAGACTGATACTCAGAGTGGTGTATCTCTGAGGGTGTTCTTCTTGGATGCAGTGTAGCATCCAAGGGTGATGTTCTTGGATGTGGTGAAGCATCCAAGGGTGATGTGGTTAGGTGTGGTGTAGCATCCAAGGCATTTGTGATCGGGGTGTGAGTCCCCATTATGGTGTAATCAAGGGATTTGATTATAGTGAATTTCCTCAAGGGTGTCTTGAGAAGACTGGACGTAGGCAGTGGTTGGCCGAACCAGTATAAATCTCTGTTTGCACTTCTCTAACCCTTAAACTCTTTATGTTTTAAGCATTATTATTCAAATCACATATCATTGCATATTGAGTTTTTAGAGGAGAAATTTATTAGTGAAAAAGTTCCTAACTACTCAATTCACCCCCCTCTTGAGTTTCCTAGAGGCCACCTGGTCTAACAAGTGGTATCAGAGCTAGCTTCTTGTATAAGGTTTAGAAACTTCAAGAAGATCCATGGCCTCTTTCAATCCCATCTTTCCTGAGGGAAACTCCATACATAGACCTCCTGTATTTAACGGAGTAGGATATCAATATTGGAAAGCCCGTATGCAAATATTCATAGAAGCTACTGATATAGACATATAGGACTCCATTGAAAATGGTCCATTCATACCAACCAAAGTAGTTGGAGAAGTAACCATGATTAAACCAAGAAGTGAATGGACTGATACGGATAAAACAAAAGTCCAATATAACCTAAAGGCCAAAAATATAATAACTTCTGCCTTAGGAATGGACGAGTACTTTAGAATATCCACACGCAAAACAGCAAAAGAAATGTGGGATACTCTAGAAGTAACCCATGAAGGAACGAGTGAAGTGAAAAGGTCTAGAATAAACACCCTGACTAGGGAGTATGAGTTGTTTAGAATGAACAACAATGAAAGCATACAAGACATGCAAAAGAGATTCACTTATATAATCAATCATCTTGCATGCTTAGGAAAAACCTTTTCAAATGAAGATTTGATTGACAAAGTCTTGAGATGCTTGAACAGGGAATGGCAACCAAAAGTAACAGCCATATCAGAATCACGAGACTTAGCAACAATGTCACTTGCTACTTTGTTTGGTAAACTTCAGGAACATGAACTTGAACTATCCAGGCTAAATCAGCATGAAGAAGGAGACAAAAAGAGAAGAAGTATTGCTCTAAAAGCGTCATCATCAACCATTGAAGAAAGTGATGAAGAAGATGATGAAGAAGGTATAAATGATTATAATGACCTTAAATTATTTGTTAAACAATTTAGCAGGTTTCTAAAGAAAAAGGAAGGGCAAAGGAAGCCAAACTTTAGGAATTCCTTCAAAAATGATGAATCTAACCAAGGTCCAAAATGCTTTGAATGCGGAAAATATGGACATATGAAAATGAAGTGTCCGACACTAAATAAGAAGTCTAACAAGCAACAAAAAAAGTATCCCAAAAATAAAAGAAAAGCATATATTGCCTAGGATGAAAATGATCTAAGCTCGTCTGAGGAATCAGACCATGAAGTAACGAATCTCTGCCTGATGGCAAATACTGAAGAGGTAATAGATTCAAGCCCTACTTTTGATGAATTGCAAGATACATTTGAAGATCTTCATAATGAGTATCAAAAGTTAGATAAAAAATTTTTGAACATCAAAAGCACTAACCTGAGCTTAAAAGAAAACTTATCAAAACTCAATCAAGAACTAGGACAGGTTAAAATAGAAAAGGAAAACTTAGAAACTAAGTATAAGACTGAAACTACTAATAGTCATACATGCTCAACATGTCAAAAGCATATTCTAGAGATAAATGACTTAAAAAATAAATTAGCTAAATTTACTATGGGAAGAGACAACCTAGATATACTCCTTGGAAAACAAAAATGTCATTTTAAAGCAGAAATAGGATCTGATCCTTCCAAAAAGGAAAAGTTGTAGAAAAATTTCTTTATTTCATTAAAGACCTCAACTAGCCCATTTGTTAAATTCTCTCATTATGTGAGAAAGGTCACAGTGCATCAACATGTCATATAAGGAACAAAGGTTATACTGAGACAAAAATGATTTGGGTTCCTAAGAATATATTATCCACGTCTAACCCACAAGGACCCAAGAAAATTTGGGTACCAAGATCAAATGTTTATAATGGTGCAGGAATTATCATTGATGGGAGGCACTTAAGGATTAACTCTTACCCATAAGAAAAGTCAACACATTTCTTGAAGCATCTATCAATCAACAAGTAACAAAGAGCAATATCAAAATAACAAGTGACATCAAACAACAAGGTGCATCACTCTCTGTTAAAACTTTATGCTCTTATATTCTTTTTGCCATTGACAAAGGGGGAGTAATATATGAGAAGCAAAATAAGAGAAAAATCAATCAAACCTTGTCAACTAAACCAAAATTAAGGGGGAAAAAATCTTGTATCTTGCATGCTATTTATTTTTCTTCTCAGGAAATGTTGTCAATATCAAAAAGGGGGAGAATGAAGAACTAAGGTTTTGATATCAACAACATATATGCAAGACACGATTAACAACGTGGACGCAAGACTTGAAGATTCAGTATACCATGTCAAGCACAAAAAGAGTCATGAAATCAATGAAATATTGTCATCATTAAAAAAGGGGAGAATGAAGACCATGAAGTATTTTGATAATGACAAGGCCAATGACAAAAGATCAAGAACAAAGAAGAAAGTTCAAGCAAGACAAAACCAAAGATCATAGCACTTTAAAGCACTTTAAAGTAAGATCTTTTCAGAAAATATGGCCATTAAAATAAGTTAAAAACACATTTTAATAATGTGTAATCGATTACCTTATTGGCGTAATCGATTACCAGATTACTAAGTTTTGTCATCAATTACATGATCATCAGAGCTTTAAAAAATAACATTTTAAACTGAAGTAATCGATTACCTATTTGTTGTAATCGATTACATGGTCAAACAGAGGTTTTAAAATAAAACGTTTAAAAGCAGTAATCGATTACCTATTTGGTATAATCGATTACAGTAACAGTCTGATGAAAAAAATTATGTTGAAACATTATAACTTTTCACAAAATATTATTTTATCCAAAAGGTACCTTTCCAATTATTTTAATCAATAATTTCACACCTCTTGAAGGCATTTCTTCTCCTATAAATAAGAGGGTATTTCATTTGCAAAATACACCAACACCAAATACTTCCAATCTTTTCTTAAGAGCAATAATGGCCATATTCTCTTAATAGAGTTATTACTCTTTCTTGTTCCTCAATTTGTTCATCATACTCTTTAAGAGAGTTTTCTTGTAGAGTTCTTTATCTCTAAATTGAGACTGATACTCAGAGTGGTGTATCTCTGAGGGTGTTCTTCTTGGATGTGGTGTAGCATCCAAGGGTGATGTTCTTGGATGTGGTGAAGCATCCAAGGGTGATGTGCTTGGGTGTGGTGTAGCATCCAAGGCATTTGTGATCGGGGTGTGAGTCCCCATTGTGGTGTAATCAAGGGATTTGATTATAGTGAATTTCCTCAAGGGTGTCTTAAGAAGACTGGACGTAGGCAGTGGTTGGCTGAACCGGTATAAATCTTTGTTTGCACTTCTCTAACCCTTAAACTCTTTATGTTTTAAGCATTATTATTCAAATCACATATCATTGCATATTGAGTTTTTAGAGGAGAACTTTATTAGTAAAAAAGTTCCTAACTACTCAATTCACCCCCCCCCCTCTTGAGTTTCCAAGAGGCCACCAGGGCTAACAAAGAGCGGAGCTTAATTTGAAACATAAGAATACCGAGAGAACGTAACGAGTAAGAGAAACAGAGATAAGAAAATAATAAATAACGTTTGACAGTATGGTTTAATTAAAAATAATACGTTAACAACGATTATTTTGGGTACTAATTAATTTATAATTATATTAGTTGATAATTATTTCCTGCCACCAATGCTTAATAGTTAAATAATTATAATAATTTATTTTGAAATTATATATTTTAAATTGTTTATTTATTTGAAAATTATATTTAATAATAGAATATCGCTCAGTTCCTCTGATTTGAACTGTGGGACCCAGCCTGAGGTCAAACTCTGACAGTTCGACCTAAGACTAGTGATCCAGTAGGGAAACAAGTCCTATTGGGATCGTTTCGTAGAGGATCAAGGGTGTCTGACTTGGCCTAACTGGCCCAATCAGAACCTTTAATGTCTCCTACATTTGACCATTCATATACCTCGGGATATCCGATGGTGGCACAGTCAGTCTCTGGTGACTCGTTTCAATGTTTTAGGAACTTTTTCTACAGAGGCCGAAACCCGATTCAGACTTTATCACCCTTGTTTTTCCATAAATAAGTTTCTTCATAAATCATTTTAAAACTAGACTTGAATACCTTCAGTGTTTTAGACCCAACTTTGGCATACGACCTTAGAATCAAATGATTTTAGTCTCAATCCCATTGTCTTATGTAACATCCCAAATTTTAAAATAGAGGATTAATCAAGGAAATTAATATTGAATAATCGAATGTGAATTACTTAGTGTCCCAAAATATTGGAAATAATTAAATTAAGATCTTTGGGGACTGTTGGTGATTTATGGAGACCGGTTAAGCTGAAAATAAGCCCGATTGGGATATGGGTGTCAGACTAAGTATCTCTGATTGAGATGATATTGGTCAGGGCTGTTGAGTATAATATTGGGAGTCCGAATATATATTCGGACTAATTTTCAGATAAAGTGTTGAGCCCAAATAAGGAGCCTGTTAGTTGTAAAACGATAAATCTTTAATGAAGGGGATTTAAAATAAAAACAAAAGCCTTACCCCTTTATTCATTCTCACGTTGGCTTCTTTGGAACCCTAAGCAAACACTTCACTTCTTCTTCTCTTCTTCTTCTCTACTTCCTCTTCATTTCCTCCTCCTTCTAAAACCCAAGCCAAGGTGGTGATTCTTCTTCCTCCATTTTCGTTTGCAAGGAGCTTGGAAGGAGACCTTTGGGATTAAAGCTTTCTCCTTCTTCCCCTCTATTTGGTGTTACCTCTCCCTCTTTCTTAAACCCATTTCATTTTTGGGTGTA
This sequence comes from Clitoria ternatea, assembly GCA_037962975.1. Taxonomy (NCBI): domain Eukaryota; kingdom Viridiplantae; phylum Streptophyta; class Magnoliopsida; order Fabales; family Fabaceae; genus Clitoria; species Clitoria ternatea. The sequence goes on from CM075672.1 coordinate 72,747,400, forward strand.
AGGTATGTATACTCATCATTTTGTTTGGGTTTTTCCTATATATAAGTGTTAATATGAGTTAGGGGAGTAATGCATGTACATGGGTATTTATTAGGATCATATAATGCTTATCCCTTGAGTGGGTTACCATAAATGTGAGGTTTTAATGATGGATAAATGTAGTGGATGTATTTATAATGGTAAGAGATGAAGAAGGATGAGGCATTGATGACAGTTATTGGGTTTTAGAGAAACCCTAACTTTTAAGAATTGGGGAAAGTTATGAATGTTGGTTGGATAGTGTAATTAAGAGCAAATACAAGCCATTGGATGTATGAGTGTTGGATGGTGTGGTATTTGTAGGTGTTGGACTATTGTTGTTGGTAGTCCATTGAATATAATGAATGTGGCTTAATGGGAAGGAATTCCCAAAGCCTAACGAATAATAAAAATGATGTCTATAACATACCTAGCACATGTTATGAAATTACAGATATGAATATGATTAAATAGAATTGAAATAATGTCTTTTGTAATTGATTGATTGGGATTCTATATGCATGTTAATGTAGGATCCATTCTGAATAACGAGGCGGGTGAGTCTTATCAATCGAAATTCTTCTCTTGAGGTAGGAGAGGAGTCTTATGTTCTAAATGCATGAATTTGAATGTTATTTGATTTCTATATGTATTGGTATGCATGTTAGCCTTGCCTGAGATGATATGAGAAATTGTAATGTGGTATATGGTGTGGGTAATGCGTTGGCAACATGCTTTGGTGCATTTAGAATATTCATGGTATGCTATATGGTGGTGTAGAATGATCAATGATATGATGTTATGCTTGTATCTACCATGAATGTAATATGAATATTGATGATGCCCGATAGACAATCATTAAAGTCTTTGTATTGATGATAAAGTTGAGAAATATGGATGAGAACTATTTAGAATGCTACATAAAGACTTAAACTAATGAGAATAACCAACAATAATGAATCCACTAGAAGCCTTGTGGTGATATTGGTAATGATAACGATGTATGATGAGTGGCATGTATAGGATGCATAGAGTGGGAAATGTATATGATCTGTATTTGCATCCATGGCATACTGCATAGCTGCCGTTGTTGGAACATTAGGGAGTTCCCTCGGCCGACCCAGTGGGAGGGTGGCTCGGTACATGAGCAAGTTGTAATTCCCCTGTGACTCGGTGTGAGGTCACGAAGCCGCCCATGTATTTGCTTCGGGGAGCTACATGTGGCCGACCCTCGTGGGGGGATGGCTCTTGATGAGCAGGTGACCCCGGTGCTCCTTGGGATCACAGTCGCCATGATTTGATATCTAGCTGGCTCACAACACCATATGTTGAATATGATGTATATCGCGGTCATGGTGAAAATGACCAGGTGTTGCAAGATGGGCGAGGCGGTTTGGTACCAGTAAAATAATTGGTGAAATGCATGCAAATTTAAGGATAAGTGTACACATTTTACTACTATAGTAGGGGTATGGTTAGATGACCGTACTTGAATCCTACATTCGGTGTTTGTATTCCCACAGTCAGATCTGTAATTGTTGAAATATTTCTTTGTGCATATGCATTAGCTTAAGAGCATTTGCATATATTGGGGAAGTATGCCAAAGGTGATGAAATATGATGATGGATGTGATGAGGATGTAATGATATACTAAGACAACGTAAAAGATATGAATACCAAATGATAGTTTGTGTGCGATATCTGAATTGTAGTGAAATTTGATTATGTATATGTTGGATGCTTTGTCAAAATTGTAGTGTTACTTGTGATGTATGTATGATGATGTTGAAATGATGGAGAGTATGGTGAAAGATATATGTGCAAAGTATTCATGTTTTGATGCATATGTACATAATCACATGGTATTCATATTCATTCCTTTGGAATGTGTGACTCACTCTCCCATGTTGTCCATTTTTAGACTTGTAATGCAGGGCACTCATGGGAAGAGTAGACATTTTGAAGTACATTTTGGTTGAGGAGGTAAATAGTGGTATAGGAAGTGCCTTGGCTGGCGAAATCTAGATTTTTATATAGCATATGATGTATATGAATGCTTATTTTGATATCTAGATTAGTGATGATGATTTTTAAGGGTCATAGAGGAAAATTGAGCCTTGATGTGAATGGTCAATTTTCATTTATGACCCAAACGATGTAAAGGATAAAATTATGATGCTTGATGATGTTAATTTTTATGAATGAATGGTGTGCATTGTGACTTGTAGCACTTTATGGAGAATTATGAGATGAATGTTTCAAATGATATGCATTGAACGAATGATAATTGAAATTGAAGGTATAGATAGTTGGATGATGATGTTGTTGGTGTTTAATTCAATGAATGAATGAAGTAATTCTTAAATTATAGTTCTTTATGAAGCTGGTAGAATTTACAGATGCATAATGAAGTAAAATAATACATTAAGAAAGGTTAAAGAGGTAGGAAATGATAATTCATATGCTAAGTTGTGAGAATTCCACGTTTCTGCACAAGTTTTGCAAAACTCGCTCAAGCGAGTGGGAATCTCATTCGAGCGAGATGTTCATGAAATGGGGGTGTGGTCACTGGCCAAAATTCGCTCAGGCGAATGGCCTTCTCGCCCAAGCGAGATTCGGTGGGAATCAGTGTTTGGTCACTGGACCATTTTCGCTTAGGCGAAATGGTCCTAATCTGATGGTCGCTCAAGCGAGGGAGAAGGGAACTGGCATTGGTCGATTTTCGCTCAGGCGGGACTTGCCTCGCCCAACCAAAAATAGGACAGTGTGCTGTTGTGGTTGCTGCAGCAATCCCGCTCAAGCGAGATGGAATCCACTCAGGCGAGATTGGCTCCAGTGGCAAATCTCTTCTCTTGCTCAAGTGTCTCGCTTGCTCACCTGGGGGTGATCTTCGTATCTCGCTCAAGCGAGATGAGGCTCGCTCAAGCGAGAGGAGCCCCTGATGCTACAACTTTTCCTTCACTCAGCCTTTCTTGGCTTCGCCCAAGCGTACCCACGCTGACTCGCTCAAGCGAATATGATTCTTGCTTGAGCGAGTGGCACCCTGATTGCCCATGTTTATTTTGTTTCAAATGATTGCATTTTCCTTGCAATGAAACCCCTTCGTGCATCATCTTAAAGGTGTTCTGAACATAGTATGGGTCATGGAACCTTATGAAATCTCTTCTCTTAAAATTCAATCATACAACAATTAAATTAATTAATTCTTCCCCTATTTTTAATTGGAAATTTATTATAAAATCACCTTTTTATTTACCCTCTCATATCTTCATATATGGGAGTGGCTGTTCTGGATCCAGGTGTCAAACTTGAAAGCTTCACCACTTAATTTCTTTTCATTGAATAATGATTTCCAAATCACGAAAAATTTCCCCGTATTTTCGAGGCGTCTCAACCTGGTATCAGAGCCGAGTTTACTCTTGATACGATCATGATCAACGTTGTTAATGTAATTATTGCTTATGATTAAAATTGTATGAGCTTTAATTGATTGATTTGTAGATTATTTGATTGGATTGTGGCTGTTTTCCATAGACTTGAAAGTAATGTATTTGTTGTTGAGTCCGGCCAAGAGTCCTTACACTATTTACCTCTAATGATAAATATGTTGTGATTATGTATTGAGAAGTGATGTGATTATATGATGTGGTGCATGATAAGTTTATAAGTGCTAGAACTTTGAATTTGTAAGTTGAAAAATTAGATGTTTGGTCTAGTACACTCACGTGTGAGCCATGTTTTAACATATAGGCTTGAGATATGGCTGGTAGACCGAATCGTGAGGCTGCTGCTATGGCAAATGCCTTGAATCGCTTTGCCGATCTCTTGGAAAACAAGGCCAGTTGAACGTGGGACAAGGCTCCTAAGGCCTTGATTTGTTTCTCAAGAGGAAAACTTTAGAGTTTCATGGAGGTTATAAGCCAGAAGATACATATGCTTGGATCAATGATTTGGAAAGAATCTACACTAGCTTCGAGTGTTCTGAAGCGCAAAAGGTGGAATATGCGGTCTTTATGATCCGCGATGAAGCCGAAGCTTGGTGGCGTCTTACTAGGGGACGTATGGTATCTGCTGATATTCCCTTAGTTTGGGAAAACTTCAAGGTGGAGTTCTTGAAGAAGTATTTTCCCGACAGCTATAAAAGCAAGAAAGAGCTTGAGTTTATGGAACTTAAGCAAGGTGGCATGACGGTGGAAGAGTATGCCTCCAAGTTTGAGAATCTATGTGCATTCTATCCGCCCTATCAATAAGAGGGTACTGAAGCTTCCAAATGTGTGAAGTTTGAGAATGGATTGATGTAACATCCCGATTTAATAATTATTTGCCGAATGAATATAAATTGCTAAAATAGTAATTCCAGAAGTAGAAAAATTAATTGTTAATTATATTCGATTTAACTTGAAGAATAGTGACAAATTAAATAAGCTTAACTGGTAAGGGGTGGCTGTTTGCGATTGGTGAGTCCGTGAGTGGGACTGCAATCCACGATTTCCCACCCCACTCTCCTCTTCCTCGTGCACGCGCATGCTTATACATATATGTGCCCTGGGTCATGGAAGCTATGCATCTTCTTCAGATTCCTCTTCTTCTCTTCTTCGCTCTTCACTCTCCTTCTCCTCTTCTTCTTTCTCTACTCGCTGTTCCTGTGAGCTCGCAACAATGGTGGCAGAGGATCGGGGTCCTCCTTCTTCACTCGACGAGCCAGAGAGAGTGCAGGTGTGCCTTCCTCCTGCAAGTAACCTGTCTCCCTCCTTGTTCCTTCGACGACTTCCTCTTCTTGCTTGAAGCTGCCAAGCCTCAGTAGAGATCTGCGAGGAACTTCAAGATGGTAGGAGTGTTCACAGCGTTGAGATGGAGCTCCTCCAGGGAATAAACAGAGAGCTAGGCATCTCAGGAACCCGAATGGTCTCCCTGCTCTTGCATGCAGATGTGCTGAGTGTGACTCAGCGTCCCTCTGAAACTGGGTGTCGTCTTGGCCGACTGAAAACTCCAGTCCAGGTAAGGGGAGTATCTTCTATCTTAAATGCATGGGTTATGAACAGGTTCCGAGTGCTGATGCTTACTATATCCGTGCTCTGATTGTGTGTTGTGTTGCATACGAGTGTGTACAACCCAGTTGCATGACGAGTGAAAGATGAGTGTTGCAGGTTAGCATTTTCCTTAGAAATGCATGCGTTGTGGAGTCTTGTTACCATGGAACCCGATTGCATGTTGTGTTGTAGTGATGTTGACGATTACCGTGTATTTTACATGACCTGCAAGTTGCTATAAGCTTAGAATGCTGACTGCATGAGATAGAATATGACTCAGTGAATCTGTTAATGTACCATACCGATTGCATGTGTTGTCTGAGTCCTGACATTGCTTAATGCCGATTACATGTATGTTGTTTGAGTCCTGTTGATGTGTTAGATGCGTGTATTGTTGAATACTGATGATGTATAATGCCGACTGCATGAGATGCATGTGTTGTGGAACGCTGTTAATACCTAGCAATGATTACATGAGATGCATATGCTATTAAGTTCTGAGAAAGTGTAACACCGACTGCATGAGATGCATGTGTTGTTGAGTACTGTTAATGTCCAGCATTGATTGCATGAGATGCATGTGCCGTTTGAATGCTGATGATGTATGATGCCGATTGCATGAGATGCATGTATGGCCGTGTATATGAACTCTGTGTGTGTGTGATGAATCTGCGTGTGGCGCATGGGATGCGTTTGTGCTGAGAGCACGTAGTGTGGGACACTACCATCGGTTTTTAAAGCGTGGGATGCTATGAAATCCTTGAGTGAGACTCAAGGTAGCCCTTGAGTGGGACTCGGGCAGCCTGTGAACACCTCCGTTGGCGCTGAGAACGTTGGTGTCACCTGTGGGCAAACGGTTGGGTACCTGTAAAACGGCCAAGCAGCTGGGAGCTGAATTGATGGCTTGGAGCCATGTGTAAAAAAGGCTTGGAGCCTACGTTGCAACGTCTAAACCGATACACACGAATGCGGAACCGAGTGAGATAATATGTGTTTATTAACTGTTGATAATGTTGGAATTGGTTGTGCATTTGATAATGTTTATGAAGATGATGAATGTGTATGCCCGAGTGAATTATTCCGTGTGCACCTGCCTTGGATGCTAAGTGAAACCTGTTTCATGAATATATATATATGTGTATCAGTGTTACTGAAATATTATGTGTGTAGCCGAGTGAGAATTGTTGAATTCTGATTGAGAAATATTCAATATGTGCATTCTGATTCATGGGTATTGCTATTAAGTCACTAATTGTCGTATGTTAATGTTGTTGAATGGATGCGTGCATAAGGCCGAGTGACAATTGGTGGATTCCGATCGGTAAGAGTCTTTTGTGTGTCCTGGTTGATTGATGCTACTCTGACTATAACCGTTGCCATGTATAATTGTGTGTATATATATATATTGTTGTATAATTGTAAGGCAACCTGAGTCGGTATCTGTCATTTAAAATTTAAGATGCTCACCCCTGCACCATTTTTCAGTATGTATGCAGGTTGGACTCTGAAGTGATGATAAGGTCTCAGGTCCGAGTGAGGGGTACTCCGACCGCAAGTGTATATTTTGTATGTGTCATGTTTCGTCAGTTGTAGCCTTGGCCGGCTTGTAATAACAGTGTGGTGTATTGAACATGAATATATATATATATACGTATAGGTAATTGAGTTATTGTGACCCGAGTGCATGTTTTTATACATATATATATATACGTATGACGTTGATAACAGGTGCTGAGGAATGAACGAGGTTAAGGTAATAGACATTCCGAGTGCATGATTATGCGTTTACACTATGTTGTATACGAGTGGTCGTGTTTGGGTAGACCGAGGGACGCTGATGGTTAGAATACTGCTCAATTAATGATTTCCGAGTGGACGTAGTTGGGAAGTCAACTCTGAGTGGAACTGGGAATGGCTATGCCTTCTTGTTCGAACGATGATACTTCGATGAACTCTGAGTAAAATACCTTGGATGAACCTGTACTATGTAAGACCTGATGAGAGGATTCCCGGGTGAAAACGAGGGCGGCCCTTACCGAGTGAAAATGTAAGCAAAAACCGAGTGAGGAAGAGTTCGTATTTTCCGAGCGAAATCATCCCGAGTGAGGCAGAGTTGTGCCTCCCGAGTGAAAACCTCGAGTGATTCCCTGCTGAGAGAGGAGTTTAATTAGTGGTTTAGGGTGGATTGGGTCCTAAGTGAAAGGTATTGATAATCCGAGTGAAAGATGTTAAGTCCGAGTGAGTGAGGATTGGTGTCTCGAGTGGTTGGGTTTGAATAAGTCCGAGTGGGACTTGACTTCCCGATTTCCCGAGTGAAGTGCGAGCGTGAGGATTCGCCGAGTGAACCTTGTCCATATCCGATTGAGAAATTACCTTGTGTCTGTGTTGGAGGGGCTTTGGGTTGACCTCGCTTAGGCGGTGTCATACCTCGCCCAAGCGACTAGGGCGGTCCACCCAAGCGCGTGGAACCGTGCTGAAGCGAGCAGATATCAACGTGGAACTCCGCCTATGTACCTCCCTCTTCCGTTGTCGCATTATCATGTCTCGCTGGGCGGTGTTGGACATCGCCTGAGCGAGTGGACATTGTGATGTAATCCGTCCAGGCGTTGTTGTGCCTTGCTGAACTGGACGGGCGGTGTAATCACTTCCTCCTTCCGTAGTTGCACTGTTATGCTTCGCTCAGGCGGCGTCGGACCTCGTCTGAGCGAGCCAGTTATCTTAGTCTTCGCCCAGGCGTTGTTGTGTTTCGCTGGACCGAACGGGTCGGTCCCAACCTTGTTTCCTCCGCTGATTACCATACGCACAAATATTCTTTTATTTCCCTTGCCTTCTTCTTTCTTTTCTATGCCGATTGGCCAGTGGTTGGTTTTTGTGAAAAATTTCTCCCTGTTTTTGGAATTAGTATTTATTAAAAATTAAGGTGTTACATTTTGGTATCAGAGCAGACCAAAAGGTCCATGGCCAAGGTTTGCCTACTGTTTGTGGGTGGTTGAGTATATTATGCCAGTTTGTCCTAGATTGCTTATGATATTCTATTGTATGTTGATACCTGTCCAATTATGACTCGGGTGATGATATATGTTATGATTCTCTATTGAAATTGGTATATGCTGACTATGAATGGTGTGGTTGTACGCCTGTGCCTTGTTGAGAAATTTGAACGTGTGATAAATGAATGATACATGAAGTATGTGATTTGCAGTATAAGGGATGGGTTGTAGTTCCTAGGTTGAAAATCTGGGTGTGTAATAAGTGAACGAAGGTGAAGTCGGACATATGATAAAATTGGGGTTGCGTCTCAGTAGCGATTGAGAAAACCAAGTGAGTGATGGCTAAATGCTAGACCAATAGGAATAAGGACCCCCTTAGGGATTCTAAATCTGATAGTTTATTAACCTTGCGAGTTGTTGAGCCGAGTAGAATAATTGCGTAGTAGCTCATTGAGGCTTGAATGATTATCATGTGATGTGTTGTGTGTGAGATGTGTTGGTAGCTGCACTATGATTGCGTAATGATGCATGCGACTCCTGGATTGTGGTACTATAAACTGTTTAGTGATTATGCGACTCCGTCCATGAATGCATGCTAATAATTCTATGAATACTGACTGAATACTTGTAAAATAGGAGTGTTACCATTACTGCCGAGAGCTATCGTGACGGATGTTTTGTAACCTAGCATATGAACCCCGTGTAATATATATATATATGTATACCTGATGTAGGTGATTAAGGGTGAACTGCCTCTATGTATTGCTCTATACTCAAAATATAACAGTTATTTGATGATTGAAATATGTGATCTGTGTGTGATTGCTTAGTGATGCATGCAACACCCGGATAGTATGATAGATATTAATTGTGAATCGTTGTGATGATACCCCGTCTGAAAGATATGTATATATATATATATATATGCTAATGAGAATGTCGAGTGGCTTATGCTGCGAGTCGGCAAATAAGAGCTGTGTGTGATCTATAATGAAATGCAGCAAGCATTGAACGTCTTTCAGAGTGGGCAATCAGATGAATGCGAGGGGTATTGAGGATTCTGAGATAATCCTAAAAGACCTCTGAGTTGGACTCGAGGCCATGCTTGGAGCATGAGCATTGGATGCTTAATGAAAGTCCTTGGGTTGGACTCAAGGCAAATGCCGAGTGCATTGGAGTGGGACTCCTGGTGAATAATCGTATGCATCTGATTCGCCGACTGCATGACTACATGTGTATAAGAGTATTATTATTGATGGTGACATGATTTGCATGGATTTGAATGATTGAGTAGTTTCCGACCTGATGATGTTGTATGAATGAAGTCTGACTGAATGAATGTACATGTATTGATGCTGTTGCCAAGTGTAATGCAATGTTATAATTGAGAATGTATGTTATAGTGCAATTTCTGATTGAATGACTGTGCGTACACTTATGAGAATAAATGAGCTCAGTGTGAACTATGTGAATGTGTGAATATGATATTGTGAATGAAACCCTTAATGTAGTTGGAATTGATTTGGGTAAATCTGATTGGATGGGCGTATGTATATGTCAAGTGCAATGTGTGTTATGATTATGATGTATGCTGTAGTAAACCATGATATAACCATGAATAATTGGTGTGACATCTGATTGAGTGTCTGTATGTACATTAGTGCTGTTGCTGAAGCTCGTGGTGTGTTATAGCATATGTGATTGTGAATTGCTTAAACCTGAATGAATTGCATGAACCCGAGTGAGTGATGTCATCACATTGCTGGGGATTGAGAATTTAATCCGAGCCATGATTTTGTGTTGAATAGGATTAGAGGAAATAATTACTCGGTATTGGCTAGGAGCCGATTGTTGTATTGCCATCAACTGTTTTACAGAAGTGCTGAATAATTTTCATGATTATTGATACGTGATGTACCCTATGTGATGCGTGATGTTAAAGTGGGTGTATTACTTATATGTGTGAACTGCCATTAACTACCGTGTGAATTTGTATTAGTTGGGTGAAGTCTGGTTCGTGTGAGGTATGCTGCTCTGAGATGACTCTTCCTGCCATAGGTAATGTGGCAGCGTACACGTTGCAGTGACCATGTAATTGTTGTAACCCTATAGGAATGAGACGTCATCCTATAAGTTGGATGCAGCAATTCATGAGTCGAGCAGGTGAAGTTGTAACTGCTTATGGTGGTGGTGAGTCTTTCAGGCGGTCCTGAGTGACTATGAGAGTTATATTAAGCAAGTATTATACGATTATGCATCAGACTGAAGATAGGGGGTTTGGTTGACCTTAGTATGTCTGCCTCCGAGCAGATTAGAGGTCGTCGGGTACGGATTAGCTACTAAAAAGTTGGCTAATTACTGGGATGAGAAGGGCGGTCAATCTGTCACTGAAGTTGTAAGTTTTATAAGATTAACCGAGTGGTATTGTGAGCCTAAAGAGGAAAACAGATTTTTTTTAAACCAAACTACATTGCAAAGTGAGGATTTGCTTGGGAAGGGAATTAGTGTATCCCGAGAGTGTAAAAGTGGGGATAATTCCGAGTGAAGTCTTATGAGGAAGCATTGCCGAGTGAGGACTAGAGTGTTCCGAGTATAACCTCATAGAGAGTGCCATTACTAAGTTAAGGGGGTAGTATCCGAGTGTAACGCTCTGAGCAAGGAGAGATTCGAGTGGTGTACCTCAGAGTGTATCACTTCCGTGTAGGATGGAGTTATGCGGAACAATTCTAAGTAGAAAGATGCCGAGTGTGGAGTTCTTAATACCCTTGTGATGTCCAGCCGAGTGATCTTCCCGGAGAAAAGTCCTTCTGGACGAAAAATGAGACTCCGAGTGAGTGAGTTTAGCCAAAATCATGGGTAGGAACCTAAGATTTCCACGCCGAGCGTGGTGTCTGTGCGAATTAAACCCTAACAAATGGTACTGACTGGAGCACATGGAAGCCCTTTTGAGCGTTCATTCTGGTGTAAGGAAGAAATCTTGTGGTCAGATTTTGAAAACCCGAGTGTTTAAACCGAGAGGAATTGGTCAGGAGTGGGTATTTTTGGGGGTCGGTGATGTTGTTTACCTATTAGATTACTCCCAACTAGATGATTAACCCCCATCACGTGTCCATGTGATACAATTTTGGGTTTGTACCCTGTATGAGTTGTAGTTGTACCGAGTGACTCATTTGAGTCAGGGACACCAAGGGTGTAAATACACCAGTCGGTGTTGAGAGCACGGGGCCGAGCGGCCAAGAAATTAGGAAGTGCCCCTGCTTGTGATGAATTGGCTGAGTTAAGATGGGGTAAATAGTACGTTTTAGGAATTGAATTCCCGAATACATTAAATTCTGTGATGAGGTTGTAATCAAGTAAGGCCTGACTTTTTATGTTTTGCTGACTGAGATTGCGGTGCGGTCGGTAGACCGCTTGAGTGGTGAATCCTTGCCGAGTGAAATTGCGATCCGATCGGTGAATGCTTGTGGAAAGCGCAGTCGTGTGGGTGATTGAGACAGCAATTTTCTGAGTTAATTATTTAAGGTAAGTTACCGATTGAATTTCGAGGACGAAATTCTTTTGAGAGGGGGAGAACTGTAACATCCCGATTTAATAATTATTTGCCGAATGAATATAAATTGCTAAAATAGTAATTCCAGAAGTAGAAAAATTAATTGTTAATTATATTCGATTTAACTTGAAGAATAATGACAAATTAAATAAGCTTAACTGGTAAGGGATGGCTGTTTGCGATTGGTGAGTCCGTGAGTGGGATTGCAATCCATGATTTCCCACCCCACTCTCCTCTTCCTCGTGCACGCGCATGCTTATACATATATGTGCCCTGGGTCATGGAAGCTATGCATCTCCTTCAGATTCCTCTTCTTCTCTTCTTCGCTCTTCACTCTCCTCCTCTTCTTCTTTCTCTACTCGCTGTTCCTGCGAGCTCGCAACAATGGTGGCTGAGGATCGGGGTCCTCCTTCTTCACTCGACGAGCCAGAGAGAGTGCAGGTGTGCCTTCCTCCTGCAAGCAACCTGTCTCCCTCCTTGTTCCTTCGACGACTTCCTCTTCTTGCTCGAAGCTGCCAAGCCTCAGTGGAGATCTGCGAGGAACTTCAAGATGGTAGGAGTGTTCACAGCGTTGAGATGGAGCTCCTCCAGGGAATAAACAGAGAGCTGGGCATCTCAGGAACCCGAATGGTCTCCCTGCTCTTGCATGCAGATGTGCTGAGTGTGACTCAGCGTCCCTCTGAAACTGGGTGTCGTCTTGGCCGACTGAAAACTCCAGTCCAGGTAGGGGGAGTATCTTCTATCTTAAATGCATGGGTTATGAACAGGTTCCGAGTGCTGATGCTTGCTATATCCGTGCTCTGATTGTGTGTTGTGTTGCATGCGAGTGTGTACAACCCAGTTGCATGACGAGTGAAAGATGAGTGTTGCAGGTTAGCATTTTCCTTAGAAATGCATGCGTTGTGGAGTCTTGTTACCATGGAACCCGATTGCATGTTGTGTTGTAGTGATGTTGACGATTACCGTGTATTTTACATGACCTGCAAGTTGCTATAAGCTTAGAATGCTGACTGCATGAGATAGAATATGACTCAGTGAATCTGTTAATGTACCATACCGATTGCATGTGTTGTCTGAGTCCTGACATTGCTTAATACCGATTACATGTATGTTGTTTGAGTCCTGTTGATGTGTTAGATGCGTGTATTGTTGAATACTGATGATGTATAATGCCGACTGCATGAGATGCATGTGTTGTGGAACGCTATTAATGCCTAGCAATGATTACATGAGATGCATATGCTATTAAGTTCTGAGAAAGTGTAACACCGACTGCATGAGATGCATGTGTTGTTGAGTACTGTTAATGTCCAGCATTGATTGCATGAGATGCATGTGCCGTTTGAATGCTGATGATGTATGATGCCGATTGCATGAGATGCATGTATGGCCGTGTATATGAACTCTGTGTGTGTGTGATGAATCCGCGTGTGGTGCATGGGATGCGTTTGTGCTGAGAGCACGTAGTGTGGGACACTACCATCGGTTTTTAAAGCGTGGGACGCTATGAAATCCTTGAGTGAGACTCAAGGTAGCCCTTGAGTGGGACTCGGGCAGCCTGTGAACACCTCCATTGGCGCTGAGAGCGTTGGTGTCACCTGTGGGCAAACGGTTGGGTACCTGTAAAACGGCCAAGCAGCTGGGAGCTGAATTGATGGCTTGGAGCCATGTGTAAAAAAGGCTTGGAGCCTACGTTGCAACGTCTAAACCGATACACACGAATGCAGAACCGAGTGAGATAATATGTGTTTATTAACTGTTGATAATGTTGGAATTGGTTGTGCATTTGATAATGTTTATGAAGATGATGAATGTGTATGCCCGAGTGAATTATTCTGTGTGCACCTGCCTTGGATGCTAAGTGAAACCTGTTTCATGAATATATATATGTGTATCAGTGTTACTGAAATATTATGTGTGTAGCCGAGTGAGAATTGTTGAATTCTGATTGAGAAATATTCAATATGTGCATTCTGATTCATGGGTATTGCTATTAAGTCACTGATTGTCGTATGTTAATGTTGTTGAATGGATGCGTGCATAAGGCCGAGTGACAATTGGTGGATTCCGATCGGTAAGAGTCTTTTGTGTGTCCTGGTTGATTGATGCTACTCTGACTATAACCGTTGCCATGTATAATTGTGTGTATATATATATATTGTTGTATAATTGTGAGGCAACCTGAGTCGGTATCTGTCATTTAAAATTTAAGATGCTCACCCCTGCACCATTTTTCAGTATGTATGCAGGTTGGACTCTGAAGTGATGATAAGGTCTCAGGTCCGAGTGAGGGGTACTCCGACCGCAAGTGTATATTTTGTATGTGTCATGTTTCGTCAGTTGTAGCCTTGGCCGGCTCGTAATAACCGTGTGGTGTATTGAACATGAATATATATATACGTATAGGTAATTGAGTTATTGTGACCCGAGTGCATGTTTTTATACATATATATATACGTATCACGTTGATAACAGGTGCTGAGGAATGAACGAGGTTAAGGTAATAGACATTCCGAGTGCATGATTATGCGTTTACACTATGTTGTATACGAGTGGTCGTGTTTGGGTGGACCGAGGGACGCTGATGGTTAGAATACTGCTCAATTAATGATTTCCGAGTGGACGTAGTTGGGAAGTCAACTCCGAGTGGAACTGGGAATGGCTATGCCTTCTTGTTCGAACGATGATACTTCGATGAACTCTGAGTAAAATACCTTGGATGAACCTGTACTATGTAAGACCTGATGAGAGGATTCCCGGGTGAAAACGAGGGCGGCCCTTACCGAGTGAAAATGTAAGCAAAAACCGAGTGAGGAAGAGTTCGTATTTTCCGAGCGAAATCATAAATAAATCCCGAGTGAGGCAGAGTTGTGCCTCCCGAGTGAAAACCTCGAGTGATTCCCTGCTGAGAGAGGAGTTTAATTAGTGGTTTAGGGTGGATTGGGTCCTAAGTGAAAGGTATTGATAATCCGAGTGAAAGATGTTAAGTCCGAGTGAGTGAGGATTGGTGTCCCGAGTGGTTGGGTTTGAATAAGTCCTAGTGGGACTTGACTTCCCGATTTCCCGAGTGAAGTGCGAGCGTGAGGATTCGCCGAGTGAACCTTGTCCATATCCGATTGAGAAATTACCTTGTGTCTGTGTTGGAGGGGCTTTGGGTTGACCTCGCTTAGGCGGTGTCATACCTTGCCCAAGCGACTAGGGCGGTCCGCCCAAGCGCGTGGAACCGTGCTGAAGCGAGCAGATATCAACGTGGAACTCCGCCTATGTACCTCCCTCTTCCATTGTCGCATTATCATGTCTCGCTGGGCGGTGTTAGACATCGCCTGAGCGAGTGGACATTGTGATGTAATCCGTCCAGGCGTTGTTGTGCCTTGCTGAACTGGACGGGCGGTGTAATCACTTCCTCCTTCCGTGGTTGCACTGTTATGCTTCGCTCAGGCGGCGTCGGACCTCGTCTGAGCGAGCCAGTTATCCTAGTCTTCGCCCAGGCGTTGTTGTGTTTCGCTGGACCGAACGGGTCGGTCCCAACCTTGTTTCCTCCGTTGATTACCATACGCACAAATATTCTTTTATTTCCCTTGCCTTCTTCTTTCTTTTCTATGCCGATTGGCCAGTGGTTGGTTTTTGTGAAAAATTTCTCCCTGTTTTTGGAATTAGTATTTATTAAAAATTAGGGTGTTACAATTGAGGCCCGAGATCAAGCGGGCCATTCGACATCAAGAAATACAAAGTTTTTCGAAGCTTGTGAATAAGTGTCACATATATGAAGAAGATGATGTGGCTTCTTTGAGTCATGGAAAGCATGAGCCTAAGTTGAAAGGCCAATTTTCTAGTTTCAAGAAGCAAGGTCATTTCAAGAAGAATAAGTTCTTTCGTGGAGGATCCTTAAATACTAGAGGACGCGGTGCTCCTAGAGGTAGTTACGGTGGTGGTAACCAAGGTCGTGGAAATGTCCAAGGCCTAACTTGCTACAAATGTGGTGCTAACCATTTAGCACGTGATTGTCCGCGGGACGATGTGGTTTGCTATCAATGCAACCAACTCGGACATATTCGTCCCAATTTCCCATTGAACGCAAGAGGTGCTAATGTTGACACTCCTAACCGCATGAATTATGGTGCTAACTGTGGTGGCTTTGGAGGCCGTGGTCGTGGAAATGGTGATAGTCAAAATGGTAGCCGTGGTAGAAACTATAACGGTGGAAGACATGGTAATGGTCGAGGCAATGGCTATGGTGGAAGAAACGGTAACCGCAATAGTGGTGATCAAGTGCAAACTGCTGGTAGAGTATTTGCAGTTATTGGTGAAGAAGCTGCTCAGGCTGAAGATCTTATCCGTGGTGAGTGTGAAATTCTTGGTATCCCGGTAAATGTTATCTTTGATTCTGGTGCTACGCACTCATTTATTTCTGAAGATTATGTGAGGCGCTTGATGGTGCCTGTTTGCATGATGAGAGGTTCTATAATGGTGACTACACTGACCGGTACTTGTTTAAGATCGGTGACTCGATGTGAGAATGTCGAGATGAATCTTGAGGGTAGAAAGTTTTTTGTATCCCTCGTATGTCTGCCTATGAAGGATTTGGATATTATTCTAGGCATGGATTGGTTATCCACTAACAAGGTCTTGGTGGATTGTCATAGCAAGACGGTGATCTTCTCGACTTCGAATGCTGAAGGTTTTGATGTGCAAGGTATCTCTCAGCTTCTTGTGATGTTCTATTTGATTGATGGGAATGGTACGTCCCAATCTGGTGAGATTCCCATTGTTTCAGAGTTTCCCGATGTGTTTCCGGAAGAGATTCCTGGATTACCTCCTCCACGTTAAGTGGAATTTTCTATTGATCTCATTCCTGGCGCTGAGCCTGTTTCTAGAGCCCCTTATCGGATGTCTCCTATGGAGTTTTCCGAATTGAAGAAACAAGTCGAGGAATTACTTGAACAGGAGTTTATTCACCCAAGTGTGTCTCCTTGGGGTGCTTCTGTGTTATTAGTGAAAAAGAAGGATGGAAGTATGAGATTATGCGTTGATTATCGCCAACTCAAAAAGCTAACCACTAAGAACAAATATCCTCTTCCTCGTATTGATGATCTTTTGGATCAATTGAAGGGTTCTGTTGTGTTTTTAAAGATTGATTTGCGTTTCGGATATCACCAAATTCGGGTGAAGACCGAAGATATTCCGAAGTCTGCCTTCCGAACACGATATGGACACTATGAGTACGTAGTGATGCCATTTGGAGTGATGAATGCTTCTGTGATTTTCATGGATTACATGCATCGCATCTTTCATTAGTATCTCGATCAATTCATCATGGTGTTTATCGATGATATTTTAGTGTACTCCAAGAGTCATGAAGAGCATGAAAGACATCTCTGTCTTGTATGGACCATTCTCCGAGAGAAGGAGTTATATGCTAAACTCTCTAAGTGTGAATTCTGGATGAATGAGATTTTTTTCTTGGTTATGTGATATCTGGTGATGGAGTTGCTGTTGATAAATCGAAAGTTGAAGCTGTACTGGCTTGGAAAGACCGACGTCTGTAACAGAGATAAGAAGTTTTCTTGGTCTTGCCGGGTATTACCGAAGGTTTATTGAAGGATTTTCCCGCTTAGCCCTACCATTGATGAAATTGACTCGTAAGAATCAATCTTTCGTGTGGACTCGTGAATGCAAAGAAAGTTTCCAAGAGTTAAAGTTGAGGCTTACTACTGCACCAGTGTTAGCGTTGCCCGATTTGACGGATAACTTTGTGGTGTATTGTGATGCGTCTAAGCTTGGTCTTGGATGCGTGTTGATGCAAAAGGAGCGTGTGATAGCCTATGCGTCGAGACAATTGCGACCGCATAAGGTTAATTATCCTACACATGATCTGGAATTGGCGGCAGTGGTGTTTGCTTTGAAGTTGTGGCGACATTACTTATATGGTTCTAAGTTTGTGGTTTTTAGTGATCACAAGAGCCTTAAGTATTTGTTTGACCAAAAAGAACTGAATATGCGCCAACGATAGTGGATGGAATTCCTAAAGGATTATGAGTTTGAGTTGAGGTATCATCCCAGAAAGGCCAATGTGGTTGCCGATGCTTTGAGCCGAAAGTCGTTACACATCTCTATGATGATGGCGAGAGAGATGGAGTTGATTGAACAATTTAGAGATTTGAATGTGGGCGTGGAGACTTATACTTCTAAGAAAATGTCGCTCAAGATGTTAAAGGTCACAAATGAATTTTTCGAACATGTGAAGATACAACAACCAAATGATGAGTATCTGAATGAGATGAAGAAAACTCAAGAGAAAGGGAAGAATTTGTTCCTAGTGGAAGGTCAAGATGGCATTTGGCATGTGAAGGGCCGAATTTATGTCCCCTCAAGTGGTGATATGAGAAAATGTGTACTTGAGGAGGCTCACAAAAGTGTATTGAGCATTCATCCTGGTTCTACCAAGATGTACCAAGATTTGAAGAAGAATTTTTGGTGGCCTGGCATGAAGCGTGATGTGGCAAACTTTGTAGCCTCTTGCCTTGTTTGTCAGAAGGCTAAGGTCGAGCATCAGAGGCCGTCTGGTTATTTGAGACCTTTGGAGATTCCTGTTTGGAAGTGGGATAGCATAGCTATGGATTTTGTTTCTGGACTACCTAGAACTCGTGCTGGAAACGATACCATATGGGTAATTGTGGATCGATTGATGAAGTATGCTCACTTCTTACCCATGAATATGAAGAGTTCTTTGGAGAAATTGGCACAATTATATATAAAGGAGATTGTTAGGCTACATGGTGTGCCGTCTAGTATCATATCTGACCGTGATCCTCGGTTTACTTCTCAATTTTGGGGAAGTTTACATAACAAGTTGGGATCTAAGTTGAAACTTAGTTCCGCATATCATCTTCAGACAGACGAACAATCTGAAAGAACGATACAAAGCTTGGAAGATTTGTTGAGAGCCTGTGTCCTTGAACACGGTGGGTGTTGGGAGAGATTCTTGCCATTGATTGAATTCACATACAACAATAGCTACCATAGCTCTATTGGCATGGCACCGTATGAGGCGTTGTATGGAACGAAGTGTAGAACCCTGTTGTGTTGGTTGGAGACTGGTGAGAACTTGGCCTTAGGGCCGGAGATTGTTCAGGAGACCACCGATCAGATCAAGAAAATACGAGAGAATATGAAGATTGCTCAGGATCGACAGAAGAGTTACTATGACAAAAGGCATAAACCACTTGAGTTTGAAGTTGGTGAGCATGTATTCCTGAAGGTCTCGCGTGATAAAGGAATTGGAAGGGCGCTGAAGAGTGGAAAGTTGAGCCCCGGATTTATTGGACCTTATGAGGTATTGGAGCGGATTGGTGACATTGCTTATCGGATAGCACTCCCTCCGTATCTTGCTAATCTACACAATGTGTTCCATGTGTCGTAGTTGAGGAAATATGTTCATGATCCTCTACATGTGATTCATAAGGACAATATTGATGTACGTGAAGATTTATCTATCCCTCCTGTTTCTGTTCGCATCGTCGAGCATTCTGTGAAGAAACTACGGAACAAGTTGGTACCTTTGGTGAAAGTCGCTTGGAAACATGGAAATGTGGAGACGTTCACATGGGAATTTGAGGACGACATCAGAGAACGATATACCGACGTATTTGGATCTGGTAAGTTAAAACTTTGAGGACAAAATTTTCTTTTTGGTGGGGTGGATTGTAACATCCCAAATTTTAAAATAGAGGATTAATCAAGGAAATTAATATTGAATAATCAAATGTGAATTACTTAGTGTCCCAAAATATTGGAAATAATTAAATTAAGATATTTGGGGACTGTTGGTGATTTATGGAGACCAGTTAAGCTGAAAATAAGCCCGATTGGGATATGGGTGTCGAACCAAGTATCTCTGATTGAGATGATATTGGTTAGGGCTGTTGAGTATAATATTGGGAGTCTGAATATATATTCGGAATAATTCTCAGATAAAGTGTTGAGCCCAAATAAGGAGCCTGTTAGTTGTAAAATGATAAATCTTTAATGAAGGGGATTTAAAATAAAACACTAAAGCCTTACCTCTTTATTCATTCTCATGTTGGCTTCTTTGGAACCCAAAGCAAACACTTCACTTCTTCTTCTCTTCTTCTTCTTCTCTACTTCCTTTTCATTTCCTCCTCCTTCTAAAACCCTAGCCTAGGTGGTGATTCTTTTTCCTCCATTTTTGTTTACAAGGAGCTTGGAAGAAGACCTTTGGGATTGAAGCTTTCTCCTTCTTCCCCTCCATTTTGTGTTGCCTTTCCCTCTTTCTTAAACCCATTTCATTTTTGGGTGTGAGGTATGTATACTCATCATTTTGTTTTGGTTTTTCCTATATATAAGTGTTAATATGAGTTGGGGGAGTAATGCATGTACATGGGTATTTATTAGGAGCATTTAATGCTATGCCCTAGAGTGCGTTACCATAAATATGAGGTTTTAATGAGGGATAAATGTAGTGGATGTATTTATGATGGTAAGAGATGAAGAAGGATAAGGCATTGATGAGAGTTGTTGGGTTTTGGAGAAACCCTAACTTTTAAGAATTGGGGAAAGTTATGAATGTTGGTTGGATAGTGTAATTAAGAGCAAATACAAGCCATTGCATGTATGAGTGTTGGATGGTGTGGTATTTGTAGGTGTTGGACTATTGTTGTTGGTAGTCCATAAAACATAATGAATATGGCTTAATGGGAAGGAATTCCCGAAGCCTAACGAATAATAAAAATGATGTCTATAACATGCCTAGCACATGTTGTGAAATTATAGATATGAATATGATTAAATAGAATTGAAATAATGTCTTGAGTAGTTGATTGATTGGGATTCTATATGCATGTTAATGTAGGATCCATTCCGAACAACGAGGCGGGTGCGTCTTATCAATCAAAATTCTTCTCTTGAGGTAGGAGAGGAGTCTTATGTTCTAAATGCATGAATTTGAATGTTATTTGATTGCTATATGTATTGGTATGCATGTTAGCCTTGCTTGAGATGATATGAGAAATTGTAATGTGGTATATGGTGTGGGTAATACGTTGGCAACATGCTTTGGTGCATTTAGAATATTCATGGTGTGCTATATGGTGGTGTAGAATGATCAATGATATGATGTTATACTTGTATCTACCATGAATGTAATATGAATGTTGATGATCCCCGATAGAGAATGATTGAAGTCTTTGTATTGGTGATAAAGTTGAGAAATATGGATAAGAACTATTGAGAATGCTACACAAAGACTTAAACTAATAAGAATAACCAACAATAATGAATCCACTAGAAGCCTTGTGGTGATATTGGTAATGATAACGATGTATGATGAGTGGCATGTATAGGATGCATAGAGTGGGAAATGCATATGATCTGCATTTGCATCCATGGCATACTGCATAGCCGCCGTTATTAGAACATTAGGGGAGTTCCCTTGGGCGACCCAGTGGAAGGGTGGCTCGGTGCACGAGCAAGTTTTAATTCCCCTATGACTCGGTGTGAAGTCACGAAGCCGCCCATGTATTTGCTTCGGGGAGCTACATGTGGCCGACCCTTGTGGGGGGAGGGGGTGGCTCTTGATGAGCAGGTGACCCTGGTGGTCCTTGAGATCACAGCCGCCATGATTTGATATATGGCCGGCCTGCAACACCATTTGTTGAATATGATGTATACCGCGGTCATGGTGAAAATGACCAGGTATTGCAAGATGGGCGAGGCGGTTTGGTACCAGTAAAATAATTGGTGAAATGCATGCAAATTTAAGGATAAGTATGCACATTTTACTACTACAGTAAGGGTATGGTTAGATGACCGTACTTGAATCCCACATTCGGTGTTTGTATTCCCACAGTCAGATCTGTAATTGTTGAAATATTCCTTTGTGCATATGAATTAGCTTAAGAGCATTTGCATATAGTGAGGAAGTATGCCAAAGGTGATGAAATATGATGATGGATGTGATGAGGATGTAATGATATACTAAGACAACATAAAAGATATGAATACCAAATGATAGTTTGTGTGCGATATCCGAATTGTAGTGAAATTTGATTATGTATATGTTGTATGCTTTGTCAAAATTATAGTGTTACTTGTGATGTATGTATGATGATGTTGAAATGATGGAGAGTATGGTGAAAGATATATATGTGCAAAGTATTCATGTTTTGATGCATATGTACATAATCATATGGTATTCATATTCATTCTACTGGAATGTGTGACTCACTCTCCCATGTTGTCTATTTTTAGACTTGTGATGCAGGGCACTCATAGGAAGAGTAGACATTTTGAAGTACATTTTGGTTGAGGAGGTAAAGAGTGGTATAAGAAGTGCCTTGGCTGGCGAAATCTAGATTTTTATATAGCATGTGATATATATGAATGCTTATTTTGATTTCTAGATTAGTGATGATGATTTTTGAGGGTCATGGAGGAAAATTGAGCCTTGATGTGAATGGTCAATTTTCATTTATGACCCAAACGATGTAAAGGATAAAATTATGATGCTTGATGATGTTAATTTTTATGAATGAATGGTGTGCATTGTGACTTGTAGCACTTTATGGAGAATTATGAGATGAATGTTTCAAATGATATGCATTGAACGAATGATAATTGAAATTGAAGGTATAGATAGTTGGATGAGGATGTTGTTGGTGTTTAATTCAATGAATGAATGAAGTAATTCTTAAATTATAGTTCTTTATGAAGCTGGTAGAATTTGCAGATCCATAATGAATTAAAATAATGAATTAAGAAAGGTTAAAGAGGTAGGAAATGATAATTCATATGCTAAGTTGTGAGAATTCCACATTTCTACACAAGTTCTGCAGAACTCGCTCAAGTGAGTGGGAATCTCGCTCGAGCGAGATGTTCATGAAACGGGGGTGTGGTCACTGGCCAAAATTCGCTCAGGCGAATGGCCTTCTCGCCTAAGCGAGTTTCGGTGGGAATCAGTGTTTGGTCACGGGACCATTTTCGCTCAGGCGAGATGGTCCTAATCTGGTGGTCGCTCAAGCGAGGGAGAAGGGAATTGACACTGGTCGATTTTCGCTCAGGCGGGACTTGCCTGGCCCAAGTGAAAATGGGACAGTGAGCTGCTATGGTTGGTGGAGCAGTCCCGCTCAAGTGACATGGAATCCGCTCAGGCGGGATTGGCTCCAGTGGCAAATCTCTTCTCTCGCTCAAGCATCTTGCTTGCTCTCCTGGGGGTGATCTTCGTATCTCGCTCAAGCAAGATGGGGCTCGCTCAAGTGAGAGGAGCCCCTGATGCTACAACTTTTCCTTCACTCAGCCTTTCTCGGCTTCGCCCAAGCGTACCCACGTTGACTCGCTCAAGCAAATATGATTCTCGCTTGAGCGAGTGGCACCCTGATTGCCCTTGTTTATTTTGTTTCAAATGATTGCATTTTCCTTGCAATGAAACCCCTTCATGCATCATCTTAAAGGTGTTCTGAACATAGTATGGGTCATGGAACCTCATGAAATCTTTTCTCTTAAAATTCAATCATGCAATAATTAAATTAATTAATTCTTCCATTGTTTTTAATTGGAAATTTATTATAAAATCACCTTTTTATTTACCCTCTCATATCTTTATATATGGGAGTGACTGTTCTGGATCCAGGTGTCGAACTTGAAAGCTTCACCACTTAATTTCTTTTCATTGAATAATGATTTCAAAATCGCGAAAAATTTCCCCGTGTTTTTGGGGCGTCTCATCTTAAAAAGATCTTCAACCTCCGTTTCTAGCCCCGAACTCCGATTCTTACTCTGTCAACCTCAAAATCGAAGATTAAGTATGTTCGCCTTAAAATTCCAATGTTTGGACGTTTTTCCTTACGCATGGTTTAGAAAAAAATTCATAACTCTCTCATACAACCTTTGATTTATGCAAACGTTGTGTCAAAATCTCTGCAACAAAATTACCTATGGTTTCTATGAAGGCATCAAAGGCCAAATCCTTCTAGATCGGTACAGTATAATAGATGTTTGCAACCCCTTGGCCGTTTCGTTTCAATGCTGGCAGTCTTCGGTAAACTTTGCATATCTCCTTCGTTCGGTACTTG
This sequence comes from Clitoria ternatea, assembly GCA_037962975.1. NCBI lineage: Eukaryota > Viridiplantae > Streptophyta > Magnoliopsida > Fabales > Fabaceae > Clitoria > Clitoria ternatea. The sequence continues at coordinate 72,771,075 of CM075672.1, forward strand.
AATCACTCTATTCCTTTTGCTATGGATTCATATCAAATATCTCTACAATTTTCATCAAGGTCACGAAACCAAATTCTCAAAGGAGAACTAATGGTGAATTTATTTCTAAAGATGTAGCTGATCCAAGAAGCTTCTGGAGCACCCTGTCATAAATCAGGTATATCTCAGGCTACCAAACTTGGTTTGTCACAAATAATATATCAAATTAAAGAGAAAAATAAAATCTACAAACTTTATGAAGGGCTTGAAATCCAATTCTTGCTCCATAAATCCCAGAATTTAAAATACCATACTAATTCATGTTTTCCTAGTGGCAGCTTGGACTATGTTCAGTATTTTTCACGTTTCTCATTTGTATGACCATGAAATTAAACAATTATTTCTCTAAAATTTTCTTAACTCAATTCCTTAAAACTTTGATGAAGGGCATAAAGTCAAAATCCTTACCAATTTTGCCCAAAAATTTATCTTTGCAAGAAATAATAATCTCGTCATAGCTTTGTACTACTTTCGTATTTAGGCCATAACTCTCTTATTTCTCAATGAAAAATTTTGTGCCATATATCAATTTAAATATAACAAAAAGGCCTACAATTATTATGTTAGACCCCTTTCCAAATTCATCCCACATCATCCCTTAAAAACTCAGACAAGGTGACACCCCAGAATTTTGACCCATCAGCCCATGCAACTTAGGACCAATCAGCTTCCACCATCCAAGGCACACATGCCTTACTCTCCTTAACCCTTCTTCAACAAGTTCAGGCCACCTAGTCACCATGTGTCATAACCAATCCTTCCCTCTATGCATTTCCTCCACACGACACCTAGCCTCTACTTGGCAGCACCATATCAACTCCTTCTCTAGCAAGTTGTGTCAACTTGCTCTCCAAGGGATGAACAACTTGTTTCCTTGCTAAAAATAATTAAGAAACCATGTGCCATTTTCCTAAAATCTGCACGTTGCTCTCTTATTACTTGACCAATTCCCAAATTCTTCATGCCATCATATGCTACACCATCATGAATCCATGCTTCCATACCATGATACCATGACTCATTAATTAATTTTCACTTTCATCTCTTTTTCTTATTCACGGCGACAATCCACCAACTCTCCTCCCCTTTTAAAAAATTTCTCCTCATTTTTAGCAACCCTTAGCCCTTTTATCCATCCACCATTCATCATCCAAGAACCATCAAGATCTTCATGACCACACATCCATCACCACCATATCTCAAATTTTCACTTATTCCTCTTCCCTTCTCTATTAAACTCGTGGCTCCTGATAAGTGCTTTATAACACAATAAAATAGATCTATTTTGCTTAGAATTTTAATCATTATGTACTGTATTTCCTTTATTCATTGTGATTTTTGCTTTCTTTCCACTATATTCTACTTGGGTATGTTATTTTGTAGAAATTAAGGTAATAAAGGGTCAAAAACAAGAGAAAAACGACCATAGAATGATAAAGAAACAAGAAGAACAAGCCCAAAGTGGAAAGAACTCTCTTTTTATGCTGAATTCTAACTCAGAATGACCAAATCCGAGTGGAATGACTCAGAATGGAGCCTTTCCGAGTGGAATGACTCAGAATGGAGAGAATCCGAGTGGAATACTTCATTGTTAGAGGAGAATCTGAGTGGAAAGTTCCCTGTCAAAGAAATTCTGAGTGCTAAAAGGCTGACCCTGTTGGAGGATCAATGCTGAAAAGGAATAAGTCTCGGTTGAAGATGAAACCGAGTGGAAGCTGTCCGAATGCAGCCATTCCGAGTGAAAGAATGCTGATTGAAGCAAGCTGATTGGGGAACAAGTGTTTTTCTGGGCAAAGCTATCCCGAGTGACTTGATTCCGAGTAGAAGAAGCCACAGAATGAATAAACTATTGAAAAAGGAGGTCTCTGAGTGGTTTCATTCGGAGAAGATGGCATTCTAAAGCGGAACAAGGCATTTCCGAGTAGTGTATTATCAAGCTAGGAAAAATCCGATCAGAAATGAATCACACTCGGGCAAACTCTCACAGTTTCACCCTAAGCCGAAGTGAGATGTCTCGAAGGAAGATTACCGAGTGAGTTGGGACAGAAACCTATATTTCCGAGCAAAGCAAGGCTCGGAAATGAGAAGAAATTCAATCAGCCAGATTCCAGAGTCTTTCAAGTTCAAATTTCTGAGTGAAAGGTATATCCGATTCCCGAGCGAAGACAACCGACTGGGTTGATTGACGACTGAAGTAAAAAGCAAGAAGGCACTTCCGAGTGTATCATTTCAAGGAATGAAGGTCGACTGAATTATTTCAAAGCAAATCCGAGTGATTCAAATTCAGAGACAGCCGAGTGAAACAGTTTGGGTGCCGATTGAATAAATTCTGATCCTGAGTGAGTCTTCAATCAGTCCCGAATAAATCATCTTCAGTCGAATCCGAGTCCCTCTTCAGTCAGTTCCGAGTCATTTTTTAGTACCGAGTGAAGCAATTCTGATTAAACAAAGGTCTTTTGCTCAAGCGACTCTGGTTACGCTCAAGCGAGTGGCATAATATTAGCTACAGGAATGTGCTCACCCAAGCGAGATTAAACACGCTCAATCGTGAATGGGAGCCGCTCGGATTATTTCCCATGTCCTTTGAACACCAACTCCATCCATGCACACCGGATAAACCTTCCATCCATTCACTCCAACATCGGATCAAATGCACACCGGATCAAACCCTCCATCAACACCGACACCTTCCAATTCTTCACAGCCAACACCGGATCACCACAACATCGGATCAACCCCAACTCCAATTCAATACCGACTCCATCTAACTCTTCACAGCCACACCGGATCAATCAGCAACACACTCCTCTCCACAACGTCCCCTCTCCTTTGAACAGCAAAGCAAAACCGTTAAACTCCACAACTCCTCAGCAAACCAACAATTGTCCAGTTCACTCTACACTGTTCTCTCAAGCCATAACACCGGCCTCACCAACACAACAACGTCCAACCTCCCAGCAAGCTGTCACTCGGTCTTGTGGAATTCCAGCACCTTTCCGCTCGGAATTTGTCCAGCTGAATAAATCCAAGCACCGAATTATTGGAAATATTAAAATAATGCAATTTGGGACAGTTAGAACTCACATTCACCGAAAGTTTCTTCCACTTGCAATTTTAACGCGTTTTTTTAGCTGGATTCATTCATTTATTCGCCTATAAAAGGGAGAGCAACACAGCGTCAAAATCATCAATTCCATAAGCTTCAATTCCTTTTCTTTTCTCTCTTTTCTCTTTCGTTCTTTTGTTTTCTTCTTCCGCCTTCTCTTTTCTTTTCTTTCTTTCTTTTTCTTCATTTTTCTTCTTCGTTCTTTTTTTTCTTTCTTTTTCATTTTATTTCTCTTTTTATTTTCTTTTTCTTTATTTTATTTTAAGAGTTGTGAATTGTAAAAGTGAGTTATTTAAATTTGTAATTGGTGGAGGAATATTTCAACAAGGAATTACAGTGGTAAATTATTCTGAGCTTTTGGAGAAACCCGTAAGTCTTTATTTTTACCATGTCTTGTATGTTTTATTTTTCCATTATATATATGAATTTAAATTATTTCATGAGTAGCTAAATTAATTATCTTGGGATGAAAGGGGTATGATAATATTTTATTGTTAATATTATTTTGACTTGGAATTAAATAAATTTCTGTTTTCCATTTAGTTTAAAAAATGCTCAATGCTTTTAGTGATTCCTAACAAGAACCTAAATGATAAAACTGTATACTTGCGGGTATATTAGTAAGTTTAGGTAATAAATAGAATCGAGAGATTTATTTTTACCTGAAAGCTTTGAACTAAACCTAAGATTTTTGAGATGCTTTTTGTGACCTCGGTAAAACCGTGAAAGTAATCAAAATTCTTTTGAGGAAATAAAAGGGATTTTCATAAAATGATAATGGCAGCGCTTTCCATAGGTTAGGTACATTAATGGGATTCCGAGAGGAACATATTAATTAGCTTTTGGAAAATTCACCTTGGAAAACTTAATTTGATTCTTATTTATGAAAAGTTAAAATTCATTAACATAAAATAGAGTCTTAATCCCCCGAAATCCCAAGATACTCTCAATTCTGATTTTTTTTAAGTGTCAAGTAAATTTTGTTTCTAAATTTAGATTTTTAAATTGTGTTTTATTTTACAAAAACCTTAAAAATCAATTTTGTGGATAATTAAATTTCTATATGTTGGTACTTTGAACACAGTCCCTGTGGAGAACGATAATCTTTTATATTACGCGACATAACCCATGCGCTTGCGGGCCCTGTCAGCTCCTCTAGTTCTAAGGTCTAGATTTTGCTTCATTTTCCCTTATCAAGGATCATCATCAAGAGTTGAATCCATCTTGCTCCATCATTCTCCTTGGAGCTGTGACCATCCAAGGCCATTAAGGTGAAGTTTTAAATCTTTTACTCTTGAAACTTTTACTTCCATTTTTCTCTAAGTTTTTCCATTTCCATGCATGCACTTTGAGCCTTTTTCCTTGCTATTTTAGAGACCCAAAACCATGACCATGTTGCTAAATATTTTGCATGTCACTTTCTCTTAAGGATTACGAGAACGATCGACAGTGATCAACGACGAATGGCGAGGGATTTCAAATAAATGGTGAACCTTCGGTAATTAATCCCTTCAATTTTTGTCAAATACATGGCTGTCTTATTTTTTTACTAGTCGTGACTTGTGGTGTCTTGGTGAAATTTTGCATTTTAGTTTTTTTAACAACCCAGGAGCGATCGGTAAATGTTTTAGAGCGTTCAACGAATTTTCGACAAGATTCGCTATTTTCTTCCTCTGGGCAATGGCTGTCCGACAAGGTAAGGGGGGTCTCACCTCGTTTGATCTTGCTTTTAATTATCCCATAATATTGCCTTCATATCCGGGAACCTCTATTTTACATTTCATCGTGATCCAACAGTTAAATTTTGAGTTACGTGATTGTTTGCTGGTGGTTGTTAATTTTAATGAACATGTTATTAAAAAGTATTTTAATAATTTTCATTAAGCGTATATTGATAATCACGTACATGGAGGAAAATTTTATCGTGGTCGGTGTTAAGAAAAAAACTTAAGAAAAGTAATGTTATGCGGGCACGATTGATTCGATATGGTCGTATCATTATATCTTAAATTTTATGGTATTAATATGTAATTTGTAATTTGTTTTCGGTAAGCCCCGCTATTAGAAATTAAATTTATGGCCAAGCATCGTTGGAATTATTTTGATGATATTATGCATTTCAAGAAAATTCACCGACTGAACGGTCACGACATTTTATTTTACCAAGTTTTAAAAGTAACACCGTTTTAAGTTATAAATTTTTTTAAGAATTAACCAAATAAATAGATTGATGTTGGAAAAAGTGATAATTAAGTAAAATAAGATTACTTGAGAAAGTCTTATGAATAAGTAGAAAGAATTATGTCTGAATGAATTTTTAGCTAAGGAAAAGAAAAGGATATAAAAAGGAATCTGTGAGGCATAATAAGATGAGCATTAGAGTTTAAGAATTTTAGCAACCAATTTTAGTGACCAACTTAGTGACCAATTAAGGAAAAATATGAAGAAGGCCTTAGGAACTTAGTGAGGTAGAGCTAATTTGAAATAAGATTTTACTATGGAATGAATTTTGAGTTTAAGCATTGTAATGGGCTAAGTAGGCTAAATAGAAAAAGAAAAGAAATCAAAAGGAATTTTAGAATCTAATAAATTATAAAGAGAGAACTTTAATAAATTAAGATAAGAGAAAGGTGCCTAAATGAAATAATTAGGAATCCAAGTTAAGAAATAGGTATTAGTAGTTAAAAATTTTAGTAATCAATAAAGCAAGTGACAAGAAACTTAGGAGATATTTATATAGAACATGACATATTTAATCAACTAAGTAAGAATGATTTTAGGACATGACGTATACGAAATAAACGGTTAAGCTTCAGAACATTAGTCGCTAAAAAGGATAAAAGATATAGAAAGGATTTTAGAATTTAAACCTTGAACTAGTAATAAAAAGAAGTAGAATGACTTATAGATTAACTAGTAATTTTACTGGCTAAATAATATTTGACTAAGTTTATAATATTGGTGTGGCTTTTAGACTTCTAAGCAATAATTTAATGTCATAAATAAAATAAACTCTAATTAACTAAAAGAATACAACTAAGGAAACTAATCTGTTAATATAATTAGAGCTAATGAGAGCAAAGGAAAAGTACAAAAGCTAGTAACTAGAAATTTAGAAAAGATAGTACTAATTACATATATAAAGGATTAGTAACCCATTTTGTAACCAAGGAAATAAAGAAGTAACCACACATGATTAAAATTATTGAAGAAAAGAATAAGTCAAGTATATATATTACAAATATTAAGAATTATTGAAGAAAAGAAATTGATAATAGGATAATAAAAATATACGCTAAAGAAGTTTAACAAATGTAGAAACACCAATGTCAATAGGACCTAAGCACCGGCTTAAACGACATATGAGTAAATCAAGGATAAAACCATTAGCAGTAAGTAAGAATAATGAAGGACAATTGAACATCTTAAACAAATCAAGATAAATAGTCTGATAAGATATGAGTAATAAACCAAGATTAAAACGCTTATAAAAGATATCCATGAGTATGCCTATATGTATGATGCTCTCATGATATGTATAATGATTGTCGTATAATATTTGTATGATAAATGTTGTGTTTGGCGACTGCTATGTAATTATGTGCATGAATATGTGTTAATTATACGTGATGAGTATGTGTGGTATGTAGGATGAGTATGGTATGATGACATATGTATGGACTATGATGTTGTACTTGTATAATGCATGGAATGAATATATCGAAATAAATAAGAAAAGAATGAATGAAGAAATATCTCGGTAGGGATCCTAAGATGAATAAATTATGAAAATGATGTGATGAGATTAGATCGGATCCGATATGATGATGGACATTATAGCGCCAATATACTCCGTGGGTTTTTAAAAAATGTGAAATCTTGTTTCATTTCTAAGTGTCGGGTAAGACCATTATGGATTGGGAAATTTTGAGAAAACAAAGAAAGAATTAATTGAAATAGACCCGACGTTAGGAATGAAATGGAGTCATAGAAAGGACCCTACCGATGACTAATAAAAAGAAATTGTGTTTGTTTGCATCATACATGGAGGATAAGGGTGATGGATGAGAAACTCCCTAGAGCATAATAGTTAGGGGTACAATGAAGAAACAGCAGGCGTCTCGGTCTCCTAAGGGCGGTCTTAGGAGTATATCAGGGATGGACATCCAATGGCTTGGATTCGCGCCCGACGTCGGACAGCCCTTGGTAAACACTGATATACTTCGGTGAGAGGCAGGGGTTTCTATGGCCGTTGATTGCCCATTCTGATGTGATGTATGATTGGCCATTGTGATGATAGGACTGCGGGTCCTTACCCATTTGTGAAAACTAGAACAAGGAGAGCTCCGGTTGCTCTAGTGGAAAGGGAGGATAAGGTGGGACTGTGATATGTATTGTGTTATGAATGATGAGGAGGAGATGGGTCCACATACATCATGATGACTAATAAAAGATTAGGAATAATGAAATGAACTCATGTATTGCATCATTGTATTGAGAATGTGATTGCTTGTTGTTTGAGTATGATGGCATAGATCTTAGAAATCCTGAGAAGTGAATGGGAAAATAGGAATGGTCAACTAAGATCAAGAGTGGTGAGATAACTTAGAATGCATCTTAGGTACCCTAAAGGGAGTGGGAGGGACTCGACCTTGGATTGTTTGTGTTGTGTGTGGGGCAGGTGTCGATGAGGCACCTTCCCGATTATTATGGAGGTGAAGACTCACTCTTACGCTAAATTTTTCCAAACATCGTGGGGATGGACACAGACTTTATATCGAGGACCAGTTAGGATCTTCTTGGACCATGAACAAATAGATAGATTATTTTATTTTCATTTACGGGAGCCTACGTGTCCCTTTACTTTCAGTGTATACCGTTTCTATTATGACCATGTATTATATATGATTATATTATATATAAAGTGAATCTGTTCACCAAGCTTTCTTGTAAAAAAAAATCCATATTTTTCTAAAACTCGTAACCTCTCAGTTGACCAGGATAATCTAGTGGAAGGGATTGTCCTAGTTAACCAAGGGTGTTTCATTGGAAAATAGTTTATGAAAACTGATCCGAATGAGGTACTCAATATGCTCCGATGTTAGGAATAACTTCTGACATATTGAATTCTCATTATCGAATGCTGAAAAACTTATTAAAATGATTGAGGAATCAAGATTTTAAAGGTTTTCTTAGGATTTCATGTAACAACCTCTTTTTTGTGTTAGGTCCTCGAGACCAGTTGTCTGTATTTTCTGATAATTTTTATGTGTACTGATGAATGGGCTACGACCGACTTGTTTATATGTCTGTTTTAAAGAGATTTTATGAGTATGAGGTAGAGGTTCTGATTTTAATTATGTGAGTAATAGATATAATTAGGATAATAATAATAATATGACTAATAACATTAATAATAACAAAAACTTATAAAATAAAACATTAAGTGATTTAATATAAATATTTAAGTAATTGTTTTAAGTTAATAAAACTGTGTAACTCCCCAGTTTGAGCCTAGAAATAATCCATGGGACTTGAGTCAAATATTTTTATCCCAAAACGTCCCTCATGTTATTCCTAGCAACTTTTATGAAGAGCCCAATACCCAATTTTAAACAACCAAGCTTAAAAACGTTGATTTTAAGTTACCCGGGTAAGCCAAAATGCGCATCTGTACGTATTTTGGGTGTAATTTATTCTCCTAATATTGGATTCAAGTCATTATTGTCCTAAAGTCTCCGTATCAAATTTATCTACAACTTTTATGTTGACCACTAAGGCCAGTTCTCATCCCATAAATCCCAAAAATTAAAACACTACACCAATTCACGTTTTTCCAGCATCAGTTTGCACTAGGTGCAGTGTTTTCTACATTTCTCCCTCATATGGCCATGAAATTGAACGAGAACTTCACCAAATTTTTCCTAATTCAATTCTGCATAACTTTTATAAAGAACATAATGCCTAAATCGTAACCCATTTGGCCTTGAAAAATTATTATTCAACTTACAAAAATCCCGTCACAGCCCTACACCCTTTTAGTATTTAGGCCTATCTCACTTAATTCTTGATGGATTTTTTGTGCTTTATATGGATTTAAAGAGAACAAAAAGTTCTATAACTTTGATGTTCATCCCATTTACAAATTCGGCCCATAAGATACCCTAAACCCATGAGCAAGCTGTTGCCCTGCACTTGACACCTAAGCTTGCATGCACCATGAGCCAATTAAATTGCTCCACCACTTGGACACTTGTCCCAGCCATGCATAACTCTTCACCACCTCACTATCAGCCCTTGTGACATATTTTCCTTTGCATGAAAACATGATGACACTTGTTCTACCCAATTGCATGACTGTGTGACTCCTTGGAGGCCAAGGGAACTTATGCAAAATTTGTCATTATGATTTGTTCTCCTTGTTGCTTCTTTCTCTTAACTTAGAAGAAAAAAATCCAGCCAACTTCTTCTCCTTTTTTTCATGTTTTCTTCATTCAAAACCCCCACTATCCAACCATCATCATTTATCCTAAATCACCATACCACTCTACAACTTCAAGATACCACCTTATAATCATAAATTTTCTTCTTCTCCTTCACCAAGGCAACAACGTAACTTCACCATCCTACCACCTAGTTCACATTAAAAACCAATACCCTTCAAGGCATCCATTTCCTTCCTTCTTGATGAAGCAATCCATGGTGGCCTAGAAGAAAATTTTGGAGTCCTTGCTACCACCTTTCTTGAGCATGAAAATTTTAGTGGTAAGGGGGAGTAACTTGCTTGTTTAAAATCCATGATTTAATACATGCATGGTGGGATATTAGTGTTCCTTAGCACTTATATCCTAATGCTCTCTTAAAGATCTAACTTTTATAGTTTAATCTTGAAATTCTTCTAAGAAAATTTAGATCTTTAAGAAGTATTATGGCTACACCATGGTTCTTATTAATTCCTTTAAAATTTAAAGTTTTAATTATGAAGGTCACTAACATTTGAATTTTTATTGCTGTAGATTTTTGGTTGAAATTATATTGCATGTGATGATCTTGTTTAATTATGTGTTCTTGGCTTAATTGGTGACTTAAAGTGTTAATAATAATTTTTTTAGATAATATAAAATATTTACAAACCAGTTTTATAACTCACAATAAACTAATATTGCTGCTGGAATTTTGTTAATAGTTAGTAAACAACTTAATAAATTTTAGATCCTAATGTATAAACTTAAAAAGAAATGATTTTGTGGTTAAACATTGGTAACGTGATTTGATCTTGAAAATTTTGAGATAAAAATAAATTTTTAGTATAAGATCTTGATTCTGGAATTTTTATTAAAAAAAAAGCAAGTGATTTTAGTGATGGTAATTAAATGATGTATTTATGACGTTAAGAAAACAATTTACAAGAGTTTTAGAAAGAAATTCTTGATGAATATTTGGAATTATTGATGCTGCTGTATGTTTATACATTTGAGAAATATTTTTGAGCATGAAAATTTTATGAATGTGGTAAATAATAAAAGAATTAAAAAGGAACCCGAGTTTAGGTGCGAACGAAACGTTAGAAACGGTATAGAATGTATTTTTATGGGCAAACGAAAGAAATTGGTAAAACTATTTTGGAGGATTATTTTGTGGTATGAAAGATGAATTTTGAGCATGAGAAAAATACCCAAAGAAGAAAAATTGGTTGGAAGAATTTTTGACACGCGATTTGTCCTTAGAACGTATTTTTATGAACGTTGGAATGACAAACTTTGGCAATTGGTGAATTTTCATGTAGTGGCTGTTTTCTGGACAGAATTTATTTTAGTTTTACAATATTTAATTAGTATTTTTAAAATTAAACACTTTTGGCTTTGGAATCACTCAAATCAGAATTTTCTAGATAAAATAGGACAAAAACAATATTTTGGACAAAGAAATGAAAAACTTACTATCTTGTATCCTACTTTAGAAAACGAGGAGCCTTTTATTTTCAATGTAGAATTAGGAGGATTATCTTGTAAATAAGGAAATATTTCATCTATTAAATTATGAAAAATTTTAGAAAGACAAAATCAATTAAATTGTCCATTATAAATAAATACGACAAAATGACTTTAGTAATCAAAAATTTTATATCTTATCCTTAAATTCTCTTTATAGAGAAACTTAGATTTTTTGAAGATTATATTCCCAAGAAACATAATTGAAATTATGTTACTCCTTTTTAAAGATATATATATATATATATATTATAAACTTGTAATAAATTGAATATCTTACAATAGAGAATTTTCGTATAAAGGTTGTTTAGAAAATAACCTTGGTATTTCTAATGAAATGAATTCTTATTTGAATCTCCAAGCTTTATTACCTAGTACATGAAAATTTTTTACCTTGGATATTTTACATGTTTTAAGGACAAATGCACTATGTGAGTTAAGTTCCGTCTAGACTCTAGGCACCCTAGTAATTGAGATAAGCACATGGTATGTTGCATTTGGAGTTGAGGAAGAATGTTGGAAAAATCCCCTAGAGCATACAGTGATGGGTACACTGAAGAATCTGCCACGCCTCGATACCCGAGGGTAGTCTAGGGAGTATCACCGGAGGCAGGAATTCCAAGTGACATCGGATTCGCGCTCGTCGCCGGATAGCCCGTAGCAAAATCTGGTATACTTCGACAAGAGGCGGGATTTTCTATAATCGTGGAGTGCCCGATCTGTGGTGATGTGTGATTGGCCATTTTGATGTTGGGACTGAGAGTCGTTACCCATTTGTGAAAACCAGAACGAGGAGAGCTCTGGTCGCTCTAGTTGGGTAGGGGAGATAAGGGTGGCGGATTGTGCACATGATTATTGATATATGAGATTGAGGAATGGAAGTTAGGCCTCATTGCATATTGGTAATGAATTATGATTTACAGTAATTGAATCTAACACATGCATAGCATGCCATTATTATATGACTAACCCTCTGATTGTTGTTGATATTTGTGTACGCGAAGCTTTATATGTCTATGTTAGGGTATGTTCTATGTAAATTCTCTGTACTTTAAAATACTAAGCCATCGTTGTATGTATATGTTATGGGTTGAGAGCTTTGTACTCACCCCTTTTGTTGTTATGTGTTGTTTCTCCTTTTCTATGATCATCAGTTGAAGGACAAGGCGAGCGTGGGCAGGACTTGGAATACCTACAGTAGAGGACGCTAGTTGGAAGTGTTATCTGTGTATATTTTCTGTTTATGTTGAGATCGTTATAGACTCGATGTTTTATTTTTGTTTTGTTATTTTGCAGTAGTTGTCAGAAGCCGGTGAGCTCCGTACTCTTTTAAATACTCTCTTGTTAAAAGAATCGATCTATATAATGTATTTATTTTAAAAATTGTATGCTGATGATCACCAATAAAAAAAATACTCCTATTTTTAGTGACTCCTTAATTAATTAGGACGCTAATCAAGGGTGTCACATTTCAGAGTCGAGGAATCGAAATAAATGATTTTATTAAAAGGGTAATAAATAAAAATAGAAAAGAAAAGAGAAAAGGGTGAAAGGACCAACATGCCCTTAAGGCATTAAAAATTATTTCCATCTTTCTTCTTTACAAATCCATGCATGAGAGAGAGACAGAGACCTTGGCCATTTTCTTTTCTTCATAACCATGACTTCAAGGCCCTAATCAAAGGTCAGTTCAACGATAAAAATTGAAATTGATCGTGTTTTTAGAATCGTGGGAACAAAGGTGAGTATGTATATAGGTTTAATTTCATGTTTTCCCTCTCCCTCTAATTTTCTCTCTCTTAGCCGTGAGTGGCTCATGCATGGGGTCTTTCATTTTTGTAAGTTTATGGTAAATTGAATCTTAAAAAGGGTTCATGATGTTGTGGGTATTTCAAAATGGCTAACGAGTGATGATTTCAATATCTCTAGATTTCGAACCAGGGATCGGAAGCTTGATCGACATGGTGGAACTTGAGAGCGAGGGTCGAAAGTGATATCGATAAGCTTCAGAAACCTTAAACTAAAGTTTAGAACTATTTCGATGTAGTGAGTTACGGTTTCAGAGGTTCCAATGTTAATTTCAATTCTTTGAATCCTTAATGTTAAAGTTTTGGTGAATTTTAGTGAAGCCAGCGATTGATTCAAGCTTGCGGAGGCTTGGAATTGAGGTAAAGGGATGTGCTGGGTTTAAGGTTAATGTAGAAAATTTATTTACGCCATTCGACATACAGGAAAAAGGTAGATCATAGCCACTGTTGGCTAATTTAATTAACGGTAAGGATGATGTATAAATTGATAAAGAGCTATAGAATGATTAAATTAAATTATGAAAAGGGAGAGGATGAAATATAATTTGATTATGTATATATATATATATATATATATATATATATATACAATCAAGATTATTAAAATATGCGAATAGAAATTGTATACTTAAATAATAAGAATGATGAGCTATGAGTTATGTAAACTAAAAGAGATTATGATAACTTATGAATAATTGGATATAGAATTATGAAGGAATATTAGTTTGATAATTAAATAAATGAGTGGATAAAGTGAATATTAAATTGAGACAATGATAATAATATCAAGAAGTCATGTGATAATGAATGATAAAAATGTGTTTTTTTTATGGTGATAATATGGTGTAAAGTAATAAAATATCATGAATAATGTGATAGATAATGATAGTAATGTTGGCGTATGGTAATGAATCAAATACTAATAAATTATTTAGGATTGTTGATACTGAAATTAGATGAATGAGTTTGTTGTTAATGGATAGACTGTTTATTAATGAATATGTATTATGCATAAATGAGAAAAGTGTAGTGTGACATAACGAAATTCATTGAGGCGTTTAACTTATGGAAATATTCTAGTTGTAATGCATGACGAATGGTTATGAGTTGTTGAGATGAAAATGAGTGATGTTAATGATTTCATGTAGATAGCCGATGATGGATAAAAATGGCATATTGATAATGATGATGTTAATGTTTATATATATAATGAAATGATACGATTTGTTGATTGCTATGATGATGATCAAATGATTTGATATGCTTATAGTTATTGTATATTGATAGTAGTGAATATTATGATTAATGTTTGATGATTATTGGTGACTTGATGATTATGATGATATGATGATGATTGATGGTATGAGATTATGCTTGGGCCAGATTTGAGTAGTTGCCCTTATATTTGAATCGTGGGCCGGGTCTGAGTGGTCGCCCCTCTATTGAAAATGAGGTGTGTATGTTATTTAAATAAAGAGAAAGAGAATTTAAAATGAATATATGTGGCTGTGTGGTTAAGGGCAGCCGACAGTATATGTTGCCCCTCGCTTTTGACTCTCGTGGTCAAACAGGACCTAGTTAAGCTATCCAGTGGTCAAGTAGCACCCAGTGGTTGAGGTGGAGAGCTAAGTCAGGCTCGGTGGACCAAGTCAGGTTCACAGGATGTCAATTAAGACCCCCAGTTGAAGGCCGGTCCTTTTAGTATTTGGATACTAACGAGTCATTATATTATGTTTGAGAGTCAGATGTGCTTTGCATGATTTAATCTTCGGTTGATGATATGATGATTAGTACATTGAACGCCGCATTGAATTTTTCATGAACTTATATGTGTATATAGGAGACATTCGATAACCCAGTGGGCTTGAGGTGATGATAATATAATGGTTTGGTAATGATTGTTGATTAAATGAATTATTCAAAAGTAAATAAGACTATATTGGCATGATATGTATGGCCCGGTGGGGTGGCGATGGTTTGATATGAATGTTGAGTTAGGAATCTAATGTATGTTGGTGGTGATTGTTGGCATGGTTAGTTGTTATATATGTGAATATATGTATGTGATAAATAAGATGATGTGAGAAATATTAGAATTAGAACAATGAGATTCAAACTAATGAATTAAAAATTTGTTTATAATTGCATGAGATAATTGTAAGACTAAATATAATGGTGAATGGTGATTGTTAGTCCTCAAATTTTCAATAAAAGCTTAAATAAAAATTTCATAAAAATTATAAAAATTAGTTTAATTTGTTAGAAAATTAGGATTTAAATTCAATAAATGGATGTTGTTGGAAATAATCTGCCCTTGATCAATTTTCTCTAGTTTTGCAGTGAAAAAGTTAAGAAATCAAGAGAAAATTACACTTGAGGAGCTGACGCGTAGCCTCACCCCACGCTTAGCATCAACAGCTATTTTTGATGCTGACGCTACGCATCAAAGCCATGCGTAGCGTCAGTGCTGCGTGGTCTCCACCTCCACTTTGATCAACCACTCCACTTGGACCCAATAATGGGCACTCCACTCAGCCAAAAGGGCCATCCCACTCACCATGAAAGGCCAAAACTCGTTGAGACATGTCCATATGGCCAGGCATGATCAAATTTAATAATTTGAAGTGGCCATTATCAAGTGTTTAATGGAGGCTGAGTCAGGGGTGTGACGCGTAGCGTCACAGGGACGCGTAGCGTCAGCACCCTTGCTCAGCCCTATAAATAGGGCCATCCAACACCATTCAAATCATCCCTTACACAGCATTTCATTCTCTTCTCTTCTCTCTTGTGCTCGACTTTGAGTACTTCTTTTGTGAGTTGTAGTTCTAGAATAGTTTTCTAGATACTTGAGTGTGTTTCGATGTATTATGATCGTTGTATCGTGAAGTTTCCATCGTCTTCGTAATGTCAAACTCTGTAAGTGTTGTTTTTACTTTTACCATGTGTAACTAATTTGTTTATGTTGGAATTGGTGAACTAATCTATTGAGTATAATGTTGTGAATTCGACCTCTGCATGTTTATGATTCAAGTCCATGTTAGTATCTCAACCTTTTATTAATATGAACGTCAAACGGGAGAATGATTTTCATGTGTATCAAAACTGGTTTTATTAGTGTAAATGTCAAACGGGAGAATGATTATTTATGCTGTATTGAAACTTGTTTTGACGAAAGTAAAAAGTTGTAATACCCTTGGTATCTCAATTCTATAGGGGTTGTTAACCATTGTTGCCATAAGGCCAGGTCTTAATGTAAGTTTTTACTGAGAAAGCTCACGAGGGATCGGACTTTACGGTGAATTCTTAGAATTTATATCACGAGGGATCGGGTATAATGATTTTAAGCTGCAATGACATGAAACTTGATGATTAAATATGCATGTCTTGAGTTCCTCATTGTTATTCTAGATTAGGGATCCAATTTCCAACATAATTTGTTTATCTGTGTTTATCTCAAGTATCTTACCTATTCTAGATTGCAACTCGTCTTTTTAGATAAATTTTATTTTCTTTTATCTTATGAATCACTCAATCATGATATCTTGTGAATATTGTATAAACTGTATATAAATCATTCTTTTGTTTATAATTTCCTTCACATTTACCATAGTAAATAGAAAATTACTGTTGTCATTGGACTTTCAATCCCAGTGGAACGATATCTAAATTTTGAAAACTACAAACGATTGGTGCGCTTGCCAATTAACAAACCCGGTGGTGGAAACGAACCATTGAGACGCCGTCGCCGGGTTAACAAGTTTTCTGGCGCCGTCGCCGGGGATTGAATTGTTTCAATAAAACAGTAAAATTTTAATTACCGTGGTAAATATTTTTTTTACCTTATTTAATTTTTTTTTATTATTTATTTCTTATCATTATTACACTAACTTTCTTTGTCTAGTTTGTGTATGCAAACTCGATCTACCGCAGGTAAAATTTATTTTGATCCTGAGATAGAAAAGTTTGTAAAGAAAATTAAGTTTTTGAAATCTAAAACACAAACTAAGTCTTCTTCTACTTTTAAGAATTTTGAAAATTCAAATATGGCTGAAAGGAGAACATTGGGACAGTTTGCTGCTATAAATGGTCCACCCCGAGTTTCGGGAATGTTTCAAGGACCAGTTTTACCAGTGGAAATTAAACCTGCCACTTTAAACATTATTCAAAACAACCAATTTGCTGGTTTAAATCATGAAGAACCATATGAACATTTAACTATTTTTTATGAGTTATGCAGCACAATTGGTTTTGAACCCAATCAAGAAGAGTCTGTTTACATGAGACTCTTTCCTTTTTCATTGATTGGGAAAGCAAAAGAATGGTTTAAATCTTGTCCACCGGGTAGTTTTGCAAACTGGTCCGATGTTGAAAGAAAATTTTTGGAAAGATTTTATTCTCCTTCAAAATATTTTGAAGCAATGACAGCCATACATTCTTTTTCTCAAAATAATGATGAATCACTAGGAGAGACATGGGAACGATTCAAGGCACTCTTGAGAAAGTGCCCAAACCACAACCTGAATGATGCCGAGAAGGTAAGAATCGTTTACCATGGTTTATTGCCTCAGTTTAAGATGATGTTAGATACTTGTGCAGGTGGTTCTTTAATGAACAAGACTGTGGAGGAAGCCATAGAAATATTGGAATCAATGGCTATTAGTGACCGCCAAGCAAAGCATGACAGAGGTAATATGCAGAGGAAGCCAGGAATGCTCGAATTGGGAGTAAATGATGCAGTGTTGGCTCAGCAAAAATTACTGACCCAACAAATTGAAGTTATGAGCAAGCAATTGGAAAAACTTCAAATTGCTCAAGTAGCATCACCACCCCCTGCTCAACTTAAAACATGTATGCACTGCATGGGAGAACAACCATGTGGTTACTGTGGAAATGAGCAAGAGCAAGCCAATTTCATGAACCATCAAAGAGCACCCTTAGGTAATTTTCCTTTTAATCATGGAAATTCTTTCCCTAACAATTACCTACAGGGTTGGCAAAATCAGAATATTGGTTGGAGACAGGACACTGGACCTTCCAACAGACCTCCTAACAATCAATTCAAGCAACAACAAACTGACAATACAAGATTGATAAGAATAGAGGAATCTATTCAACAGTTATTGCAGTTTGTAGAGACAAATGAAGCTGCCCGTAAAGCATCAGACATACAAATGGGTCAGCTTGCAAAAGAGATAGCCGAATTAAAGAGTTCTGGGTTTTCTGCAAACACTCAAAACCCAAGGGAAAAATGTAATGCTGTTTCTTTTGATGTTGTAAAAATTGATTGTAAAGAAAAGAGTGAGAAAAAGAAAGAAGAAGAAGAGAAAGAAAGTGAAAAAATAGAAAAAAATGAAAAAAATGAAAAAGAAAAAAATGTGCAAAGAGATACAGAGCAAGAAACAAACTGTATAACCCCAAAAAAATGTAAAGATCCGGGGAGTTTCACCATTCCTGTGACAATCGGAAATATCAACATTAGGAATGCGTTATTAGATTTAGGGGCTAACATTAACTTGATGCCCTTAGATTTAATAAAACGCATTGGTGAATATGAGTTAAAGGAAGCAAAGACAAAATTACAGTTTGCAGATCGCTCTGTCAAAAAGCCTTTTGGGATTATGGAAGATGTACTAGTAAAGGTTGACAAGCACCACTTCAAGGTTGACTTCGTGGTGCTGGATATGAAGGAGGACACTGAGATCCCCCTGATCCTAGGAAGACCTTTTATGAAGACTGCAAGAATCAGAGTAGATATTGATCTAAGTACGGTTGCAGTCAAAGTTTATGAAGAAGAGGTAAGCTTCAGTGCTCATGAACACCTCAGGATAAGTAATGAGGCAAAAGTTTACCTTTCAACCGAACCAGGTATACATCTTCCCAATCAATTAAATTGTTTTAACTTAATCGATGCTTTGAAAGATGAAAAATAGGTAATTAAGCATCGAAAAAAAAAGGAAGAAAAAGACAGGTGATTCCTCAACGAATATTGGGAGACCACCTGATTAAATCAGAGGTAATGTCTGGCTGGAGACATTAAATCTAGCACTCAATGGGAGGCAACCCATTCTTTTCTCTTATTTTTAAATATTTTTTTAATATAAAAAAAAATTTAGATAAAATTTTTTTTGAAAAGAATAGGGGTTTAAAACTGAAAAGAAAAGGTTTATGAAAATTAAAATTTTGAAATCATAAAACAGAAGCCCACGCGTAGCGCCCATGTGACGCGTAGCGTGGACTCTGAATTATAGGTTTGACGCGTAGCGTCTCATCCACGCGTAGCGTCAGAGCCCACGTTCAGTTTTTAAAACTGAATCAGAAAGGCCCATCTTAGGGTTTAAAGCCTAAGATCTCCTTTCTGCCTCACTTTAGTTTTCAAAACCCTAAATTTCAAAACCTCTTTCTCCCTTCCAAGCTCTTTCAATCCTATTGCTCAAGGAACCACAAGTAAGTGTTCTAATTCGTTCTCTTTAGTTTTGTTTTTAAAATTTTCAATTTATAGAAATAAATATGGTTAGGATTAGGATTAGAAGACCATTGGGATTTATTGCTGTTAGGAATTGAATGAATAATGTGGTTTGGAAAGGGGTTGCTGCTGTGCAACCACTGTTTCTTTTCTGTTCTGTGCAGCTCACGCGTAGCGTCCCACTAACGCGTAGCGTGAGGATGAACTGTGAGCCCACGCGTAGCGTTACACAGACGCGTAGCGTGGGTAGAACAGGCTAGCGTCAGCCTCTTTTTTTAATTTTTGTTAATTTTTGCTGTGTGTTTATTGTTTGTTGTTTTCTTTTTAAATTAATAAATTTTTATATTTAGTATTTGTTATACTTTCTTGCATAAGAATAAATTTGTATGAAATTTTGAATAAATTGTATTATTTGAAAATATATGTGTTACTTTCTTTATAATTCATAAAAATACAAAAATATGTTGTGGTGTATTTGAATTTCAATTTATATAAAAAAAAAATTTCTTTTAATAAATCAAATTTTTGTTAGTTAGTTAATTTATACACTTAGAGTTTTTACACAATAAAACTTAAATTTGTAAAATCAATTATCAATTTTTTTATATAACTTAGGAATTTTGATAAATTTAATTACAATAAGTTTATTAAGCATCAAGCAAATTTCAATAACCCGGTGAGTTGAGAGATTTATTTTTTTTGAGGGTTTAATCGACATATTTTAATTCGAATTGATTTTGCTTTAATCTCTGATTTGTGTTGTTGTACAGAGAATTCAGGAAAATGATCAAGGCATATTTATTGGTGAAACGAAACCTTGGGCCAAACAGCTTACCTTGGTAAAAAGTCTTTTATCCCTTGCAAGCCAATTTGAGCCTAAAATAAAATTCTTTGGTACCCTTAAAACCTAATTTTGTTTTAACCATTCCCTATACTTGATTGATTAAAAGAGCAGTTGAAATAAATGAAAAATATTTTGAGTGTTCTCATAAAAATGGGGAGTGAAAATAAGCAACTTGATTCTTTTCAAAAGGAAAGTATGAAAAAAAAAAGTCAAAAATAGTGAAAAGAATCAAGTTGGGGGTATTTATTTTTCATCAATAAAAGAAAATGAGAAGTTTGGGTCAAGAGAAAAGCCTAAAAATTATGAAAATGCTCTTTTATGATTTTAGGTTTTTGAATTCCAAGAAAAACCATTAATTCTTGTAAGCCAAGCCTCATTACAACCCGTGAAAAGACCTTGTGATTTTCGAATTAACTCGGTATAAATAACCATTGATTAGATGACAAACAAAGTTAAATTTGTTTGATTTTATGATTGATTGAGTGAAACAGGTTACCAATTGCATAGAGATAAACACTTGTGAGGTAAGCCTGAAATTCTGCTTGATTGTTAATAGAATATTGTAAATAATTTTATCATTAAACCTTTGTTATATTTGATATCAGTTTTTGATTATTACAAAATAGTTAAAATTGTGTAATTATTTTTTGTGGTAAATTTTCGAACTAACTTAAAAATTTGATTTCAAATTTTTATTTTTCTTATTTTTCTCTCTTGCTCGAGGACGAGCAATGTCTCAAGTTGGGGGTATTTGTTAGTCCTCAAATTTTCAATAAAAGCTTAAATAAAAATTTCATAAAAATTATAAAAATTAGTTTAATTTGTTAGAAAATTAGGATTTAAATTCAATAAATGGATGTTGTTGGAAATAATCTGCCCTTGATCAATTTTCTCTAGTTTTGTAGTGAAAAAGTTAAGAAATCAAGAGAAAATTACACTGGAGGAGCTGACGCGTAGCCTCATCCCACGCTTAGCATCAACAGCTATTTTTGATGCTGACGCTACGCATCAAAGCCACGCGTAGCGTCAGTGCTGCGTGGTCTCCACCTCCACTTTGATCAACCACTCCACTTGGACCCAATAATGGGCACTCCACTCAGCCAAAAGGGTCATCCCACTCACCATGAAAGGCCAAAACTCGTTGAGACATGTCCATATGGCCAGGCATGATCAAATTTAATAATTTGAAGTGGCCATTATCAAGTGTTTAATGGAGGCTGAGTCAGGGGTGTGACGCGTAGCATCACAGGGACGCGTAGCGTCAGCACCCTTGCTCAGCCCTATAAATAGGGCCATCCAACACCATTCAAATCATCCCTTACACAACATTTCATTCTCTTCTCTTCTCTCTTGTGCTCGACTTTGAGTACTTCTTTTGTGAGTTGTAGTTCTAGAATAGTTTTCTAGATACTTGAGTGTGTTTCGGTGTATTGTGATCGTTGTATCGTTAAGTTTCCATCGTCTTCGTAATGTCAAACTCTGTAAGTGTTATTTTTACTTTTACCATGTGTAACTAATTTGTTTATGTTGGAATTGGTGAACTAATCTATTGAGTATAATGTTGTGAATTCGACCTCTGCATGTTTATGATTCAAGTCCATGTTAGTATCTCAACCTTTTATTAATATGAACGTCAAACGGGAGAATGATTTTCATGTGTATCAAAACTGGTTTTATTAGTGTAAATGTCAAACGGGATAATGATTATTTATGCCGTATTGAAACTTGTTTTGACGAAAGTAAAAAGTTGGAATACCCTTGGTATCTCAATTCTATAGGGGTTGTTAACCATTGTTGCCATAAGGCCAGGTCTTAATGCAAGTTTTTACTGAGAAAGCTCACGAGGGATCGGACTTTACGGTGAATTCTTAGAATTTATATCACGAGGGATCGGGTATAATGATTTTAAGCTGCAATGACATGAAACTTGATGATTAAATATGCATGTCTTGAGTTCCTCATTGTTATTCTAGATTAGGGATCCAATTTCCAACATAATTTGTTTATTTGTGTTTATCTCAAGTATCTTACCTATTCTAGATTGCAACTCGTCTTTTTAGATAAATTTTATTTTCTTTTATCTTATGAATCACTCAATCATGCTATCTTGTGAATATTGTATAAACTGTATATAAATCATTCTTTTGTTTATAATTTCCTTCACATTTACCATAGTAAATAGAAAATTACTGTTGTCATTGGACTTTCAATCCCAGTGGAACGATATCTAAATTTTGAAAACTACAAACGATTGGTGCGCTTGCCAATTAACAAACCCGGTGGTGGAAACGAACCATTGAGACGTCGTCGCCGGGTTAACAGTGATCATGATTATAAGGAGATGTTTCACTAGGAAGGTAGCTAGATTACGTTTTTCCTAGTATATGTTGATGTGTTTCTATATTAATTCTTAATTCCAATCACTCACCCCCTTGTTATGGTTTCTAGTGACTGGTGGTAGGATTATAGATAGACATCGCAAAGACAAGCACTAAATGAGGCTAGGCAGAGTTAATGTAAGGAAGGAAATAGAAGATATGTAATTGTTATAGTAGTGAACTTTGGTGAATTTAATTAACTTAGTTGTGATGTATAAAATCTTAAAGTTAATTATGTGTTATGTGTCGAGGTTGAAACTATGGCGATGATAAATGTTGATATTTATGAGTTTGGTATGAACTAGTTAGCGATGATGGCGTTTTATTGCTTAAGTATGCAAGATTAATGATGATAAATTTAGGTATGAGATTAGATGTATGTATGTTATTAGATTTCATGTATGTGTAGTTGGCACAGAGTCATTTTTTATTGATAATTAATGTATAATTGATGATGGGCAGGTGGATTGTGTTTGCTTGTGTGTATTGACATAAAAGTGTGATTATATTGAAGATAGTGTGGGAATTGACGAGTTGGGATTGATGAAATGAGACATTACACATCAGGTGATTAATAGGCTAAATTAGCAATTGGAAGGGTGATTTTATGATCTAATGGGATTTAACACCTCTGAAGGGGGCCAATAGGTTTCTTACATCATTTAGAACTTGTGTACAGGTGCATTACCAAATTTGGAGGCCATTTGATAAGGTTTAGGCGTTGCATTAATGAAGTTTTAGGGAAAATACATTTTAACGCATATCTTGGTCATACGTAGGAATTTTGTTGAAGGGACTGTGTGGCGCCCTTAATTCAGTAAATAAAGTTAAAGATATTAATACTTAGATAATAGAAACTAGGATATATTTTTTTCGTAATTAAAAACAACCGTTGGAAGAACACCACAAATAAAAACTATAACAATTAACCTCAGACCTTTTAAAGACTTATCTCATATATGACGATATGAGAAGATATATAGTTTAAACAAACTTCTACTTAGGACAATCAATTACATCATCACCATACAAGTGTTTGTGGAATATGCAAGTTAATTTAAGAACAAAAGTGGATATGAGAAATGATCCAAGTATGCACAAGGTGATTTCCAAAACTTAATAAAAACATGTACATTCATCTATACAAACATTCCATAATTGGAAGTATATGCATTTAATTAAGGAAACATGTCAAAGAAGTGTTCTATAAGCAACTAAGGATAAAAGATTAAAGTACAAGCATAGGGACCCAATGAGTACAAGCTCATGGCAAGAAAAGTTCATTTTTAGTCTTAGAAATAGTGGGACATGTCATAAATATTACCTATTAGTCCCAAATTGAAAATCATAAAAAGTTGGCTTCAAACCCCTCTTAAATTTGAGTTTTACAATGCAGTGGGTCTAGTGTTTTACGCCTAATGGGAGTTACAAAACTCTAATTTTTACACATTTGTAACATAATTATCTACAATTGTTATGAAGAAGTCGGGGGCCAAAAATGTTATTAAGGTGCCCAAAAGAGCCAAAAACAATAAGGGAAAAGCAGTAGTTGAAAAATTCTGATAGTGGCCATTCCACTTGCCATGGATGGCAATGTTTAGACCACCCAAAATTACAAATTTTTCCATGTTTTGAGACATAAAGATCCACTGGCCGTGGATTGCCCTTGATTCACCATTTCTCAATTTTCAACATATAACACCCCTAATATTCTGTACTCGAATCCCGATGTGATCGTCATAATTAATAAAAAGGCGAGTAAATTTTTCGCGTTTGAAAACATTTCCGAGACACCACTATGATCACATAAAGACCCAAATCACAGAAAACCAAAGAGTGAGATTATATAACCTAAAGCTGGATCGATAGATAAATTGCCCATAACGGTATACGAAAATAATGGAGTTTACAGGGGAAGAATATGTATACCGGGCACACACCTAGTCCCATATATGATGATATGGGAAAAGGCTCGGCAAAGCATGCAATGGCATATCATAAGCCTAATAGACAACCATCATCATTTTACATAATTACATATGCATACAATGCCTAAGATATAACTAACTTTATATACATTCGGGAATATACTCCCGACTATCTCAATCATCAATGAACATCATTCAATTTCAATCCTTCTAATACACATCGAATCATCTCTTATATTCTACATATATATATTCATCATCCATCAATTCAAAGGATTATCTTATACATACTAAAAATCTCTAAATCATCTATATCATCATATACAATTCATTCATTACACAAGAACTCATAAATGATGTCGGCCAAGGCACTTCCTCTACCACTATTTACCTTCACCCAAGCTTTATTTAAAACCCGAACTCATCCCATGGCAACCTGCATCACAATGCTAAAAAGAAGACCACATGGGAGAGTGAGTTATACATTCAAAATGACGAATAACATATATATATTGTGATCCTGTGTATATGCATACAAACATCATGTGTGCTTTGCTATCAAAACATCAAATTATCATTCGTTCATTGTCTCATTATCACAACAGGCATACAAGCCTCATGAATCGCAATTCATATCGTAAATAAGCACAACATATACACAATCCCAAACACCATCACTTTGCCACTTATCAACAAGAGCATTCATAATCATTACTATCATTAATTCATTAAGGTTTCACTCAAATACCTCCTTGCAAGGGGTTTCTCAACACTCGTGGTCGTCCCATTTCAAATGCCATGGTCTTAAAGCTAATGCATATGTCAATTGTTTAATGCATATGCAACGGATCCGATTTTCAAATTCAATAATAATCGTAATCACTTGAATTATCATCATCACTCAGGGATACACCCTTCGTGGCACCCCGCAAGGTGATTTATTCAACAACAATAGGACAACGTCCTTTTCACTCCGGGATATACCCTTCGTGGCACCCTGCAAGGTGATTCACTTCACAATAATTATCACAATACCATCATCACTCGGGGATACACCCCTCGTGGCACCCCGCAAGGTGATTCACTTCACAATAATTATCACAATACTATCATCACTCAGGGATACACCCCTCATGGCACCCCGTAAGGTGATATATTCAACAATAATCACGATAACATCGTCTTCACTCCGGGATATACCCTTCGTGGCACCCCGCAAGGTGATATATTCAACAATAATAGTGCATATCAATGCCATGCTATGCCATGAATGCAACAATGCAATAATGCATGTGCCCAACAACCTCGCAAGGATAGCTCACCCTCTCAATTAGGGATATTTTAATTTAGCATTTCAATAATCATACATAATCATTTTTAAAGCCCTTCAAGGCACATCATTCAAATAATTGGCATCCAATGGCCACAACCATCATTCATAACAATCCACACATGGATATCAAAAGGCATAGCAAACAATCATAATATCAAGCCATACATGTATCAACAAGGTGTTCTCGGAATATATATATATATATATAGTAACCCTCATTGCCTCACACACATACAAGTCAATTACTTGTATCAACCACAAGGGTGTCATAATATTTCTCATTATTCATCAATGCCATTATACATTCATTTAGTGGTTTTCAACCCATCATAATTGTCATCTCTGATAACATACACCTTGCTATTCAATCATTCCCATGAAGGGTTCATAATCACACAAGGCAAAGGAAGAAGACCCAATGCCACCAGAACCGAGAAAGAAGGGTTAATATAATCAAAACCGAGAGAAAAGAAGGGAACAAATACTAACAGTGTTCACTCGCTCAAGCGAGGCACACATTCGCTTGAGCGAGACAGCCCATCTCGCTTGAGCGCCTCAGCTCGCTCGGGCGAAATCAAGCCAATATCTAATTTCCAGGTTGCTCGCTTGGGCGAAGTGTAACATCCGTAATTTAATTAGAGTTAAACCGAGACCAGGGGAAATTTTTCCCAAAATTTAGAGTTTACAAATCGTTCATAATCTGCCCAGAGTAGTAATTGGAATAGAATTAAAACGGCGTAAGGGCAGAGAAGGCAAAAGCCGACCAGAAGCAAGGAAAACCTTCACAAGAAAGCCCAGCGGAAGTCACAGCTCGAACAACCAGTGTTCACTCGCTCAAGCGAGACCCAGGACGCTTGAGCGAGACAGCCCACTCGCCCGGGCGAAGTACCATTCGCTTAAGCGAACAACCCAGAAGCCTTTCATGCACACACACTCGCTGGAGCTAAGTCTAATTCGCTGGGGTGAACACAGGTACAAGGTAATTTCTCACTCAGATTTGGGACGTAGGTTCACCCGGTAAATCATCACTCTCATACTTCACTCGGGAATCTACACAGGTCCTCATTTCATTCATATAGGTCACAAGTTTAAACCACTCGGGAAATGACTCCCCCCAATTCTACCACTCGGGATCCAGAACTCTTTCTCACTCGGAATATTTCCTAATCAAACATCACTCGGGGTTTCCTTATATTTTCACTCGGTAACGATCATTCTTAATATTACTCAGGAAATTCGCCCATCAGATCCTACACAATATAAGTTCATCTAAGATATCTTACTAAGGATCCAATTAAGCATCACCACTCGGAAAAGAAGGCACAGCCATTTATAGTCTCACTCGGAGATGGCTCTCACAACTAAGTTTACTAGGGAAATCATTAACTTAGCAATATTCTATCCACCATCCCCTCTCAGTCTACTCAAACCCAAGTCACCCGTATACAACATATATGTACATACATAATCATGCACTCAGAATACTCATTATCTTCCATCATTTATTCATCAGCACCTGTTATCCGTTACAAGCACAGGTTATCAACATAAACCATATACGTATATAAACATGCACTCGAGTCATAATAGCTTAGATTACTTGTATATATAAATTTATATTCGTTATACAACACTGTTATTATGAGCCGGTCAAGGCTACAACTGACTAATGTAATAAATGCAATACAAGCACTCAACAGTCGGAGTGCACCCCACTCGGACTTGAGGCCTTCACACCATTCTGAGTCCGACCTGCATACACTGGAAAATGGTGTAGGGGTGAGCTTTTACATATAAAATGACTGTTACTGACTCAGATTATACCTCAATCCTCAATTATATAATTTACATGGCTCAATCCGCAAATATATATACATTGCCAAATAATATAAGAGTCACACAACAGCATCCATTTGGAGATTACACAGTAACATACATTCTCTATCATAACAACACGTCACACTCGGTACAGCATCAATACATAGATATGCATTCAGTCGTAATTTACTCAATCATTCAAATCCATGCAATCAGGTTAGCCTCAATAACAATGCTCATGCACACATGCATGCGGATCCGACTTAAACAGTGATTTCAGTTGTAGATTCCTTCCCGGCCCCTTATCCACTAGCCCTTTCCGTGTGGCACCGGTCACCCCGTGACGTCTCGAGACCCAGCTCTAGCTCCATCGGCTACCACGGGTCCTCATGGAACTAGCCAGGAATCTGAGTGAAAATCATCTCATACGACTCCAGATGCCTTCCCGACCCCCATCCACTAGCCCTTTCCGTGTGGCACCGGTCACCCCGTGACGTCTCGAGACTCAGCTCTAGCTAAGTCGGCTACCACGGGTCCTCATGGAACTAGTCAAGAATCTGGGAGTCATCTCATATATGCAATCTCATGCAATTCCACAACAAGCATCCAAGCTTACCAGGCGCGTCTCACACAGCCATCAATGGGTCACAACCGATCCCCCACACAGCATTCAGATTCATTCGGAATCCCACATTTCCATTATAGCATCACATGCATCTATCATAGTAACTCACAACAAGCAAACCAAGGTAACCACATTACAGCACATCCACTTGACATTTTTAACGGAGACAGCATGCATTTCAACACAACATTCAAAATGGAAATCACATATCAATTCACATCTCATGCATTCGGGAATAATGGTAACACACATATGTATTCACTCAGCAGTCTCATGTTTCAACAACATGCATCACAGAAATATTAACAAGCACTCAAGGGCGGAGTTACACAACCCTCAACCATTCATAGATACCACCAATCCGGGAGTTGCATGCACAATCGCTCAATCACAACACATCGATCTACACATTTAACACAACCTATCACATTAAAGCAAGCACCCGGAACCCAGTCATAGACCATACACTTGACATGCAAAGCACCCCCTACCTGCTGTCGGGGTTCAGAGACTCCTCGAGTTGCAATGCTGACCGATCGCCCTTCTGTTACTCCTCCTCCACCAGCCTTTGAACTCAGTGTTGATCCTGGGCCAGAGTTGCTCTTTCCTCCAACGGGTTCGTCTTCCTCATGGCTCCAAGGCACTTCCCAGCATAGCCTTCCAACTGGGACACTAATAGCTCCAAGTGGAAGAAGAAGGAGGGGGAAGAAGGCGACGGAGAGGAAGAAGATGACAGGGAATGGAACAGAGCCGCGTTGATGTTCCTCCCAGAAAGCTCTCGACTCTCTCACTGTTCAGCGCGAATGAGAGTGAAGAAGAGAAAACAGGGAAAGGAGAGACCAGACGCACCCACAAGAAGAGCTGTCCAGCGTGGATTAATGAAGGAAAGAGAGAGTTGAAGTTGTCTTATACCCTTAGGGACACATGCGTCCTTTCGCCTGACATTATTATTATTATTATCATTATTTATTCAATGATTTTCTAACCAATCAGCAATTAGTTTAATTATTCATTAATCCCAACTTTGTAGTTAACCCTTAATTAATGGCTTAGTCTTTATCGGCAATTAAATTAAAAATCGGGATGTTACAGTTCTCCCCCTCTCAAAAGAATTTCGTCCTCTAAATTCAAACACATGCTTAGCCTCAATGAACCACTCGAAAAATCACTGTCATACCACAATAAGCAATTACACATCTATGTACCTCAAGTATTCATCCATTGCTTAAATTCTAGTCGGTATAATTGGCTTCCAAAGCAATTTACCGACCGCTCCACCCGGAAAACCGAGACATCATTCTTAACACATTTCCACTCGGAAGTGTCACCATTGACTTAGAATAACATTCCTTTCTTTCACTCAGACTTACCTCAACAAACAGATCGGAATACCACAGTCATGCTCCGACTGCAACTCTTCGCTTCTCAACGTTTCCGACTGCTTCACAATTTCTAATCAGCATAAATAAAACAACTCTTCATAGTCTTCATTACATTCGGGATTCCATTTCCCACGTAGTTACCCCCATTCAACTCTGCCAGCTCACCCTGGCCATTGGCACTTTCCAGTTCTTTGGCCGCTCGGCCTTACCCTCTCAACACCGATTGGCGTCTTTACACCATCGGGTTCCCCGACTCAATGAGTCACTCGGCACGACCATGAGCTCACACAAAGCATAGGCTCGACATTGGGTCACATGGGACACATTCTAGATGTTATTCAATCAGTTCGGAAGAATCTAGTCGGTAAACAACATTACCGATTCCCTATAATACCCACTACCGACCGATTCATTTCGGATTAAGCTCTCGGATTTTCAAAATTCGACCATAAAATTTCTTTCTTAACCAAAATGAACACTCAATGAGTTCCCATGTGCTTCAATTAGCACAATTCGCCTAGATTTACCTCGTACAGGCACCACACTCGGTTCTAACATCTCAGATTTCTAATCATTCCTTTGGCTATTTTCATGCCTATAACCCGAGAATGTCACTCGGACCTCTCACTCAAAAATATCAATCGGGGTTTTAAAGGCAGTCCTCATCCAGAAATCTTTCCACTTGCAAAATTCACTCGTAATTCATGCCTACCTCAGAACCAAACCTGAGTTCAAGCCCAACAGTCCCAATGGCTAACCTGAGTACGATTTCACATAAATCCTTCTCTCGGATATCTACTCCCCTTGGAGACCCTTCACGCGGAAACTTTCTATTTACCAATTTTTCACTCGGAATTCAGGCCTACTCCAAATATAAATCTGAGTTCAAACTCAGCAGCTCAACATCACCCGAACACAGCTATGAATAAGTTTACCGCTCGGTATCTACTCCCCCCTTGGGTAATTCACTCAAAAACTTGCACACTCGAAGTTCCATTTTCTGACCAGAAGTACTTTTCTCTTGGATAAAGATCACTTAGTGGAACATCACACGGGTATTAGGAATTCTACACTCGATACCTTTCCACTCAGAACCGCTCCACACGGTACCATCCACTCGGAAGTGGTACACTCCGAGACACTTTACCCGAAATTCACACGACTCGGATATTTCACTTTGATTTTGCCCAACACAAAAGTGTCATTCGGACACAGCTCCTTATTGACGACCAAAATGATGTTTCACTCAGAACATCATAATTTTCACTCAGCAATTCTTTCTCCCAGAAATATTTCACTCGGAACTATCTCCACTTTCACACACTTGGAATATACTAATCTTTCCTGAGCAAATCCTCACCTTATGATTATCTTGGCTCAAGATCCTGGTCCCCTCGTTAAACTTACAATATCACTCAGTTAACCTTATAAGACTCCAATTCCAGTGATAGGCTTGATCACCCATCAATTTCAATAACTAATCATCATTTTAGTAGTCAATTCATACCCAATAATCTCTGATCCTCCCAGGGGTAATCACATCAAGGTTAAACAACCCTCTATCCTTATTTTGATACATAACCACCTATTATTCACTTAATACAACTCTCATGTTCACTCAGAACAGCCTGATAGACTCACCATCACCATAAGCAGCTACAACCTCACCTGCTCGACTCATGAATTGCTGCATCCAACTTATAGGATGACGTCTTATTCCTATAGGGTTACAACAATTACATAGTCGCTGCAACGTGTAATCTGCCACAATACCCATGGTATGAAGAGTTATCTCAGAACAGCATGCCTCACACTGACCAGACTCACTCAACTAATACTAATTCACACGAAAATTAATGGCAATTCACGCACACATTATAAGCAATACATCTACATCAACATCATCATTATGCACCACATAGGGTACATCACGCAACAGCAATCATGAAAATCATTTATCACTTCTGTAAACTGTACAATGACAATAGGCTCCCGACCTATACAGGACGTATACCTCATCATAAAATGGCATATCAACAATCGGCTTTTCAGCCCATACCGAATAGATACCTCTTTCCTTTAAAATCTCATTCATCACAAACCATGACCCAACAGCCTTATAATCCCTCATTTCATCACTCGTCATAGGCCACCGATCACTTTTAAGCCTAATGATTCATCGAGCATAAACACAATCCAGTGGGGTTCAATCATCATAATCATTACTCTCAGTGCCAAAAGTACTCGGATTTTAACCCTACCATCACTATCAATCGGGTATCCCATTTACTATCCACACTTCACCTTAAGACAATTCAAGTTTCAGCAATTCAACATACCATTACATGCTCGGCTCAATAATCCATAAGGTCAGTCAGATTATCCGACTCGGAATTTCAAGTGGTTACCTAGTACACCCACAATGTCCAATTATCACCGAGCCCAGATCACCATAGTGTCTAATTCCACAAGGTCTGATTATATAAGGTCACATTAAATCCAATCGGTTTCCTACACATTATAGGTCACAATTCAATCAATAATTCACTCGGTTGTCAACCATAACACCGAGTCTAACCCAAATCATCGCACAATAAGAATCACCATACAATGGTAATTCAAGCCTCAATGAGTTACTACGCAATTGTTTTACTCGGGCTCAACAACTCACAAGATTAATAAATTATCCGACTGAAAATTCCTAATGGATCACCATTTACCCATCGTGGGTCACACCCAAAATATCCAAATATTATAAAGCCTAATACCATTCATTCGGTTTTCACACAGCAAAACCGAGACAGTATCCAAATCAAATAGGGATTCTATTTTATATTCATTCATTTATGATCATGCCCACCTAACTGGATCACCACGCATAGTGGTCTAGCATCTAGTCCATCATTCACTCGGTTTCTTTAATCACCACCGAGACACAATCCCAATTTAACATATACCCGATCTCATCTTTACTCCCTTATCACACCCAGATTTTCAACTTAGGAAACTATAACACATCACTTATACCATATATCGTATACATCATATGTCATTCATTCATCACATACTCAAATTCCCCAATTTAGAAATCTGCAACCAATCATTTACATCGTATACCATATAGGATTCACGCGCCGAGGGTATAAAACATCCTTTAAAAATGGCACAACCAATCACAGAATTTAAATTCAACCCACTAGAGGATTCCTTCAATATTATTCACTCAGCTAGCTCAACATATAAGTTCTAATCCATTCAATCAATGTGTCTCGACTACGAGCCACTATTCATGGCCCACCAAGAGATCAAATCAATTAATCAGTTTCAATATACCTGAAGGGTTCAACACCTTTCCTTCTATTTCCTCTCTTATTCAACCCCACACTTAGAACAATTCTTATTCGATAAATAGCCGAACCAGGGTAGTAACAATCCTCTACCCCCAAATCAACATCCCCACAGTAGTACCCCTCACTACTGTCCACAACAAAACACAGAAGCTTGGAATCACACAAATCATGATTAATCATGTATCAAATTCAACAGAATAATACAGGTGATGATGACAATTGGTCATATTGCACACAACCGCCCACTAACAGTAGGCAAACCTTGGCCATGGACCTTTTGGTATGCTCTGATACCAAATTGTAACATCCGTAATTTAATTAGAGTTAAACCGAGACCAGGGGAAATTTTTCCCAAAATTTAAAGTTTACAAATCGTTCATAATCTGCCCAGATTAGTAATTGGAATAGAATTAAAACGGCGTAAGGGCCGAGAAGGCAAAAGCCGACCAGAAGAAAGGAAAACCTTCACAAGAAGGCCCAGCGGAAGTCACAGCTCGAACAACCAATGGTCACTCGCTTAAGCGAGACCCAGGACGCTTGAGCGAGACAGCCCACTCACCCGGGCGAAGTACCATTCGCTTAAGCGAACAACCCAGAAGCCTTCCATGCACATACACTCGCTGGAGCTAAGTCTAATTCGCTGGGGCGAACACAGGTACAAGGTAATTTCTCACTCGGATTTGGGACGTAGGTTCACCCGGTAAATCATCACGCTCATACTTCACTCGGGAGTCTACACAGCTCCTCATTTCATTCATATAGGTCACAAGTATAAACCACTCGAGAAATGACTCCCCCCCAATTCTACCACTCGGGATCCAGAACTCTTTCTCACTCGGAATATTTCCTAATCAAACATCACTCGGGGTTTCCTTATATTTTCACTCGGTAACTATCGTTCTTAATATTACTCGGGAAATTTGCCCATCAGATCCTACACAATATAAGTTCATCTAAGATATCTTACTCAGGATCCAATTAAGCATCACCACTCGGAAAAGAAGGCACAGCCATTTATAGTCTCACTCGGAGATGGCTCTCACAACTAAGTTTACTAGGGAAATCATTAACTTAGCAATATTCTATCCACCATCCCCTCTCAGTCTACTCAAACCCAAGTCACCCGTATACAACATATATGTACATACATAATCATGCACTCGGAATACTCATTATCTTCCATCATTCATTCATCAGCACCTGTTATCCATTACAAGCACAGGTTATCAACATAAACCATATACGTATATAAACATGCACTCGAGTCATAATAGCTCAGATTACTTGTATATATAAATTTATATTCGTTATACAATACTCTTATTATGATCCGGCCAAGGCTACAACTGACTAACGTAATAAATGCGATACAAGCACTCGATAGTCAGAGTGCACGCCACTCGGACTTGAGGCCTTCACACCATTCCGAGTCTGACCTGCATACACTGGAAAATAGTGTAGGGGTGAGCTTTTACATATAAAATGACTGTTACTGACTCGGATTATACCTCAATCCTCAATTATATAATTTACATGGCTCAATCCGTAAATATATATACACTGCCAAATAATATAAGAGTCACACAACAGCATCCATTCAGAGATTACACAGTAACACACATTCTCTATCATAACAACACGTCACACTCGGCACAGCATCAATACATAGATATGCATTCAGTCATAATTTACTCAATCATTCAAATCCATGCAATCAGGTTAGCCTCAATAACAATGCTCATGCACACATGCATGCGGATCTGACTTAAACAGTGATTTAAGTTGCAGATTCTTTCCCGGCCCGTCGTCCACTAGCCCTTTCCGTGTGGCACCGGTCACCCCGTGACGTCTCGAGACCCAGCTCTAGCTCCATCGGCTACCACGGGTCCTCATGGAACTAGCCAGGAATCTGAGTGAAAATCATCTTATACGACTCCAGATGCTTTCCCGACCCCCATCCACTAGCCCTTTCCGTGTGGCACCGGTCACCCCGTGACGTCTCGAGACTCAGCTCTAGCTCCATCGGCTACCACGGGTCCTCATGGAATTGGTCAGGAATCTGGGAGTCATCTCATATATGCAATCTCATACAATTCCACAACAAGCATCCAAGCTTACCAGGCGCGTCTCACACAACCATCAATGGGTCACAACCGATCCCCCACACAGCATTCAGATTCACTCAGAATCCCACATTTCCATTACAGCATCACATGCATCTATCATAGTAACTCACAACAAGCAAACCAAGGTAACTACATTACAGCATATCCACTCGACATTTTTAACGGAGACAGCATACATTTTAACACAACATTCAAAATGGAAATCACGTATCAATTCACATCTCATGCATTCGGGAATAATGGTAACGCACACATGTATTCACTCAGCAGTCTCATGTTTCAACAACATGCATCACAGAAATATTAACAAGCACTCAAGGGCGGAGTTACACAACCCTCAACCATTCACAGATACCACCAATCCGGGAGTTGCATGCACAATCGCTCAATCATAACACATCGATCTACACATTTAACACAACCTATCACATTAAAGCAAGCACCCGGAACCCGGTCATAGACCATACACTTGACATGCAAAGCGCCCCCTACCTGTTGTCGGGGTTCAGAGACTCCTCAAGTTACAATGCTGACCGATCGCCCTTCTGTTACTCCTCCTTCACCAGCCTTCGAACTCAGTGTTGATCCTGGGCCAGAGTTGCTCTTTCCTCCAACGGGTTCGTCTCCCCCACGGCTCCAAGGCACTTCCCAGCACAGTCTTCCAACTGGGACACTAACAGCTCCAAGTGGAAGAAGAAGGAGGGGGAAGAAGGCGATGGAGAGGAAGAAGAGGACGGGGAGTGGAACAGAGCCGCGTTGATGTTCCTCCCAGAAAGCTCTCGACTCTCTCACTGTTCAGCGTGAATGAGAGTGAAAAAGAGAAAACAGGGAAAGGAGAGACCAGACGCACCCACAAGAAGAGCTGTCCAGCGTGGATTAATGAAGGAAAGAGAGAGCTGAAGTTGTCTTATACCCTTAGGGACACATGCGTCCTTTCGCCTGGCATTATTATTATTATTATCATTATTTATTCAATGATTTTCTAACCAATCAGCAATTAGTTTAATTATTCATTAATCCCAATTCTGCAGTGAACCCTTAATTAATGGCTTAGTCTCTATCGGTAATTAAATTAAAAATCGGGATGTTACACGAAGCACTACACACCCAGCCACTCGCTCGGGCGAAATTACTCCAGTAACCATTTCCACACTCGCTCGCTTAAGCAAGGAATCCATTCGCTTAAGCGGAATCCGACCAGAGGTCATCCTTCCCAACACTCGGTTTTTCACTCGGGGTAGTTATTCCAGAACCGATTCCTCTCATTCGGTCCCTTACTCAGCAATTTACATTAAAACCGACTCATCTGGCTTGGTTTTCTTCTTAGCAAAATCAATTAAAGCCTACTCGTCTCTCACTTGGCCTTTCACTTGGCAAATTGTTCCAAATCTGAGTCATCTCTCAATCAGTCTTTCACTCGGTAATTTCATTCCAAATCCGAGTCAACTCTTAACCAGCCTTTCACTCGGCAATTGCATTTCACATCCGACTCGTCACCTGATCGGTCATTCACTCGGCAATTACTCTAAAACCGACCCATCACTCGACTAATCCTCACTCGGTTAAATCATTCTAGACCGACCCCACACTCGCTCGATCTTTCACTCGGCTGGACAACTCCAAGACCGACCATCACTCGATCGGTTTTCCACTCGGTAAACTTATTACAAAGCCGACTCCTTTTTCTTCCATTCGAGCGAGGCTTCCTAGTGCTAAGTCCTTCACTCGGGTGGATTTATTCCAAGGTACTTCTGGGCAGACTCACACCGTATACCCCCAATCGGTGGATCCCTCGGAATCACACACTCGGGGGCACTCCACTCGGAACGAGTTACTTTGAACTCAGAAATTTCCACTCGGAACTCCACTACTCGAAATATCCTACAAGGAGACCTCTCAATCGGGATTGTCCACTTCCTCATTCGGAAGGTCCCGTCTCGGACATAGTTCACTCGGAATTTTACTCGGAAATTCACTACATCATAGAATTATTTTCTAAGGTTCCCACTCAAGTAAATTTCGTCCAGAAACCCACTTACTCACCATACACTCGTCACACCCAGTCAAAAACACAACCATACCAGTCACTCACTTGAGTGGGCACCATCCCAGTATCAGACTTACCACTTTCGCTCAAGCCACCTACACACGCTTGGGCGAAAAAGGTCCAGTGATAATTCCTCTCTAGCTCGCTTGAGTGGAGACCTCACCGCCTGGGCGAAATTGGTCCAGAGACCATTATACCAATACAGGGGATCCTCGCCTGAGCGAGATCCCTTCTCGCTTGAGCGAGACTATCAGTACTTAGTCAGAAAACAAAAGTTCTCACAGTTTAACACATGAAATCACATCCAGGACCAATATACTCACTTCCGACACGTCATATATATAACAGGTGAGGCATATACAACTTATTCTAAGCATTCTTACTCGGACATCTTAATTATAAGCCAAATTTGGACTTATCCAACATTTCATACACATCATAACAGTCATACACATCATAACAGTCATACATAACCTGTTCACACATTCATACTTATAAATCTTCATTCCCAACTTATTACTAATGTAAGATTCAAATTCATCATCAACAGATATACAAATATTCATACATTGCCACAACAATTTCACTTATATCTCATCATTCCCAATCATCATTAACTTGCCATTCATAGCACCTCAATAAATACATGGCAAGGCAAACATGAGTGTCCATCACATACATCAATCACTATTGATTTACTCATGCAATTTGAATGTTAACTCTTCTCCTACCTCAAGGGAAGAGCTGAACGATCCCAATGCTCCGAATGCTCCATTGCATCACCCGAAATACGATCTACATACCATATGCAAGTATAATTCACATAATTAATAACCATCACAATTCAAATACTTGCTAGCTTATCATAAAGCTTAACCCCAAGTCCTAGACTTGTTAAACACCAACATATGCAATTGTGTTAGGCTTCGGGAATTCCTTTCCCAAAGCCAAGATCCTCTAGATCATAAAAGGCCAACTAAACCCAACAACATCACCATCACATTGTTACTCAATATTCAACTTAGCTCTCATATCCTTCAATAACCACAATGGTTTAGAACCTCATCAAGTCACAATCTTTTCACACCAATCCCTCACATTCCACATTCATAACAACACTCATCACTAAACATCACCCATTAACATTCAATTCAACCTTTCAAGCTATACAATATCCATTTCCCCAAATTCTTAGGGCTAGGGTTTTCATCAAAACCTAATAACATTTACCCATGCTCATTAATCACCATTAATGGCCATCTTTCATCATTAATATCATTCTCCAATATCATTAAACCTACATTCTACACACATTTCACATTTTCCCCAATTTATTAAAGTTAGGGTTTCACTAAAAACCTATCAACATCATAAATGCTCATTTATTTTCCACTCATCCAAGTATTAATTCCATGCACCTATAACAACCCACCATTAATGCCATAATAACAACACCCCACCTTAGGGTTTCCTCATTAATACTCTCCCAACAACCCATATGCCATAAATACTCTCCCAAATACCAAGAACCCAAAATCTAAGGCATAAACACATAAAGAATAGTGAGGAACTTACCTCACCCAAGAGCCAATATTGAGCTTTCCATGGAGGGAGAGAGAATATGAAAATGGAGGAGAAGGGGGGAGAGAAATTCCAGCCACAAGCTTCTCCTTCAAGCTCCCATGGAAACGAAAATGGTGAAGGAGAAGGAGACTCCACACGGCTTGGGTGTTTGGAGAAAAGAAAAGAGGAAATAGAGAAGGTGAAAGAAGAAGGAGAAGAAGTATAGAAAGAAGAGGGAGAAGTGACATGAAAAGGAGAAGAGAAAGTAGGAGTTTATATTTTTATTATTTGGCTTTACATTAAAATCCCACCGCTTTATAACAAACAGGCTCTCAGTTCGGGCTCAATACTCATTCCAAAAATTATTCCGAATATAGATTCGGATTCCCAATAATATTCTTAACAGCCCTGACCAGCGGCATCTCAATCGGAGATACTTGGTCTGACACCCATATTCTCTTCGGGTATAATTTCATCTCACATAAGCCCAATAAATTATAAATATCCATAATAAATCTCAATTTAATTATTCCAATATTTCTGGGACACAAATAACTCACATACAATTATTTATTATTTATTCTCATCAATTATTCATTTTTATAAAATTCGGGATGTTACACAACACCTCATGCCTTAGGGACCTTAGATCATGCAATGCCTAGACTTTTTGGAACTCATTTTCATCAAGAATCACTTATGTTAGGGTACAAAACATGTAATGAACATCACAAACTCATCAAGACCTTTTTACATCAAATCCATTTATCAACTCAATCACCAAATCATGGCTAAAACATGCATTAACATTGAATCACAAGTTAACAAGTTTTATATTGCATCCCTCCATGAGTTGTCCCTCAATATAAACATCAATACCATTATAGTAGCTATCAAATTCATAATATATAATATCCTCAAGTCCAATTGTTATTCATGATTCCCCATATCTAGAATCATTAACAAGGATTCAAATTCATTATCATGCAACATCAATATATATGCATGCACAAAAGGACTCCATGTCCAACATCATTTCATAATTGTAATTCATCAACTCCTCATTGACATAAATATCACCACCATCACAATGACATCCAAATATATTTGTCCAACCATCATATAGTGTTAGACACATAAGAATAGCCAATATACCTTGTCAAGGGAATAGAATGTAATGATTTACAAAACAATGAATTATAATTATTCATTTGCATTGCCACTCACATCATATCCATAAAATAACAAATTATCAACATTGTCGGCCAAGGCATTCCTTTACAACTATTTACCTTCTCCAAAAGCTTTAGTTCAAAACATAATCTTATCCCATGACAATCCTGCATCACAATGCTAAAAAGAGACAACATGGGAGAGTGAGTTATACATTCAAAATGACAAATCCGAATACATTGTGATCATGTGTACATGCATATAAACAACATGTGTGCTTTGCAATATAATCATCAATTTATCATTAAGCCTCCATCAAGATATCATCATAGGCATACAAGTCTCATTGTTTACAACTCATAGCAAGAACATACAAATACACATACATATTTACATTGCCTTTCATCATCATGGGCTATCACGAGTATCATCATTAAGTTTTTACATCCTTTATCAATTCACACTCTCAATAGGTTATCATTTTTGTTGGCCAACTCCAATTTAAATGCCATGTTCCTATAGCTAATGCATATGTCATAACATGAAATGCATATACAATAGATCCGATTTATAACACATATGTGCACAATATATCAAGTAATCACAACCACACATAATTGGTTAAATATTCATCAAGGGTCTCTTTCATAGGATCCCGCAAGATCTCAATTATTTTGACATGTCAATGTGATCGCAACCACATATAGTCGTTTGAATATTTGTCCCCCCACAAAGGTCATTTTCACAAGATACCGTAAGATCTCAATCATTTCGACATGTCACGTGATCATAACCACATATAATCGTTTGAATATTTGTCCCCCTGCAAAGGTCCTTTTCATAAGATCCCGCAAGATCTCAATCATTTCAACATGTCAAGTCATCTCAACCACGTATAAACATTTGAATATTTCTCCCTCTGCAAGGGTCCTTTTCACAAGATCCTGCAAGATCCCGTAAGATCTCAATCATTTTAACATGTCAAGTGATCATAACCACATATAATATGATATGCCATGCATGCCATGATTGCAAGAATGCACATGCTAGCCTCAACTTCACAAGAATTTCTCACCTTCTCACTTAGGGGTATATTTTACACTTAAAATTTACAGATAATGCACGCAACCAATTATAGTACTCTCCAAGGCATACAACTTCACATAAGCTCTAAGGCATCAATTCACATTGTTCACAACATAATAGCCAATAAGTCTCATCAATATCAATCCATACATGGAAATGAAGAAGGCATATCAATAAGTATACTTCAAATGTATAACACCAACATATACATTGTCACCATATAATTCTTAGTGGATTTCAATTTCAATTATCTTGCCATTGTTTCAAACTTTAGTGTGGCATTCACAATCTCTTTAACATCTTAATTTTTCAACATCATTTCTAATTCACTAATTGGCAACAAACACAATGGCATTCAATCATTGTCTTAATATTTTCATTATCACTTAGGGGTGTGTTACACAACCACATTATTCAATTCTCATCATCAATTATCATATCTTATCAATAGTGGTGAAACATACATGGTTTTCACAATACGACATAGGCACATACTTTGCCAAAATCTCAAGTCACTATCAATCACTACCAAGGACACACCACATACATATATTCTAAATACAATCACATATTTTCTAAGCATCTCATCATCACAATATCAATCA
The DNA here is from genome assembly GCA_037962975.1 of Clitoria ternatea. Classification (NCBI taxonomy): domain Eukaryota; kingdom Viridiplantae; phylum Streptophyta; class Magnoliopsida; order Fabales; family Fabaceae; genus Clitoria; species Clitoria ternatea. The sequence goes on from CM075672.1 coordinate 72,812,740, forward strand.
TCACATAATTCTAACATAACTATAGCAAGGCAAACATGATCAACATCATATAAATTAATCATCAATTATTCAAATTATGCATTTAGAATATAAACTTCTCTCCTACCTTGTGCGAAGAAGCAATCCAAATGGTCCGATGACCCACCTCGTTATCTGGAATACAATCTACACATCACACACATATATATAAATTCAATCAATTTGTCATTCAAGGCAACGATACAAGGTCTAACTATTCAATAGTAAGTAAATAGACACAACAACATATCTAAGACATGTTATAGACATGGTTTCATAACCTTCTTAGGTTTTAGGAATTCCTTTCCCATATACGAGATTCTTTATATTCAAAAGTGGGTCAAATCTACCTAATGCATAACCCATCACCACTAGTGGGTTTCCTAAGATCACAACTTAGCATACTCTCAATTTCCACATATACATGTATAAAGTCATTCCTTATGACACTAATCATCATCTTATCATAAATTTTCCAAAAGCCTCAATGTTCTTAAACTAAAATTTACACCATTTATCATTTCAATAATTTTTCATTCATCACTCTTAGTTTACCATGCCATATAATTATATTCCTCACATGTACATCAATAAAGCATCATCATCCCAACTAGGGCTCACATACCCACCATTACACTTCAACATAAATCTCATCAATCCATAATTTCATTTCATTTCCATAACCATCATAGGTCTTGTGTTCCCATTCATCATTTCATATTTATAGCAACACCTAACATGAAATATCATATATTCACTTTCAAAATCAACTCTCTTAGCCACAATATATATATTCCCAAATCTTAGGGTTAGAATTTCATCAAAATCCAATAACCACTATTTTCACATTTCAACATGGTTCCTTAACCATCAACAACAATAATTAATGTTAATCATTCCAAAAATTCATTTCTATGTCTAAAATTATTCTTAAGACAAATGAACTCCAAATTTATCAAGTTTTGCTAAAAGCCTCAATTTCCACATATTAGGGTTTTCACTTAATCCACCAATTCTTAATTTCAATCACTCATATAAACTATTTCAAGCATCCTCAAGCTATCAATATTACATTCAAATCATCAATATAACAACAACAATAAGTCCCAATGGTCATCTAGCCTAGGGTTACTTCCACATGCATTTATTCATCAAACAACACCTAATCTTCCATTACAATACTTCAATAACCTCAAAACCACCAAGACAAGCCATGGGTATTATGAAACCTCACCTTTTCTCCAAGCACCAAGAAGCACACGAAAATGAGAGGGGAAGAGAAGAGGAGATGAGCCAAGATTTACTTCAATGTTCCATTAGAGCTTCATAAGTCTAAGCTTAGATGTTGATTTTTGTAAGAAAATGAAAGTGGAGGGGTGTGCCACAGTTTTGGTCATGAAACGATGAAAAAGAAGAAGAAAAATACAAGTGAATAGAGGAAGAAATGGAGTTGTTGAAAATAAAAAGAGGAAAAGGGAAAATATAACAAAATTGGGTACTACCCAATGGACAATGCATTGCCTTCAATTGCTTTGGTCAACAAATCTCATTACCCAATAGACAAAAGAGGGTAAAGGGAGATGGAAAATGGTGTATGGTCAAATAAAGAAAGGAAAAAGGATTTTACATTTTCTTTTAATTCTAATCCACTCTTATTTTCGTCATTTATTAACATACGTCGTGTCCGAATAAATATCTCCTCAACACCAAAAATTATTTTGATCATACCACCATAACCACAATAATTCCCTTGTTATTCTAGACCTATCCAATTCCCAAAATTATTTAATGGGTCCCATATCTTCTGTTAAATTATCCAGTTTTAGTAAATTTTAATTTACCAATAAATCACAATTAGTGTCTGATTAATTTTCCCACGTTTATTGGACCATAAATAATTAATTATCATCATATAATAAATTTATTTCTCAAAAAATTTAGATGTTACAGACTACACCAACAATTCCAGAATAGGGAAAACATAGTGCCCATGAAGTTTTGTAGCGATCGGAGTTAAAACGGGCAAATTAGGTAGGCTGAAAGTTGGCCAGCATGTAAAATTCTGCATAATTGCTGATACTGTGTTGATGATAATTGATTACCAAAAACAAAAATTAATTCCCTGCATAGTTGGTCTTTGGTAATTAAGTTTATGTTATTGATGATGCGTAGAGTAGTTGATGACCATGTACTGTGGAATGACACTAAGCCATTTGAATGATGCTTGTGTGACTATGGCCATGTGATTCTGATAACATTGCATGTGTGTGCCTATGTTTGTTGGGAATAAATGATGTAACGCCCTCAGTTAACTCTATTAGATTATCTTGGTCAACTGAGAGGTTACGAGTTTTAGAAAAATATGGAAGTTTTTTTGTACAAGAAAACTTGGTGGAACAGATATACCTTATATACAATATAATCATATATAATACATGGTCGTAACAGTAACCGTACATATTAAAAGTAAAGGGGGCACGCAGGCTCCCATAAATACAAATAAAATGAACCTAATCTATTCATCCTCAGTCCAAGAAGAGCCTGGCTGATCCTCGATGTGAATTCTGTATCCATCCTCATGATGTCTAGAAAAATTTAGCGTAAGGGTAAGTCTCTACCTCCACAACAGTCGGGAAGGTATCTCATTGACACGTGTCCCACACACAATTCAAACAATCCAAGATTGAACCTCTCACACTCTCTTTAGGGTCCCTAAGATATTCTCTAAGTTATCTCACCACTCTTGGTCCTGGCTGACTATTCCTATTCTCTCATTCATCTCTCAGGATTTCTAAGTTCTATAAAGTCATACATAAGTAACAAACAATCATAATCTCAGTATAATGATGCAATGCATGAGTTCATTTCGTCATTTCCATTCTCTTTATTAGCCATCATGATGCATGTGGGCCCATCTCCTCCTCATCAATCTTATATACCAATATCCATGTGCACAACAATTCGTCTTATTCTTCTTGCCTAACTAGAGTGACTAAAGCTCTCCTCGTTTTAGTTTTCATAAATGGGTAAGGACACGCAGCCCTATCATCCCAATGGCCAATCATAAGCTCTGCAAAACGGGCACTCCATGGTCATAGTAAACTCCCACCTCTTGTCAAAGTATACCTGAGTTTGCCATGGGTTATCCGGCGTCGGGCGTGAATCCGAGCCATTGGAGGTCTGCCTCCGGTATACTCCTTAGACTACCCTCGGGGGTTGAGGCACGACAGTTTCTTTAGTGTACCCTTCATTGTATGCTGTAGGGGAATTTTCCAACATTCCCCCTTAACTTCCAAATATGATGCATACAACACACAATTTCCTTAGTTGTTGGTAGGGTCCTTTTAATGGCTCTATTTCATTTCTAACGTCGGACTTCTTTTTTTCATGAAATTTTAATTTATTCTTTTCCTTGTTTTCTCAAAATTCCTCAATTCATAACGGTCTCACCCTACGCTTAGAAATGAAATGAGATCTCATATTTTCTAGAAATCATGGGTACACTAGCTTTACGATGCTCATCATCACATTGGACCCGATCTAATCTCATCACATTATTTTCCCAATTTATTCATCTCAAGATCCCTACCGAGACATTTCTTCATTTGTTCTTTTCACAACTAAAAAAACAACTGTTAGCGACGGACGTAATTGGTCGCTAATCAATGGAATTCCCGTCGCTAAAACCATTAGCGACGGCATCGCAGACGGAAAAGGGGACGTCGCTAAAACCCTCGTCGAAAACACCTCAGCGACCACATACACACCGTCGCTAAATTATTGACGGCGTTAGGCCGTCGCTAAATTCGTCTCTGCCCCATAACTCCAGTCGTCGCTAAGTGTTGCCATACAGCGACCTCGAGGCCCCGTCGCTAATAACAGCCAACAGCGACCACGCTCCGCCGTCGCTATAGGTAGTGAGACAGCGACCACCACATTCCGTCGCTAGTGGTTGCCAGGTAGCGACCACACTGTCCGTCGCTAGTGGTTGCCAGGTAGCGACCACATTGTCCGTCGCTAGTGGTTGCCAGGTAGCGACCACATTGTCCGTCGCTAGTGGTTGCCAGGTAGCGACCACATTGTCCGTCGCTAGTGGTTGCCAGGTAGCGACCACATTGTCCGTCGCTAGTGGTTGCCAGGTAGCGACCACATTGTCCGTCGCTAGTGTTAATAAGTCCGCGACGGACATGAGCCGTCGCTAACGAGAGTTTTTAAATTTTTTTAAAATTGATTCAATATTGACTGGTTTTGTTAATTTAGCTTTAAAAATATCTTAATATTTTGTATTTTGTATTGGCTGATAAAATTTTATAATTAAATTAAAATAATTTTTTTGAAGTAATGAATTATTATTAAAAACAAAATAATATATTAAATTAATTTATGAAATAGGTTGAATTATTAATGATAGGTAGAATAAGGCTTTGTGATTTGAATGTAATTACCAATAAATATTGACATAATAAATAAAGAATGACAAAATAAATACTGAATGAAAATATAACATAACTAAAAATCAAATATACAAATGTGTATAAATAAAAGAACTACAATCAAGGTGGTGGGGGATCCTGGGGTGGTGGTGGGGGCGCCTGGGAAGTGGGGGGAGGTAGCCTCGCCATCAACTGCATCAGTAGCTCCTGCTGCTGAGCAAGTTGCCGACGAGTCTCGGCGTGCTGCTCCTCGACCCGCTGTCGGTCCGCCTCGGCCTTCTGTCGGTCCGCCTCGTGCCGCTCCAACAGCAACTGCCTCTGACGTCGCTCCTCCTGTAGCTCATCGTTCAGGTTTTGAATTACCTGAACGACCTCAGTCGGAAGACCAGAGGAAGACGAAGAGGAAGGGGTCTTCCCCTTTTTCGCCAGCTGCGTGCCGACGCCACCCAATCCAAACACCCTCCCTTTCTTGTTCACACCGCCAACAGCCTCCATATAGATGGCGTTGTCGTCAGAACAAGATAGGGTGGGAGGAACCTCCCCTTCAGGGGTGGAAGCCACCAGGTCCGCCTCCTTCTCGGCCCTCCTGGCCTGATACGCCTCCTGTAAATTCAAAACAACGATAGGATTAGTAAGCTGATTTGTAAGTAAATTAAAAGCATGTGTCAGTTAAAAGTAAATACCGCTAGCTCCGTAGTCTTCTGGTTTACCCATGCACCGGCTTTGTTCTTCTTGGTCATTTGCATGACCTCAAACAAAGAAGGCTCCCGGTGCTCCCTCAGCTCCTGTGGTGGACAAAAAACATTGAGATTATTATTTGTAAACATGTAAGACGAACCATAATAGAAATGTTTAACATAAATATACTTACAAATCTTTTCTTGTGCTCGAGGGTTGAAATGCTACCCCCAGTGTAAACCGAGGCTGCAGCATCGGCGGCTCTGTTGGCCCTATTCCGAGCACTCGCCTGCTGGAATGGGACCCCGCCCCACTTCTGGACCATCCCGTCCCAATGGTCCTCCGGGATCCAACGAGGGCGCTCACCCTTGTCCCTCACCTTCCAAAGGGTACTCTTGATGATTTTGGAGGTCTTTGTGGCAAAGACCTTCCTAATCTCATCAATCATACCCTCCGCCCACTGGTAATCACGCTGTAAAATGAATTGAGAAATCAAAATTAATAACAGGTCTATTTTACAAATCAAGTCACAATAAATGAGCTAGGAACTTACCGAGAAGGTGTCAAACCACCTATCTTGCACAACCTTCCCAGCATCTGTCCAAGATATATATGGACCATCCCACTGGGCCTTCAAAACCTTAGTAATCGCTTTGGTAGTGCGACTACTATCAACAAAGCTGTAATGACAACAATTATGTTAGGAATAAAACAACACACAATCTAGGGAGACACCCAAAATTTCGGCAGAGTCTCCCCTGTAAATGTAACATTTCCAAGTTTAAATAGTTACCCTGTTACAAACAGAAGAGTGCCCAGTACAATTCAATCTATACAAGTACTAATTAAAGTAAGCAACAATAAACCAACAAGTCTTTCAACTAAACCCTAATATAAAGTATCATACAAATAACATAAAAGTATATGAAATTTAGTCACTTACTCGTCTCCGGCCGGCACGGGTACCAACATGGGCAGAGGGGATGCCGGAGGTGGGGTCGCCTGATGGCCATCGTCCTCCAAGCCACCAACTCCAGGAGTCTGCTCTGGGGTGGTCAGCTGTGGGGGTGATGGGGTTGTCTGCTGTGGTGGTGGTGATGGAGTGGTCTGCTGGAGTGGTGATGGAGTGGTCTGCTGTGGTGGTGGTGATGGAGTGGTCTGCTGTAATGGGGATGGAGTAGTCCGCTGTGGTGGTGATGGAGTGGTCTGTTGCCCTGGGGTTTGCATCCCCAGACGGGAAGCCGGGGTCCTGGACCCACCACCCCTACTGAAGGGCAGTCGACGTCCCGTCATCTGTTGATAAATTCATGAAAAGAAAGGTTTGTCTCAGGATATATATAAACCTATGTATATATGTTTAACAACTACATACTCTGTGTCTGTTTCAGTTTCAAATTCCCCCTCAGTTTCAGTGTCACTGTGGTTATCTGTTTGAATAAGTTCATCAGTACCCAAATCAGCCCTAGACCGTTTTGATCGAGAGACAAGGTCTTTGTCAATGTGTTCACCCCCCGTAGTGGCGAGTGTCTCATCCATTATGACTGGATCAATGTTGAACAACAAATTGGCATCGTTGAGCTCGTGTGGTGCAAGCTGATAAGCGTCATCGACCTCCTCGGAGACATTGTCAGTGATCTGACTTCGGGCCTTGGCCTTGATTACTGCATACCAGTCCCGATGTCCTCCCGGGAAGTCGGTGTAATAAACCTGCTCAGCTTGTTGGGCAAAAATGAAGGGATCAAACCCTTTATATCTACCATTCTTCTTGACCTCAACTAAGCCGTAGTTGTTGTCAACCTTTGTTCCAACGCCGATTGTGTTGTCGAACCAATCACATTTGAATAGAACAATATCTCTTCTTAGTCGTCCAGAGAATGAAACTTCAACAATCTCCGTCAGCACTCCATAAAAGTTTTCCTCCAACTGACCGGCGGTGCCTTTAACATAAACCCCGTAGTTATGGGTGCGCATCCCTTCACTCCATTGAAGAATATTAAACTTGTAGCCATTTACGTAGTAAATAGGCCATTTTTTAACAGTCTTCACCGGCCCCCAAGAAAGGGCTTGGAGTAAAGAATCTTCAATATGGTTGTTAGGGTCTTGTATCTATTTACAACATAAGAAATAGGTCATTGTTACCATATTGACGGGAGTTAGAAGCAAATAGGCTTAAAAACACTTGGTATACGGGTCTTACATGTTGCGCGAACCAACCAACGAACTTCGATGACACCTCACTATGAATTTGGTCATCAGTTAAATCATTTTGCTCAAGTTTTAGCATATCTGTGTATAAGCTATTGAAAGAAACAAATAAGTTTAATATAAAAGCTACGTTAAGAATGTATAATATAACTTCTATGACTTACTCAATAAAGGGTTCCACTTCTGGGCAATTGAGAAGAATGTACAAGTGAGCCGCCTTTCGATCTTTCTCATCAATGTAACATTTTGTGAGCCTGCCCCCCGGGTGACCAGGATAGTTGAAAATCGACGTTTGTGCATCAAACCCTGTGCGGCTGGCTACCCCAAGATTGCGGGGAATTCTACTCATTCTAGTTTCTATCTCCGTTGGAAAATAGAAAGAAGCAAAGGTTGTCATTTCTTCGACTAAGTATGCCTCACAAATTGAAGCTTCAACGCAGGCTTTGTTCGACACTTTATCTTTTAAAGAGCGTAAGAATCTTCAACATCATTAACAAGGTGGTGTTAAGTTAGAAAATACTATTATAAGCATGATTCGCAAGTAAATTAAAGAGTTCACCAAGCATTCACCTTTCGAATGGATACATCCAACGATACTGCACTGGGCCACCAACCAAGGCCTCGTACGGTAGATGGATAGGCAAATGCTCCATGGAGTCAAAGAAACTTGGTGGGAAAATCTGCTCCAACTTACAAATCAATACCGGGATAGTTTCTTCCATCTTCACAAGTTTCTCCACACTCAACGAAGTAGCCGTCAACTCCTTAAAGAAGTGACTCAACTCCACTAACGGTTTCCAAATAGGCTTCGGTAAGGCATGAAACGCGTACGGGAGTAGTTGTTGCATAAACACATGGCAATCATGACTTTTCATGCCAAACACCCTGCCCTCCTTCACGTCGACACATCTACTCAAGTTAGAAGCGAATCCGTCAGGCAGGGTCAACCCATTCATCCAAATACACACAGCAATCTGTTGTGGTCTAGTTAAAGCATACTTTGCATGGGGTTTAAACATTCTTCCACGTCCCGCATCCCTCAACTCCAACTCCTTCCTAGAACACCAAATCGGAAGGTCTAGACGACTCTTCTCGTTGTCCTTTGTTCTCCCTTTGATGTCCATAACAGTGTCAAAAATATTCATGAAAACATTACGTTCAGTGTGCATGACATCAATGTTGTGTCTTAACAACAAGTCTTTCCAATATGGCAAATCCCACAAGACACTCTGCTTCACCCAGTGGTGTTCCTTACCGTAACCCGCAAACTCCCTAACACTCTTGTCCCAGATGTAAGGATACTCTTCGACCCTCTGCCAAACCCGTGCACCAGATAACCTACGGGGTGGAGGTTCATTGACAACCTTGTTTTTCTTAAAAGCGGTTTTGTTCCTCCTAAACGGGTGATCCAACGGTAGAAACTTTCTATGACAGTCAAAGAAACTTGTCTTGCCACTAACAGGGAGTGATTCCCCCCCGGTATGTTCCATGCATACAGGGCAAGCAAGCTTCCCAGACGTGGACCATCCAGAAAGCATACCATAGGCCGGGAAGTCGTTAATAGTCCACATCAAAACAGCACGCATCATAAAGTTGTTCTTCGAAGACGCATCGTATGTCATTACCCCGACATCCCATAACTGTGATAACTCTTCAACCAACGGTTGCAAAAACACGTCTATGTTCGCCTTTGGATTTTTGGGTCCTGGAACCAGTACAGATAGAAACATGACCTCCCTCTTCATATACATATCAGGCGGTAGATTGTATGGGGTCAGAATGACTGGCCAACAAGAGTAAGCCCTTCCGTATTGACCGAACGGGTTAAACCCATCAGTACATAATCCAAGTCTTACATTTCGCGGCTCGCCAGAAAAGTCTGGATATAGCTCATCCAAACACTTCCATGCTTTCCCGTCGGAAGGATGGCAAAGAAACCCCTCTTGTGTTCGGTTCAGAGCATGCCAACGCATGTGTTTTGCCGTGGACAATGAGGCATACAGGCGTTGAAGACGCGGTGTTATAGGGAAGTACCACATTTTCTTCCTGGCCGTCCGGGTTACCTTCCCTCTCCTTTTAACGGTCTTGTAGCGTTCCTCATTACAATGCAGACATTTTGTGACACTCTCGTCTGCAAACTCATTTCTGAACAGCATACATCCTGACACACAACACTCTATCTTCACACAACCCAGCCCCAAGTTTGCCACTTGTTTCTTAGCACGGTACAGGTTTGCAGGCATTCTGTGATTACTAGGCATGGTGGAACCCATCAGACTGACCATCCTATCAAAACAACCTCCAGAAAGATTATAATCTGCCTTTATGCTTAAAGCAGCTAGGGAGGCGGATAACTCAGTGTGACTGTTGCACCCGTCCCACAATGGAGTCTGAGCCGCCGCCAACAAATCATAAAATCTCTTCACCTCCGGATTAGGATCCTCCTCTGCATTGTCAGAGTCCCCATGACCTGCTTGGTCATTATGTTCCAGCATACGCCCGGTGGAGGGTCCAACATGATCCATCACCATTTGTTCTATGTTGTTGTACGTATCCCTGTTTCCTCCAACCTCGTAGTAAGACTGTTGCACGGTTACATCTGACGATCTACGCGGTAACTGCTCACCATGGTTGTACCAGCAGTGGTATGTTTCCATGAACCCTTTCTCAGTTAGGTGGCACATGACATCATCCGCGTATTCAAAACTCATGCATTTGCACCTTGAGCACGGACAACGGATCTTCTGAGTCACTTCAAATCTAGGCGTGTTTGCCGTAGCGAACGGAATGAACTCCAACAGCCCCATCATAAACTCCTCAGTCACTCGCCGATTGCAATCTAGTCGGTTGTACATCCATCGCCGATTTGTCGGTACCTCCATTTACAATATCTAACAAACACGATTTCTGTTACCTTACACGTTTAAATTTTTATTTAACTATCGGTTGTGAATCACTCTATCTCTTTGATGTTACAAATTGGTGGGGCCCTATCCCATTCGGGATGAATATGCAACCATCCGTAACCCATCCCATAATTGTATGTGGTCTATCTTGAGTTGAATGAATGTTCATTTGAAATTTCGGCAGCATTTCGTATTGGTCCCCGAGTACACAAAGATACGTACGGTATGAAACACCACACGCACATATGCACCCTGGGGACAATACGAAACACCATAACCGAAATTTCTAATGCACATTCATTCAACTTCTCAAGATAGACCACATACAACATTGATGGGTTACGCCCTACAGGTTACAAATTCATACCAAACTGTCCAACCGGGACAATTCAAGATCCAACACAACACGCCGTATTGACCGGTTGTTTTGAAACTTGAACGGGAATCTAATGGGTACACACACGACTAAACCCTACATTATTAACGTTGTGTTTCATTTTTTAAGTTCCCTAAGACAGGGAGCCTGCCGAAATTTTGGCAGAGTCTCCCCTGTAAAGTAGACATTTCCCAAATTTACAAATGGCCTGTTACATATAAAAAACTTCCCAGTATAGATAAATAAACATATCATACGCATTGTGTATGATATTCAGAGTTATGAACACCAAATCATGTTATCAATATATAAAATTAATGCCTAATGAGATGTACTCTCTACTAACAAACAACATTACACATGCATCGTAAATCATGTTATCAGCACACAAAACCAGTGCCTAATGAGCTCTGCTCTCCACTAACAAACAACATTACACATGCATAAAAAATCATGTTATCAGCACACAAAATCACTGCCTAATGAGCTCTGCTCTCCACTAACAAACAACAATCAACATACATACACTTCAAAACATACAACACACATAGCCAGAAAGTTAGCGTTATGGGATTACCGTCGAAAGAGAGATAGCGATGGAGACAAAGCTGATGAGAGCCGAACACAGACCACGTGTAAAGTGTGTTGGTCTGCATGACAAAGTTGATGGTTAAAAGTGTTAATCAAAGTTCTCAACATTCAACTAGTTTCCATAATGAGGTTTCTAAAGATGTAATACCTAATAATGTAACAACTTACTAAAAAAGGGAAAACAAAAAAACTGAATCCTAACGCTATTTAGGAAATTATCAATTTCTGTTCACATCAATAGCATATCTTATGTCACACGAAAGAAGCAAATTACATTAATTAAAAGAAACAAGACATTTTATCATGTACAGCAGAATAACTTATCACAAACAACATAATAAGATTTTGTCATTCAACCAATGATTTATGAAGTTCCTCACAAAAAATCTGGTGGAGAGACATATTCTTGGTACTTTCCTGTTACTTTTTGCCTTAAACCTTTAAACCTTTCTAAAACAACCTTTCTTCATTTGATCATACTTGTATTTTAAACTTGGTACTTTCCTGTTAGTTTTTTCCTTAAACCCTTTTTGAGTATCTTTCCATTTAAATATTTGATTGCACTCACTGTTGTTAATAGGGATGTTACACGTTGAGGCATCAAAGTTTTCTAACAAAGTTATCTCCGAGCTGGAAACTGAAAATCTCATGCAACTGATGGAAGAGGAGTTTTTGCTACATGAAATTAGAAAGCTTAAAAGGTGTATTCATCAAGTATATAGGGCTCTTCAGATTGATCCAGATATCAAGTATATGCATGACAAAGGAATCAAGCATGAGGAAATACCAATATCACATATTTTGGACAACATTGATGGCTTGAAAAGTTCTCTTGTGAAAAGCCCAAAGGAGAAGCATTAGCAATCTGTACAGAACTTTGTCCTAGTAACTTCACTTCAACAATATCAATTTGAGAGAGAAAAATTGGAGTCAAAGAAAAAGTCCATGGATCAAGATTTTGAGACCATGAAAGAGCATAATGTAAGGTTACACAAAGAGAAGGTTAAACTTCTAGAGATGAACAAGCAACTAAAGACTAAAGTGGCCAATGGAGAAGAAAAAAAGAACCTCATCTTCAATGCAATTGGAGAAGCATGGAGGAGACATGCAAAGAAAGAGGGTAACAGAAAAAGCAAGAAGAGGTTCTGAACAAATAGAAATGTTGCAGTTTCAGGTGTAAAACATCCAACATATATTGTTGAAATTAGGTGATGTGAAGAACCACAGAGGGAAAAATAGAATGTCTAGACCAACAGGTGTGTTGCTGAGGGATTTCATTCACATTGGGAAGAAAAAGAATAGAAGGTGCAGGAAAGTGTGTGGTTGTGGATGTTCAAGGCCTTCTTCTAACTTTACTTTTTATGGCACTTCTTCTAACTTTAAGATTTTATTTTATTTTTTACAATTTGATCATCTGTTACTAATATGGTTATTGTTCAATTTTAGTCCCCTGTTAACTTCTTAGCATCTTGTAATTGTTATTTTGGTTAAATCTAGAACCCTCGTTTTATGCTTAAATAATCTAACGGATTTGGAATAGGAAATGACTTAAATAATTCAGATTCTGGAAATTTGGTGGGAATTTGATGAGATTGGTGGAAAGTGACGTTAAGATTTTTAAGAAGGGAAATTTGGGTGGAATATGATGTTTGGATTCATGGTTTTGAAGAAAGGGTTTCCTTGAGTTCAATCAGTTCAATTTATGGAAATTTTGAGAAGAAAAATAAAGTTTTTACTATTTTGGGTTAGAGGAAAATCGGTGGGAGGATCTGAGTTTGAATATGACAAATAAAAAGAGACTAGAATATTAAATTTGAGCATGAAATTATTAAGGGACCAAAATCACGGATTAGCTATAATAAAAGGACCAAAAGTACTATAATTAAGACTAAGTTTAACCTTATGATTTATGATTGATTAGTGTTTTTGTTCATTATCTTATGTTTAATTTCTATTGTTGATTTAAGACAGCCAGAAGCATCACCATCAGAGTATGCAAGAGCTAACAAGGAGCTCCGGAAGTTGAGTGATTTAGTGGACCTTATTAATGAATTGAGGGCCAAACAGAAGGTAACAAGTTGATGCAAGCTTTACCTAAATGACAAGTGGTGTTCTAGAATTGTGACATTGCAAGAATAAAAAGGATACAGAGAACAAGAAAGCATTGCTGAATTATGTATTATCCTCAGTTTATGATTTTCAACTAATGGTTTGGGGACGCTGATTATCTTTCTTTCAAATGAACTTCTTTTTACTTAGGGAATCATTAAATTGTGTTCAGCAGAGCTAAAGTTGAAAGTATTTTGTGGCTTGGTTTTTGATTAAAGTCGTTACTTTGTATGGGAGGGGGATTTTATACTGTCTTAATCTATGTGCGTTTATAGCTCAGCTTATTTTTGAGAAATAAAAGTTTTTTTTTGCTAGCTTGTTGAGAGAGCTTCTAAATAATAAACAACCAATTAAAGGAACTTACTAAAAGGGCGTCATAGTAAAAAAAAATTTGACTGAGTTTAATGGCATTGTGTAATCCATATAGCTGACTTCACCTAGTGGGATAAGGTTATTGTTGTCTGTTGATGTTCTATTTTAGATTTAATTTTCATTTTTGTTGTCATCATCTATTTAGTTAAGCATACCTGGTTACCAAACAAGTATTTGATGATGAATTACTACTTGTTTAGATACTTTAATGACTTGATTCATAATGAAAAATAATGGTATCATTTGATCCATTTAGTCAACTCCACCTACTAGGAGGAAGGTTTTGTTTTATTGTTTAAGTTTAAAGAAATAAGAAAGGGAATGAGAAGGTAGGTTTTTTCCCAGGTAAATTATCTAATTTTACCCTTTGACTATCAACAGGAAATTGTTGGCTTGAAGTCACTAATGGCAGAATGTTCTGAGGATAAAGACATGCTTAATATGGCTACAGAGGAAATAAGCCTGGCCATAGAGGAAGAAAGAAGATTGCAAAGTTTGCTTCGGAGTCATTATTTCCTAAGGATGATGCTGATGAAAGGGATTGAATTTTGGAAGTACGAGCAGGTATAGTGTCACTGTTGAAAATGGATGTCTATTATCAATTTTCAAAAACTGTTTTTAGTTTTCTGAAAGGGGTCTTATCTGACATAATGTAGGTATGAGAAGTATGCTCATAAAAAAAGGTTGGAAATTTGAAGTTGTAGATATAGCTCAATCTGATCTTAAAGGCTACAAGGTGCATATTTCATTCATTATTGCAACATCAACCATGTATTGTAACTTTCTGGTTGCACTGTGCCATAATTTCTTTGTTGTAGAATTGAATATCACATCATTTGGACTTTATTTTCTCAGGAAGCTAGTGGAGCAATTGCAGGAACTGGTGTTCTGGGGAAGTTAAAATTTGAGAGTAGAATTCATAGAGTTTAGGTTTTAGCTACCACCTCTCACATCCTATCTTAAACTAAATCTACTTTTAGCAGTTACTGACATTGTTCTTTCAACAGCGAGTTCCTGTGACAGAAAAGTCAGGACGTGTTCACACCAGTGCTGTTTCTGTTGCTCTTTTCTTAGCCTAGTTACCTTTACCAATGGAGTAATAATATACTAATCTCTTACATGTACATGTTTTATAATGAAAACTTATAATAATTTATGGGTATAGGACCAAATTTTAAGAACTTTTGCACCATCCTAAACTATTCCAATTATATTCACAGATGAAGTTATATAGCATGAGAGTTACGGAGGAAGCAAATTAGTTTACCAAATTGAGGTCGTAGGTAATCTTTGCTCTCCACGAGGAAGGTCACGTCGGAGGTCACCGAAGGCTCACGATGAAATCTGAGAAAGTGACAGAGTGTGAGAGATAGTCGTGAAAGAACCAATATGGAAGAAGTAAATAGGGAACTACTTACCGTTCGTCAGAGGTGGTATG
The DNA here is from genome assembly GCA_037962975.1 of Clitoria ternatea. Taxonomy (NCBI): domain Eukaryota; kingdom Viridiplantae; phylum Streptophyta; class Magnoliopsida; order Fabales; family Fabaceae; genus Clitoria; species Clitoria ternatea. The sequence continues at coordinate 72,827,866 of CM075672.1, forward strand.
GGAGGCCGCACGTAGGAACTTGAGAAACACAGAGAGGAAGGTGACGAAGGGGAAACTGAGAGAGAAGTTTAGGGCACAAAGACAGGGAGGGAGATGAGCAGAGACGGGGGGGAGCCAGCGAGAGGGAGGGACACAAAGAGAGGGAAATAACCGGAGATGAAAGTCGGAGGGAGACGGGGGCGAGGGAGATGACCGGAGATGAAAGTCGGAGGGAGACGGGGGCAAAGGAGAGTAGATTGGTTTAGGGCAATGATTGGAACAAAACATTGGGGAAAAGGGATGTCTGAATTAGATTAAAATATTAGCGACGGTAGCCAACCCGTCACTACCTTAATGGAGGGAAGGCCAAAAATCATAGCGACAACCACCACTTCCGTCACTACTCCCCAATACTTAATGGAGCATTAGCGACGGCATACAAACTCCGTCACTAATCTCCTGAATATTAGCCACGGGAGCACAATTCCGTCATTAATCTGGTAAATATTAGCGACGGTGTAACCCTACCGTCGCTAAATTTATGAAAACATGGGACAATAGCGACGACACACTAATTCCGTCATTAATCTCCTGAATATTAGCGACGGCAGAACAGCTCCGTCACTAATCTCCTGTATAGCGACGGGTCTCTGTGGTTATCACCGTCGCTGATTTGTCAGAAGACATAGCGACCGCAGTATCACCGTCGCTATCACTTGGCGCCATATATAACTTGGAGGGAAACCAAAAAAAGGGAGGGAAATAACTTTAGCGACCGTGTCAGGGACGGGGTATGAGTTAGCGACGGTATTAGTGACGGTTATTTGCCAAATTCAGCGACGGCGTAGTGTTGGTCGCTAATATGGTCACTGTTTTCGTTTTCGAAGTCCCTTTTCTTCTGCCCGTCGCTAATGCGGTCACTGATTAGCGACGGTGTTCGGCGGTCGCTACTGGTGTGTAGCTATTAGTCATTTTTCTAGTAGTGTTTCTTATATATTTTAACACATTCATTCAATGCATCATACAACTACAACATCATAGTCTATACACATGTCATCATACCATACTCATCCTACATTTCATCACACATACTCATCACGTATAATTAACACATATTCATGCACATAGCAGTCATGAAACACAATATTTATCATACAAGTATCATACAACAATCATTGTACATATCATGAAAGGATCATACATACAGGTATACTCATAGATATCTCTTTATAAGCGTTTTAATCTTGGTTTCTTACTTGTATCTTATTTGACTATTTATCTTGATTTATTTAAGATGTCTAATTTCCCTTCATTGTTTCTTACTTACTGCTATTGGTTTTATCCTTGATTTAATCGTATGTCGTTTAAGCCGGTGCTTAGGTCCTGTTGACATTGGTGTTTCTACATTTGTTAAACTTCTTTAGCGTATATTTTATTATCCTATTATCAATTTCTTTTCTTTAATAACTCCTAATATTTGTAATATATATACTTGACTCATTCTTTTGTACGTTGTTAAGTCACTCGTCTCTTTATCTATTTTAATCATGTGTGATTACTTCTTTATTTCCTGCGTTACGAAATGGGTTACTAATCTTTTATATATGTAATTAGTACTATCCTTTCTAAATTTCTAGTTACTAGCTTTTGTACTTTTTCTTTGCTCCCATTAGCTCTAATTATATTAACAGATTGGTTTCCTTAGTTGTATTCTTTTAGTCAATTAGAGTATATTTTCTTTATGACATTAAATTATTGCCTAGAAATCTAGAATCCACTCCAATATTATAAACTTAGTTAAATATTATTTAGCCACTAAAATTACTAGTTAATCTATAAGTCATCCTACTTCTTTTTATTACTAGTTCAATGTTTAAATTCTAAAATCCTTTCTATATCTTTTACCTTTTTTAGCGACTAATGTTCTAAAGCTTAACCGTTTATTTTGTATATGGCATGTCCTCAAATCATTCTTACTTAGTTAATTACATATGTCATGCATCATATAAATATCTCCTAAGTTTCTTGTGACTTGTTTTATTGACCACTGGAATTTTTAACTCCTAACACCTGTTTCTTAACTTGGACTCCTAATGATTTTATTTATTTCATTTAGGCACCTTTTTCTTAATTTATTAAAGTCCTCTTTCTATGATTATAAAATTTCTTCTTATTTCTTTCCTTTTTCTATTTAGCATACTTAGCCTATTACAATGTTTAAACTCAAAATTCATTCCCTAGTAAAATCTTGTTTCAAATTAGCTCTACTTCATTAAGTTCCTAAGGTCCTTTTCATGTTTCTCCTCAATTGGTCACTAAGTTAGTCACTAAAATTGGTTGCTAAAATTCTTAAATTCTAATGCTCATCTTATTATGCTTCAAAGATTCCTTTTTATCTCATTTTCTTTTCCTTAGCTAAAAATTTGTTCAGACCCAAATTCTTTTTACTTATTAATAAAACTTTCTCAAATAATCTTATTTTACTTAATTGTCACTTTTCCAACATCAATTTATTTATTTGGTAAATTCTTAGAAAAATTTATAATAACTTAAAACTGTGCTATTTTTAAAATTTGGTAAAATAAAATGTCGTAACCCTTCGGTTGGTAACTTTCCACGAAACACGCGATCTCTTCAAACATCTCCGACGATACGTAACGATAACTTAATTTCCTAAGGCGGGGCTTACCGAGATAAAATAACCATGAACTGCACCAGATCACAAAAATTTTAATTTAAATAATACAACCATATCGAATAAAATTGAGCCCGCCTAAATACTAAGATTTTTAAGTTTCTCGTACAACTCCGATCATGATAAAATCCTCCCGAGCACATAAATGTCGAGTTACACCAATTAAATTTATAAAATCCCCATTAATTTAAAAATGTAATAATTTTAACCGTTGGTTACGAAAATCTTCGCGGTTTAAAATCTAACCGTCGGATCACGACGAAATTTAAAACGGAGGTCCCCGAATATGCAAGCAATATTATAGAACAATCAAAAATACAATCCAATGAGGAAAAGACCCCCTTACCACATGGAACAGCTGCTGCCCGAAGGAAGGAAAATGATCCGCTCGCCAAAAATTTGTCGGGTACTCTGAAACGTCCACCGATCATCGTCGATTGTCCTTACGTTGCTAAAAACGTGACATGCAAAAATTTTAAGAATTTTGGAAGCCATGGACAGTCACCATGTGTTTGAATATGATTACAGGTTCAAGGATTTTGATAATGACAAAGGAATTTTGAAGAATATCTTGTAAAAACAAGATTCAGCATCAGACCTGCAAAAACAGTGTAGCTAATCGATTAGAGAGATAGAGCTAATCGATTAAATAGCTTTTGTTGAACAGCTAATTGGTTACACCCACAGGGCTAATCGATTACAGAGCTTCTGACTTGTAACTAATCGATTACACCAGTATGCTAATCGATTACCAATATCAAAAATTGGATCAAATGTATTAGGCATATATGCTAATCGATTACAGGACTTCAGCCAATCGATTACCAAGCCACTGAAACGACACTAATTGATTACATGGGTGTGCTAATCGATTACCAAGATCAAGAATTGAATTAAATGCATCAGGGGCTATGGCTAATCGATTACTGGGCAAGATCTAATCGATTACCAGAGTTCTGACTTTAAGCTAATCGATTAGATGGTGAATACTAATCGATTACAGCACGAACTGAACTGAAAAATTCAAAGTGTAATCGATTACAGCTCGAGGCGTAATCGATTGCGATAGTGGGAAAACACATTTTAGTGGGAAACCAGCTTATTTTTTCACCATTTCTCAGATGCCCACTACATGCAACGGCTAGGAAGATCTTGGCACTCCCTCTAGCTCTATAAATGGGTTTCCAAACTCAAGCACAAAGAAGAGAACAACAAGGAACAAAAGGAAATCAATTCTACAATCATTCTTAGTGCTTAGTGAATTTTTACTCTTGTATATTCTGAGATTTCATTTGTATATCCTCTCTTGTTGAGAGTTAGAATTTGTGTGAGCTATCACTTGCTTATCCACTCTTTTGAGAGAGTATTTTTGCTTGTAAACACAAACATCAAACACCAAAGTTCACTCTAGGTTGAGTGGTTACAAAGGTTGGGGTTCAACCTTTGGGATATTGTGAGACTGAGAGATTGGGTAAGTTGCCCTTGTACTTATGAGGATTGGGTTCTTGAGTGTGGGACACTAGGAAGCCGCAATTACTCAAAGTTGTTTCTCTAATCTACAATAGTGGAAATCCTCTAAGTGGGTTGCTTAGAGGCGAGACGTACACCGGGTTGGTGGAACTCGTTAAATCGGTTTGCAATCTCTTCTCCCTTACTCTTTTACTTTCATATATTGCTCTTGATTGATTTGTGTTGGTTGATTGTGGTTTGCATATTTTAGCTTGCTTGATTTGGTCAATATTGGATATTGCACACCAAGTGTTTGATAATTTGTCTAAGCTATTTAAACCTTGTTGTGCATTGCATATCTCCTTAATCTAAACTTATTTTGCATAATCTTATAAACTTGTGATAAAAGAATCAAGTTTAAGGACATTCCAAGCAAAGTTTTAAAAACTCAATTCACCCCCCCCCCCCTCTTGAGTATTGAGGCCACTTGAATAACAAGTAGTATCATAGCTTGACTCTTGGTAGATCAAGCTTAACAGCTTCAAGAGATAAGATGGCCTCAAGTTCTCTAAACCTTTTTCCCGAGGGTGGTGCCACAAATAGATCTCCCGCTTTCAATGGGGAAGGTTATGCTTTTTGGAAGGAAAGAATGAAAATCTTTATTCAATCCATTGATCTAAGGGTTTGGAATGCCATTGAAAATGGTCCTTTTACACCCATGCATACTATCAATGGTAAAAACATTGAAAAACCCATGGATGAATGGACTAGTGATGAAGAGAAGAAAGTACAATATAACTATAAGGCTAAAAACCTCATCACTCTTGCATTAGGACCGGATGAATTCTTTAGAGTAATGACTTATCAAACAGCTAAGGAAATGTAGGATACTTTACAAGTAACCCATGAAGGTACTAGTGATGTAAAAGACTCCAAAATTAGTACCTTAACTAGTCAATATGAGAGTTTTAGGATAAACTCCGGAGAAACCATTGTAGAAATGCAAAAGAGATTCACACTCATAATAAATCACCTTATTATTCTTGGAAAAGTATATACTAACAAAGAGCTTGTGCATAAAGTTTTAAAAAGTCTTAACAGGGAATGGCAATCGCTCGTCACCGCCATCAAACAATCCCCAAGCATTAATGAGATGTCCCTTGCCACACTCTTTGGAAAGCTACAAGAACAAGAGCAAGAATTAAAGGATTTAAAACAAGTAGAGGAAAAAGAGAAAACCTCCAAGAAGAAAGTCCTAGCTCTCAAGGCCACCTCCACACATGAAGAAGAATCTTGTAGTGACCTTGATGATGAGGAGGAGTTTGGATTGTTTGTGAAGAAATTCGAAAAGTTCATAAAAAACAAACGATTCCAAAAGAACTTCAAACCTCAAGGTAAGAGACCTATTCCCAATGAATCATCTTCTTCACCTAATTGTTTCGAATGTGGCAAGGAAGAGCACTTCAAGGCGGATTGCCCAAATCTTAAGAAGAAAGGCAAGGAGAAAAGAGGAAGAAGAAGAGCTTACATCACGTGGGATGAAAATGATGTAAGTACCTCCAATGAGTCCGATTATGAAGAAGCAAAACTTTGCTTAATGACAAAACATCAAGAAGAAAAAGATAATGAGGTAAGTCTTCTTGATAAAAATGAATTACTAGAAGCATTTGAAGAATTGTATGATAAATTTGTTAAGCTCTCTAGTAAGTATAAATTATCTAGAAAGACCATTGACACTCTTGAGAGGGATCTTATAGAAGTGTGTAAAGAGAATAAATGCCTGAAAGATGAATTAGAAAATGTTCAAGTATGCTCTAGGACCAAACCATGTGAGTTTGTAGAGAAGTGTGATATTCTTGAAACCAAGGTTGTAGACTTAAATAGGACACTAGAAAAGTTCACTAATGGTAGAGATAATTTAAATATATTACTTGGAAACCAAAGATGCATGTTTGATAAAACCGGTTTAGGATACAACTCTACCAAGAAAGAAAAACACTATAAAAATTTTTTTGTGCCACCTATGAAATTATCTTCACCTTTTATAAAATGCAATCATTGTGGTTTCAAAGGTCATAGCTCATCAAATTGCAATGTTAGAAAATTAGGGCCAAAGGTCATAAGAAAGGTGTGGGTTCCCAAAGGAACATTACCATAAGCTAATCTTAAAGGACCCGATATAAAATGGGTACCTAGTTCTCTAAACTAATCTTGTTTTGTAGGTATACTTCAAGGCAAGCAACACCCATTGGTATTTGGATAGTGGGTGTTCAAAGCATATGACGGGAGACATAAGCAAGTTCACTTCCTTCACTCCCAAAAGGAAAGGAAGCGTCACCTACGGAGATAACACCAAAGGAAGAATTCTAGGCATTGGAAACATTGGTAAGAATTCCTCTACTTCTATTAGTGATGTGTTGTATGTTGAAGGCCTAAAACACAATTTACTTAGCATAAGTCAATTATGTGACAAAGGATATAGAGTTTTGTTTGAATCAAATTGTTGTATAATTGAGCATAAGATTAACAAGGAAATCAAGTTTGTAGGTCAAAGAATTGATAATATTTACATGATTGATATGGATAGTTTGTCCTCAAATGATGTGCTATGCTTCATGACTAGAGAGGATGAAACTTGGTTGTGGTATAGAAGAATAGCTCATATACATGTAGACCATTTGAATAAACTTGTTTCTAAGGAATTAGTAATTGGTTTACCAAAGCTTAAATTTGAAAACAAATTTTGTGATGCATGTCAAAAGGGAAAACAAGTAAAGGCATCCTTTCAAACTAAAAATATTGTTTCCACACAAAGGCCTTTGCAACTTTTGCACATGGATCTATTTGGACCTTCCAAAATCAAGAGCTTTGGTGGTAATTACTATGGTCTAGTAATTGTAGATGACTATTCTAGATATACATGGACCTTATTTCTTTCTTATAAGAATGAAGCATATCATGCATTTAAGAAACTTGCTAAGATTATCTAAAATGAGCAAAATTCTAAAATTGCATCCATTAGAACCGATCATGGGGGAGAATTTGAAAATTAATCTTTTGACAGGTTTTGAGAAAAACATGGTATCATTCATAATTTTTCAGCTCCTAGAACTCCACAACAAAATGGAGTAGTTGAAAGGAAAAATAGATCCTTAGTGGAGCTTGCAAGAACCATGCTAAATGAAAATAACATTGCAAAACATTTTTAGGCCGATGCGGTAAATACCGCTTGTCATGTTATGAATAGATGTTTAATAAGGCCTATTCTAAAGAAAACCCCCTATGAACTTTACAAGGGAAGAAAACCCAACATTTCATATTTTCATATTTTTGGATGTAAATGCTTTGTGCTCAATAATGGAAAGGATAATCTAGGAAAATTTAATGCTAAAGCTGATGAGGCAATCTTCCTAGGATATTCACAATCTAGTAAATCTTATCGAATCTTTAACAAACAACCAAACACTATTGAGGAGTCCATTCATGTCAAATTTGATGAAAATAGCCATAACTCCCCGAGAAAGGAAGATGTTGATGACATTGTAGGTACTCTTCAAGATTTAACCTTGAATGACAAGGAAGAAGAGAACAAAGACAAAGATGCAACACAACATGAGGAACCACAACAATGGATCACTTTGAAGGACCATCCCTTAGATAAAGTCATAGGTGAAATGACTAAAGGTGTAAGTACTCGAAACGCCATTAGGAATACATGTAATCAGTTAGCCTTTGTATCACAAATAAAACCCAAATGCATTGATGAGGCTATTATTGATGAACATTGGATGTTGGCCATGCAAGAAGAATTGAATCAATTTGAAAGAAATGAAGTTTAGGAATTAGTGCCAAGACCCAATGATCACCAAATAATAGGAACAAAATGGGTGTTTAGGAATAAATTAGATGAAAATGGTATAATTACAAGGAACAAAGCTAGGCTAGTAGCTAAGGGTTACAATTAAGAAGAAGGCATTGATTATGAAGAGACGTATGCTCCCGTAGCTAGGCTAGAAGCCATTAGATTATTATTAGCCTTTGCATGTTGTAAGGACTTTAAATTGTACCAAATGGATGTCAAGAGTGCTTTCTTGAATGGTTATATTCAAGAGGAAGTGTATGTTGATCAACCTCTAGGTTTTGAAAACTACCAATTTCCAAAACATGTTTTCAAACTAAAGAAAGCCTTGTATGGCTTAAAACAAGCTCCAAGAGCTTGGTATGAAAGATTGAGCAAATTTCTTTTAGAAAACAACTTTGAAAGAGGAAAGGTTGACACAACATTATTCATAAAGCACAAAAAGAATGACATACTATTGGTGCAAGTATATATTGATGATATAATCTTTGGTGCTACTAATGAGTCAATATGCAAAGAGTTTGCTAAGTTAATGCAGGAAGAATTTGAGATGTCCATGATGGGGGAACTTACTTTCTTCCTTGGACTACAAATCAAGCAAACTAATGAAGGCACATTCATTAGTCAATCAAAGTACTGCAAAGAATTGCTTAGGAAATTCAACATGGACAAGGCAAATAACATTGCCACACCTATGGGCACTTCATGCTATTTGGACAAGGATGAGAAGGGTAAGGATGTTAAACTTACAAAATATAGAGGTATAATCGGATCCTTACTTTACTTAACCACAAGTAGGCCGGACATCATGTTTGTTGTTTGTATGTGTGCAAGATACCAAACATGTCCAAAAGAATCACACCTAACTGCTGTAAAAAGAATAATGAAATATCTTGTTGGAACTCCAAATGTCAATTTATGGTACCCCAAAGGGGTTGAATGCACATTAGTTGGATATTCGGATTCGGATTTTGCAGGATATAAACTAGATAGGAAAAGCACTAGTGGAACATGTCACTTACTTGGTAGTTCTCTTATTTCTTGGCATAGCAAGAAACAAGTAAGTGTTGCACTATCCACAGCTGAGGCAGAATATGTTGTAGCTGGTAGTTGTTGTGCTCAAATCCTTTAGATGAGACAACAACTTCTAGATTTTGGTGTTATGTTAGACCATGTGCCTCTCAAATGTGATAACACAAGTGCTATAAATATTTCAAAGAATCCTGTAATGCATTCAAGAACCAAACATATTGAGATTCGACATCATTTCATTAGAGATCATGTATTAAAGGGTGATTGTGTGCTTGAACATGTTGAAACTTCCAAGCAATTAGCGGATATATTCACCAAACCTCTAGCAAAAGATCAATTCATACATATTAGGAGAGAATTAGGAATCCTTGATATAACCAATTGTGTTTGAATAAATAGATGATTTTGATAATTCCTTGATTCTTATTATGTTTCATTAAGTTCGAAATGTTCTAAGGAATAACTTAATAGATTTCCAGCCTTCTGAAACAAAATCTGCAAAATCTGGGCGTTTTTAAGCAAAACAATCGATTACAAAGATTGACATAATCGATTAGTAAGCTTCTGGTTCTTAGCTAATCGATTATTCCTTGACATCTAATCGATTACCAAGCTTCTATTTTCTGCCTAATCGATTACCCCTTGGTCCATAATTGATTGCAAAGCCTCTGTTTCAGGTCCAAAATGTTTCAACTTTCCTCTAATCGATTACCAACCTCCCTTAATCGATTAGGACAATTTTGTTTCTCAACCTAATCGATTACCCATCTTCCCTAATCGATTACCCACTGTACGAAATGATTCAAATTCCTCAGAAATAGTAAACTAATTGGTTACCTATGCCTCATAATCGATTAGCATCGAGTCTGTGACAGTCAATTGCTGTTTTCCGAGGCTGCTCGTTTTCTTCTCCAAATTAAACTCACATTAAACCACTTTATCTCCTTTCTAAACCTACCTTTTCCCTATAAATTCACCCCCCTCACCTTCTCCTCTCACACTACCTCTTCCACTCCCTCAAGCTTCAAAAGCTCTCACTCTCTTCTCATCTTCTTTACCTTTCTCCACCACCATGTCTTCCTCACACACTGTCAAAAGGGCAAGGTCCTCCATGGCCCAAGCCAACAACCCTTTAGACTTCTCTAGGTTTTTCTCCTCTCCTAGAGACCTTTAAAATTTCATTAAAAACTTTTCTGAGAAGGCCATAATCTCTCCCCACTTCATTAATGAGGAAACCTTCAACCACCCAAGCTTCACCTTCACCCAAAACCTCCACCACTATGAGATTTTGCCTTTCCTCACCCTCAAGGAGGAGTTGTACTATCCTGAACTTGTTAGAGTCTTCTATTGCAACCTAAGGTTGGTTGATGGGTTGTTTGAGTCCAAGGTCAAGAACGTGATCATAAGACTCACCAATGCTCAATTTGTAGAAATCTCTCTTCTTCCGCTAAATGATGCTGAGTTTGCTAGAGGAGATCCTGAGGATGAATGGGCCTTCAATCCCATTGTTTCACGCCAGTCGCTATGGAAGGCTAACCTCCCAAGGAGCAACCACAAGTTAGTAGGTCACCTTACCATGAACAACTGTCTCTTTCACTTTTTCCTGGTGAAAATTTTGCTTCCTCACGGTGGGAATTATGCGTTGGTAGAGGAGGACGATGTTCTCCTAATGTGGGCAATGCAAAATCAGAAGGACATTAATTGGGTTCAAATGATCAAACTGCATATGCTCCAAGCCAAACATCAACAAAAGCTCCCATATGCAATCTTACTTACCAAACTTCTCAAAGCTGTAAGAGTTGATTTGGCTGGTGAGTTATCTGAAAAAGTGCCTCCCAAGGCTTGCATTGGCACTCATCACCTCACAAAAATGGGCATCATTTTTCTCCATGGAGCTTGGTACTCAAGGATAGAAGGTATTAATGCCAACATTCCTTTTGAAGCCCCTGCTGATGAGCCAGTCCCTCCTCCTTCTGCAACACAAGCTGCACTAGAAGCCCCCACTGATCCATTCGCATCTCTCTACGCTCACCTTGACTGCCGCTTCAACCGTATTGAGAACTCTCTTCAAGAGTTTTCAATGACTGAGCAGCATCACTTTGAGATGATGCAACAGCGCTATGATGAGTTACCTCACCAAATCTCCGAGCTTCACTTTTTCAATCGGGATAACTAAATCCATTTTTCATGTTTTGGTTAATGTGTTTTGCATTTTTCTCAATCATGCATAAGTTATTAATTCTGCAACATTTCCATTGATGTACTTTCCCTTTTGAATTGAATAAAGATTTATCTTTCATTATATGTCTCTATTTGCTTTATTATTTTTGATGATTCCAAAGGGGGAGAAAAAGTAATTGTTCATCCAAATTATTGTTCAATCTGATATTGGCTGCTAAAATAAATTACTAAATGATTAAATATCTCTAAAGTGGTTTATTATCTCTAAAAGGCATAGATTCCTTAAGATAGGGGAAGACTTGATAATGTTTAAGAGATAAGAGATAATGCAAATTTGAAATAGATAAGAGATAAGGACTTAAAAGATAACATTTAAGAGATAATGTAAAATCTGAAAATCTGTTTAAAAGATAAGAGATAATGCATAATTCAAAAGATATGGTTTTTGCAGATAAATACTTAATTAGAGATAAGCTTATTGTTTAAACTAACAACCCTCAAGAGATGAACATGGTTGTCATCATCAAAAAGGGGAAGAATGTGTTTGAATATGATTACAGGTTTAAGGATTTTGATAATGACAAAGGAATTTTGAAGAATATCTTGTAAAAACAAGATTCAGCATCAGACCTGCAAAAATAGCGTAGCTAATCGGTTAGAGACACAGAGCTAATCGATTAAATAGCTTCTGTTGAATAGCTAATCGGTTACACCCACAGGGCTAATCGATTATAGAGCTTCTGACTTGTAACTAATCGATTACACCAGTATGCTAATCGATTACCAACATCAAAAATTGGATCAAATGTATCAGGCATATATGCTAATCGATTACAGGACTTCAGCCAATCGATTACCAAGCCATTGAAACGACACTAATTGATTACATGGGTGTGATAATCGATTACCAAGATCAAGAATTGAATTAAATGCATCAGGTGCTATGGCTAATCGATTACTGGGCAAGATCTAATCGATTACCAGAGTTTTGACTTTAAGCTAATCGATTAGATGGTGAATACTAATCGATTACAGCATGAACTGAACTGAAAAATTCAAAGTGTAATCGATTACAGCTCAAGGCGTAATCGATTACGATAGTGGGAAAACACATTTTAGTGGAAAACCAGCTCATTTTTTCACCATTTCTCAGATGCCCACTACATGCAACGGCTAGGAAGATCTTGGTACTCCCTCTAGCTCTATAAATGGGTTTCTAAACTCAAGCACAAAGAAGAGAACAACAAGGAACAAAAGGAAATCAATTCTACAATCATTCTTGGTGCTTAGTGAATTTTTACTCTTGTATATTCTGAGATTTCATTTATATATCCTCTCTTGTTGAGAGTTAGAATTTGTGTGAGCTATCACTTGCTTATCCACTCTTTTGAGAGAGTATTTTTGCTTATAAACACAAACATCAAACACCAAATTTCACTCTAGGTTGAGTGGTTAAAAAGGTTGGGGTTCAACCTTTGGGATATTGTGAGACTGAGAGATTGGGTAAGTTACCCTTGTACTTATATGGATTGGGTTCTTGAGTGTGGGAACTAGGAAGCCGCAATTACTCAAAGTTGTTTCTCTAATCTACAATTATGGAAATCCTCTAAGTGGGTTGCTTAGAGGTGAGATGTACACCGGGTAGGTGGAACTCGTTAAATCGGTTTGCAATCTCTTCTCCCTTACTCTTTTACTTTCATATATTGCTCTTGATTGATTTGTGTTGGTTGATTGTGGTTTGCATATTTTAGCTTGCTTGATTTGGTCAATATTGGTTATTGCACACCAAGTGTTTGATAATTTGTCTAAGCTATTTAAACCTTGTTGTGCATTGTATATCTCCTTAAACTAAACTTATTTTGCATAATCTTATAAACTTGTGATAAAAGAATCAAGTTTAAGGACATTCCAAGCAATGTTTTAAAAACTCAATTCACCCCTCCTCTTGAGTATTGAGGCCACTTGAATAACACACCAAACAACAAGAGTTTTACCAAGAAAAGTGGAAGATTTCACCTTTTTAAAGTGCTAATAACCCTCAAGTCCTTCGTTGTTTAGGTGCTAATTCCTACCGGTGATTTTAAGGAGTCTAAGATCAAGCATGCAACCCCCCCAAGAGCAGCCATGGTACATAATTTTTGAGTCCCAAAAACAGAAAAAGAATGATGAATCAATAAGCATGCATGGCTGTAGAAATAATTAGAAGGAAATAAGTGATCATAAACCAAAGGTTCCAAGTGCAAAGGCCTTACCTTTTGGGCCAAGGAAGTCACGGTTAAGGAGGGATGAATAAAGGGGTATGAATGTTGGATTCTTGGCTCTTGGATGATAAGAAAATAAAGAACTTCTTGCTGCCTAGGAGGAGTTCACACGCTAGCCAAGAAGGAGAGAAAGTGATCAAGATAATGTGTGTTGGTTTAGAGAAAGGATGATGGTGGTGGTGTAGCTATGAGGGAGGAGAGGTGTGGTGGATGGTTTGGGTGGTTTAAGGTGGCTAGAAAAGAGTGTAATAGCTATTGGAATTTTTTAGAAAAGAAAGGGGGAGAAGAGGTTATGGTTGCCGTGAGAAAAGACAAGAGTTAGTGGGCAAAATGGTCATGGTTTGATCATAAGCTAACATATAACATAATGGGATGCTGTATAATGGCATGGCATATAATGAAAGAAAAAGAGACATATTGAATAAGATGGCAACGTGAATGTTTAGATGGAATAAGGCACATTGTGATAATTTTTCTTTTTTAGGCATATGATATGATGGCATGGTAGTATGTCATGGTATGGATGCATGTCATGGTGACAACTTATTAAGCAAGTTATAAATCCTTACAAGAGAAGGAGTTAGGGAGAGAAGGGCAGGTGGTAGACTTGCTGAACAAGGGTGAGGCTGAGTGAGACAAGTGGCCATTGGTGTTGCAAGCTTATTGGCTCATGTTGCATGAAGGCTGAGGTGTCAAGGTTCTGGGCATCACTTTGTTTGGGCTTTTAAGGGTTGATTCATGCTGAATTAGGAAAAGGGCCCAACATAAGAATTGTAGGCCTTTTTTGTATCTTTAAATTGATATATAGCACAACAATTTTCATTAAGAAATGAGAGAGTTATGACCCAAATACAAAAGTAGTGCAGAGCTATGACGAGATTATTGTTTCTTGCAAAGATTAATTTTCTGGGAAAAATTGTTGAAGAATTTGACTTCATACCCTTCATTAAAGTTGTAGTAAATTGAGTTAAAAAAATTTTGGCAAAAGAATCGTTCAATTTCATGGTCATACGAATAAGAAACGTGAAAAATACTAAACATAGTGCAAACTGCCACTAGGAAAACGTGAATCAGTATGGTATTTTAAATTTTGGGATTTATGGAGCAAGATTTAGTTTTTAAGCCCTTTATAAAGTTTGTAGATCTTCTTTTTCTCTTTAATTTGATATATCATTTGTGACAATCCAAGATCGATAACCTGGGATATACCTGATTTACGAAAGGGTGCTCTAGAAGCTTCCTGGATCAGCTATGGCTTCGAAAATAAATTCACCATTAATTATTCTTTGAGAATTGGGTTTCATGAGCTTCATGAACATTGTATAGGTCTATGATACGGATCCATATCAAAAAGAATAGAGTGATTCAAGCACCGGATGAAGGAGATATGCAAATTTTAATGAAGGCTACCAATATGATGATGAAACAGCTAAAGGGTTGCAAATATCTATTAAACTATACCAATATAGAAGGAGTTAGCCTTTGATGTCTTCATGAAAAACATAGATAAGTTTGTTATGGAGATTTTGACACTAAGTTTGTATGAATTGAAGGTTGTATAAGAGAGTTATGATTTTTTCTGAACCATGTATAGGGGAAAATGTTCAAACGGTGGAATTTTGAGACGAATATGCTAAATCTTTGATTTTAGGGGTTGACAAAGGAAAAGTCGGAGCTCGGGGCTAGAAATAGAGATTGAAGATTTTTTCAAAATGAAGAGATTAAGACCAAAATCGTTCAATTCCAAGATCGTATGTCAAAGTTGGGTCCAAAACACCGAAGGTATTTGGGTCGAGTTTGAAAACAAATTATGAAGAAGCTGATTTATGGAAAAACAAGGGTGATAAAGTCCGAATCAAACTTTGGTCCCTTTAGGAAAAGTTTCTAAAATGTCAAAACGAGTCACTAGAGACTAATCGTGCCACCATCTGATATCTCGAGGCATATGAATAGTCAAATATATGAGACATTAAGGGTTCTGATTAAGTCAGTCAGGCTAAGTCAGAATCCCTTAATCCTTTAGGAAATGATCATTACAGGACTAGTTTCCCTACTAGATCACTAGTCTCGGGCCGAACGGTCATAGTCTGACCTCAGGCTGGGTCCCATAGTTCAAATTCGAGGAACCGAGTGATATTTTATTATTAAATATAATTATCAAATAAATAAACAATTTAAAATATAATTTCTAAATAAATTATTATAATTATTTATCTATTAAGTATGGTTGATAGGAAATAATTATCAACTGATATAATTATAAATTAATTAGTACCCAAAATAATCGTCGTTAACGTATTATTTTTAATTAAATAGTATTGTCAAATGTTATTTATTATTTTCTTATTTTTTCTCCTCTCACTCGTTATATTCTCTCGGTATTCTTATATTTCATGTTAAGCTCCGCTTATCCCTATTGTTCTCATTCTAAATTGTTCAGGGAACAGGTAGAAGTCTCAAGCTTCTTACTGAAAGCTTAACAGAGTATCTTAAGAGTCCTGAGGGTCTGGTTTCCTATTCTCAAAAATCAGGGTTATTACAAATGACATTGAGCAAGAGTTAATGGTAATCTTAGAAATAATTATGATAGTTGGACTTGAATATTTGATGACATTGAATGATAAGTTACCATTTGTGCATTGCTTACAAGAATGATGAACTTGGTCGAGAATTGATGAAGGTATAGGCATTTTGACTTGTTTTGATAATTGTAGTGGTATGAGGCTATAAGTAATTGAAATTGGAGACTTTGGTTTAGAGAGAAAGATGGCTAATTAAGCCAGCTTGATAGGTGATTTTGAGTTCCAGTGGATTTAGAGTCATCGGAAGGTATCAATAGAACCCTAGGCATATTTAGAAGTTGTATGTGCAAAGAGATTGCCAATTGAATGACATTTAATATGTCTTTGGTAATGAAGTAGTTTGAAATGGAACCAATTATATTTTTCTACATAACTCTGCAATTTAGAGGAATTATTGAGCATAGACTACACTTGCAAGTCCAAAATGAGTCATAGATAGTGCCCATAAAGTTTCATAGCAATCAGAGTTGAAATGGGCAAGTTAGAGGGTTCAAAAGTTGGCTTGGAGGCTAAAATCTGCATAATTCTACATTCTGGTTTGTTGGTAATCGATTACGTAATCGATTACCAGAGAGAAAATCCTGAAATCCTGCACAAGTTGCTCTTGGGTAATCAATTACAACAATCAATTACAACTCTTCTATAATTGATTACCAGAGCAAAAATAAAGAGTTTCCAGTTGTTCTCAGTCACATACCGCTTAGGTTCCTAATGTTTATTATTAGGGACATGCCCAACGCGAAAAAAATTCCTTGATTCTATTAGACCCTGAGGTAAATTCTAGAAATTTAGGTGGGAACGTCATATATTATATGGTGGACTTCATCCACCTGTGACCACGATAGACTCTTAAAATGACCTGTTGTAATAGGTTAATTTGTCTTTTGTTTTCAGAAAATATATCTATATTTTTCTTAGAATATAAAAACTAATTTAAACATGTTTAAACTAATCCCAACTAATCTATATATAATATAAAACACAGTTTTTATCAAGTCAACTCTAACAGGTGTCACTCTCTGGTGCACCCATTTTCCCTCTGATGATGCATGATTTATCCTTAATTCTTCACTTTAAATGTGTATAATTTGTCATCACTTATTGTGTAATATATTACATTTTAATACATTTTCATCATATGAGCTTTATTTAATATTTGATTTTAAAATGAATTAAGGGTTAATTTTTAATAAATGTTCTCTTGTTTACTTGGGTATTTTATTTTGCAGAAATTAATAAAATTAAGGAACAAGTACAAAGATAATCCAAGGGTCAATAACAAGAGAAAAACGACCATCAAATGATAAAGAAACAAGAAGAACAAGCCCCAAAGTTTACATGGTGAAAAAAAAAACAACAAAAGCATGAAAATTGGCTATTAGTGTGCTATCTATTAGTGCGGTTGTAACAGGAACCGCACTAATAGGGTGTGAATCGATTCACACATAAAAATTGCTCCAGGAATCGATTCCCAAGCCCATGAATCGATTCCCATCTAAATGAATCGATTCTTAGCTGATTTCCATGCCATGAATCGATTCCCAAGCCCATGAATCGATTCCCAAGGCTAGGAATCGATTCCCCTTATCATGAATCGATTCATGTGTTGTATTTTATGCAAAAATGAACTGGAGGAATCGATTCATCAATCAAATCATGCATCGAATCATTAGAAACAACAAAAACGCAACTTGGAGACAGCTGGAACAGCTGGAAATCATCTGCACCGAAAGTTTCCACTTGCAACACGTTTTCCTTAGATGGCTTCCTACTTTCCATTGCCTATAAAAGGAGAAGAAACTGAAGCATTCAAACATCAATAACTTACTTCACACTTCTCTCTTAGTTCCTTTTCCTTTCTTTTTTTTAAGCATCAGAGAAAGGCTTCTGGAGGAGTTCTTCCATTCCGGGTTCGGTCTTTCTTATTTTTAGTTTATTTTAATTATGGAGGGCTAAAACCCCTAGATTGATTTTCTTGAAAAATATTGTAATATAATTTTGAGGTTCTTGTTTTTAATATAGTATGCTTTTATTATTGTTTATTTCTTCATAATCTTACTCTGCTTATTTAATTCCATTCTGTTTAATTAAATTTGTATGCTTAATTAGTTTAATTATTCAAATGAAATAAAATAAGATTTTAAATTAACATGGATTAAGAAAATATTCATGCTTAATGAATATTTTCATAATCACTTTTAATAATTATGGTTTGCTTAATCCCATAATTTGAGAATAGATTATGTATGTAAGCGATGTTCTTACATATGCTCAATAATTCCTAGATTTTACGATCTTGACTCCTTTTGCTTAATTAGGATGCTTGATTAAAATATTCATTTGTAAATGAAAGTAAAGGAATTATGAATTGAAAAAGACGCTTAGTTGATTAATTCAAATTGAGCTAAGAAATCAACAATAATGAAAGTATACAAATTATCTTTAGTGAACCAAGGATAAATTTATTTACAATACTCCAAGAAAATCAATCGCTTGTTATTTATTGTTTTAAATCCTATATTTACTTTGTTTTAATTTTAATTGTCACAACAAAATCAATCAAAACCCCCCAATTGTATATATATAAAAAAATTCTTTTGTTTGTTTATTGTATTCCTTTTGTATGATTTAGAATTCTTATGATTTATTGCTCATGATCATCAAATATCTTGTTGTATGCTATGTATGACTAGAAGAACTTTTGAGCATTTATATTCATTTGATCCTGAAATTGATAGAACTTTTCATAGATTAATTAGAGAAGCTAGATTTAATAATAATTTTGTTGATATTGATAGTGATAGTATCTCATCTGAATCTGCTGAAAGTACTACTGCTAGTTTTTCTGATATGGCTGAACCCCGTGAAAGAACTCTTAGAGAACTAGCTGCACCTGAATTCACATACGAAAGTTTATGTATCCAATATCCTGAAGAGGATATCCTTTTTATGCTTAAGACCGGACTTATACACTTGTTGTCTAAGTTTCATGGTCTTGCGGGTGAAGATCCGCATAAACACCTCAAAGAATTCCACATTGTGTGCTCCACAATGAAACCCCAAAACGTTCAAGAAGACCATGTCTATCTTAAAGCATTTCCTCATTCTTTAGAGGGTGTTGCTAAGGATTGACTGTACTACCTTGCTCCAAGATCAATCATAAGTTGGAATGACTTAAAGAAAATGTTCTTGGAAAAGTTCTTTCCTGCCTCTAGAACAACTGCAATCCGTAAAGACATATCTGGCATTAGGCAACTCTCTGGAGAAAATCTTTATGAGTATTGGGAGAGATTCAAGAAACTCTGTGCAAGTTACCCTCACCACCAAATTTCTGAACAACTTCTTCTTCAGTACTTTTATGAAGGTCTGCACCACGTTGATCGCAACATGATTGATGCAGCAAGTGGAGGAGCTTTAGGAGATATGACTGCTGCTGAAGCAAGAAACCTGATTGAAAAGATGGCATCTAACTCTTAACAATTTGGTGTGAGAAATGATTCTTTCAAACCCATGTTTGATTCAAATTCTAGTTCATCCGAAATTAAATTAGAGAACAAACTGGATGCTCTCACCACTCTGGTTACACAATTGGTAGTGAATCAAAAATCCATGACTGCTAAAGTATGTGGCATCTGCTCTTCACAAGAGCACCCCACTGATTGTTGTCTTTCTCTACAAGAAAAGGATAATAATAGTCCCAAGCCTATGCAGCTAACATCTACCATGATAGACCACCACAACAACAACAAAACCATGACCTTTCCACCAACAGATACAATCCAGGTTGGAGGAACCATCCAAACTTGAGATGGGGTAACCAACAACAAAATACCCAACCTTCATTTCAAATACCTACACCTCAACCATCCACAAGTGGCCCTTCTTTGGAAGAACTAGTGAAACAAATGGCTGCACAAAACTTAGAGTATCAACAGAGGAATGATGCTACCATCCAGAGTTTAAGCAACCAAATTGGGTAACTAGCTTCATCATTGAGCCAGTTACAATATCAGAACTCTGACAAATTACCATCTCAACTAGCTGCAAATCCAAGAAATGTAAGTGTAATTCA
Organism: Clitoria ternatea; assembly: GCA_037962975.1. Lineage (NCBI taxonomy): Eukaryota > Viridiplantae > Streptophyta > Magnoliopsida > Fabales > Fabaceae > Clitoria > Clitoria ternatea. The sequence goes on from CM075672.1 coordinate 72,847,976, forward strand.
GTTAAGATCAGGTAAAAACCTTGGAGTACCCATACCCAAGGAACCTGAGAAACAAACAACTGAACCTGTAACAGTTAAGAATAATGTACCCTCTTCAAGAACAAGAAAGTTTGAGATGCAACCACCCCAAAATCCACCTTATATCCCTTTTCCTTTCCCACCAAAAGCAATTCCAAGCAAGAAGATAGAAGAAGTAGACAAAGAAATTTTGGATACTTTCAGGAAAGTGGAAGTAAATATACCTCTTCTTGATGCAATCAAACAAATTCCCAAGTATGCCAAATTTCTGAAAGAACTGTGTACCCACAAGAGGAGACTCAAGGGTAATGAAAGGATAAGCATGGGAAGGAATGTATCAATATTACTTGGTAAGGAAGTTCCAAATATCCCGGAGAAATGTAAAGATCTAGGTACGTTTTCTATACCCTATATCATAGGCAATAACAAATTTGAAAATTGCATGTTAGATTTAGGAGCTTCAATAAATGTTATGCCTATGTCTGTTTTCAAATCTTTGTCTCTTGGAAATTTACAACCTACTGGTGTAGTAATTCAGCTAGCCAATAGAAGCACTGCTTACCCTGCTGGAGTTATAGAGGATGTTTTAGTTCAGGTAGAACAACTTGTTTTCCCTGCTGACTTTTTCGTACTTGATATGGAAGAAGGTATGCCTCAAATTCCTGTTCCTATAATTTTGGGAAGACCATTTTTGAAAACAGCTCGAACCAAAATAGATGTTTATTCTGGAACTCTCTCTATGGAATTTGGTGACACGAGAGTTCAATTCAATATTCTTGATGCCATGAAATACCCAGCTAAAAATCATTCTGTTTTCCAAATTGACATTATTGATGAACTAGTTTTTGAACATTTTTCTAATGTTGATTTGGAATGTATAGATGATTCAAACAATTGTTTTGCAAGCAATGATTCTGGAAGTTATGATATTTGTGCTGAAATTGATAAATACATAATTTCTGATTCAGAGTCTTTAGATATACCTGTTAACCATAAAGAGCTGAATGCAGGATTTCAAGAAAACTCTAACAAAATTTTTGAAGTGCAAGCAGCGGAATCCAAATCTACTTTGTTAGTTCCATCTGTTTTGCAGGCACCTAAGTTAGAATTGAAGCCTCTACCTGAGAACCTTAAGTATGTATACTTAGGGGATGATGAACAGCTCCCAGTGATAATTTCCACTTCTCTTGATGAAAATCAAGAAGAAAAATTGTTGCAGGTATTGAAAAGACACAAAAAGGCTATAGGCTGGACATTGGCAGATATTCCTGGAATTAGCCCATCCATGTGTATGCATAGGATATTTCTGGAAGAAAATGCTAAAGCAGTGAGACAGCCTCAAAGGAGACTCAACCCTGTCATCCTTGATGTGGTTAAGAAGGAGATTACCAAGCTTCTACAAGCAGGAATTATTTATCCTATCTTTGATAGCCGATGGGTGAGTCCGATTCAAGTGGTTCCTAAGAAAATAGGGATCACAGTTGTGAACAATGAGAAGGATGAATTGATCCCTACTAGAGTGCAAAATAGTTGGAGAGTCTGTATTGACTACAGGAGACTAAACCAAGCAACAAAGAAGGACTATTTCCCTTTACCCTTCATTGATCAAATGCTTGAGTGTCTTGCAGGTAAATCTCATTACTGTTTTCTTGATGGATTCTCTGGATATTTTCAGATTCATATTGCACCTGAGGATCAAGAAAAGACCATATTCACCTGTCCCTTTGGCACATTTACTTATAGGAGAATGCCATTTGGCCTATGTAATGCTCCTGGAACTTTTCAAAGATGCATGATAAGTATTTTTCTACATAGAGGTGTTTATGGATGATTTTACTGTTTATGGATCTTCATTTAATGTATACCTTGATAGTTTGGATAAAGTTTTAAACAGATGTATTGAAACTAACCTTGTCTTAAACTATGAAAAATGTCATTTTATGGTAAAACAAGGAATAGTTTTAGGGCATGTAATCTCTAAGAAAGGAATTGAGGTAGATCCTGCCAAGATAGAAGTTATATCACATTTGCCTTACCCCTCTTGTGTTCAAGAGGTTCGTTCTTTTCTTGGCCATGCAGGTTTCTACAGAAGATTCATAAAGGATTTTAGCAAGAAGGCTAGACCACTATCCAGTCTGCTTCAAAAGGATGTGGTATTTGAGTTTGATGAAAAGTGTAAGGAGGCTTTTAATTGCCTGAAGCAAGTATTGACTACTACCCCAATAATTCAAGCACTTGTTTGGACAACCCCATTTGAGTTGATGTGTGATGCCTCTAATTATGCATTGGGAGCCATCCTTGGTCAAAAGATTGACAAGCAGCCTAGGGTCATCTACTATGCATCTAAAAATTTAGATGCCGCCCAGGTAAATTACACCACTACTGAAAAAGAGCTCTTGGCCATTGTTTTTGCATTAGATAAGCTCAGATCTTACCTACTCGGTTCTCGAGTAGTTGTCTTTACTGACCATGCAGCTCTGAAGTACTTGTTGAAGAAAGGTGAGTCCAAGCCAAGATTAATTCGTTGGATGCTCTTGCTCCAAGAGTTTGACTTGGAAATTCATGACAGAAGTGGAACACAAAACTTAGTGGCAGACCATTTAAGCAGAATTGAGAATTTGGCACCTATTTGGGACTATTTCCCTGATGAACAACTCATGAGTGTTTCTAATTCTTTTAATACACCTTGGTTTGCTAACATTGTAAATTATCTTGTTGCTTCTGTTTTTCCACCATATGCATCCAGAAACCAAATTTCAAAATTAAAAAGTGATGCAAAATATTATATATGGGATGACCCGTATTTGTGGAAGTTATGTAATGATCAGGTGATTCAAAGATGCATTCCCAATCATGAGATAGAATCAGTTCTTCGATTCTGCCATGCTTCACCAGTTGGTGGACATTTTGGTCCACAAAGAATAGCAAGGAAGGTGTTGGACTCTGGTTTATACTGGCCCACCATTTTTAAGGATGCATGGAGAATTTGTAACACCTGTGAGGAATGCCAAAGAGCTAGTAATGCTATCACATGGAAACAACAAATGCCTCAGCAACCTATGTTGTTTTATGAAGTATTTGATGTTTGGGGCATTGATTTTATGGGTCCATTTCCTCCATCCTTTGGTTTTACTTACATTCTGTTAGCTGTAGATTATGTTTCTAAATGGGTGGAAGCTAAAGCCACTAGAACTAATGATGCTCGAGTTGTTGTGGATTTTGTTAGATCTCAAATTTTTTACAGGTTTGGCATTCCGAGAGCAATCATTAGTGATCAAGGGACACACTTCTGCAACAGGACCATGCAAGCTATGCTCAGAAAGTATGGGATTATTCATAGAATCTCTACTCCATATCACCCCCAAACCAATGGACAAGCATAAGTCTCTAACAAAGAAATCAAAAGAATCCTGGAAAAGATAGTACAGCCTAATAAAAAGGATTGGAACAGGAAACTAGATGATGCTCTTTGGGCACATAGAACAGCTTTTAAGGCACCTATAGGAATGTCTCCCTATAGAATTATTTTTGGTAAGGCATGTCATCTTCCAGTGGAGATTGAGCATTGTGCTTATTGGGCTGTAAAAGCTTGCAACTTAGCACTTGATCAAGCAGGTGAAGAAAGAAAATTACAACTGAATGAGCTTGATGAGATCCGTTTGGCAGCTTATGAGAACTCGAAGTTCTATAAGGAGAAAACAAAGAAATTCCATGATAGCTCAATAGCTAGAAAGGATTTTACTGCTGGACAGAAAGTGCTACTATTTAATTCCCGGTTGAAACTGATGGCCGGAAAATTGCGCTCCAAATGGGAAGGACCTTTCATTGTTACTAATGTATTTCCCCATGGAGCTGTTAAAATAAAAAGTGAAAACTCCAATAAAAGCTTCAAGGTTAATGGACAACGTCTGAAGCCATTTCATGAAAATCCTTCACTTGTGGATGTTACAATGGAGGAACATACTTTAGGGGAACCACTTCTTGACCCCCCTTGAGGAAGTTTTTCTTACCCATCTCTTTACTTTTTCATTCTGTTGTCTATTTTGTATACTCTGTCTCACATTGAGGACAATGTATGATTTAAGTGTGGGGGTAAGATTATTCTTGTATGATATTTTTCTGTGTGTTTCTATTTTCATGTGTGAAGTATTTTTGTGTGAAAAAAAATTAAAAAAAAATAAGGTTTTTGCGTGTGTTTTTGTTTAAAATGGCATGTTTTATTGGAATTTTAGGATATGCATGAGTAACAGGTAATTTCTTTCATGTTTGATATGAGCTTAATGATATGTTATAATTTGAACTCAAGCATTTTTGTTATGTTGAGAATGACATGATAATTGAGAGATGATCATATATGATAGAATTATACCTTGTGAGATTTTTGAGCCTTAAAATTTGATGGAACACATTAAACCATCTTAATTCTTTCATGTGTAATGTATTCCTGAATGCTTACATCTCAATCTTTGTCTTATTTCTTGATGATACTTGAAACTCATATACATGTATTTGAAAGGACGCGGGCATTTTGTTCAATTGAGCCACTAGCCATATAAGCTTACCATAAATAAATCATCTTTTGTTAGCCCCTTTGAGCCTATTTAACCATTTCTTTGTTACAGCTCAAATAAGCTATATACCTACTTAAAAAAGATGTTGGAGCTTTAGAATCAAGTTAAAAATAGGTAGTCAAATAAGTGTGGGAGTGTGCTAAAAGGAGTCGCAACTCTTAGTTTAAGTATTATGCAAATTGCATAAGAAAAATATTAAAAAAAAATGATATTGGTGATTACGACCAAATATGATTAAAACAAATGTTTTACCTCATTATTTGCCTATTAAATTAATTGCTCTATCATTTTTTATGGCATATGAAACTAATTCCAAAAGTTTACCACCCATTTTAACCTTGGCCACATTACAACCCTGGAAAGCCCTGTTAATCTATACATGCATTTGTGTTGATTGTGGAATTGAGAAACTTGTCAAATTTATGGGACTGTCTGTTTTTCAGGAAATGTTTTGAGCGTATACACAAACCCAAAACACTTGAGAGTTGAGAGTATGTCTTGTGAGGTTCTGTCACTTATGATCTTCTTTTCAGTTTAATTTAATTCTCACATGCCTAAGTGTTTGGATGATTTTTATACATATCTTGATGCTCTGTATCTTGCATGATGAATAACTCTTATTTCTCAGTATACTCCTAAAGATTTCATATTGAACATGCTAGTTTTGTGTGTTTATTATTTTTCAACTTAATGTTTTCAATAAATTGTGATACTTGTTTTTATTCTGATTTTGCCCGGGAGTGTAAAAGAATAAGTGTAGGAGTATTTGATGATGCATGATTTATCCTTAATTCTTCACTTTAAATATGTATAATTTGCCATCACTTATTGTGTAATATATTGCATTTTAACACATTTTCATCATATGAGCTTTATTTAATATTTGATTTTAAAATGAATTAAGGATTAATTTTTAATAAATGTTCTCTTGTTTACTTGGGTATTTTATTTTGCAGAAATTAATAAAATTAAGGAACAAGTACAAAGATAATCTAAGGGTCAATAACAAGAGAAAAACGACCATCAAATGATAAAGAAATAAGAAGAACAAGCCCTGAAGTTTACATGGTGAAAAAAAGAGCAACAAAAGCATGAAAATTGGCTATTAGTGCGCTATCTATTAGTGCGGTTGTAACAGGAACCGCACTAATAGGGTGTGAATCGATTCACACATAAAAATTGCTCCAGGAATCGATTCCCAAGGCCATGAATCGATTCCTCACCTAAATGAATCGATTCCTAGCTGATTTCCATGCCATGAATCGATTCCCAAGCCCATGAATCGATTCCCAAGGCTAGGAATCGATTCCCCTTATCATGAATCGATTCATGTGTTGTATTTTATGCAAAAATGAACTAGAGGAATTGATTCATCAATCAAATCATGCATTGAATCATTGGAAACAACAAAAACGTAACTTAGAGATAGCTGGAACAGCTGAAAATCATCTGCACCGAAAGTTTCCACTTGCAACGCGTTTTCCTTAGCTAGCTTCCTACTTTCCATTGCCTATAAAAGGAGAAGAAACTGAAGTATTCGAACATCAATAACTCACTTCACACTTCTCCCTTAGTTCCTTTTCCTTTCTTTCTTTTAAGCATCAGAGGAAGGCTTCTGCAGGAGTTCTTCCATTCCGGGTTCGGTCTTTCTTATTTTTAGTTTATTTTAATTATGGAGGGCTAAAACCCCTAGATTGATTTTCTTGGAAAATATTGTAATATAATTTTAAGGTTCTTGTTTTTAATATAGTATGCTTTTATTATTGTTTATTTCTTCATAATCTTACTCTGCTTATTTAATTCTATTCTGTTTAATTAAATTTGTATGCTTAATTAGTTTAATTATTCAAATGGAATAAAATAAGATTTTAAATTAACATGGATTAAGAAAATATGCATGCTTAATGAATATTTTCATAATCACTTTTAATAATTATGGTTTGCTTAATCCTATAATTTGAGAATAGATTATGTATGTAAGCGATGTTCTTACATATGCTCAATAATTCCTAGATTTTACGATCTTGACTCCTTTTGCTTAATTAGGATGCTTGATTAAAATATTCATTTGTAAATGAAAGTAAAGGAATTATGAATTGAAAAAGACGCTTAGTTGATTAATTCAAATTGAGCTAAGAAATCAACAGTAATGAAAGTATACAAATTATCTTTAGTGAACCAAGGATAAATTTATTTAAAATACTCCAAGAAAATCAATCGCTTGTTATTTATTGTTTTAAATCCTATATTTACTTTATTTTAATTTTAATTGTCACAACAAAATCAATCAAAACCCCCCAATTATATTTGTATGTTTGTTAAATTTCTGTTTGTAAAAATTAAGTTTAGACTTGATTTTTCCTAAATTTCTATGTTGATCCTTGAGAGAACGACCTAGGTTGACACCCTAGTACTACATTAATTAATTTTGATGTATTGATTTGATGGTAAACGACACGTCACCCTCCAAAACTCCACTCTCTTTTTATAGCTATTTTAATTTAATTTTATTAGGTTTATTGTTGGGATTTTCTGCATCTTTCCTGTCTTTTCATTTCTCTATATACTCTCTCTCTTCTTTGTCTGCTTTTCATTTATTATACACATTACTCTCTCTTTTTCCTCTATGTTTTGGTTCTTACAAATATCTTTCTCTTCCCCCGACCCTTCATTTCATCCGTTTTTTTGTTTATCTTTCTTTGCGCCTCTTCGTTTCTACAAACTTTCTTTATTTTTCCCCAAGCTCATATAAATGGCGTGTTGTTGTTGTGAATCTGTATCTCTCTGTTTTGTATTCCCTCTCCCTGAACGATTGTTTGTTCTCTACTCTGTTTTGTTGCAGAGAAGTTGTTTCTCTGTTTGGCCTCCACTTGATGATCGTTCTTCGGAGGGAGTTCCTTCTTAAGAGTTCCTTCCACCTACAGATCTGCATTGCATGTCACCGATTCCAATCTTCTGAGGGCCAGTTGGAATGTGGTACGGCGTATTATGTTGATTATGGAATGGCCGAGTGTTCCAAACTCTCTACATACTTCTTTTTTCCTCAATGACTGCAAGAAGGTTTAGTTAACTTTTTTTGAAATGGGGGTTCAGGTTTAGGGTGATTTATCTGTGGATAATTTTTAAAGTGTTTTAATTTTCTTTTTTTATTTTTCACAGATCTTTGCTCATACTAACAATGACCTTTTAGAGAAGTTTGGAGCAGAACTCCTTTCTACATGGCTTTTAAAGGATCCTTTGAACCATTGTCTTAAGGTGACATTTCATCGGTATGGAAAAGGAGGTTTTCTTTAAGAGGGTTTAGAAGACATGAAAGATTTTTATAGTTTGAAGTTTGATTCTTGGGTGGTCATGCATTATATGGGCGGAGGTGACTTTCAGATTAGGATTTATGATGATAAAAGTAAGGAAATATCCTACTCTATCTCTCAGGTCCATCCTGTTGATTTCATTGTCAGGTTGTCATCATATCAAGCAAGGGGAAGTCAGTTGGTAATGTTATCCTCTAAATTGAAAATCAAACAACTCATTTTTTGTTCCTGTTGTTTTTTTGTAAGAATAATTTTTGTTTATTAATATTCTTGACTTCATGAATTTGACGTTAAATCACCTTTTCACCGCAGAATTTATCGAAAAGTACATATGATTATTTGATTGTATTCCATGCAATGCAATGGATTTTGTGTGGACCCACCGGCCTTGAGGTCGTCTGTCGTGTCATCAAGAGAAAGAAGGAGAGGGTATATGTAAAGTTTGGTGCTGGTTGGAGGGAATTTTGCCAAGTCCATGATCTGAAACCATCTGATGAATGCCAGTTTTCATTTCATGAAGACAAACCTGCTTATTGTTTTATCAAAATTTCTAGGAATTGATTAGATACTTTGTTTTTTTATCATTTTATATAACCTGAAGACATTGACCAACTTGATGTTTTGCTCATCCGATTTTTGTTTGTTTTATCTCATGAGTCAAAGAAAACGTTCTGTTTTTGCATTTACTCTTATGTTGTATGCTTTTAAAAATCGGTATGTGAATTCCCATTTCTGTGTGTGACAATTATGGTTGAAACAAACAAATATTTTGTGATATTGGTGTTTTGAGTGATTCCCTATGGTTATCAAATATCCACAAAAAGTAGTGCGAAATAGTAGTTTGATGCTCAATCTTCAAGTAAGTTCATTTATTAGTTACTGAATTTGAAAGTGCCTTATTTTGTTCAATGTACACATAGAGTGATGAAATTGCCTTATTCTGTGTTTGATCAGGGATTCAGTAATATAGCAGGGACAAACATTTTTCATACAGTTGAGCAGAATTAATAAGTCGTGTGAATCCTTTTAATTTTATTGGTGATTCCTCTGCCAGAGACTATGTTATTTTTCTTTGGTTACTAAATTTTACTGCAAGATGATGATTGTTTTTGGCAACATAAGATAACTGGTCACTCAAAACAAATATTTTGTTCAATCTTCTGTTAAGTTAATTTTTTGGTTGCTAAATTTTTGTTTTATAGTCTGACTCTTTGGTGCAGTATAGGATAAGTGGTTAAGGAAAGTGACGACAACCTTTACATGGGTTATGGTAATTCTGTTGGTGAGAAACCCATGGTTGATAATCAAAGGGACACATCCACCTGAACCTTGGGCAAATACTTACCTAAACACTGGGCATCAAACTAAGCATTGTTTTTGAACAAGGGTTCCCTATGGATGAAAGAATTGAGCATAAAAGAATTGATTCAATTTTTCAACCTCAGTCAAATTGTTTCCTTTCTGTAACATTAGTAGCATTTTTTTCCAAATGTAATGCTTCCTTTTCAGTTTATATAATTGATACGTTAGAATATTTCAATTTTCCAGTTGTCCAATTAGAAAAAGTTGGGATTTGGCATTAGTAGTACTTCCCTTTCTGTTTATATTATTGTTGATACATGACAAATTTTGTAATCATAATCCTTCAATTTTAATCATGTTCCAATTAATGATAAATGATATTTAGTATTTTGGTTATCATTTTTAACATTATTTGTTTATGATTTTATGTCTATGTAATTAAAAAATTGTCAAAAGTAGAATTTGATCAATGTTAGTGGTAAATATTACCATAATATTCCTTAAAAAATATGACCATATTACTTTAAAAAATATGACCACATTACTTTAAAAAATATAACCAAAATCAAATCACATAAATCTCCCCAATGATCCGTAAATTCGTTAATTTTGATCAAATCACATTACTTTAAAATTGTACATATCAACTTGATACTATAGTATCTTTGAAAATGACTTTGAAAAATAAATCTTTAAATGGTATCTTCATCAATAACAAGTTCATAGGATAGGTATATTTTCTTTTAAAAATACTACCATATTACTGTCATAAATATGACCAAAATCAAATCACATAAATCCCTAATGATCCGTAAATCCATTAATTTTCATCAAATTCATTATGCTATTATAATAACAGAAATAAAAACATTTATGATGATAAAAAAGTTGTATGAATATCAACTTCATAATATAGTATAGATACAAGGTTGATTTTCACCATTAAAAATAACTTTCAAAAAAAAATTATTCCATAAATCCGTTAATTTTTTTCAAATCAGTTAGTATGAAATCAAGTAACAAGTTCATAAGATAGATTGATGAAAAAATAAATGTTATGACCATAATAATTGATGAAACAATATTACCATAATATTCCTTAAAAAATATGACCATAATAATTGATGAAAAATTATTACCATAATATTCCTTAAAAAATATGACCATAATAATTGATGAAAAATTATTACCATAATATTCCTTAAAAAGTATTACCATATTACTTTAAAAAATATGACCACATTACTTTAAAAAATATAACCAAAATCAAATCACATAAATCTCTAATGATCCGTAAATACGTTAATTTTGATCAAATTACATTACTTTAAAATTGTATCAATATCAACTTGATAATATAGTATCTTTAAAAATGACTTTGAAAAATAAATCTTTAAATAGTATCTTCATCAATAATAAGTTCATAGGATAGGTATATTTTCTTTTATAAAGTTTACCATATTACTTTCAAAAATATGACCAAAATCAAATCACATAAATCCCCAATGATCCGTTTGAGTAGTTAATTTTCATCAAATTCATTATGCTATTATAATAACAGAAATAAAAAATTTATGATGATAAAAAAATTGTATGAATATCAACTTCATACTATAGTATAGGTACAAGGTTGATTTTCACCTTTAAAAATAACTTTCAAAAATAAATCTTTATTCCATAAATCCGTTAATTTTCTTTAAATCAGTTACTATGAAATCAAGTAACAAGTTCATAAGACAGATTGATGAAAAAATAAATGTTATGACCATAATAATTGATGAAACAATATTACCATAATATTCCTTAAAAAAATATGACCATAATAATTGATGAAAAAATATTACCATAATATTCCTTAAAAAATATGACCATAATAATTGATGAAAAATTATTACCATAATATTCTTTAAAAAAAATATTACCATATTACTTTAAAAAATATCACCATATTACTTTAAAAAATATAACTAAAATCAAATCACATAAATCCCAAATGATCCGTAAATCTGTTAATTTTGATCAATCACATTACTTTAAAATTGTATCAATAATAACTTGATACTATAGTATCTTTAAAAATGACTTTGAAAAATAAATCTTTAAATAGTATCTTCATCAACAACAAGTTTATAGGATAGGTATATTTTCTTTTAAAAATTTTACCATATTACTTTCAAAAATATGACCAAAATCAAATCACATAAATCCCCAATGATCCCGTTCAAGTAGTTAATTTTCATCAAATTCATTATGCTATTATAATAACAAAAATAAAAAAAATTTATGACGATAAAAAAAATTATATGAATATCAACTTCATACTATAGTATAGGTACAAGGTTGATTTTCACCTTTAAAAATAAATTTTAAAAATAAATCTTTATTCCATAAATCTGTTAATTTTATTTAAATCAATTACTATGAAATCAAGTAGCAAGTTCATAAGATAGATTGATGAAAAAATAAATGTTATGACCATAATAATTGATGAAACAATATTACCATAATATTCCTTAAAAAATATGACCATAATAATTAATGAAAAAATATTACCATAATATTCCTTAAAAAGTAGGACCATAATAATTGATGAAAAATTATTACCATAATATTCCTTAAAAAATATGACCATAATAATTGATGAAAAATTATTACCATAATATTCCTTAAAAAGTATGACCATAATAATTGATGAAAAAATATTACCATAATATTCCTTAAAAAATATGACCATATTACTTTAAAAAATATGACCACGGTACTTTAAAAAATATAACCAAAATCAAAACACATAAATCCCCAATGATCCATAAATCCGTTAATTTTGATCAAATCACATTACTTTAAAATTGTATCAATATCAACTTATTCTTTAAAAATCACTTTGAAAAATAAATCTTTACATAAATCTTTAAAAATGATTTCGTTTAAGATTTCTTAATTGAGAGTTTGATCTCCCAGTCATTTACCAGGTGTTACACTGACTAAAGTATTCACTAAATCACAATATGGTATGTGATTTAACCTTTTTTTAATTTTAAATTTTAACATTTAATTGTCTAAACCAACATGTCTTTTAATCTCTCTTCATTCTTTGGTCTCTTATTTTCCACCCTGTCTATTTGTGTTTTATCTCTCTAGGTTCTGTTTTCTTCTTCTGTATTGTGACCTCCTTATTGCGTTTTTCCTATCTCTCTCTCTCCCGTAGAGGAACGTTCAAAAACTACATCTGAGAAGCTACGTAATCACAAGGTCGTCTCTACCATGACGAAGCGTGAAGACAACATTCACGATTAAACCGTTGCTCAGGTAATATGTTCTCTGTAGATAACCTTCTTATAAGTGTTCTTCATTTTTTAGGGTTTTTAATCTTCTTTTTTTCAATTCCACATTGTGATTAATTGTTTTTTGGGTTATTTTGTGAGTCTTTTTTATTTACATTTTTCTCTGTTATCAGATTGACAAAGGTAAAGTTCCGATGGATGATCGTACCCTGGTATTATTTTAACGAAATCAAAGTTGTGATTTGTGTATACCTTTTTACAAGGGTTGTTTATTGTTTTTAGGGTTTTTTTATTCGTTAAAATAACTCAATTATTTTATAAGTTATTTTGTGAGTGTTTTTTTTATTTACATTTTCTCTATTATCAGATTGACAAAGGTAAAGCTCCGATGGATGATCCTACCCCGGCATATTAATTTCTCTGTTCATAAGCTTCTATATTTGTTTCTTTTTTAATAGTAAAATTTAGGTTATCACCTATCCTAATAGGTTTTTGGTTATTTTTTAGGTTTTTTATTTTATGATGAAATATTTTATGGTTTGACAATTACCAATTTTTGGTTTTTAATGTTCACATATGTTTGTCAATCCTAACAGGATCCTGTGGAAAATGAAAGGATTATTGTTATTGAAAGTGATGATGAGGTTATTGTTAGTTTTTCTATTTTACTGTTAGATTTATTTCATTTTTCTTCAATACTTGGTTTTCATTATGTACATATGTCTGCCAATTGTAACAGGAAGCTGATGAAAATGATGTTATTATTATTGAGTCTGATGATGAGGTTATTCTCACTCTTTAAATTTTTAATTCTTATTTAACTGCACCCTGTATCTGTTTTTTGGTCATTTGTAGTTTCAAAAACAAATAACCTTATTACCCATATGGACCTCATCCCCAGTTGGTTGAAGTTGCTAGTCTTCAACCTCAGCAGCTTCATGGTGTTCACCGTCAGCATGTTGATGGTTTTCAATCTAAGCATTACACTGTATGTAACTTTCGTGTTTGATATTTTTGTTATTTAATGTTTTCTGTCCTTATATGGTATATCAAAATCTTAAATGTAGAATTTGTCAATGTCTTATGCATGATTTAATTGGTGTGATTGATTCTGAATTTTATGGTTATATGCATACATGTTTAGACATGGAAACTGTGTTAGAAACATATGTTTAAGTGCTAGATAATAAATTAACAAATTTATCTTTAAGTTTAGATAAAGAAAATTTATTATTTTAGTCATTGTATATAATTATATTTAATAGAATAATTTCTGGAAAAATTGAGAATTTAGTTGAGAAGGAATTAAGTTGAGTATATTGAAGTAGTTGATGAGTGAAAATGATATAATAGTTTCATATAATGCCGTGTAGGGATTAAATAGAGAAAAAGAGTTAATTCAAGGGTAAAATAATGTAATTAGTGAGTTAAATGTAGAAATTTATAGGTATGTGTATCATGATGTGAATGTTGAACTTGAATGATTTGAAAGATGTGATTGATGACTTATAATAATTGGATTTGTATATATCAGGATGGCTAGGAATTTGTAAGATTATGTGAAACATGTGATTTGATTGGAGATTTTTTTCAATATTTCTGTTATTTAATGTTTTATGTCCTTATATGGTTTATCAAAATCTTGAAGAAACATTAATAATTTATGTGTAACAAATGCTGAGAGAAATGCCTGGGCTGGTTTTTCATAATTTTAGATTCTTATTGCCTAAAGTGCTGACTAAATTTCAAATGGAAAACTTCTTGGTAAGTAACCTTAATTATTGTACCTTTTGCAATATTGTTATCCAGAATTGAACACTTTGTTTTATCTTTAACAGGACTTGCCTGCAGATTTAGTTTGTGTTATTTTCCTAACAAAGCCTAGAATGATTCGTGCAAAAATGGAAGGAGGGTGTGATAGTTGGCCTATTCAACTATGGTGGACTGGTCGTAGGCCATGGGAAGTCCACATGGGCAATGGTTGGCATGAGTTCTGTGCTGGTCACAACTTCAAGATTGGTGATACAATATTGATTGGGATGTCATTCATTGATGGTTCAGTTTTACATTTTAATCAAAAACGTTCAGTAGAGTTATATATGTTGGTATGTTGATATCAGTCGTTTATCAGGTTTTTATGTTGGTGTATTGATACAATATTCATTGGGCTTTTATGTTCAATGCAATGTCTACGATGTAGGTACCAAGTTTTTATGTAGTGTTGGGTTAAGGTTTGTGTCTCTCAGAGTCTCTTAAATATAGGTATTAGGGTTTTAAATTCCTAAATGACGATTATAATATGCTTCTCCCAATTTATCTAACTACGTCAAATTTAATCAATTGGTAACTTGCATGTCTATCTGTTTCCTATAATAGTAATTAAAATTTGGTGAAATGTTCACTTAATCGCGTATAATGACCAAAAAATTAATTTTATCGTTCTAGGCATATTGTCATTATAGTTATCAACTTTTTCTACATGAAAGTTTTAATGGATTAGTCATCAGATTATATTCAATTTCGGTAAATTAATTATTTCAGGATCATTGATGTATTGTAATGGAAGTTGAACATAGAGCCCATTGAAGGTTGGTTAATATAGTCATGAAAACAACTGCCAAGGTGATATCTTTTCACTTGCTCTATCCGATTGATCATTGCCTATATTTTTTGATTTAAGATGCAGATTTTATACATTTTTTAATTTTAGAATTAGTATAAATAATTAGTATAATTATTATTATGATTCAACACATTAGTTAATGGCAGTTAAATGAGAAAAGTTAATGTTTTTTAATACCAACCTTTTTTTTCCATGTTTGCTGATGCCACCTGTTTCTCTCTCTCTATCTTCCATTGTGTCTCTTCATTTCTGCAAACTCTCTGTCTCTCTCCCTATTTAATACCAAAGTTACTCTCTTTGGAATTAAAAAACCATATTTATGATTGTTGTTTACCTTTATAGATTATTCATGTTAATTAATTGTTAATTATTATTCTTAATTAAAATTAATATTTTCATTTTTATAAAGTCTGTTTCTCTCTCCCTGTTAATTACTAAGCTTATCTCTCCCTTTGGAATCAGGAGACCTAATTTATGATTGTTGTTTAGGTTTACAAATTATTAATTTTAATTGATTATTACTTATTATTGTTAATATTAATTTTTGTTAATTACGCTTGATTCTTTTATTTTGTCTCTTCATTTTTACAGATTATTTTTCCTTCCCCCTGTTGCCCACATTCCCCTCTTAAACTACCTTTTCATTTCTAACATTTATTAAAACAACCAAAGACAGAATCATATTTAAAACAGAAACGAAAAGCCATATACTTGGGAAGTTGAATACTTTTTGCCTGCAACTAAATGTGCATGTTATGGTCCATATATTTAATGCATATTTCCTCCAAATAATTTATCTTCTGATATTCCCTATTCCTTATATATATTCCTTATATATTATATTTAGTTAAGGTGTATTAGTGTTTCACTACTTTTACATTTTTTTATCCTTCTCTCTGAGTCTTGAGTATAGGTAAAGTTAATGTTTTTTAATACCAACTTTTTTTGAAAGTGTTTTCTAATGCCATCTATTACTTTCTCTCTATCTCTATCTTTCTCTCTTCCTCTCTCTCTTTCTCTATCTTCCATTGTGTCTCTTCGTTTCTACAAACTCTTTGTCTCTCTCCCTATTTGATGCCAAGGTTACTCTCTTTGGAATAAGAAAACCATATTTATGATTCTTGTTTACCTTTACAAATTATTCATGTTAATTAATTTTTAATTATTATTCTCAATTAAAATTAATATTTTTCATTTTTATAAAGTCTGTTTCTCTCTCTTTAGTGTTTCACTACTTTTGCATTTTCTCATCCTTTTCTCTGAGTCCTGAGTTCACTCTTCCCTATCATTGTTCTTTGGTCAGATGGCTGCTCAGAATCTTAGGTATGACTTGGTGAAAGATGTAAACGTTTGTATTGAGGATAAGATTTGGAGACTAAAAGTTAGGATCATGAGGTTATGGAAAGTCCCAAACAAACGATGGACAAGTCAAGATGCTACCATTGAAATGGTTGTTCTTGATGAACTGGTATTTCACCATCCTCTTATTTCTTTGTACTTAATTTGTTTGTGTTATTTTTGTTGATTGTTAATTTTCTACTATTTTGGTGTTTATAGTCTGATTGCATCCAAATTTCTGTCAAGAGTATTCATACCTATCTTTTTGAAAGAGAAATCATTGAAGGCAATGTGTACATGCTTTCTAACTTGAGCATTGGATTGAATGATCAGAACTATAAGCCAACATCTCACGAGTTCAAGATGTTTTTCAAAGGGGATTCACAGGTTTGGTTAATTGAAGACTCTTCAATACCGAAAAATGTCTTCAACTGTGTCTCCTTTACAAATATTCTTCGGGAGGCTGATGAAAAAAACGATTAGTAGGTATGATTTTGTCATCCTATATTTGTGGATTATTGTTTTAACAGACGTGCATGATATTATTTAGTTTTATAACACATGAATATTAATATTATTGGTTAATTTTATAGATGTTGTTGGAATGGTTAGTGGAAAAGGTGATTTAATTGAGTTCAGGAAAGGGGGTGTGTCTTCAAATTATATGGTACGGGACCTGGATGATCTTTAGTAAGTGTCTTTGTTGATATTTAGGGTAGAGCCATTATGATTGCAATATTTTCTATGGGCTTTTCAACCATTATGACCTCTCACTTATCTGTGTTGCCTTTATGTCTTCAAAGGTAAAAAAAATAGGTGTACTGCAAGCAAATTTCTCAAGTTCTTGGAAGATAAACCCAATGCACATTATGTTGTCCTGTTGCAATTTGGCATGATGAAAAAATGGAAAGGTGTGGCTGCTGAATTTAACTTAAATATAGCACTTTGGAATAAGATTAATAAAGTTTGATGTTTGACTTATCCTTCTTTCCCATTTTTTGAATTTTGTATTGCAATAGATGTCATGTCTATTTCTAATACTAATTACACATCAAGATTGTTCATTAATGATCCAGTTCCTGAAATTCAAACTTTTCTCTCAAGGTTAGATATGTTTTATTGTGTTCCAACTCACCATTACAGGTTTTATTATGATTATTTCACTAACTTATTATTTTTTTAGTATTGAATCCTCACAGATTCTTTCCAGTCAACAACTCACTCCTTTAGTCAATCAGTCTCAACTGTCTCTCCAGGAAGACCTTCTTAATGTCACTTTATTTAAATGTGTGGATGAAATGAAGGATTTGAAACAAGTGATTTCCAACAGAACCTTTATATCAATTTTTTTCATTATATGATTTACTTTGTTGTTTATTTCTAATGTATGATTTTATTTTGTTGTTGTAGAATGGTGTGTTTGTCACTGTTGCAAAGGTTAAGGACATTGAAACATAATACAATTGGTGCTACCGTGGCTATGTTAAGTGTGTCTATGGAGTTCAAGAGGATGATGGCATGTATTTCTGCAAAAATTGTAGAATGCATTTTGGATCATATATTTTAAGGTTCATGAATAATATAATTTCCATTTTTTTGTTATTTGTTTACTATGCTATTTTCTTTTACAGTAAATCAAAAATTAATAGGCAGCTTTTTAAATATATATACTGGGTTTTTAAGGTACTGTATACATCTAAGGGTGGTTGATGAATCTAGATCTGCATCATTTATTCTGTTTGACAAGGAAGCTTATAACTTCTTAAATATTTCTGATGAAGAGCTCAAAAAGAAACTTGCTGCCAGGGTAATAGCTTATCTTATGTTTTTGTTATTTCTAATTTCTTTATACGTCTAATTATATACTATAGATTATAAACTTTATGTATTACATATATGGATATATGGATTTGTTTTCTTTAAAAAAATTATGCTAGTGTTCATACAACTTGCTACAATATAGGAAGGAGACAAGAATATATTTCCTGAGGAGCTTAATGTGCTGAAGGAGAAGAAGTTTATTTTTAAAGTACAGGTTAAATTGCAAGACCCATCCTTACTGGTTCCATACGTCATCCATGTATTGAAAATGTGTAGGGATACAAATCTCATTTTGGCCTTTGAATAAAAATACAAAGTTGATGAGGTGCATTACTTTGATTTTTTCATGCAAATGTTCAAAATGTATGTTTTGGGTTGTTATCGTAAATGTTTCTTTTTTTTTGTTTCAACTTTAACAATCTACAGTTTCCATTGGGAATTCTGAGTTGCTGACCACTCTGTCAGAATCCTTGGATGTAGCAAGGGTGAGGCATTTGTTTCAATATACATTGTTTAGATGTTTTTCAATTAAATCATTATTACTAATTAAATTTTTGCTTTGGGCAGGAAGCTATATCAGAATCATGTGACACTGATAATGATTTGGGACTCTCAGACTTCTTGACTCCCTAAAAAAATGATTTTGGTCAAAGGTTGAATGCTTAGTGTTCAGAACAGAATACCAGGGATTTAGACTTCCAGTCATCTAACAAAATTTGAAAGGTGTCGAAGCAAGATTAGGATGATACCATATCTGAGTTATTGACTTCTATCAGCTGTTAGGGTGTTGGTTTATTTGGAAGTTTGGCAAGGACAATCTTGACATGTTTTGTGGTTTTTTCTTTTTTTGCTTTTTAATATGCTCAATACAGATGTTTGATGATGAATTTGTTTTGATGTGGCCTATTTACTTTTGGAAAATGAAGTGCATGGGTGTAGCTGTTGGTAACTATGTTATTTGGATGTATTAAGCACCCAACGTGGATACTCTCGCTTGATGCTTTTCTTAATCATTTGTTATCATACAGTTATTGATGTTGGTTATAAAAAGATAAAATATACAAAATATCAGTAATAATCAGTGAGTAATGAAAAGTTTCTTATTTCAACAAAAGTTAATATATAAATAATGAATAGTTTTGCGCTCTAAGACAAGTAAATTTATTTTACGCAAATTCCTTAAGCGAAACCACATAAGAAATTGTTTGTATTTATTGGTATTTATTGTTCTATATACAATGAACTGTTTGTATTTATTTGTCATCAAAATTATTGTAAACTTTTCTTATAACTAAAAAAAGTTACTATATATAAATTATATGACTTAAAAAAATGAATCATGTATATTAACAATCACATATTCAAATAGTATATTTAGTACCACTTTATATTTATATATTATTATAAAGTATAATTAACAATCAAATCTTAAAAATAAACAATAATAGCTTTTTTAAATGTGTGTTACAACCTTAATAATAATTAAGGTGACGTATTGTATTTGGTTATCAATTTAGATGTTAAATGTAATATTGTCTTTGTGTCTAACATTTTTTGAAACAATCAAAAACTAATGATATTTTATGAGTATGTGAATGTTTATCTTTCTTATCCTTTTAAATCAAAACCTTAACTATTGCATTTCGTTTCTGTGTCTTCAGCCACAAACCTATTCGACATATTGCATATCAGATAACACTGACAAAAAATTGGCGAGGTTGAACCGAGCAATGGCTATTCGAAACAAGAGGAATGCTTTTTGTTTTGCAACTTCTATTAATGGATGTTCGCGAGATAAGAACCATAAGTATTGTATTACTTTCCACAATATTCCTTTATATTAGTTTCGTGTATGAAGATTAACACTGTGTACATGATTTTGCCATATTTCCTTTTGTTTTGTTTAATTCAACATAGAGTCCCCTTCCTAAATATTTTGCCATATTTTCTTTCATTTTGTTTAATTCATATTTTTTTTGTAGGGAACATATCTGCCCCTTCTTCTAAGCCAACAAGAATGGATGATTTGGCCATAATTAGAACGTCGTTATCAAACAAATGGTATGTAACCTAACAATGCGATTCATTCTTATAAGTTTGTTACATGTCTGTAATTAATGTTTGATGCAATCAAATTTCTCATACATGTTAAGGACATTAATTTTAAATGGAAGTAGTATGTATAAGCAATGATTTTATTTGTTACATATAACCATTGCACGAAAAAGGCAAAAACAAGTCAAAATGGGGAACACTTCATGCATGGATGGTTAGGCAAGTGTTTTAAGTAACAACGTTCATACAACCACTGGAAATGAAAACTTACGCCATACAGAAGGTTGGATGTAGTCAATTTTAAAGAAACATATTGAATGTGATTTTTTCAAATAATGACAAGGATAAGTTGTTTATACAGGTACAAATAGCGAAAGACCAGTACGATCATAAGGAGGATTGATTATGAAAGGTAAAGAAATACATGCTATATATCTCCTTTTTTGACATACTTTCTTTTTTTCATGAAATTCAATGTAAAATCTCCTTCATAATTATTTTTCTATTGATATGAATAAGTTGTCTCATTTCTTTCTGTAGGGAACTTATCTGTCCTTCTCTTTAAGGATACAAGTAATGATTTGACCCCAATTAGAACCCCGTTGTCAAATATAACCAATGGTATGCACCCTGATTATGTCATTTAGTCTCATAAGAGTCTTAACTAATTCACCTATAACATGTCTATTTTAAATTTGTTCTAGATTTAACCCTTTTAAGAAAGAGACAGAAAATTACAAAAACTCTACAAAGCTCATTCATGGATAGTTTTGGAGGTAAATTTTGTAATTCACTATTAATTCACAGTGTCTACCTCAAATAAATTAATGACCATAACTTTGTATTAAAATAGTACATTGTTCAAAGAACTCTCAACCATCAAGTCAACTTTCAGATGTGTTCAATACTACCTCTTCATGTGGTTTGGCTACAAATACCAATCGGTTAACTACTTATATTTGTTTTTTTTAATGTTTTGTTCTATTTTTTTTCTTATTTTATACTTTAAGATTCTAACTTTATGTCAATAATTTTAAATGATAGAAAATTTGTTCCAGGGAAGCATATTATAAAAAATTCTGTTGTAATTGATAGTTTAAAAGTGAATCCTACTAATTTATTTGGGGATGAAGTCTTGCCTCCAACTTATAGGGATGAAAACATTATTTCCAATATTGAGAATCCAACTTCTGATAGTGAAGGTTTGTTTATCTATTTTCATGAATTTCTTTGTTTATATTTTCATATGAAGTTAAAATAATGCCCTTTCTAATTTTAAAACGAAAACATTTTGTAGTTCCTAATGCTTATCATGATTCCATGTTGGAGCTAAATGTTGATGGTTTAAAAGTGAATCCTACTGATTTATTTGGGATGAAGTCTTACCTCCAACTTATAGGGATGAAAACATTGTTTCCAATATTTAAAATCCAACTGCTGATAGTGAAGGTTTGTTTATCTGTTTTCATGAATTTCTTTGTTTATATTTTCATATGAAGTTAAAATAATACCCGTTCTAATTGTAAAACCAAAATAATTGTAGTTCCTAATGCTTATGATGATTCCATGTTGGAGCTAAATGTTGATGGTCTTCCTTATTTTAAAGGAGAATATGAAGGTAAAAATCTATTCCAAAATGTTCCTCCAACATTAATGTTTGATATTTAGTGTATAAAACTCAAAATGGATGTTTTTTGTGTATAGATTGTCCAACCATGAACAATGAAGATGATACTTTAATTGGGATTCCAGGTAACTTTTGTGGTAATTTATTTTATTATATTTTCTTTTGTATGATTTATTAAGCATCAAAAAATTTATATATAGTTGTTTAACATTATTAGTTGATTATTTATTTCCATTCATTAACTATTGTCTACATAGTTTTTTTAAAGTAGTTATATATAAACAATTTCCCTTATTTTCATAGATGTTGATATTCTTGACATTGGAGATCCTGTATATCAATGTCAACATTACAAGGCATTCATATGGTCTGATGAGAGGTTAGCGAAATCCAAAAAGTCAAAGAACCCAAAATTTTCCCTTTGTTGTTTGGAAGGGAAGGTTTAACTTCCGTTGTTGAAAAAAGCTCCTCAATTACTCATTCATTTACATACTGGGAATGATGAAACAAGCGGTTATTTTCTAAAAAATATACGATCATTCAATGCAATGTTTGCATTCACATCTATGTCTGAGAAGATCAACTATGGTGTTAATGATGGGTCTGCTCCTCCTATTTTTGTCCTTGGTGGACAAAATTTTCATTCGGTAGGAAGCCTTCTCCCAACAGATTTTGAAAGACCAAAATTTGCTCAGTTGTATATTTATGACACAGAGAATGAAGTTAACAATAGAATCAATGCCATTAGGTATTTGTTTAATTTGTTGTCATAACAATTTTTGTTATTAACTTTTTTGTGTGTCATTTATTTCTTTCTCACATTTTGTATTCTATTTTGCAGGTCTTTAGAAAATTATTGTCATCTTGATGTTTAAATTGTGTCAAGCTTGCAATACATGTTCAATAATCATAACGTGTTAGCTCAATCATTTAGGCATGCGCGAGACCGCTTTAAGGAAGGAAATTTCCATGATATCAAATTAAAGCTAATCCGTAAGAGAAATACCGATGGAAGAACATATAATCTTCCAACGGTTTCTGAAGTTGCAGCATTGATAGTTGGGGACATTGATGAATCTATCATTGAAAGAGATATTATACTTGAAACTAAGTCCCACGGCTTACAGCGAGTTGATGTTCTACATCCCATGTACCTTGAATTGCAGTATCCGTTGCTATTCCCATATGGGGAAGATGGATATCGACCTAATATCCCCTTTCAAATTTCTAATCCAAATAGATCAAATGCAAAACGTTTAAAGGTTACAATGAGGGAATTCTTTGCATATAGGATTCAAGACAGAAAGCATGATTCTTCTCTTTTGTTATCCTCCGGGAGATTGTTCCAACAGTTTTTGGTTGATGCTTACATGATGGTTGAATCAGAACGATTAAAGTACATTCATTTTAATCAACCTAAGTTAAGGGTAGATCAGTACAAAGACATCGTGAGTCTTTTTCACAAGGTCATGCTCTAGCAACATCTTCAGGGAAACGCATAATTATTCCAAGTTCTTTTACCGGGGGTCCTAGGTACATGTTTAATAATTGCAAAGATGCTTTTGCCATATGCAAGCATTATGGGTATCCGAGCTATTTCATCATCATGACTTACAATCCAGAATGGGATGAAATAAAATGATTTGTGAGTGCAAAAAATATCAAAGCTGAAGAACGTCCTGATATCCTTTGTAAAATGTTCAAAGTCAAGTTAGACCACCTAATTCGGGATCTTAAAGAATGAATTATTTTTGGAAAAACTGTTGGTTGTAAGTGTTCTTAATCATTTATTATTAATTGTTGTTATTATTTGCTCATATTACTTTAAACTTGATAATAATAATTTTTTCATTTAAAATACGTTGATTATCTGACTTTCTTCCAGATGTTTGCATTGTGGAGTTCCAAAAAAGAGGATTGCCCCATGCTCATCTTTTGTTATTCATGCACCCATCACATAGACCACGGTCACCTAAGAACATTGATAAATTTATTTGCGCATAGATTCCTGATAAAGAAGTTTATCCAAGACTCTTCCAAGCAGTTCAAAAATATATGGTACATGGACCATGTGGTGCATACAATAGAAAGTGTCCTAGCATGAAGAATGGTAAATGCTCCAAAAACTTTCCAAAAGGTTTTGAATCGGACGATCTTAGATGAAGAAGGATTTTCAAAATACAGGAGAAGAGATAATGGATGTACTATCATGAAAAAAGACATTGAATTGGATAATAGCTTTATTGTTCCTTATAATGCAAAGTTGCTTCTAAAATATTCATGCCACGTTAATGTTGAGTGCGCATGCCAAACAAGCTCTATTAAAAATTTGTTCAAATATGTTCATAAAGGAAGTGATAGAGTCACAACAGCTTTGCTTAAAGATGATGTCCTTGATAAAATTAAGACATTCTATGACTGTAGGTATATGACTAATTCTGATATTTCTCTTTAGGGATTTCATTTATTATTTCACATATTTTGTTAAAGGGTTTAGGTTATTTCATATGTTGAAATATACTTGGACACTTGCAATGTCATATCAAGGTTTTGTTCAAGTAGTTTAAACTAATGTATTACATTTTTATAGGTACATTTCAGCATGTAAGGCTGCATGGAGATTATTTGGATTTGATATCCAATACAAAGAACCTCCAGTTATTTGTATGAATTTTCATTTGCCTGGAGAGTAGACAGTTGTGTATGAAGATGGAGAGATGCTTAAAAAGTCCTTTTAAGAGCTAATAAAAAAGACACAATGTTTCTTGGGTGGATGACAGCAAATAAAGTTTATCCTGAGGGAAGATCTTTTTTATACAATGAGTTCCCAATAATGTTTGTATGGAAAGAAAATATAGGAATGTGGATGAGAAGAAAGCAAGGTCATGCTATAAGAAGGGTATCTCATGTACCCACTGGATTTGGAGAGCAATACTACCTACGTCTTTTGCTCAATGTTCAGAAAGGATGCCAAAGTTTTGAGGATATAAGAACAGTGGATGGGAATGTTCTACCAATATTTAAAGATGCTTGCTATGCTTTGGGGTTGCTACAAGATGATAGGGAATTCATTGATGCAATAAATGAAGCTTTATACTGGGCTTTTGGCCATTATCTTCACAGGTTGTTTACAATACTACTTCTTTCAAATAACATATGCAGCTCGGAAGTTGTTTGGAGTACCTGTTGGAAAGAATTGTCTGATGATATTGTTTATAGACAAAGAAGATTTATGGAGTGTGATGGTAAGTTAACTTCCAACTATCCCTAATAAAAATATTATTGATTTACTAATTATTCTGGTAAGTTTGGTTCAAATGCTTAATTGTTTCCATGTTGTTTAAAATGTCAAAGTTACTTACCAAATAGAGTTATTTTATAAAATTTGTGTTATATTATTTGTTATTCATTATTTATTATTTATTCTTTCTTTGGCTAATTATATAATCTTTCAATCATTATGACTTAATATACTTTGTCTGATAAAACAAATATGTTTATATCTTTAAAATGTAAGTTACTAACCAAATATGATAATTTTATAAAACTTCCATTATATTTTGTATTCTTTATTCTTTATTTGTTAATTATATTATGTTTTAATGATTATGATATACTTTGTATGATAAAACAAATATGTTTATATATTTGTAGCCATTAAATTCAGAGATACAGAGATAAAGAATGTATGCCTTGTAGAAATAGAGCAAATTCTACAGCAAAATAGGAGAACTCTAAAAGAATTTCCCACCATGCCTTTCCCATTGGGTGATTTAGTCTCAAATCTATAAGACAGAATTATTACTGAGGAGTTAAACTTCAAATGAGAGCATTTGTCAATGCTTCTCTCTAAATATTTGTCTTCTCTTAACAGGGACCAAAAAAATGCCTATGAAGTTATCATGGAAGCAGTTCATAAGAACAAGGGAGGTTTCTTCTTCCTTTATGGATATGGTGGATCCGACAAGACTTATGTTTGGAATACATTATCTGCAGCTATAAGGTTTAATGGTCAGATATGTTTGAATGTTACTTCAAGTGGGATTACATCATTGTTACTTCCAAATGGACGAATAACTCATTCTAGATTCAAGATCCATCTTATTGTTAATGAAGATTCTACTTGCAATATAAAGCAGGGTTTTGTCCATGCCAAACTATTAGAGAAAGCAACATTAATCATTTGGGATGAGGCTCCTATGGTGAATAAGTTTTATTTTAAAGCTTTAGACAAAACGTTAAGAGATGTTCTAAGATTTTCTACTTCATATGATCCTAATCTCCCTTTTAGCAGAAAAGTTGTTGTTCTTGGGGGGGACTTTAGACAAATTTTACCAGTAATCCCAAAAGAATCAAGGCAAGACATATGCCAAGCAACAATTAATTCTTCTTACCTTTGGCCTTTTTGCAAAGTGTTGACATTATCAGAAAACATGCGACTTACCCAAAGTAATCGTTTACATACGTCATCTGAAATAAAGAAATTCAGTGATTGGCTTTTGAAGATTGGAGATGGTTTGATTGAAGATTCGAGTGAAGAAGAATCTGAAGTTGAAATACCCCAGGATATTTTGATATCTTCCTGTAATACTACATTAGATGATTTGATTTCTTTTGTGTATCCATTAATGACAACACAAATGTCCACTGAAGGATACTTCAAATAAAGGTGTATTCTTGCTCCAACCTTGGACATTGTTTCTAATGTCAATAACTATGTAATGGATAAATTCTATGGACAGGAAATAATTTACTTAAGTTCTGATAGTCTTTGCGTGGGGGAAAAGCATTACAGTTTTGAATTAGAAACTTTTACCCCAGACATTTTGAATGCAATTAATTGCTCAGGACTACCCCCTCACCAGCTGGCTTTGAAAATAAGGGTTTCTGTCATGTTGTTGAGAAACATAAACCAATCTCAAGGTCTATGTAGTGGTACAAGATTACAAGTAAAGCGGATGGGTACCCATGTTCTTCAATGTCAAGTGTTAACTGGAACCCATGTTGGAGATATGGTTCATATTCCTAGGATGACAATGACTGTTGGTGTATGCACTATGAGCTATTAATGTATCAATTTTAACTTATCAATAAAATTAGTATTTTTAGTTTTTTAGACTAATTTTAATGTTATTTATCCTGGAATAAAATGTCATATGAGAATTATTCCTAAAACGTCCCTAATCAAGTATTTACATGGGGACATGTAAATACATTAAGATTAGTGTGTGAATGTACTGATGATTTGATCTCACAAATCATGGATATAAGATATCAAGTCTTTACACGGGTACACATTAAAAGTAATGTTGTACTGGACAGACCCACCATGAGAACGTTGCATGGATCGTTATATGAGTGTCATAAACGGTTCTCAATGTGATAATGGTATATAGTCCTTCGACTTGAAGTCACTACGGTTCCTACATAAGGAGTTTATTGTTTTAATACAATCAAACGTTATCTGTAATAAGGTGATCATAAAGATTGTGATTAGGCAATAGATAAATTATACAGAGGGATATGAGTGATGTAGATGGAATTTGTCTCTCCTATGTGACAAGAGTGATATCTATGGGCACTTGATGGAGAGATACTAACAAAATGCATGACCATGCTAGGATGAATAAATATTAGATATTTATTCTGTAAAGTCTACTCTGGTATCAAGTAAAATGAATTGGGCCATACAAGGATGACGACGACCATGCCTTGGGCCCAATTAGATATCGTGACAAAATGAATAAATATATAAAATAATTATCACTTATAGGTCATGTCGATGATAAATAATATTCGGACATAATGATGTATTGCTAGATACCGCTCTTATTCTATATTAATAATAAAATAGTTTATTATTAATATAACCAAATATTTTACCTATAGGGTCACACACATAGAGTAAGCCCACCAGATGATAGTTTTATTTTAGTTGGACTGAATAAAAAACTATTTGGGCCTAACTTAATTAGAATGAGTCAGGAGCCCAATGTTTAATGAGAGCTCAAGTCAAGACCTAAGCCTATATATAGAGCATGAGATGCTCATAGGCTGCTGCTCAGAAATTAGATTACACTAAAATTCCGTACTAGCATTTGGACCTTTGGTTTTCTGGTGGGAGTGCTCGTGTGGACTCCTAAGGGCGAAGCTATAATTGCTTCGATCGAGGAACTCGTTGTGCGTCTACAAGAGGTAATCCCTAAATCAAAACTTTAATTAAATATGCTTTGAGACATTTGTATTTGCAATCCTTATTTTTGGGAATCCTTTGTGTTTCCACTGCCTGACCCTGATGGGATTCCCTAATAATGACTCCTTCAAGTGAAACTCTTCCTATCAAATTTAATCGAAGATAGTTCCCCCTCATTGTTTCATTTACAATAACTATTAATAAGTCTCAAGGACAAACTCTTTCTGAACTAGTCTAATTCGGGGTCAAGGAACCGGACTGGGGACCAGCCACAAAAGTCAAAGATTTAAGTGTTTGTACACCAGTATAGTGGGTATCCGGTATTATAGTCCAAACTCTCAATGGGAGAATCCGGTCTTATTGTCCTGGAGATCCCTCACCCCAAGCGTTTAAAGGGGGTGAAAGGCGGTGTCACCTGCGAAGATTCTCCAACGCTCTAGTCAGTCACCAGAATAAGAATTCAGGTTAAGGTACTTAAGTAATGCAACAATATATCAAGGGTTAGAATAACGTAATCTTTTATGAGTGTGAGAATTGACTATTTATAGATGAGTGTGGAGAATGAAAAGTTAGGCACAGGTGGGGCCAGGAGACAAATAGTACAATGCTCAGTGCACGATTCTGACATACGACGCGGGAGGGAGCCGCATTTCTCACGTATCGCTCTTGTGGATGTACCTTGTACCTTCTATCGGGTGACGTGGATACTTTCTGGTATGCAGGGTGTCAATATGTTCACACCGGCTTGAGCACTTGGCCCACTTCAAGTAATAAGGATTTGGGTAGTGGAGCAACTACTTATCCTCTCAAAGTATAGGCGAATGGTTATGTTTAATAGAATAGGGAGAGTGTAAGTGTTGGGACAGGAGATAGAAAGTGCATTGCGTAGAGCATGCTTCTGACACATGGTATGGGAAGAACGGTGTCTTCGCCAAAGTCCCTGTGACCATATCCGGTGTATGAGGTGTTAACCTGGATGTACTGGTATAGGAAGAATGTCCATACGGTCTAATAGTCCGGTGACCAATCTACGGCTTCGGTAGCATATGGAAAATTGATAAAATGACACCCTTGCCCTGGTACCGGTATCCAGACCAGATCATCTATCCCCTAGCTTGTGTGAGGGACTGGTAGAGTTGCTCATATAAGCTACACTATCTGTATATGGAGTCTTAATACCGGTGTAAAGCTTGAGCATATCTGCGGATGCGCGTATAGGCCGTACTGATAACCTGTTTATCGATTTATTCTTAGGATAAGGATACCACTCCCAAGATGTCTATACAATGGATTCAGACAATGATAACGGTTGTGAGAGGATCCCAAGGGTTTTGGGAATCAAAACTCTTGGTATTCGAGTGTTGTGAATACAAAGCCTTAAAACGCTTCCAATAATAGGCATTTAATGCCTTTAACACGTGAGTCATAATGGCCTCAAAGCACGTGGTTTCATAACTATCGTTGGGGCTGTTATGGGCCTAAAATTTAAATTTTTGGGCCCATTTCGAAAGACACTTTTCATAAATTGTCACTGTTTTCACGCGCTTGGGCTTGAAATGACCATGTCATTTGGCTTGGTAACGTTGCATTTCCTGACAAACGACACAACCTCTGGCTAGTGGTTGGGCCCTCTGGTGCCTATAAAAGGAACACTTAGCACTCTCTGGAAAGCATTTGCATTCAAACTTAGCGAAACTCTGCTGAAATTTCCTAAGGAGATTGTTGCTGCCATTCTTGTGAAGTTCTCTTTTTCACCAACCTTACTTCCCTTTAGGTAACCTCATTTTCTCCTTCTCTCAGCTTTTGCATTTTACATTCCTTTATACCACAACCATGTGCTCTAGGCAGGACCGCGCTGGTACCTCGAATAGGGGGAGGCAAAATGCTCGTGCACCCTCTGGCCACCGTGCCAAGAGGATCCCTATGGACCTCCCTGTGGCTAGGTCTCATCGCTCGAAGAAGGTGGAAACTTCCACCTCACAGAGGCCAGTGGTTAGGCCTCACCCTGAGGATTCCTCCAACTCGAGGACTAACAGTTATTCTGATAGTGAATCGAGTACAGATAGATACCTCTCTGACGATGTTGTGTTTTATCACAGTACCGGGCCTTTCAGCATGCTCAAGATGAGATGGAAATTCCTGGGTCCGGGAAAACACTTATCCTTCGAATCGTTGAGGGGTGTGTGACAGGGCCCGTAAGTGCATGGGTTATGTCGCGTAATATAAAAGATTATCGTTCTCCACAGGGACTGTGTTCAAAGTACCAGCATATTGAAATTTAATTATCCACACAATTGATTTTTAAAGTTTTTGTAAAATAGAATACAAAATAAAGTTGCACAGAATACGAATAAATTAAAAAAAATAAATTTTTTTGACACTAAAAAATCAGAGTTGAGAGTATCTTGGGATTTCAGGGGATTAAGACTCTATTTTATGTTAATGAATTTTAACTTTTCATAAATAAGAATCGAATTAAGTTTTCCAAGGCGAATTTTCCAAAAGCTAATTAATATGTTCCTCTCGGAATCCTATTAATGTACCTAACCTATGGAAAGCGCTGCTTAATCCTCAGAAAGGCCCATTATCGTTTTATGAAAATCCCTTTTATTTCCTCAAAAGAATTTTGATTACTCCCACGGTTTTACCGAGGTCACAAAAAGCATCTAAAAAATCTTAGGTTTAGTTCAAAGCTTTCCGGTAAAAATAAATCTCTCGATTCTATTTATTACCTAAACTTACTAATATACCCGCAAGTATACAGTTTTATCATTTAGGTTCTTGTTAGGAATCACTAAAAGCATTGAGCATAATTGAACTAAATGGAAAACAGAAATTTATTTAATTTAAAGTCAAAATAATATTAACAATAAAATATTATCACACCCCCTTTATCCCAAGATAATTAATTTAGCTACTCATGAAATAATTCAAATTCATATAAATGATGGAAAAATAAAATATACAAGGCATGGTAAAAATAAAGACTTACGGGTTTCTCCAAAAGCTCAGAATAATTTACCACTGTATTTTCTTGTTGCAATATTTCTCCACCAATTACAAATTTAAATAACTCACTTTTACATTCCTCACAACTCTTAAAATAAAATAAAGAAAAAAGAAAATAAAAACAGAAACAAAACGAAAAAGAAAGAAAAAGAATGAAGAAAGAAATAAAGAAAAAAGAAAGAAAGGAAAGAGAAGGACGGAAGAAGAAAAGAGAAAATGAAAGAAAGAGAAGAAAGAAAAGGAATTGAAGCTGATGGATGGGATTGATAATTGATTTCACTTGCTCCTGCATTTATAGGCAAAGGAATGGAGGAATCCAGCTAATGAAAACGCGTTGTAATTGCAAGTGGAAGAAACTTTCGGTGCATGTGAGTTCCAGCTGTGCCAACTTGTTTATTTTTTAATATTTTCAATAATTCGGTGCTTGGATTTAGTGATGATTGGTGCAGGTGGAGAAATTCCGTGTGAAAAAGTGTTGTTTTTCCACAAAACCGAGTGAAAGCTTGCTGTTTATCCCCAAGACCGAGTGACAACTTGCTGTTGGATGGAGATCTGGACGGTGTTGTGTTGAGTTGAGGGGTTGGTGTTTGGAAGAAAACCGGTCGGTATTGAGTTGAGGGTCGGTGTTTGGAAGAAACTGGTCAGTGTTGAGTTGCTGTGAAGTCAGACAGTGTTAGAGTTGCTGTGAGGAGACGAGCAAAGCAACTCCGATTGCTTTTATTCCTTCGGAACCGATTGAAGACTGAATCGGAACCGAGTGAAAAGTGATTCACTCGGGACTGATTAAAAGGTGGCTCAGAACCGACTGGAAAGTGGCTCACTGTAACATCCCAATTTTGAGGATTAGTACCGAATAAAAATAAACCATTGAGATTCTGAATGCAAAGAAGGAAAATTAATTATTAATTATAATCAACTCAGTCTAAGAAATAGTGACAATTAATTAAGCTTGGTTGGTAGGAGGTGGCTGCTTCCGATTGGGAGTCACGTGAGTGGGACTGCAATTCATGTTTTCCCATCCCACTCTCCCTCGTGCACACATATGTTTATATATGTGCCTTTGGTCACTGAAGCTACGCATCTCCTTCAGACTCCCTCTTCCCTTCTTCTCTTCTTTTTCCTTCTTGTACTCTCTTCCCTCTTACCCTTCGTCTTCCTTCCCCTACTCCCTGTTCTGTTCCTGAGAACGCACGACGACGACGCTGCAGAAGACTTGGAGTCCCTTCGGCTGGTGAGGGACAATCATCAGGGTGAAAGACGAACAGCCCCTGTTTCACGGTGCGACTACGACCAAGGAGGCCGAACGAGTGTGAGCCTAGGCAAGGCAATCAGACCAGTGTCGGGAAACAGAGGAACCGCTCGAACTTCCTTCAGTAGGTAGGGGGTGCTTGCATGTCAAATGCATGGTCCACGAACGGTACCGGATGAATGTATTGCTTTAAGTGTATGCATGTGTCTGTCACGGTTGTATATTATGCATGATTGTTGATCTTGGACTCCATGTGTATGATGAGTAGTTAGATAATATTTGCATGTAAGCAAGATAGTGGTAATGTAGTCTGTTAGCCTTTCTGATATAGCCGAGTGAGATGCATGGTTCTACCTCTGTTAATACTGTGAGAATAAGAATGTGTGACTGTTAGTTGATTCGTCCGATGTTATTACCTTGATTATTCGAGCACTGTACATGTTGGTATGATTAGCAAACTAAAGATGGAAACCGTGTTGAGTATGCTTCTACCTTGATGTTTACAAAGGAGGTATCAATTGAGTGATGTTGCTTGCTGGTTAAACGTATAAGTTGCATATGTAGGAATGGGGTGACCCGTGGAAGGTCATGAGCCCCGAGGGAATGACTTCCAGTTACAGACCTTGGTTAGATCCTGAGAGAGCTCGTGGTAGCCGTAGGAGCTAGAGAGGAGTCTCGAGACGCCAATGGGAGGCCGGTACCACGCGGGAAGAGCTGATGGACGAGAGGCCAGTAAAGAGGGAACTGTAACTGAGAGTCATTACTCAAGTCGGATCCGCAAGCATGCATGTAGTTATGATGTTGGTTAGGATAGTACGCGTGGCATGTATTGGGTGTCATGAATAAATTCCGAGTGTGTGGATGCATGTGCATGTGTGAATAAGGATGAACTTTATGTGATATGTATGTAAGTGTATGTTATTAATACTATTCTAATTTGCATGACCCTAATCTAATTTGAATGCGACCGAGTGAACGTAAGTGTGCATACTGACACTGATACCGAATCCTTGGCTGTCCTTTTCCATGTAAAAGCTCACCCCTACTGTGGCTACACTTTTCAATGAACATCTTTCGGAATGAAGGATGAAGGAGGAGCCGAGTGCAGAGCAGAGAACCCGAGCGTTATGGAATATATGTGTATATATATATACTGTGTATAAGGTCTTGTTAAGCCTTGGCCGACTCATATTTTGATTTCAGTCCTTATATCAGAATTTAAACACTTCGGGTAGAAGGAACATGTTAATACGTGTGTAATTATTTAAATACTTCCCTATATATATGTATATTCTGTGTTTATTCTATACTGTGGGTGATGTACGAGCGATAAGCCTGGATGTATAAGTATACTTTCCGAGCGTAGGAAGTCGGTGTGACTATGGGTAGATGTGGATCTAAGTTGTTATTGGGGGAAAGCGAGATGGCAAGTCATTCTGAGTGATGAGAGGTTGAATGGTCCGGGTAATTGAGGTCGCATAGTCTGGAGTAGGAGTTGGTGCAGATCCTGTGAGTGATAATTGCAAGGTTTTCTGAGTAGAGGATAATCAACGATTCTGAGTGAGAACCCGCCGAGTGAGAGTTCACCGACTAGGGAACGATGCCTAAGACTCTAAGTGGATCTGTTGTAATAAATTAGCAAGCAGCTAGAGAACCCGAGTGAGCCTTGACTTAGTAGGAAAATTAGAGTAGGAAATATTATGGTTACCGAGTGAGAGGTGAGCAGAATGCCCCGAGTGGTATGATGGACGCGAATGTTATCCCGAGTGAGAAGTCTTCATAGATTCCGAGTGAGTGGCTTTGGGAATCATTCTTGAATTGACTATACGTGTACGTATATAATCCGATTGAGTGGAGCAGCGGAGTGCGATATGCTATCAGAATAGGCTGGCAAGTATTGAGGTTAGTCCGAGTGGGTTAGGAAGTGAACCCTCCCGAGTGAAGCACGAGCGTGATGATTTCCCGAGTGAACCATACACTAGAAACCGAGTGGAATGTCAGGATGCCGAGTGTAGCATGGCTTCAGCAAAGTGTAGTGCGGACTGGAGATCTTAAGTAGAATCGTCCGAGCGTAGTTAGCCCTCGCTTGAGCGAGTCTACCTGGTGCTATTGGGTTCGCTTAAGCGTTTCTTCCCCTCGCTGTGCGTGAGTTTCTCCCTTGTCTTCTTCCTCTTCCTTTTCTTGTTGTACTCGGTTTTATCAATTCAACAGATTACGCACAGTTTGTTAACCTTAAAATTTAAAAATTCTTCCCCTGTTGATTTTATTTATTCAATTAAAAATTTGGGTGTTACACTCACTCAGGATTGGGAAGTCTTCTTTCACTGTTTTACTCGGCTATGTCTCTGGAATTGAACCACTCGGAGAGACATTGCTCGGATTTCTCAGGAATACACTCGGACACATTCAAATGATAAAATCACACCTTCACTCGGAAGTCCAAGTTGATTTCCACTCAGAATTGACTTCAGTCGTCAATCAAATCACTCGGAATGGCCTTCACTTTCACTTAGAAACTTTGGAATCTGGTTGATTGAATTTCTTTTATGTTCGATCCCTGCTATGCTCGGAAATGCAGCTTTCTACCCCCAACTCACTCGGATGTGCTTTCCTTGGAGACTTCTCACTCGGGCTCAGTGTGAAACTTAAGAGTCTGCCCGAGTGTGATTCATTTCCGGTCAGATTTTTCATTGCTTGATAAGACTCTACTCGGAAATTCCTTGTTCTTGCTTGAGAATGCCATTTTCTCTGAATGAAACCACTCGGATTCCTCCTTATTCAGCACTTTATTCATTCAGTGGCTTCTATCTGCTCGGATTCAACTCACTCGGGACAGATTTGCCCAAAAAAATAGTTCAGACTTGTTTCAATCAGCATTTCTTCACTCGGATTATTTGCAATCAGAAAACTCCCACTCGGATTCACTTCAATCAGCAATCCTTTCACTCAGAGAATAGCTTTGGACAGCATCTATTCAATGTTAGTCCCCTTTTTTACTCGGAATGGACGCAGTCGGGGAAGCTTCCACTCGGAATCACCTCCAACCGAGACTTATTCCATTTCAGCATTGAACCTCCAACAGAGTCAGCCATTTTATCACTCGAAATTGCTTTGACAGGGAACTTTCCACTCGGATTCACCTTCAACAGTGAAGTATTCCACTCGGCAATGCTCCGTTCTGAGTTATTCCACTCGAATTTGATCATTTCTGAGTCCTTCTACTCGGATTTGGTCATTTTGAGTCGGATTTCAGCACTCTGAGTCAGAATTCAGCATATGGAGTTGGAATTCAGCATTCTGAGTCGGAATTCAGTATTCTGAGTCGGAATTCAGCATAAAAAGAGAGTTCTTTCCACTTTGGGCTTGTTCTTCTTGTTTCTTTATCATTTTATGGTCGTTTTTCTCTTGTTTTTGACCCTTTATTGCCTTAATTTCTACAAAATAACATACCCAAGTAGAATAGAGTGGAAAGAAAGTAAAAATCACAATAAATAAAGGAAATACAGTGGATAATGATAAAAATCCTAAGCAAACTGGATCTAATTTATTGTACTATAAAGCACTTATCAAAATACCCCAAACCAAAACATTGCTTGTCCTCAAGCAATCACCATATTCACAAGATAAAATACAGAAAACACTAAGCTTAATAAATTAAGGAATCCAAAACAAAGAAAAAGATTTATTCAAATGCCAATTTTAATTTTTCTTACGTGAATCAAATTTCAAATGTCAAGACCTGAGATACTTTTCTCACAATTTTCACTCAAGTGTTTCAAGGTTTGTGTATCTCTCAAATCATCATAGTCAAAAAACATTACCATAAGCTTGTTAATAAACCAGAAACTCCACAGTTTAGATAGAAAATATGTCAAAGTCTAAAGGTCTTTTAAAGGTTGTAACGTGGCCTTGGGTTGTATTGTCGAGGTAGGAATTTCAAGAAAAATGGAATACAAAAGGGCTTTAACAGTCATGAATGATTCAAATTATCATCATAAATTTAACAGAGCAAATTTTTGAACTTTTATGGACTTTTTGAAATTCATTCAATATCATCCTTTTGATTTTCTTTTCCTTTTTCTTGCTTTTCTTTGCATTCAATACCATATTTTTCTTAAGTCCTTTTTTTTTCTTTCTTTGCTCTACTAAATTTCCAACTTTTTCACCATTAAGAGAATATCAGTCAATGAAAGGCTTCAAAGAAAAATTTCACTTTTAGGCTCAAAAGGGGCAACTAGGGGTCAAATTATGCAAAAATTTTGAGGCTTAAGAATAAGACCTAATTGTGCCTTTATTATCCTAAGACATATAATCAAAAACCATTTTGAATCGGTTGAAAAACAAGTTCTAGAATATTAATGACTATGAGATTCACTCAATCAAGAAGATATGGGTTTTGAAAATTTGTTTGATAAATAACCCATTTTGGCTCAAGTCTAACCATGGAAAGTCTTTTCAAAGAAAATTTTAATCACATAAGGTTCATTTAAGCATTTATTTGGCATTTAAACAATCAAATTTTGAAGATTTTACTCAAAATTTTGGGATCCTTAGATACTTTAGCCTTGTGTTCAAAGTAAATTTATCATGCAATCATGGTAAATTACAAGATTACAAACAAAGCAAGGAAAACACACATGCAAAATAAAATATAATAATCACACAACGAAACAAAACAGTTAAGTTTTCTTATCTACCACCCCAAACCAGAATTTGACATTGTCCTCAATGTTAAAATGGATGATAAAAGTATAAGAAAACTTACCTGTAGTAACCCCAAACCAGCATCTGACAGTTTTTTTTTCAGAATTAAAGCTTAAAATAAAACAATAACTTTTTATAGGGTTACCTCCCTATCAGTGCT
Source organism: Clitoria ternatea (assembly GCA_037962975.1). Taxonomy (NCBI): domain Eukaryota; kingdom Viridiplantae; phylum Streptophyta; class Magnoliopsida; order Fabales; family Fabaceae; genus Clitoria; species Clitoria ternatea. The sequence continues at coordinate 72,885,241 of CM075672.1, forward strand.
AAGTTTTAAGTCTTCAGCCAGACTTCTCACCGTTTGGATTTACTCATCAGGAGCATCAAACAAGTCCAAGTCACTTGCTTGTTGTATTGGTTGACCTGTTAGATAGTGCTTTACTCTCTGTCCATTTACCCTAAATGTACCACATTTCTCGCTCCATAGTTCGACAGCTCCAAAGGGAAAGACTTTTGTCACCTTGAATAGTCCCGACCATCGAGATCTCAATTTACCTGGAAAAAGCTTCAGTCTGGAATTAAAAAGTAAAACCATATCACCTGGATTAAATGTTCTCCGTTGGATGTGACGATCATGCCATTGTTTGGTTTTTTCTTTATAAATTCTGGCATTTTCGTATGCATCTAGACGGAGTTCTTCAAGCTCATTTAATTCCAACATCCTATGTTCACCTGTAGCCTTATGATCAAAATTAAGAGTTTTAACAGCCCAATAAGATTTATATTCTAGCTCAACAAGTATATGGCAGGGCTTCCCATATACTAGCTTAAAAGGAGTGGTTCCAATGGGAGTTTTATATGCGGTTCGATACACCCATAAGGAATCATCTAACTTAATAGACCAATCCTTACGTGATGTATTCACCACTTTTTAAAGAATATTTTTAATTTCCCGATTGGATACCTCAACTTGTCCACTAGTTTGTGGGTGATAAGGTGTAGCAACCTTATGTCTAACTCCATATTTCTTTAGAAGGGTCTGAAAAGTTTTCTCAATAAAATGAGACCCTCCATCACTTATAACACATTTTGGGACCCCAAACCTTGGAAATATTATTTTCTTGAACAGTTTAATAACAGTTTTAGCATCAGAATGGGGTAAAGCTATGGCTTCCACCCATTTTGACACATAGTCAACTGCCACTAATATGAACTGATTTCCAAAAGAGAAAGGAAAAGGTCCCATAAAATCAACACCCCATACATCAAACAATTCAACTTCTAAAATGGTATTCAATGGCATTTCTTGTCTCTTACCAATGTTACCTGTTCTTTGGCAAGCATCACAAGTTAGAATATACTTACGTACATCCTTAAAAATATTTGGCCAATAGAACCCAGCTTGCAATACTTTAGCGGCTATCTTAGAGGTGCTCATGTGTCCTCCACAAGAAAGAGAATGGCAATGATCCAAGATAGCATGGACATCATCTTGTGAAACACATCTCCGAATCATACCATCTGCATATTGCTTAAAAAGGAGTGGTTCATCCCAATAATAATGCTTGACATCTGCATAAAACTTTTTCCTTTGCTAAAAGCTAAGATCAGGAGGTAAGATACCACATGCAAGAAAATTCACAAAATTAGCATACCAAGGAACACGTTGGATACTAAGATTAAAGAGTTGTTCATCTGGAAAAGATTCATTGATGGGAATATTATCTGTCTCTTCTTTTTTAGATGTCAACCTAGATAGGTGGTCAGCGACCAAGTTCTCGGTACCTTTCTTGTCCTTAATTTCCAAGTCAAATTCTTGCAATATTAGAATCCACCTAATTAATCTAGGCTTTGCTTCCTTTTTATTCAATAGATACTTAATGGCAGAGTGGTCAGTGTAAACAGTAACATGTGAACCTACCATGTAAGATCTAAATTTATCAAAAGCAAAGACAATAGCTAACAGTTCTTTTTCAGTTGTGGCATAATTTACCTGAGCATCATCTAGCGTCCGGCTGGCATAATGAATTACATGGAGCTTTTTATCCTTTCTTTGCCCTAACACAGCCCCCACTACGTAATCACTCGCATCGCACATCAACTCAAACGGGAGTTTCCAATCAGGTGGTTGCACGATGGGGGCAGAGATTAGAGCTTGCTTAATCCTGCAAAAAGCTTCCATACAAGATGAATCAAAATTGAAAGGCACATCCTTACCCAGAAGAGTTGTAAGAGGCTTTGTGATCTTGGAGAAATCTTTAATGAATCGACGGTAAAACCCTGCATGTCCAAGAAAACTCCGAACACCTTTCACATTTGTAGGTGGAGGTAATTTTTCAATCACTTCCACTTTAGCCTTATCAACTTCTATACCTCTCTCAGACACCAGGTGTCCAAGAACTATGCCTTCTCTTACCATAAAATGGCATTTTTCCCAATTTAAAACCAAATTGGTTTCTTCACAACACTGCAAGACTTGGCACAAATTTGTTAAACAATTATCAAAATCCAAACCATGCACTGAAAAATCATCCATAAAGACTTCCATCACATTTTCAATAAGATCAGAAAAAATTGCTTGCATACACCTTTGAAAAGTCACAGGTGCATTACATAAACCAAAAGGCATACGTCTGTAAGCATAAGTCCCATAAGGGCAAGTGAAGGTAGTCTTTTCTTGATCAGATGGGATGAATGGGAATTTGATGAAAACCTGAATACCCATCCAAATAACAAAAATAAGAGTGTTTCGCAAGTCTTTCAAGCATCTGATCAATAAAAGGGAGGGGAAAATGATCTTTTTTCGTGGCGCTATTTAACTTCCTATAGTCAATGCACATGCGCCAACCAGAGACAATCCTAGTAGGAATCAAGTTATGTTTATCATTTTCAATCACAGTTATTCCCCCTTTTTAGGCACCACATGGACAGGACTTACCCATTTACTACTATCAACAGGATATATGACTCCAGCATCAAGTAATTTCAAAATTTCCTTTTTAACCACTTCTTGCATTTTAGGATTTAATCTCCTAAGTGGTTCTACTGTGGGCCTACTTTCATCTTCTACAGTAATCCTGTGCATACAAAGAGAAGGGCTAATTCCTTTGATATCATCCATTGTATAACCTATTACCTTTCTATACAACCTAAGTTGTTTCAAAAGTTTTTCAGTTTCACATGGATTCAATTCAGCATTGATAATCACAGGATATGTGGAATTAGGACCAAGAAATTCATACCTTAATGAAGCTGGTAAAGGTTTTAATTCCACATTGGGGCTTACCACTTTGTCACACATGACCTCAGTATCATGTGGGGCCTTAGAGCAATCAGATGTTTCTGTCGGCTCAATCATGAAAACAGTTTCAAGTGGGTCATTAGGAAGGGTTGCTTCCTTTACCACTTGTTCGACAAAATCCACAGTACAGCAAACATCATTATAATGTTTTTCTAAAACATTTTTCAAGTTAAAATCAACCTTTTGGTCTCCAACAGTCAGAGACAACTTACCATTCTTGACATCAATCACAGCACCTGCAGTTGCTAAAAATGGTCTACCTAAAATAATAGGAATCAAAGAATCTTCGTCCATTTCAAGCACAACAAAGTCAGCAGGTATAAAAAAATTTCCTATCTTAATAGGAACATCCTCTAAAATTCCTACAGGATATTTTACAGATCTATCAGCCAATTGTAAAGACATCCTAGTAGGTTTTAGTTCACCCAATCCTAACTTTTCAGCAACAGATAATGGCATTAAACTCACACTCGCTCCTAAATCACACAATGCTTTGTCTATATTCATGTCACCAATCATGCAAGGAATAGAGAAACTACCTGGATCTTGGAGCTTGGGTGGAAGTTTCTTTTGAATTAGAGCACTGCACTCTTCAGTAAGTGCAACTGTACCATCTTCCTCCAGTCTTCTTTTGTTGGACAGAATGTCCTTTAGGAACTTTGCATATGTGGGCATTTGCTGTAAAGCATCTGTAAAAGGAATATTAATATACAATTTCTTTAAAACATCAAGAAACTTACCAAATTGTTTGTCCAACTTTGCTTTAGCTAAGCGCTGAGGAAATGGAATGGGAGGTTGATATGGCTTAACCTTCTCCTTCTTCTCTTGTGGTTTCTCTTCTTCAATCACTGGATAAGATAAAGATTCATCCACTTTCTTTTCCTCCTTTACAGTCTTTTCAACTGGTCCATCATATTGAGTACCACTCCTAAGAGTGACAGCCATGGTTTGGTTGGATGGTCCAGCCTCTGGTTTTCCAGGAAATGTTCCTGGTGCTCTTTGAGAATAAGAGGCTTGTTGGGCAATTTGATTTTCCAGTATTTTGTTATGGGTGGCAAAAGATTCCATCTTTGAAGCCAAGTTTTTTATTGCATCAGAGAATTCATCATTTTGTTTAAGTTGAGTAGCTACAAATGTCTCCATCAAGGATTCTAACTTTGATTTTTGTGGAATATAGGTTCCTTGTTGAGGTTTGTAGTTACTTTGGAATTGAGGTGGCCTATTTTGGAAGCCAGGTGGACCTTGTGGAGGTCTGTAGTTACCTTGATAATTTCCACCATAATTTCCAATAGCATCTACCTGATGCATTTCTTGTTCTTGATTAGGGGTCATTGCTAAATGGCAGTTTGTAGCTCCATGTCCTGAAACACCACAAACTTCACAAACAATATTAGCAGCACCTGTTGACCCTATTTTATCAAGTTTTAACGTTAATGCTTCAACTTTGGCAGAAAGTAGGGAAAGAGCATCAACAGAATACTTACCTGGTGTTTTAGCAGGTAATCTTCTCTCAGAGTTCCACTGGTGAGTGTTTTGAGCTATTTCCTCAATCAGGTTCTCAGCTTCATCAACATTTTTACTCATGAAGGCTCCTCCAGCTGCAGCATCTAAAGAGATCTTTTGTGTGGAAATTAGTCCATTATAGAAAATATGGATTATCAACCACATTTCTATCCCATGGTGAGGATATTCTCTTAGCATCTCCTTGTATCTCTCCCAGGCTTCATACAAGGATTCATCATCTTTTTGTGAAAAATTAATGATTTGTTTTCTCAGCACATCAGTCTTGTTCCTTGGGTACCATTTATTGATAAAAGCACTGGACAATTGTTCCCAAGTCGTGATGGATCCTTTAGGAAGAGAGTATAACCATGCTCTCGCTTTATCCATTATAGAAAATATGGATTGTCAACCACCTTTCTATCCCATGGTGAGGATATTCTCTTAGCATCTCCCTGTATCTCTCCCAGGCTTCATACAAGGATTCATCATCTTTTTGTGAAAAATTGATGATTTGTTTTCTCAGCACATCAGTCTTGTTCCTTGGGTACCATTTATTGATAAAAGCACTGGACAATTGTTCCCAAGTCGTGATGGATCCTTCAGGAAGAGAGTATAACCATGCTCTCGCTTTATCTCTTAAGGAGAAAGGGAAAAGTCTTAAGCGAATGGCATCATTGGTGGCTCCGTTCATCTTCAGGGTGTCACAGTATTCAAGAAAGATTTGAAGATGAAGATTTGGATCTTCGGAGGGTAATCCTCCGAATTGGTTCTGTTGAACCATAGAGAGTAGTGAAGGCTTCAATTCAAAATTGTTAGCCTCTACTGTGGGTCTGAGGATGCTGGATCCTCTTCCATTTGTACTTGGAGCGGCAAAATCTCTTAAGGGTCTATGTTGGTCTGCCATTTGTTTTTCTTTTTGTTCTTTTTGTTGTTTTTGTTGTTTTCTCAAAGCTCTAAGGGTACGTTCTATCTCAGGGTCAAATCCTAAGTTTAGATCGACACTACGGCTTCGTCGCATAAAAAGAAAATAAATGACAAATAAAACAAATTATCACAAGAATAAAACAACAACAGATACACAAAATAAAGAACAAAATACAAAATAAAAATAAAAATAACAATAAAAATATTAACAAGTATGATCTAATCAAATTTCAATATTGCCGATATTTGAGGGACAACAGTCCCCGGCAACGGCGCCAAAAACTTGACAGGGCCCGCAAGCGCACGGGTTATGTCGCGTAATATAAAAGATTATCGTTCTCCATAGGGACTGTGTTCAAAGTACCAGCATATTGAAATTTAATTATCCACACAATTGATTTTTAAAGTTTTTGTAAAATAGAATACAAAATAAAGTTGCACAGAATATGAATAAATAAAAAAAATAAAATTTTTTGACACTAAAAAATCAGAGTTGAGAGTATCTTGGGATTTCGGGGGATTAAGACTCTATTTTATGTTAATGAATTTTAACTTTTCATAAATAAGAATCGAATTAAGTTTTCCAAAGCGAATTTTCTAAAAGCTAATTAATATGTTCCTCTCGGAATCCTATTAATGTACCTAACCTATGGAAAGCGCTGCTTAATCCTCAGAAAGGCCCATTATCGTTTTATGAAAATCCCTTTTATTTCCTCAAAAGAATTTTGATTACTCTCACGGTTTTACCAAGGTCACAAAAAGCATCTAAAAAAATCTTAGGTTTAGTTCAAAGCTTTCCGGTAAAAATAAATCTCTCGATTCTATTTATTACCTAAACTTACTAATATACCCGCAAGTATACAGTTTTATCATTTAGGTTCTTGTTAGGAATCACTAAAAGCATTGAGCATAATTGAACTAAATGGAAAACAGAAATTTATTTAATTTAAAGTCAAAATAATATTAACAATAAAATATTATCACACCCCCTTTATCCCAAGATAATTAATTTAGCTACTCATGAAATAATTCAAATTCATATAAATGATGGAAAAATAAAATATACAAGGCATGGTAAAAATAAAGACTTACAGGTTTCTCCAAAAGCTCAGAATAATTTACCACTGTATTTCCTTGTTGTAATATTTCTCCACCAATTACAAATTTAAATAACTCACTTTTACAGTCCTCACAACTCTTAAAATAAAATAAAGAAAAAAGAAAATAAAAACAAAAACAAAACGAAAAAGAAAGAAAAAGAACAAAGAAAGAAATAAAGAAAAAAGAAAGAAAGGAAAGAGAAGGACGGAAGAAGAAAAGAGAAAATGAAAGAAAGAGAAGAAAGAAAAAGGAATTGAAGCTGATGGATGGGATTGATAATTGATTTCACTTGCTCCTACATTTATAGGCAAAGGAATGGAGGAATCCAGCTAATGAAAATGCGTTGCAATTGCAAGTGGAAGAAACTTTCGGTGCATGTGAGTTCCAGCTGTGCCAACTTGTTTATTTTTTAATATTTTCAATAATTCGGTGCTTAGATTTAGTGATGATTGGTGCAGGTGGAGAAATTCCGAGTGAAAAAGTGTTGTTTTTCCACAAAACTGAGTGAAAGCTTGCTGTTTATCCCCAAGACCGAGTGACAGCTTACTGTTGGATGGAGATCTGGACGGTGTTGTGTTGAGTTGAGGGGTTGGTGTTTGGAAGAAAACCGGTCGGTATTGAGTTGAGGGTCGGTGTTTGGAAGAAACCGGTCGGTGTTGAGTTGCTATGAAGTCAGACAGTGTTAGAGTTGCTGTGAGGAGACGAGCAAAGCAACTCCGATTGCTTTTATTCCTTCGGAACCGATTGAAGACTGAATCGAAACCGAGTGAAAAGTGATTCACTCGGGACTGATTAAAAGGTGGCTCGGAACCGACTGGAAAGTGGCTCACTCAGGATTGGGAAGTCTTCTTTCACTGTTTCACTCGGCTATGTCTCTGGAATTGAACCACTCAGAGAGACATTGCTCGGATTTCTCAGGAATACACTCGGACACATTCAAATGATAAAATCACACCTTCACTCGGAAGTCCGAGTTGATTTCCACTCGGAATTGACTTTAGTCGTCAATCAAATCACTCGGAATGGCCTTCACTTTCACTTATAAACTTTGGAATCTGGCTGATTGAATTTCTTTTATGTTCGAGCCTTGCTATGCTCGGAAATGCAGCTTTCTGCCCCAACTCACTTGGATGTGCTTTCCTTGGAGACTTCTCACTCGGGCTCAGTGTGAAACTTAAGAGTCTTCCCGAGTGTGATTCATTTCCGGTCGGATTTTTCATTGCTTGATAAGACTCTACTCGGAAATGCCTTGTTCTTGCTTGAGAATTTCATTTTCTCCGAATGAAACCACTTGGATTCCTTCTTATTCAGCACTTTATTCATTCAGTGGCTTCTATCTGCTTGGATTCAACTCACTCGGGACAGATTTGCCCAAAAAAACAGTTCAGACTTGTTTCAATCAGTATTTCTTCCCTCGGATTATTTGCAATCAGAAAACTCCCACTCGGATTCACTTCAATCAGCAATCCTTTCACTCGGAGAATAGCTTTGGACAGCATCTATTCAACGTCAGTCCCATTTTTTACTCGGAATGGACGCAGTCGGGGAAGCTTCCACTCGGAATCACCTCCAACCGAGACTTATTCCATTTCAGCATTGAACCTTCAACAGAGTCAGCCATTTTATCACTCAGAATTGCTTTGACAGGGAACTTTCCACTCGGATTCACCTTCAACAGTGAAGTATTCCACTCGGCAATGCTCCATTCTGAGTTATTCCACTCAGATTTGATCATTTTTGAGTCCTTCTACTGGATTTGGTCATTTTGAGTCGGATTTTAGCACTCTGAGTCGGAATTCAGTATATGGAGTCAGAATTCAGCATTCTAAGTCAGAATTCAGCATTCTGAGTCAGAATTCAGCATAAAAAGAGAGTTCTTTCCACTTTGGGCTTGTTCTTCTTGTTTCTTTATCATTTTTTGGTTGTTTTTCTCTTGTTTTTGACCCTTTATTGCCTTAATTTCTGCAAAATAACATACCCAAGTAGAATAGAGTGGAAAGAAAGCAAAAATCGCAATAAATAAAGGAAATATAGTGGACAATGATAAAAATCCTAAGCAAAGTGGATCTAATTTATTGTACTATAAAGCACTTATCAGTGTGTCAATGTTGTTTCACACCGGCTCAACTTGGAACGGCTAAACCAAACGCACCCATATTGTTGGGTTGAAGAGGAGTTTAAGGAGATTGCCTCACGCCACGCTAGAGAAGATGGGGGTCCGGTCATTCCGTGCTTCAGAGTTCACTCCGAGGAGAAATATAAAGATCGCTTCCTCATCCTTGTACCCCGGCCCACAGAAAGGATTTGTCATCAAGTCCTTAATGACAGGTTAGTATACATGTACGACTTTGTCTTCCAGAATCTGGGGGTGCGATTTCAATTGAGTGAATTTTATATGGGCGTTCTGAGATTTCTAGAGTGCGCCCCTTCACAAGTGCATCCCAACGGGTGGAGCCTCATCCGTTCTCTTGAGGTCTTGGGAGCACACTTCAACTTTAAACCCACCATAGCTATGCTTTTCTATTACTACCAGGTGGTCCGCCGTATGAATAAGAAAGACGGTCTTAGTTTCGTCACCCTCCGCTGTGACGCCAAGGTTATCAACTTCAAGTCCTTCACTGAATCGGCAAAGATCAAAGGTCGATCCTTTAAACAGTATTACACCAGAATCCAGATTAAGCCAAATAAGTCGGTCTTCTGGCTCAGTGAGGACGACATTCTAAAGTTTCCCCTCAGCTGGACTCATGAGCACTTCTTACTAGTAAGTCGGGCCTACTTCACGAATAAGAGTGAACTCTCTTCTTATTCCATTGAAGTATTAAGTGCCCTAAGGGCGTTCACTGCTGCTTATAAGGAGTTCTCTAGCAAGCGTCTCTTGGGGTCCAATTTTGTCAGAAATGAATACTTAAGTAAATAGTCTAGTTTCTCTATTCTTCTATGATAATCCAATATCTTCTTGTGGTTAATATTTTCCTTTTTTTTACAGATTGGATAGAGAGGAATTGCCCTGCGATGCTTTCTCTGAAGTCTCTGATAGGGGAGGACAGCTTTTCATATGAGGATGAAGAGAATAAAGTTCAAGCTAAGAGGAATGCCACCAAGGCTATGGCGGAGTACATCCCTCTGACCTCTGAGGCCAGCACGAATCCCCCTCTTCTGGAGTCCCAGGCTGATGAGGAAGGGTCCTCAGAACAAGAACAGCCGGAAGGGCAGAAGAAGAAGAAGAAAAGGGGTAGGCTTGTCAAAGTTGCTGATAAGAAGAAACCTGTCGTTATGCCTGAGAAGAAGCAGAAAATCTCGTATGATACGGGTGTGGGAGGTACAACAACATCTTTTGGGGCAGCCTCTGAGCCTACTACTCCTCGTGCTCCTCCAACTTTCAACGGGTGAGGATGGATCCACCCATCTATTCTTTCCTCTCCCTGTTTTTGACTTATAAGGGGCCCTCTCCAGCTGCTCTTCTGCCTCCATTATACAAACTCCGCCCTACCTTGGAGGTGGAGGAAATGAAAGAGGTAATCATCGCTGGCAAATGGCAACTGGCCGAGCTGACCGGCCTTCTTAATTCACTGAGCCGTACTATGGACAACATGAAGGAAGCAGATGAGCTGGCTTCTAAGCTGGAGCACCTGAACATCTCCGCTGCCAAGGATAAGGCTCATTTGAAGACAACAAAGGAAAAGCTGAAGAAGGCCCAGGAGCTACAGCTAGAGCGCTGCATGGAAGTATCTACCCTGAATAGCACGGTCAAATCTCTTGAAGGGAACGTCTCTAAACTTCAGGCAGAGGTCACTGGGGTTCCTCATCTTAAGGAGGATTTCAAGGCGGAGAAACAAAAGAATGCCTAGCTCTCTGAGGACCTAAAGGCAGCTGAGGCCGGTTAGAGCAGTGAGGACTTTGCTGTGAGGGAGAGGGACTTGCTTAAACAGATTGAAGATTTGATGTAGGGGAGTGCCACAACTGGGTCATTGGAGAAAGAAAATTCCAAGCTGAGGAAGGACCTAGCTAAGGCAAAAGCTAGGGCGTCCAAGGCTGTAGAGGTTTGCTCTGTCATGGCATTAGATTCCTTTGGCTTAGCTGTCTGTCAGATTTTCTATTGCAACCCCAAAGTGAAGGTATGAGTCCATTCTATGAGTTCCATGATGGGAAACTAGTTGAGGTAGTTGATGGCTGGTATAAGGAACCTCCCTCTTCTCTGTATGAGCTGCCACCTCTCCCAAAAGGCCAGAGCATGGGGTCTCTTTCCACTACTCCGAGCCAGGAAAACCCTAATGAAAAAGTACCAACTCAAGAAGGGGAGCCCGGAGGTGAGAAGGCAGAAAATCAACCCTCTCAGGAGAACCTCAGAGAATAGGATGGTGGAAAAGAAGGCGGAGAAAAAGAGGCCAACACAAACGAAGATCAAACACCTGCCTCTTAGCTTTATATATTTTTTATTCTTACTGTTGTATGCTGGGATCAGCTCCAGTTTTTACTCATACTTTACATATAAATTTGATTTGCTGAATGCACAAATTTCCTTCTTTAAATATTGTCTCTGGTACGATTACAACGGATATCTGCAATGACACAACTCTTAAAAAAATTTTATAAACTTGTCAAAGTTTACCTTCATAAAATCTATTAAGTCGTTCTTTAAATTGAAACTTAGGAATAAGGAGTAATGATCACAGTGTAGGACGGAACAGTTAGATCGGATTCCCAGTAACCATATCATATAACAAAAACTTGAACTTGGTGAATATTGTCCCCAAGCATGTGTTGATTACGAAGGGCATGAGTATTAGGTGTAGAATACTGCTTTTAAACCTTTAAGCATGAGAGCTTTATTCTGCTTTGATAATAGACGTGCCTATTGAATTACTCGTGGAATGATATCGTTCAAGATAGAAGTAAAGGCTAGGCGTATCCATCCTGCAAGAACCTTCCTCAATCATAAGGATGATGATTGAGACTTCAATCACAAGAGTGGTGATTGGAACTGTCCACGCCAGGAGGTATACTGTCAATCATAGGGATGATGAGTGAGGTTATCCATCCTGGGGAAATATACCTTAATCATAAGGATGATAATTGGGTCCTCCATCATAAGGATGATGATGGGAATTGTCCATGCCAGGAGGTATGCTGTCAATCATAAGGATGATGAATGACACGATTCGTCCTGGGGGAATACACCTCAATCATAAGGATGATGATTGAATCTTCACTGGGGTTCAGCCAAACCTACTAACTGTTCCTGGAGTTTAGTTTAATCCTATAATCCAGGTCTTCTAAGGGGGTTCGACACAACCCCTTAGTTCACTTGAGGAGTTACATCGCCAATTACAGAATAGGTAATTGGGATCATCCATCCTGAGGGTCTCCATATACACAGGCGTAATGCTATAAATCGCAACGTAAGAAAGAAAAGTGAAAACATCATGTTCATGAATTGAATTCTCATTGAATTGAATGTGGATTACAAAAAGAGCGTAGTTGGGGTCATGCCTCGTTAAAACCTTCTTGAGAAAACCCATTGGGAAAAAACTTAAGTAAGGGAAAAGAGTACATGCCGTCTTACCAACTAGCTATAGTAAATACGTAAGTTCTGAGTGTTCCACTTGTTACGGATCAGTGTGCCATCAAGATTCTCCAATTGATATGACCCTTTTCCAGTCACCTCAGACACTCTATAAGGGCCTTCCCATGTTGGTGTTAACTTTCCTTAGTGAGCAAATTTATTTCCCACGCTTGCCTTCCTTAAAACGAGATCTCTCATGTTGAATGCTTTATGTTGAACACACTTGTTGTATCAAAGGGCGGCCTTTGCTTTAATTGTCTGATCCCTGACAAAAGCTTCTTCTCTAAGTTCCTGAAGAACATCCAACTCTGATGCCAGATTGGCATCATTATTCTCCTCAGAAAAATACTCCACCCTTGTTGACCTGGTCTGGAGTTCCATTGGAATCATCGCCTCGACACCATAAGTAAAGCGATACGGAGACTCATTGGTGGAGGAGTGGGGTGTAGTGCGGTACTCCCACAAGACATGGCACAGCTGATCAGTCCATCCACCCTTTGCTTCGTCTAGACGCTTCTTTAGCCCCTTCAACACTTCCCTATTGGCTATCTCTTCTTGGCCATTCGTTTGAGAATGTTCGACAGATGAGAAGATTTGGACTATCCCCAGTCCTTCAAGCAACTCTGTGAACTTCCTGTCAATGAATTGGGTTTCGTTTTTAGTAACAATTCGTCCTGGGACTCCGAATCATGCTATGATGTTTTCGTACATGAAGCGTCATGTCCGAGCTGAGATGATATACACAACGGGCTCTACTTCTATCTATTTGGTAAAATAATCCACCCCAACTATAAGATATTTGATTCCACCAGGTGCTGTTGGGAACAGACCCAGAATATCGAGGCCCCACTGATGAAAAGGCCATGGCACGGCTGATGTAGAAAGTTCCTGGGTCGGTGTGTAATGAAGATTGGAAAATCTCTGACATGGATCATACTTCTTTACAAACTCAATGGAGTCTTTCTTTATTATGGGCCACCAGTAACCCGCTCTTAAAACCTTTCTCATCAGGCTTCTACCTCCGGTGTGGTGTCCACATTGTCCCTCATGTACTTCTTCCAGCATACCTCACACTTCATTCTCGTTCAAACACCTGAGGTATGGCACAGAAAATCCCCTCCATATGAGCATGCCATCTACCAATGTAAAGTAGGGCAGCTCCCTTTTTAACTTCTTCCTCTCCAAGTCATCAGTGGGCAGCTGTTCATCCACAAAGTACTATATGTAAGGAACTACCCACGAGTTCTCATCAAAGGCACGATACGTTATTGCATTCAACAATGGGGTCAAGGAGATGTTGCGCGATGTTAGAGTGCTTTGCACCACTGTGGTTGTGCTTCCAGGTTGTTTCGTGCTCACAAGCCTCGAGAGGATCTCCGCCTTGGTGTTTTCCTCTATGGGTGCATGCTTGAACTCCAACGTAGAGAATCTTCCCTTTAATTCATTCACATAGTTCAAATATAACTAGAGCTGAGGCTCACGGACTTGATATTCACCCTGAACCTGCGATATCACCAGCTGTGAATTGCTATAGAGGGTTACTTCTGTTGCTCCGATATCAATTGCGGCTCGGAGTCCGGCAAGACAAGCCTGGTTGTTGGAAGTTTTAAAATTGAATCGGAGTGAGATCTCCAAATACACACCATCATCACTCTCAACGATGACACCGACTCCACATCCTTTATTGTTTGATAACCCATCCACATAGACGGTCCAGTAAGCATGAGGTGCGGCTGGGTCTGCCCCTGTCATCTCCATAACAAAATCAGCCAAAACTTGGGCCTTGATAGCCCCTCGTGGCTCATAGGAAACCTTAAACTCTGAAAGTTTGATAGACCACTTAATCATTCTCCCCTCGAGGTCCAGTTTGCTCAGTACAAACCGGAGTGGCATATCCGTTCTCACCATAATTGGGTGTGCATGAAAGTACGGTCTTAATCATCGTGAAGCCCAAACAACTGTGAGGGCGGCCTTCTCTATCTTCTGATACTGGCCCTCAGCTCCCTGTAGCATTTTACTTGTAAAATACACTGGCCTCTACTCCTCTGGGGTTTCCTTGACCAATGCCACTCCCAGAGCTTCATCTGAAATCGCCAAATACAAGATGAGACTTTCACCGGGGTCCGCTTTTACCAAAATTGGAGGACTCGACAACACCTCCTTGAGCTCATGAAAAGCATGCTCTTGCTCCTGTCCCCACTCAAACTTCTTAGATTTCTTCAATACTTTGTACAGGGGAAGGGATCTATATGCCATCTTTGGCATAAATCGAGCCAATGCTGCCACCTTCTGTTCAAAGATTGAACCTTCCTCAGGTTCTTCAGACTCTACATGCCCAGTATTGCTTGGTACTTCCCCGGATTAGCCTCAATGCCATGCTGAGTTAACATGAAACCTAGGAATTTCCCAGCTGGGACAGCAAAAGTGCACTTCAATGGGTTTAGCCTCACATTATATTGCCTCAAGCGTGTGAATACCTGGCACAGATCTTCAATATGGTCACCCCCAGCTGGGGTCTTAGCTATGATGTCATCAATGTACACCTCCACCAACTTGGTGTGCATGCCTTCAAACACCTTATTAATCATACGCTGGTAAGTGGCCCCAGCGTTCTTCAAATCGAAGGGTATGACGGTGTAGCAAAAAACACCGCGGTCATTGACAAAAGTTGTCTTCTCCTGATCCTCCTCCCATATCAGAATCTAATTGTACCTTGAATATGTATCCATGAAACTCAGGTATTGATAATCAGAGGAATCATCCACCATTCGATCTATGTTGGGAAGGGATATGGATCCTTTAGGCAACAACAATTGAGGTCCACATAGTCAGTACACATCCTCCATATACCATTGGCCTTCTGGACCATCACCATGTTAGAGAGCCAAGAGGAATAACGGATTTCCTTGATAAATCCGGCCTTCAGCAACTCCGCTGTCTGTTCATAAGCTGTCTTTTGCTTCTCTGGCCCCAATCTTCTTTTCTTTTGGGCGACTGGCCTCGTCTCAGGGTAGAAAAATAACTTATGACAATAGAAATCAGGGTCCATCCCAGGCATATTCCAACAGTCTATGCGAACAAGTCCTTAAACTCGTGAAGGAGCACAAGGAGCCGTTGTTCCATCACAGTTTCTAACTTGTCATTGATATGTGTGATCGTTTTTGGGGAATCTCCCAACACAACATCTCTAGAACCTCTTTCTGGTGTGGGCTTTATAAAACCCCGGATTTTCTGTACTCGAATCCCGATGTAATCGTCATAATTAATAAAAATATGAAAAAGTTTTTCGCGTTTAAAAATATTTCCAAGACACCACCATGATCACATCAAGACCCAAATCACAGAAAACCAAAGAGTGAGATTAAATAACCTATAACTGGATCGATAACTAAATGCCCATAACGGTATACAAAAATAATAGAGTTCACAACGGAAAAATATGTATACCGGGCACACGCCTAGTCCCATATATGACGATATGAGAAAAGGCTCGGCAAAGCATGCAATGGCATATCATAAGCCTAATAGACAACCATCATCATTTTACATAATTACATAAGCATGCAATGCCTAAGATATAATTATGTATATATATACATATACATTCGGGAATCTTCTCCCGACTATCACAATCATCAATGAACATCATTCAATTTCAATCTTTCTAATATACATCAAATTATTTCTTACATTGTACATATGTATTCACCATCCACAAATTCAAAAGATTATTTTATACATATTCAAAATCTCTATATCATCTACATTCTCAGAATTCATTCATTATACAAGAACCATAAAGGATGCCGGCCAAGGCACTTCCATTACCACTATTTACCTTCACCAAAGCTTTGACTAGAAATCCGAACTCACCCCATGGCAACCTGCATCACAAGGCTAAAAAGGAGACCACATGGGAGAGTGAGTTATACATTCAAAATGACGAATAATATATATATTATGATCAGGTGTATATGCATACAAACATCATGTGTGCTTTGCTATAAAATTATTACATTATCATTTATTCGTCATTTCATTATTATAATAGGCATACAAGCCTCATGAACCGCAATTCATATCATAAACAAGCACAACATATACACAATCACATACACCATCACTCTGCCACTTATCAACAAGGGCATTCACAAATTATCATCATCATTTCATTAATTCATGTCTTTTCTTACTTTTATGTGGTCTTCCGGTATATTATTTTCTCATCTCATCAACACCATACCACCATCTCATTCATCATCAATCATCATCATATTCTGGCATATCACCATGCTATATGCAAATGCTCTTATGGCTAATGCATATGCACAATGGAATAGACAACAAATGCGGATCCGACTGTGGGAATAAACACCAAGTTGTGGGTCCAAGCATGATCACATACCATGCCCCTACTGCAGTAGTAAAATGTGTACACATATATCATAATGCATGCATATTCACCATATTTTTACTGGTACCAAACCGCATCGCCCATCATGCAACACCTGGTCATTTTCACCATGACCGTGGTATACAACATATTCAACATATGGTGTTGCGGGCCAACCATGATTCTCAACATGGCAGCTGTGATCCGAAGGACCACCGGGGACACCTGCTCCTCAAGAGCCACCCCCCACAAGGGTCAACCACATGCAGCTCCCCGTAGCTCAACATGGGCAGCTTTGTGACTCACACACCGAGTCACAGGGGAAACAACATATTGCTCATGCACTGAGCCGCCCTCCCACTGGGCCAACCGGGGGAATCCCCTAATATTCCAACACCGGTAGCTATGATATGCCATGGATGCAATGCAATGCAAATCAAATGCATACTCACTCTGTGTATCCTAAATGCCACTCATCGATCATCATCATCATAATCACCAACACCACCATACACCTTAGTGGATTTCAACCTTGTTGGTTTCATAATTATTATTTTCAAGTTTTAATTTGGCATTTTCATCTCAACATATTTTCACATATATTTCACATCATACACGCAAGTCAATACTTGTAAACGGCCACTATGGCATTTCAACATCACATATTATTCATCAATATTATCACACTTCATTTAGTGGATTTTCATCTCATCATTCATAACAATCCCCACACGGATATCAAAGGACATAGCAATTATCATAATATTAATCCACACATGTGGCAACAAGGTGTTACGAATTACATATACATACATAACAATCATAATTACCTCACACACATGCAAGTCAATTACTTGCACCCATCACAAGAGTATCATAATAATTCTCAATAATTATCAAATTGTCATTTCAATTAATTCAATACATATACATGGCAAGGCAAGCATGAGTATCCATCAGATACAACAATCACTACTAAATTTACTCATGCAATTTGAATGTTAACTCCTCTCCTACCTTGAGGGAAGAGCCGAAACTAGTCCAATGCTCCAAATGCTCCATTGCATCACCCGGAATACAATCTACATAATATACATATGCATTCATACAATTAATAAGCCATCTCAAAGCATTCCTCATAATTCGTAAACATTTGCTAGCCTATCATAAAGCCCAACATCAAGTCCTAGACTTGATGAACACCAACTTATGCAATTGTATTAGGCTTCGAGAATTCCTTTCCCAAAGCCAAGATCCTCTAGATCTTAAAAGGCCAACTAAACCCAATAACATCATTATCTCATCCATTCCATAATGTATTTTCAATTCACCTCAACCCTTCAAATATCCTCATTATAAAATTTCATTCAAATTCATTACAAGCCTCTTGGCCCCAATCAAGACTATCATCAATTAACAAATCCTTATAGCATTTATTATCTTACACAACCTCATGAACATAGTCTAAAATATCATTAACCTCATTAACCAATCCCAATGATTCT
This sequence comes from Clitoria ternatea, assembly GCA_037962975.1. NCBI lineage: Eukaryota > Viridiplantae > Streptophyta > Magnoliopsida > Fabales > Fabaceae > Clitoria > Clitoria ternatea. The sequence goes on from CM075672.1 coordinate 72,903,203, forward strand.
AAAGGTTCACTCCCTTCTTACAATTTATTCTAAGACATCAAAAATCATTAAAATCACTTATTTAACCAAAAACTCCCAAATCACCACACTTAGGGTTTTCATCAAAACCCAAACAACATTTGCCCATGTTCATGAATCACCACCAATGGCCATCTCTCATCATTAATATCATTCTCCAATGTCATTAAACCCACATTCTATTCATATTTCACATTTTCCCCAATTTATTAGAGTTAGGGTTTCACTAAAACCCAACAACACTCATTAATACCCATTTATTTCTCATCACCTTCCAATATTAATCTTAAGTGCCTTATTAGATACTCATAAAGGCTCACATTTAAGCCACCCCACCTTAGGGTTTCCACATTAATGCTCTCCCAACAACCCATATGCCATAATACTCCCCCAAAACCAAGAACCCAAAATCTAGGGCATAAACTCATAAAGAATGGTGAGGAACTTACCTCACCAAGAGTTGGCCATGAGCTCCCAAGGAAAAGAGAGATCCGCACGAAAATAGAGGAGAAGAGTGGAAGAAGATCCAACCATGAGCTTCTCCTTTGAGCCTCCATGAAAACAAAAATGGGAGAGGGTAAGAAAGCTCCACACGACTTTGGTTTTTGGAGAGAAGAAAAGAGGAGATGGAGAAGGGAAGAAGACGAAGAATAAGAGTGAAGAGAGGAGAGGAAGAAGTGACGTGAAAGTGGAAAGAAAGTGAGAGTTTTTATTTTAATAAATGCTTCCCTATTAAAATCTCACCGTGACTTCATAATTAAGATGGCAACCCAATAATCCATCATGCCATGTTATATTTACATTAATATTCTTTTACATCCCCTCGGGTATCTAACAGAGTAAGGGGAAAGGAGTCCAAGCCATCGGAACCGAGAAAAGAAGGGCCAACATACCCAAACCGAGAGAAAAGAGGGGAAAATACTATCAGAGTGTCACTCGTTCAAGCGAAACCCACATTCGCTTGAGCGAGACAGCCTATCTCACTTGAGCGTCTCAGTTCGCTCGGGCGGAAACGTTCCAGTAAGCATTCCCAAGTGCATTCGCTCGAGCGAGGCTCTCTTCAACTAGCCACTCGCTCGGGCGAGAATTGTCTAGTAAGGAATTTCACATTCACTCGCTTGAGCGAGGTATCCACTCGCTTAAGCGGAATCCGACCCGAGGTCGTTCTTCCAATCACTCAGTTTTACTTAACTTGGGTTTTCAATCAGCAAAGTCCCACTAAAACTGACTCCCATCACTCGGGTTTCTGTTGACAGAATTTCCCCCAAAACCGACCCAACATTCCTTCAGTTTTCACTCGACAAAATTCATCCGGATCCGAGTCATCTCACACTCGGCTTCCATCTTGACATAATAATCTAGACCGATCCACTTTCCATTCAACCAAGTCATTCAGGGCCGACTCATACTCACATAGTTTCTCACTCGGTAATCATTCTAAAATTGACTCATCACTGATTGGGTCTTCCACTCGGTATTCATACCTCCTCTTACTCGGAGAATACCTTAACCATTCATTCCTCAGGAATAAACTCCTTAATCAAGTTCCACTCGGAATTACTTAACACTTAGCCACTCAAAATACATGAAATCTTATTCACTCGGAATTTATACTTAACATTCACTCGGAGTGTATATAACATCACTCACTCAGCATTTCATTGCCAAAACTGACTCAACACCTGATCGGCTACCACTCAGCCATTCATCTCAACACCGACTCAACTTATAATCAGTTCTCACTCGGTGAATTATTTCAAAACCGACTCTTTTCTCTTATGGTCATTCACTCGGTAAAACAGCCCAGACCGAGTCCTCTCTTACACAACTACCGCTCGGTAAACTCATTCCAAATCCGAGCCCTCACTCACATGAGATTCCACTCGGTAAATATTCCAGACACCGACCTTTCGCCTAATAGGTCACTCACTCGGAATAGGTTATGCTGAACTCGGAAGTTCCCTATTCGGGACTCCACTCGAAGACTTCATAAACCTCCCTTCCCTTAGAAGGGGTCCCCCACAATCTGGTTCCAGTCGGAAAATACTCTGACCTCTACTTACTCGAAGATATTTACCAAATTAAGTCCCACTCAGACTTACTCACATCTTAACCGCTCGGATTATACCTTATTCACTCGGAAGGGAAAGACTAGGACATATGTCACTCGGAATTTCACTCAGAAATTCACCATAAATCATGTATTATTTTCTAAGTCCTCACTCAAGTGGAATTTCGTCCAGAGTCCCACTTGCTCTCCATACACTCGGTCAAAACATAACCATACCAGTCACACTTGTGTGAGCACCATCCAGCATCAGACCTCACAATTTCGCTCAAGCCACTCACACACGCTTGGGCGGAAAATGTCCAATGACCATTTCCTCACTAGCTCGCTCAAGCGCGGCCATGCTCGCTTGAGCGAGATTTGTCCAGTAACTCCTCTAACTGCGTAATATACAACTTGCTTGAGCGGAAAACTCACCCGCCTGGGCGAATTTAGTCCAGAGACCATTCCACCAATACAGGGGATCCTCGCCTGAGCGAGATCCCTTCTCGCCTGAGCGAGAATATCAGCACTTATGCAGAAAATGAAAGCTCTCACCACTTAGCATATAAAATCACATTCAAAGCCAATTTATTCATATCCAACACATCACATACGTCATATGGGGTACATCCAACTGGTTCTAAACATTCTTACTCAGAAATTCTCACCCCAACTTATTAATCACACATCTAAATAACATCTTTCACTCTCATATTACATATATATATACATCCATACCTCCGTCCCATTTCTACTCATGACAGCCCTGATAATCATTCAATTTCCAGACATATTTCTCAATCACGACATTAAAATTAAACATGTATATACTTTCATAATATTCAATATATATTCTCATATATCATCCTCATATTTAACCATTTGCCATTCTCATTAATCACTCATTTTTATAAAATTCGGGATGTTACAGGTTTAGAAGGGTTGAGCGGATCAATCTTCAATTCCGCTCTAGGGTCAAGATCAATCAGGCTGACGGACCCCGTCGCTGTTCCTCCATCGTTCAACTTCCTCATCTTGTTGAATGCCTCCAGCTTCACCATGTTTAGGCTCAGGTTGTAACAGTACCTGGCCATCTCCTGATCACCTTAGAGGGAAGATACACTGACATCCTTATCGATGAATTTGATAAGGAGATGTGGAGTGGATACGATTGCTTCCATGGCATTTAGGGTAGGGCGACCTATAATACCGTTGTAAGGTGACTCCATGTCGATCACCAAGACCTTGGACTTCACCGTCCTTGCTCCCGGCTCACCCTTAAAGGACACAAGGGTGTCAAGGTACCCTTTAGTAGGTTGCTTCACTCCGTTGAAGGCTATGAGTTCCTGTGTATAAGGTTGTAAATTTGAGTCATTAAAACCCATTCTTTTAAAACAGTTATAAAAGATAACATCACAGGAACTCCCGTAATCCACAAGGATCCTCTTGACGTCCTTGTTAGCAATCACAACTATTATGACCACAGCGTCATCACCCCCAGGGATGGTTAGGCCAAAATCTTCATCAGAGAACGACACCACCGGTGACTCCACACCGTCTCTAAAAGGGCGGTTGTCCCTGGGTTTCCCTTGAATGGACAGAATCATTCGATGATGATTCTTCCGGGCTGTGATCGAAGCTCCACCCTTAGCAAAGGCTCTAGCGATCATCTCAATTACTTCACGCCGTCCTTGCCTCTGTTGCTGGGGCATGCCGTCCTGCTAGGCAGCCTCGCTGATAACAACTCCCTTCTGTTTCTCAGTGGCTATAAATCTCCTGACCGGGTTGCGGTTGTTATCACCCTCATCGTCACGATCTCTTCCCCTTATCTCAGTCAGATCTGGTTCATCCAAGGATTTCTCCTTGAAGAGGTACTACTTCAACTTTCTCTCTCTGATAAGAGTCTCCACAGCGTTCTTTAACGCCTTGCACTCATCAGTGGAATGGCCCACCTACTCATGGAATCCACAGTACTTGCGAGGATTTCCAGGCCGTCTCAATGGAGCCGGCTTCCTTATCCTATATACGCTGAGTGTAGGCCATCCGACCTCCCTCAGGATCTGGGAATGCCTGGTGTTTAGTGGGGCGTAGTTGCTGAAAGAAGCTACGCGCTTGTCCTACTGCTGAGGTCTGGGGCTCCTGAAATCGTTTCCCTGGGCATGCCTCTCCGGTCTGACCCTCTCCTTGTCTCTCTGTGGTTGAGGGGAAGGCACTGGTGGCTTAACCCTAGCCGTTGTGGCCTTTAAGTGCATCTCTATACCCACGTACTTTGAGGCCTTCCTCTAAAACTCTTCAAACGTCATCGGAGGACTCTTTGCCAAAGACAAGGCAAAGGCTGATCCGGGCTGCAGGGCCTCAATAACGATGTGCAGCTGAATGGCCTCCGTGAGGTTAGGCACCATAGCTGCCTCCTTGTAAAACCTCTTCAGAAACTCCTTAAGAGTTTTATTCTCCCCTTGCCTGATCTGGGCCAAGGTGTGAGACATCCTGGGGACATCCTTAGAGATGACAAAATGGTTCTCGAAAGCAGCTGCCATCTTCTCCCAAGAGTCTATTGACCCCGATGGTAGACCCTTGAACCAACTAAGGGCCTCCTCCACTAATGTTCGTGGGAACATCCTACACATCACGTCTTCGTCTGCTCCCAAATACATTGTTTCATATACGTAAGCATCAAGATGCTTAGTGGGGCTAGTCTCTCCATTATATTTCCCGATAGAGAATGGTTGATTCTTTTGCAAATGCCTGGGAATAGGCACACTCATGAGTCTCCTCGAGAATGGAACATTGAGCCGGTACGTCCCAGGGGCTCCTACTACTGGCTCCTTCCTTCTTCCACTTACTCTATCTCTAGAGTCATGAGTTTGCTCCCTCTCTTCGTACGTGAGGATCTTTGAATACTGGAGAGTAGTGGATTTTTCTCTCCTAGAGGTGTGATGAGTCTCCTCTGCCTGAGACATCACCTTATCTTCCGTCACCTTCCCTTCTCTCCTCAACTCCATCAACTCCTCCCTGAGTTGCCTTATAATATCATCTCGAGGGTTTAGAACTGCCACAGGTACCACTCTTCTTGAGTTGGTTCCAGGAGACTCAAAAAGAAGTCTTCTGCTTGCATGTTGATGGGTCACATCCTCTACGTGACCATCAATGAAATCACGTCCATCTCCCTCCATGGATAACTGCTAAACTTATGTGAAAAGTGGGAATAACTCTAACATATCCTACTGGTGTGCCAATGAACTGGTCTAATCCGGGGTCAAGGAACCAAACTAGGGACCAGCCACAAAAGTCAAAGATTTAAGTGTTTGTACACCGGTACAGTAGGTATCCGGTATTATAGTCCAAACTCTCAGTGGGAGAATCCGGTCTTGTTGTCCTGGAGATCCCTCACACCAAGCTTTCGCATTGAAAGGGGGCGAAAGATGGTGTCACCTGTGAAGATTCTCCAACGCTCAAGTCAGTCACCAGAATAAGAATTCAGGTTAAGGTACTTAAGCAATGCAACAGTATATCAAGGGTTAGAACAACGTAACCTTTTGTGAGTGTGAGAATCGACTATTTATAAATGAGTGTGGAGAATGAACTGTTAGGCACAGGTGAGGCCAGGAGACAAATAGTACAATGCTCAGTGTACGATTCTGAACACGACGCGGAAGGGAGCCACATTTCTCACGTATCGCTCTTGTGGTTGTACCTTGTACCTTCTATCGGGTGACGTGGATACTTTCTGGTATGCAGGGTGTCAATATGTTCACATCGGCTTGAGCACTTAGCCCACTTCAAGTAACAAGGATTTGGGTAGTGGAGCAGCCACTTATCCTCTCAAAGTATGGGCGAATGGTTATGTTTAATAGAATAGGGAGAGTGTAAGTGTTGGGTCAGGAGATAGAAAGTGCATTGCATAGAGCATGCTTTTGACACATGGCATGAGAAGAACGGTGTCTTCGCCAAAGTCCCTATGACCACAAAATGGATCTTATCCGTTGTATGAGGTGTTAACCTGGACATACTAGTATAGGAAGAATGTCCATACGGTCTAATAGTCCGGTGACCAACCTATGACTTCGATAGCATGTGGAAAATTGATAAAATGAAACCCTTGCCCTGGTACTGGTATCCAGACCGGATCACTTTCTAATGTTGGTCTTTACGTACCCTGACCAGTTTTCACCCATGGTCAGCTTTATGTTGCATTCTCGAGAGTTAGGTCCAAGCAAGGATTAAGAGTGTTGTTGGAAAATCATGAAGATGTCACTCAAGGACATACTATTAATGTTGTCTACCAAGAGGTCTTTACAAACTTGATATAGGTATAACAAGTTACTTTACAAATGTATCCTTTGTCTTAGATTCTATAATAATAATGACTTTCATACTCTATTTGTATTTTTAGTAGAGGATATTAAATTTTCTCTGATTTGATTGATTTTTTTGCATTTTTGCAGGTCATCTCTTCTTTTTTCTAATGTTGGTCTTTACAGACCCTAACAGTTTTCACCCATGGTCAGCTTCATGTTGCATTGTTAAGAGTTATGTCCAACGAAGGATGAAGAGTGTTGTTGGAAAATCATCAAGATGTCACTCAAGGACATACTATTAATGTTGTTTACTGAGAGGTTTTTGCAAGCTTGATTTAGGAATAACAAGTTACTTTACAAATCTATCATTTCTCTTAGATGCTTATAATAACAACAGCTTTCATACTCTTTTTGTATTCTTAATAGAGGATATTCAATTTTCTCTAATTTGATCGATATTTTTTCCATTTTTGCAGGTCATTTCTTCTTTTTTCTAATGTTGGTCTTTACCAAACCTACCGGTTTTCACCCATGGTCAGCTTCATGTTGCATTGTGAAGAGTTAGGTCCAACGAAGGATTAAGAGTGTTGTTGGAAAATCATGAACATGTCACTCAAGGACATATTATTAATGTTATCTACTGATAGGTTTTTGCAAACATGATATAAGATTAACAAGTTACTTTACAAACCTTCCTTTTGTCTTAGATGCTTATAATCACAAGGTCTTTACAAACTTACATACTGTTATTGTTTTCAATTTCAAGATCAAAAAAATCAAAACCCAATCATGTTTCCTATCATATGATAGCATTCTATGTTTTATATGCAACTCAATCATGTTTCCTATCATATGATAACATTCTCTATTTTATATGTAATTATTTTTTAATCAATTATAAATTTTTTCCCATATTTTTTCCTCATTATATTGTAAAAAATTCCCGTGCAAGGCACGAGTTAGACACTAGTTTATTAAAAAAATTAAGTCTCAGCATTACTTCTTCTTCTTCTTCTTCTCATCACTTCATCACCATTATTTACTATCGCACACCACTCTTCGCCATCACACTAGGTGATTTTCGACTGCCACCCACCATCACCAAAAATTTCATGCAATACCACTTTTAAGACCTACTCTTCACCCATAATCCATTCCTACCCCCATTTTTTGGTTTTAAGGTCTCTTTCAAAAGTGAGTTTCACCCACTAAGTTTAAACTCATCATCATTGGTTCCAAGAATCAAACTTGGGTAAGTATTACTTCAAAACCCATAAAACACAATCCAAGAAACACAATAAGGAGAAGAGAAAGAAACTTAGAGGAAGCTTTCATTTTTCAGCAAACTCATTGTTTTCACCACAAAGCTTTCATTTTTTTTCATAAAGCTTTCATTTTTTTTCATAATGCTTTCATTTTTATTCCATAAAGTTTTCATGTTTTTTGTAGTCACGAATAAAACTCATAGGGGAGACTAGAAATGTCGAAGTAGAGGTTGGAGATGACAATGAGAGAATGAAGATGCCAAATGTTGAAGCTGTGGTTGTGGGTTGTGGCGACGCCAAACGCAAGCATTAGTGCCGATGATTCTAGATTCGTGAGGTAGTGGCATGATCAAGGTCAACGACGACGACATTCACATGGAAGAGAGATGGTGGCTTCGGTGGTGAGCATCTAACATTAATGGAAGGTCTGGTTCAAGTGTTATGGCTTTAGCGTTAGGTGTTAAAGGTGGTGGTTTGTTTGGGTTTTGTTGTGGTTGTTTGGAGGTTAATGGTGTTATTGAAGGTGGTAGTGTGGAGATTGTGAGATTGAATATGGTGGTTTGTTGTTTCTTTGGTTTTGCAATGATTGCTTGGAGGTTGGTGGTGGTACGAAGATTGTGAGGATGAAGGTAGTGGTTTGGCATCTGTATGACATTTAAGATTAGTGACGGGAAGAGATGGAGGAGAAAGTAAGAGTAAAAAAAGAAAAAGATTAGGGTTGAATATTAAATTCGTGAGACATTTTAAACTTTTTAGTGGTTAATTTACTTAACAAATAGCCGGTAATTAATCTTAAGCCTTAATATAAATCTAACAGCTAAAAATACTTTCACTTACCAACAATCACTGCCTTAGAAAATACATTCCTTAAAAAATAGCTAAAAATAATGACTCAAAACATTAATAAATTGGGTAAGGAAAATCGGACCATTAATCTGATGGTACTCTATTAAATGATCATCTTTCCATAATGTAGCCACTAATCCTGGCACAAAAGAGTGTTGCCTAGTCCCATATCAATATCGCATAGTTGAGAGCAGTGAAATACCTAGAGGAGAATAAATGTTGCGGCTGTGTCCGTAAGCTCAACCATTTCTATTTTGCTTCTCAAATCTCCCTCTGTCCTCATGGATTCTTCTGGCTACGACGCTTCTCAAACTATTCCTTATGATGAATCATCACAACCTTATTATGCATATAATAATTATAATTATCAATACAATAACAACCAAGAAACCCACCCTCCTGGTGTCTCAGCCGCCCCTGAACCGCCTCATTCTGCTGAACCCTCTCACACCCACACGCAGCTGAACCCGGTTCAGCCTGCCCCGGTTGCCGGTTCGCTTAATCCCGCTGCAGTTGCAGTGGTAGCTGGAGCTCTCGCACAGCTTGTAGGCAACGTTGATGGGGTTCAGAGAGAACAGGTAAAGTGAATGCGATGAAATTTATGGTCTCTTGTTTTTTTTTCCTCATTGCCAAAATTATTAGGTTTATTCTTATGTCTGAAGTGGGATGCCGTAAAAATAAGATAAACGATAGTCTTATAGTGTTGTAAATGAGTGACAATACTGGTCGGTTATATTCCCATAACCTTATATCCACTTTAGGGCTCAATCATGAGTAGTCAATTTTATCTTCACAAATAAAATGGGATAACTTTTTTTTTTTGGTTTTTCTCAAATGACATCTTATGGTTTTGTATCTTTTCTATTCTTTTATTAAATGTATATGTGTCTATGTGTGTGTTCTGTTATTTCTTTAATTGATGTTGTATCTTCTCATCATACTAGAATTGTATCTGAATTTGTGTGTGAGCTGAGCATAACTTTCATTTTGGTACTCAGAAGCCACTATGAAATGAGTGACTTTTGTTGCTGTACTCTCTTTGAATACCATCTCTTGCATTGAAATTCTCATGCCCATTTAAACTTATGCCACTAATTTTGCCATCAGCATACTGAACTTATCGTATCTACACCCCGAAAATATGGATAGGAGTTTTACCAACTACTTCATATTGTTGACTTGTATACTTGTATTTGGAATAAAGTTGAAACCGGTAACTCAACTTGAGGTAGGATTTGGAATTTTTGTAGGAATATGTGTCAAACTGAAATAATTTACGGGGTCTTGTGTATTTGTGTTGGTTTTACGAAGAGTAATAAAATTATTTAGGTCTCGATGTTTTAACATATGATGCATGTTTAGTAGTTCGATATTGGGTAGGAATATGTGAGGGATGATGTGTTAAGATATTCCAAATTAGCTAGGAATATAGCTAGCCTACTCCTATAAGGTTTGTAGTAACGAATTTCTCTTGAGCTAGCTTTTGGGAGGAGGTCTACTATGTAATATGGTATCAAAGCCTAACTAGCCTTAATGTTGGACCACCCACAACTGTCTAGTCTTGCAAATTTCTATGCACCTTATGTTCAGTCCTAGGCTTTGATTGGGGGGGGGGGGGGGTGGTGTTAAGATGTCCCGTATTGATTAATATGGTTTAAATACTCCTTATAAGACTGCTGGGAATTATCTTCTCGAGTCAGCTTTTTAGAGGAGTTACACCAATTGATTTTCTAATATAGATGATATCGGAGCTTAATCGGCATTAAATGTTGAGTCACCTACAAATGTCTAGTTTTGGGTGTGAGGGAGTGGGTTAAGATTAAGGTGGTACAAATTGAGATCTTACCTAGGATCGGAAAGGTTACAAAAACACGTAAATCATGTTATCGTAATAGGAATTATAAAACTCTACCTACAAAACTGACTTTAAAGAAAAATATAATGCTTAAAATACGATAAATAAGTCCAAATAACTTAATATTAATTACAAAACAAATTTATTAATCACAATTCAAAACTAGAGTAGTAATGAATCGTGCACGATCGCGGTGCATCATCGTGTTATGAAGCTGCTCGGTGATGGACTTGCTTCCTGAGAGGCTTTGTTGTTGCAGCAGGAGTGGCACAAGTGCACCTAGGTTGCGGCTTGTTGTGGCCGGGTCGACGCTTAGGATGCAAAGCCACATCTTTTCCTGAAAATGTAGGTTTTTATTTGGGTTTTTCCCACTTCATCTCTCACTTTAAGGGTTTTTTAACACCCTTCCCTAATTCACTGAAATCTTTTCCCCTCTAAACCCTAGAAAAGCGTTGCCACCCACATCCCCTTCTCTTCCCCCCTTTCTTATCTTTTGGTGGCCTACTTCTTTGATGACCTACTCCTTCTCCATCTTTCTCTTTCAGCCATCATTCTACAATGACCCGGTCCTTCTCTAGCAGCCCACTCCTCCATCTTTTCTGGAAGTTACTGGTTTTGTCATTCAGGCAGCCACTATCTTTCTCAATTTTCTTTTTCGACAGTGAAAAAAGGGTCCCAACAATGGCTTCATTTGGCCAGCCAACTATAAACTTATCCATGTCGGAACAATGCAGTCATGGGCAATGTTGATTAAGCTAAGTCTAAGGGAAAAAATTTAGACATTGCTTGGCATTGGAATTCTTTAAAAGACATAAACAAGAAGTATGTTGATAAGTGTTTGAAGGCTCCTCATGAAGTGAGAGACAAGCTCAAAGAAGCCCTAGTCAAGAAGATAGTTGATAACATGGTGTATTTAATGAGGATGATGAGGAGGATGAAGTTTGAGAAGTTATGGCTATAAAGAAAGGAAAATGTTTTGCAACTTCAAAGCATGCATCATTATGTCTCAACTAGCAACTACATCAATTTGAAGTTCATGAGAGACCCAAAAACGACACATAAATCTGGGAAGGATCGTATTGAAAGCGTATGAGGTGTGTCCATAGTGGTGTGGAGGCATTGAGGAGAGCAAGCCCACAAGTGTTGGACACCTCAGTAGAACCCAAAATCTTAAGGCATTAGGTACATGGGTCCTCCTTGAACTTATAAACCGCTCACTTTACTCACATTTGCTCGATGTGCAACTAAGTCACTCTTGGATTTTTCAACATTTCCCTTCAAGTGTGACTTTTGGGCCCCTCAGACGAGCTGGGCTTTAGCCAGTTGAAATCGCAGAGTCCCATGTAGATCAGGAGGATACCATATTGAAAGTGTATGAGAAGTGTCCATAGTGACGGGGAGGCATTGAGAAGCGCAAGCCCATAAGTGTTGAACACCACAATACAACCCAAAACCCTAAGATATTAGGTACATGGGTCCTCCTTGCACTTATAAACCGCTCACCTTACTCACATCTACTCAATGTGCAACTGAGTCACACTTGGATTCTTCAACAAATCTAAAGCAAACAAGCATGAGAAGTGCTTGTGACAAGGAGGCAAGAGTAAGAATGAAATGATGCAATACTTAGAGAGGTTCCATGTCAATATCTGACTTCTAAGCTCCCTTGTTCTTCTAAGTTCTACTCTAACCTTTATTTTTATTTTATTTTTCTAACTGGGTACTGTTCACTGACATGTGTTTAGTTCTCAAATTCATCATTTATTTATACAAGTCTATGACTTTAGTTATTATTTCTATTTTCAGTATATATGTATGTGGGTAGTATAAAATATATGCTGTGAATCTTGAAGCTTGAACATAGCAGTCATCCCACTACCTAGCATTTTGGGGTTGGCCGCTCCACAACGCTATTTGGATTGGCTACCACAATTATATTTTCACTGATATCATTATTCACTTCATTTTAGTCCTTTTAGAGATTCTACTCTAATATCTTGCAATTTCACGAGTTCTTCTGTGTTTTCAATCCTTGAGATAAAACTTTATTTTTAATGTCCATGTGCTGGATAAATTGCATTACTATCCAAAAGACTGATTCACTTTATCTCTGATTTTACTTTATTTCCTTATCAACTTCATTTTAAGTTGTGTTTTTTTCTCCCTTGATGGTCTTGGTATAACTATTAATTATTAAACCAACAGTTAAAAACAGGGGACAAAAATGTTCTGTAGAACTTTTTCCCCCCTGATCCATGTATTACATGTAATACCATCTGAACCTGTTTTTTGCCTATTTTTTATATTCTACTAATCATTGCTTGATATTCCATACTATACTTGTTTGATATCAAGTACTCTCTCTTGATGCCTTGTGACCTAGAGGTTATGACATAGGTCCAAATCTTGAAAACAAACTCTCTGCTTAGACCCCAGAAGGGTGAGGATGTGACCTTACTATTTTTAATGGTGATCATTCATGTAAGATTCAAGGGTCAAGACTTGATTCTCTTACCACACAAAAAACTAGTTCTTAGTTTATAATTTTATATACTCTGACACTCACACACACACGAGAAAGAGAGAGAGAGAGAGAGAGAGAGTGGGGGAGGGAAAGACTTGGCAGCCTTTTGTTTTACTTATCTAGTCATGGGAGAGGAACTCTAAATATTTTTCTCAAATTGGTTGCAAATGAAGGCTTTGACATCGAAATGGTTCACATTCAGAATATGTCTATATATGGAGATATTTCTGATGCAAAATCAATGAAAGTGGTGAACTCTATTCTATTCAAGTCAGCCCTGGCTATTAGTTAAGTTGTGGGGAGTTTCAGTGTTTCTGACACAAGATGACTTGATGTAATTTGAATCAAACAAAACATTCTTCGACATGTTAGATATCCCCCCCATGGTTTGGTTCAGCATAGTTGCTGCTAGATGGAATATCTATACTATTTAAGTTTTAACCTGTTTTCTTGTGTAAAAATTTATGCTTTTTAAGAGAGGATATCTTGGTGTGCTATCTCAAACTGGAACTTTCTCTGGACCAAAAGTTATACTGGATAGGTATTAAATCCTTAGCTTTTCATCTAAAACTTGAAGATGATGAGAACTCTGCAAACTGGCCACAGCTCCCTAGAGTGACCAAAGACAAAGACAATATTTGCATTATATGAGCTCAAAAGTAATTGTGGTTCTTACCTTTGATGCCATATAAATGCTGTATGGTGGTTCTTTTCTGGTTGCTTTGGAACCAATGTGGGCATTGGGTCGTCCTTTTCTATTTTGTTCTCTTGAAAAAGAACTAATCATGCTCAACAAACCCCATTTATGTGTTTCGACTATGTTGGTCAGTTTGTTGGGTTTGTATGCGGCTAGTAAATGTATTCATGTTGAGCCACTTCTTGTCTAGCTTCTCTCATCTGTCTTGCCTTTGTAACTAAGAGCGTTGTGCCTAACAGTTAAGGGAAACAACTCCTTTCTCACTGCTATGCATTGTGTGTACTTTGTTTTTACTTCTCTACTTTCTTCCTTTGTAAAAGGCCTTTTGTGATCAGTTTCAGACTTAGAGATGCATTGATCATATTTTTGGGACCTTACTCTGAGCACTTATCAAGGTTTGTTTAACCAACAGTATCCTGAGGCTGATAATATTATCGATGGGCATCGATGCATCAAAATCCTGGTGGGTGAATCCATGGATGATTGATAATTAGAAAATTCTGAAGAATTGATCTTTGAGCTTTGGATATTATCTCAACATAATATCGGAAACCCATGTATATCTAAGGTCATGCAAACGGTCAACAACAAGAAGTATTACTTTGGAAAAAAACTGGATAAGATCAGGGGACTTCCTTGCATGCATATTTGTTTGTTGTTTCAACTTTCTTTTCCAAAGAATGCTGATTTATATGGAAGTCAAATAGTGAGCTGTTGGAATGTGGAAACTCTTCATTAACGATTCTGGATTCAATTGCCAGTATTAGTCTGCAATTTTCTTAATTTTGGGTGAGCAAACAGAAGTGAATTAAAGCATGTATAGGCATTAAGACATAAGTTGTTAAGATATTGATCAAGGTGCATAATCAAGCTGTCAAGTTGGCTCAATGCTATTGAATAGGGTTTATAGTAGCCGAACTATAGCATCTTGGGTTTTGGATTTTGATAGGGACCTTTTGGTAATTGGAGTCTCGAAGGATTTGATACATGATAGGGTGCAATGCGTCATATGTTGCTGTTGTTGTCTGCAATTCTGCAAAATAGGGTACAACAGCTGTGCGGTCATGTCAGATCATAGTTGTCAATCTAGAATAACGGCCAACCCCTAAAACGCTGTAGTGATATGGCATAGAGCGGGATGACCACTATTTGAAAATTTCATGATACATATACATAACATGATATATACAATATAAAATTGCAAAGACATCACATACATCACAAAATCATCATTCCAATTAAAATACTACAAATATAAGTCATACTAAACAAAATATATTGTTATAGGTAGTAACATAAGTAGAAATCTATATCAACCTCAAGAGTCATAGAGTTAAAGAGTCTTACATAAGCAAAAAAAAGAAACTACAATGCTGTCATGTAGCAGCAAGACATGTAAGAGTCTTGTATTAACAAAAAAGTACTGTCATATGTGGTAGTTAAAGTCTAAAAGTGACCCTAATCTAATCAGTTTCAGTTTCTGATAGATAATCTTCCTCTTGATTGACACTCTCCTCCTCACTATTGCTTTTGTAGACATGTTCTTCCCCTTCTTCCTCTATAGTTTCTTCATCCACTTTTATTTCTTCCTCTTCCTCTTGCATTACATGCTTCCCCTTTCTAGAAATAGAGCTGGCAGCAGGTTCATCAGCTCCAATAGCATCAGCAAGTACTCCCAAAGTTAAATTATCAACAGCTCCAATAGCATCAGCAACTACTGCCCAAGTTAAATTATCATCCCCAAAACTAACTCATCTTCTGCAAGTTCCCTATTTTCTTCCCCCATTTCTCCAATCAACCACTCATTTCAATCATCAATTAATCCAAAACAATGGGATCAATCACATCACAGCTCTTTAATGATCTATCAAATTTTGGTTATACTTGATGTAAACCAAATCTTGCAACTTCTGTCTCTCTAATTTGTTCCTCTTCTTAGAATGAATGTAAACATCAATTCACAAAATGTTAGTTTCTTTTCTCCACCAATTAGTATATATTTTATTCTAAAATTAATTATGCCTGGCAGGCTAATAATAAATTACTAATTACTTAGTTACTTAATACTTGTTCAAAATACTCCAATTTCTCTCATAACCCAATAAGCTACAAGTCAAGCTCAAGACTCTGATGGCTAGCCTCTGCAAGGTTGGAACATGATTTCCATAATGTCTCCACCACTCAGCTCTAATGTAATTAAAATAATGAGCATGACTTAAATAGAAATACAGTAAAACAACTATAAAAAACAGCAAAATTAACCGGGAGGTAACATATGTCCTTACCTTATAGCTGTCCAAAGAGGCCATTGGCTGTTTTATGGTCAATCTCTCAATGCATTTATATAGTCCATGTGTCACTTCAGGGTCAAACTCAATCCTTGGATTGGATTAGTAGAATTGGAGGGTCAAGTAATGTCTTGCAGCATGTAGTGGGTGATGAAGTTGACACTCCCACCTTTTATCAATGATCTCAAAAATACACCCTTATACTTCTCTTTTTTATTAAAAGCTTTTTTCAATGGACTCCTTAGCTCTATTTATCGCTTCATATATATATATATATATATATATATATATATATATATCCCATTGCTGACTTTTTTTCATTGTTCACAAGCCGTAACACACGCACAAGAGGCCCCATCACCTTAAGAGTGTTCAAGACTAAATTCCAAAAGGTTGGCATCAAGACAGTGTCAGTTACCCTCTTATCTTTAACCTCAATGGCCGTCTTGGATTGCAACTAATCATCCAAAGTGAACATCTTTCTTAGGTTGCATTTTGTTTATGCAACCTTTGTAGAGTGGGGAATGTTGTTGCAAACTGGGTGATTCCATGCCTAACCAATTCCATATTCTTTGTGAATTTTCACATCAAATTTAAGGCCGAGGAATGGTTGTATATGAACCCTACAAGAAAGCATCCTCTTCGTATAGTCCTTTTTGACAATTTTTATCTTCCCAATATCTTCTAACATCAAGTCTAAACAATAAGCTGCTCATGGTCTCTTGGATTGTAGATATTTACCTAAAGAAAAATTTAAATAACTTAAGCATAAAAATAATTGAATAATATGTTGGGTTGTAGATATTTACCAGCCAAGACAGAGTTACTGCCATTATCAATGATTACTTGGATAGTGTTTTACTCTCCAATCTCTTCTATCAAAGAATTTAACAGATCAACCACTTTTTCTCATGTCTTCATATTTGAGGAAGCGTCCACACTCTTTACAAA
The DNA here is from genome assembly GCA_037962975.1 of Clitoria ternatea. Lineage (NCBI taxonomy): Eukaryota > Viridiplantae > Streptophyta > Magnoliopsida > Fabales > Fabaceae > Clitoria > Clitoria ternatea. Next base: position 72,919,995 of record CM075672.1, read on the forward strand.
CATTGTACCCTGTGTAGAGTTCACCAAAAAATTAATAAGTGTCTTGTTTTCCTATCTGTCCACTTGTGTGACACTATAGAGCAACCAAAGAGAGAGAGTTCTTCCCCCAAAGGCTTCATCATTAATTTAGTAGCCTCCACTTCTTTTTTCAGCAAAGGAGTTTCTAAGTTCTTGGTAGCTTGGTGCCTTCAAGCGTGGGCCGTAATTACCAATTGCCTCCACCATAAGCTTGAAGCTTCTAGACTTTGCAATATTGAATGGGATTGACTTTCGGTAGAAGAATTTGGCAATGTATTGAACTGTCAATGCCCTTGCTTCTTTAACACAAGCTTCCTTAATGCTTCTTTGTCTTTGAGGTTTTCCTAATTTGATTGAAGCTTTTGGTTTCTTCATCAACAACAAATCCAAAGGGCTTTTTGTGATGTTTTCCTTCTTGCCAGGAGCAACACATAATTCAGTTGCAGGCCTTTTTCTAGATGAGGTGTATTTGTTGAATCTCTTCTTGCTCATCTTCATCTTCCCGCAACTCAGCAGCTTCATCTACTTCATGTTCTACCTTTTTTTTTTGTTCATATGCTTCTTGACTTCCAAAGGAATTTTTTCGCAAGCACCAAGATCTCCCCTTATCCCCATCTAGTGTCTCTTCACTCTTGTAATACCTCCAGTTGTAGTTTTTGCACAAAAGTCATAAATAATACATTTTCTATTATTAATATCTTTCAAGCCATTCCATGTCCAAGCAATATTAATATTTTCTCTAGTAGGCTTCACCAAGTCACATGCAGAAGTAGAAGCACCTTGCGTCTCTACACCCTTAGAAGATGCCATGGATTTCTTGAAAAGTGATGGAATAGGGGCTGGAATAGCAAAAACAGATATGGGTTGGAGAGAGAAGGAACAAAAAAAACAGAGGTTGGTTGAAAAAAAAAGACAAAATTGAAAAACAGAAAAAGATCAAAGGTAAAGAGAAAGACGACTTACCTCCAAGAGTTAGAGTCATTGGAGATTGATTGGAGAAGACGATTTCTCCATGAGAAGATAAATGTTGAATAGTGAGATGAACGTTGGGAGAGTAGAAGTTACATTTTACGTTTTGTGTTTACAAAGCTTTTTCCTTTGCTGAGTGTGAAGAGCAAGTTAAGAAAAGGCTTCTAAATTATTTTATTCATATCAGAAAGGACTGAAGTCCTTTTTTACTGTTTTACCCTTATTGAAAAGGGTCAAAACAATGTCGTCTTGAATTTGTTTTTTTAGGATTAAAAAAACATCTTTAAAGCTTGTCTTCTTTCTCACAACCTTCTTCCTTGTGGCGCGAACTGTGCTCTGCCACCACCGTGCCGACCACGACTGGACAAACACACCGTGCTGTGTCGTCGCTATTACACACTATTAACAACTGTGTCAGATGAAGAGGTTTTAGGGTTGTTTTCTTAAGGAAAAACATTGATAATTCCCGTCGGTACAAAATTGCACATGACTGATTTTCAACACCCTTTGTTCATATATTGCATTCCTCTAAATATATAAAATGTTTATTTCAATTTTCAACTATTATGTGACTTTCTCTAATTGCCCCAGCAACCCTACCCGCCATGGTTGTCAGACTCGAGAGTCTACCTAAACTCGTTTCAGCCAGGTAGACTCGACTTGCTAACTCCACTCGTAAACTCATAAGAGTTTACCTTATTCTAAAAATTAAATAAAACTAATATCTGACATACATCCAAAACAAGATATAACATCCTAAAATAGTTAAAAACTAAAAATCCAAGCATCCAATTGTCAACAAGTCATAACAAACACACATAAAGTCATAAACACACATAAACCATTGTCCCCTAGTTGAAACTAGAAGCAACATTAAAGAAAACACAATTATCAATATCAAATCATTAATGATCCTCCATCTCCATCATCTTCATCTTCTTCTTCATCATCATCATCATCATCATAGTCTTCCTCATCATCAACATGAACATCCATATTAAGTCCAAAATCATCATTTGCATTGCTTGAACCTCCAATCTTCATTTGGACCACATCCACATTGCTACTTGGTATGTCTTCTTCATCCTTTTGCTGAACATTTTCTTCTAGTACATTTTCTTTTGTTATCCATTCATCATCGGATTGGACATCCTCAAAAGATAAGACAACCTTTCTTTTTTGTCTATTCTTCAACTTCAGGTTGTACATAACATCAAACCAAGTCATTCATTTTTTTTTGATGAAGGTGGTTTCTTTTCTTCTTATGAACCTATAAACAAAATCATTCATCAATTTTCTAATTTTAATTTATAAGTCATGCAAAGGCAAAGTCATCATAAAAATAAGTTACTCACCATTTCAAAGGAGCTCCAATTATGTTCACATCCCGACGAGCTACAAGCAAGGTTGACAAAATCGGGATTTCATGTGAAATCGTAAAGGGGTGAAAAAATCGTAAATTGTAAAATCGTAAATCGAATCGTAAGATTTTACTTACTAAGTATATAAAAGCATAATTAAAAGTCATAAATCTATTGAAAAAACATCATAAACTTGCATAAAAATCCATAATTCATAATTCATAACATACACAAACAACAATGTAAACCATAGTAGTTAATCGTGGCGTGTCATCGCGGCGCGGAGCAAAGGTGGGAAGGGGATTTCGCGGGCCGCGTTACAGAGAAGGGTGAGATCGCGGCTGTCGCGGCGCGATCACGCCGTTGCGGGTCGCGGGCTGTCTCTGTTGATGCATCAAAACTACGTCGTTTTGGAGTTTTTAAGGGCAAAACTAAACTGTAATTTTCCTTTTCCCCATTTTTATCTAGGTTTCATTTCTGATTTCCCACTTCTTCTTTCTTCTTCTTCATCTCCTTTCACCTCTCTGCTCACCCACTCCCCCAAAACAACATCCATTGCTGTCTGACCTCCGGCGACCTCCAGCGACCCTTCCCTGACCTCCGGCGACCCTTCTCTGACCTCCGCCGGCCTGCACATCTCCTCCGACGACCTTGTATCAACTCTGGTGAACCCATATTGCCACCTGAGAGTCTACAGCCACCTGCAACCAGCTTGCTGCCACCTGCAACAGCCTCCCAAGCACCTGCAACAGCCTCCCAGCCACCTGCAACAGCCTCCCAGCCAATGGCAACTGTCGGTGAAGATTCAAGTGGTACCCCAACCCCTCAATCATCTACACCACTCTTCAAGCCCACCGGAAACAACCTTGATCCAGGTTGGGAATGAAATTCTTTGAAGGACCCTAACAATAGGAAGCATGCCACATGTAACTATTGTGGCAAGACCACCACAGGTGGTATTACTAGAGCAAAGGAGCATTAAATGGGTGCAAGGGGGAATGTAGGCAAATGTTTGAAGACCCCTGAAGATGTGAGACTTAAGTTGATAGAGCTTGCCGCCAAGAAGGTTGTTGATAAAATGATATACATGAATGAAAATTTTGAGGAGGATGAGGAGCTTCAAGAAATCCGGCCTTTGAAGACACAAGGCAAGCGGATTCCATCAGCTGTAGCCTCAAGTCATGCTTCAACAATTATGTTGAAGAAATCAAAAAACATTAAGGGGCCGATCGATTTGCTCTTGATGAGAGATCCAGAGGTGAGTAGGAAATTGGAGAAGAATAACAAACAAGCAAATATTAAGGATCACTGTGCCAAAGAAGCGAGGGAAAAAACGGTGCAATATATAGAGCGATTCCTAATTGAAATGGGATTGCTTTTAATGTTGTGCGTGCGAAAAGCTTTAAGGATATGATCCGAGCAATTGGAGAATATGGTCGTAATTTGAAGCCCCCAAGCTACCATGAGTGCAGAGTTTCTCTTTTGAAAAAGGAGTTGGAGCACACAAATGACCTCATGAAGAAACATGCAATTTGGAGAGAAAACACTGGATGCTCTATCATGTCAGATGGTTGGACTGATAGAAAGGGTAGGACGTTGATCAATTTTTTGGTTAATACTCCTATCGGGTCTATGTTCATTAAAAGTATTGATGCTTCTTCATTCATGAAGACAGAGGACAAGGTGTTTGAGCTGTTGGATCGCTGTGTAGAGGAGATCGGAGAGGAAAAAGTGGTCCAAGTGGTCACAGACAATGGAAGCAACTATGTTGTAGCTGGTAATAATTGGAATTGTTCTGAAATCTGAACTGAATTATTCATGTACATTATTGCTTTTGATTAAATTTTAATTAGTTAAATTTTGTCAATTTAATTAGGTAAGAAGTTGGAGGAGAAGAGGAAGCATTTGTTTTGGACTCCATGCGCTGCCCATTGTTTGGATTTGATGTTGGAGGACATTGGAAAGCTTCCTAAGGTTGAGAGGGCCTGTTTAAGGGGAACGAAATTGGTTGGTTACATCTACAACCATTCATTTACACTAAATTGTTGAGAAATTACACCGGTAGAACCGAGTTGGTTAGACATGGAGTGACAAGGTTTGCTACAACCTTTTTGACCTTGCAAAGGTTGCAAAACCAAAAGAACAACCTCCGCAAGATGTGGGCCCTTTGTTCAAGTCTTACAATTGGTGGATAATGAAAAGAAACCCGCAATGGGTTACATCTACGAGGCTATGGACAGGCTAAGGAAAATATTCAAGCTGCTTTTAAAGGAGATGAAAGTAAATATAGGGACATCTTCACCATCATTGATAAGCGATGGGATTGTCAAATGCACCATCCATTGCATGTTGTGGGGTATTATCTTAACCCCGTATTTTTCTTTAAGAATCCTGAAGGCATTGAGAATGATCTAGAGGTGAAAACCGGCCTCTTAGAAACCATTAATAGACTTTCCCCCACCATTGAATATGAAGATAGGGCTTCCTTAGAATTGGTCTCTTATAAGAATGCTGAAGGGATTTTTGGTGCTGCTGCTATAAGACAAAGGACCACTATGACTCCTGGTTAGAATTTCCTTCATTTTAATTGTCCATTTGTTTAATATTTTGGTAAGCTAAATGGTGAAAGCAATATGGGACGTCTACTCCACATTTGATGAAGATTGCCGTTAAAGTCTTATCTTTGACTTGTAGCTCCTTTGGATGTGAGCGAAACTGGAGCACTTTTGACCATGTAAAACCCCTTCATCTTTTTTTTTTAATATTATTAGATTTCACCTAATTGGATTGATGATGTGTGGTGGCTAACATTTTCTTAAAAAATCAAACAAATTCATTCTAAGAAGAGAAGTCGTCTTGAACATCAAAGGTTGTGTGATTTGGTTTACATCAAGTATAACCAAACCTTAAATGAGAGGTTTAATTCTATGACCATCAAAGATCCGATTCTCTTGAAGGAAGTTGATGATTCCGCCACCAATGAGTGGTTGTTAGGAGAGTTAGACGGTGATGAAGATGAAGAGGAGGGTGGATTTGTGTTTGATGAGGATGATGGGTTGACATGGGGACTAGTGTCACATACTGCCGGTGCTGGCCAACCATTGCATTACACTAGGAGGAAGAATAAGCAAAATGCCACCAATGATGCATCTAGGCCTTCCTCAAGCAATAGGAAAAAAGGGAAAGGGAAATATGTTGTGCAAGTGGAAGAAGATGAGGAAGAGCTTAGTGATGAGCAAGAGACTTCCGAAGAGGAAGAAATTTATAGAAGTGATCAAAATGCAAGCTAAAGTGGAGGGGAAGAAGAATTGAAACTAGGAGAAGAAGATGATGAATATGATTTATGATTTGTAGATTTTCATTTTCTAGTTCACTTTTCACTACTTCACCTCCTAACTTATTATGTTTCTTATCTTGTTATTTTCTGTTTTAGTAGTTTTGGATCATGTTGGGAGTCTTGACACAATGTTTTCATTCCTATAATCTTGGTTTTCAATTATCTAGTATGCATTTGAAGTGTTTTTAGTTATATTTCTCTGTTTTTTTAAGTGATTTTGCATATATATATGTTTATGTGTTCCCCCCGCGATAGAATCAAATAGCATCCGCGACGCCGCAATCCCAATTTAGGGGTCGGCTGCGACGTGACGCGATCCGTGATTGACTACTATGATGTAAACATATCTAAAGCATAATCCTAGCATTTATAGGTTTAATCTAGTCTAACAACTTAAACACATAATCATGATGAAATGGATCCATCATTTGCTCTTGAATATCATCTTCTCCAACTTCCTTTATATTCTCCACATAAGTATGCTCAACAACCACATTCTCCCCCACTTGGTCTTGAATCCTTTCTTCATTTGATTGTTCCAAATCCATGTCCAAATCCAACTCCATATCTTCACCTCCTTCCCCTTCATCAACATTGTCCATGATCCACTCATCATCGGATGGAATATCTTGAATATTCAATTCAAAACCTTTCCTTGCATTCTTCCTTTTGGCCAATTTTGAATTAGCCATCACAAAGACAACACCATTCATTGTCTTTTGCTTCAAACGGTTTCTTCTTTTGGTGTGGACCTAAACATATACACATGTAGATAAAGTTAATATAGGATAGTAGGAATTCCTTAAACAGTTAATATAAGTAGATTAAGATTACCATCTCAAATGCACTCCAGCTACGCTCACAACTAGAGGAACTACATGTCAAACTTAAAACACGAATGGCCCATTTTTTGAGCTCTGGATGTTCATATCCATAAGCCTCCTGCCAATCTGTTGGAGTCTTTTTGGAGATTGTTGCTTTAGCTAGAGACATCCCAAATGTCTTTTCTTTTTTCCTAAAATCATCCATCTGAACATCTATTATAGCTTGTTCTTCAAGACTAGGTACCATTCTTTGCAAACAATCATATAATCCAACCTTCACTTCTACATCAATTTTGAATTTGGAACCATATTGTAATTGAGGATTCAAATAATAACCGACAGCATGCAAAGGCCTATGGAGTTGCTTATCCCATCTTTCATCAATGATATCCCATAATGGTACATAACTAAATAATAGAAATTAAATAGATTGAATTAGTTTAGAATTAATATTAAATAGCCAAATCAAATAAAATATCAACAAGTGAGGATTTAGTTATTCACTTACATCTTCTTCACACCTTTGAAAGCCTCCCTACTTGTTTCCTTAGCTTTGTCCATTGCCTCATAAATATAACCCATTGTTGGCTTCTCTTCAGAATCCACCATTCAAAGGACCTTAATCAAGGGAAATGTAGCCTTCAAACAATTCACAACATTCTTCCAAAACTCCCTGTTCATAACCACTTCCTCTACTGCACTCCCATCCCTTGTATTGCAAAACTTGCTTGATTTCCACTCCTCTGATGTAAACATCCTTATCAAGGCATCCTTATGATCAATAAGGCACCCCAAAGTTAAATATGATGTTGCAAATCGAGTAATGCCTGGTCTAATCAAGTCCTTCCCTTTTGCATGGAGCTGCAATAAAGAAATTAGTGAAGTCCTTGAATAGATATATGTTGTGATTTTACTTCCCTTTGGAATTGTCTCTATATGAATATCGACCTTCTCAAAATTTTCCAACATGAGATCAATGCAATGTGCAGCACAAGGTGTCCAATATATCCTCTTCCTCTTCGCCATCAACATCTCCCTAGCCAGCTTGTAATTCGTAGCATTGTCAGTCACAACTTGAACTACATTATCTTCTCCAACTTCTTCCACAACTTCATCAATCATCTCAAAAATTTTTTTAGCAGTTTTTGAAATAGCTGATGCATCAATAGACTTAACAAAGATTATTCCTTTAGGGCTGTTCACCAAGAAATTAATTATCGTCCTCCTCCGCCTATTCGTCCACCCATCGGTCATTATGGAACACCCAAATTCCTTCCAGGCAGCCCTATGTTCTTCAATAATTTCCATTGTATTATTCACTTCTTGCTTCAGATACTTCACTCTAATCTCATGATATGATGGTCTATCAAATCCCTTGCCATGCTGTGAAATTAATTCACACATCTCAGCAAATTCATCACTTCTTGCCACGTTGAAAGGAATGGCATTGTTGTAAAAGAATCTAGCTATTGCTTGGCAGACATTCTCTCTCAAAGACTTCTTAAACATTTTATTGATTGTGGCCTGGGTATTGACTGGCTTTTTCTTAAAAATGTTCCTAATATCAGAATTTTTCCCATCAACTTCATTGGATTTTCTCTTTGAACTATCCCCAATAATGTTTCTCCTTCTTCCAAATCAGACCCTGATTTTCTCAAGCTTTTGACATGCAAACCAGCAACAATCTACAGCATCTCAATTTTGACTTCAGCAGGAACAACTTTGCCAGGCTAAACATTTTGTCTTGTTTGACCCAAATGATGCTTCAACCTATAAACACTCCCTGTAATTACCTTTCACAGAATTTGCATTGCATTTTTGTGCTTCCTTCAACTGGTACAACATACTTCCAAGCCACATGAGCCTTAGCTCCACGAGAGTTGGCACATAGAGGGAGGATAAATTGTGGAGCCAACAACACCACCGGAACTGCCTCCATCTCAACCTGTTGAAGCTGTTCCCGAGTTTCCTCTTGCAGAAGCCATTGCAGCGAGTGGGAGGGCGAAGAACAGACGCGCATAACGATGAAGAATGCGAGCAAGATGAAGAAGAAAAATGGGGAGGGACGAAGGACACAGACGAGGGCAAGGAAGATGAAGAGCAGACCAAGCACGCGAGCAAGAGACGAGTGAGTGAGAAGAGGCGAGAGTTGCAGCAGACCAAAGAAAGAAGATGAAGAACGCGTAAGAAGAGGGGAAGAAGAAGCTGTGAGTGTCGAATCCCTAATTTAGAAACCGGGTCCCTTTTTTTCAGGTAGCCCAACTTAAAATGAGTTTTTTTAAGTTTTTTTTTGCTTGATCCGATCATACTCTTGATTCCACTGCGATTTTGCACAGATGCAATTTTTGCTGTGTTTTTGATCGGAACTAAGGGGGAAAATCGTAAAATCCTACAATTTTGGGATTTTACTCCCGATTTTGTCAACCTTGGCTACAAGTCAAAACTTGCTGAATTCAGAACATGTGGATCCATACAAATGCCACCATTCAAGCAGGAAGATGCTTCTTCCTAGTACTCTTTGCAGTGTCAAGCCCAAAATGTCTTTTAGTATTATGAAATTTAAAAAGTTGCAAGGAAATTTTATTCCTCTCTTCTAGATCACCAACCAACCTTTCTATGCAGTTGAACAATCCTTGCTTCACCTCAAAGTCATCATCTCTAAAATTTGCATCATAATAAAAACTAAGATTGAGGTAGTAAGCACATGTAAGGGCCTATGCAATTTACTATCCTACCTTTTATCAATGATTTCCCATAAAGGCTCATAGCTACAAATAAAAATAAACACCTTTAATTTTAAAGTTACCTATCAATGATAACAAACACTAAATAAAAATAATGCATGTTTACTTTTTCTTAACATCTTTAAAATTAGATTTGATCTTCTCCTTAGCTGCATCCATTGCTTCATAAATGAAACCCATTGTAGGGTTTTCATCTGAATCAACCAAACAAAGAACTTGTAAGAGAGGAGCAGTAGCTTTGAGGCAAGTGATGATGTTCTTCCAAAAGCGACTATCCATTGCTGTGGCGGCAACCTTTTTCCCATCTTGTGTAGATGTCAACTTACTTGTTTTCCATGCATCTAGACCAAACAATTCACCAAACCAGCTTTATTTTCATTAAGACATGATAGAGTCAAGTAGGCGGTTGCAAATCTAGTCACACCCGAACTAATCAAGTCCTTTCCTCCAGTGAACTTCAACATGGAAATAAGCATGGATCAAAAATATATGTACATAGTCATCTTCTTTCCTCTCTTTATAGTTATCTCATGCATCTTCCAATTCTTTTCAAAATCTTCAAATATGAGATCAATACAATGAGCGGCGCAAGGAGTCCAGTATAAATTCTTTCTTTTGTCCATCAACATCTCCCCGGCTGCCTTGTACTTTGCAGCATTGTCTGTGACTACCTGCATTACATTCTCTTCTCCAACATATGAAACAACATCATCCAGCATCTTGAAAACTTTATCAATTGTTTTTAAAATCTCAGAAGTGTCTAGTGAATATAGAAACAATGTTCCCTTCGGGCTATTCACCAAAAAATTACAAATTGAACGCCCTTTCCTGTCTGTCCACCTATCTGACATAATTGTACAACCAATTTTCTTCCATTCTCCCATGAAATCTTCAAGCATTGCTTCAGTTCGACCCACTGCTTAGTGTCTCTCTTACTTCATGTTATGATGGAGGTTTATAACCAACTCCATATCGTCCAATCTCCTTACACATTTTTATAAACTCCGGATTCTTAATCTTATTAAAGGGGATGGCACTTGTACAAAAAAAAATTAGCAACTTGTTCATCAACATCCCTTTTGATGTTCTTCATCATTTGGTTAAGGGTTGCTTGATTTTCGTTCCCCTTGCTTGCACTTGCACATGCTGCCCCTCATCCTCACCTTCATCCATATCAATTAAACCTTTTCTTTTTTGAGATGCTACTTTAGCCTCTGCACAAACTTTCATCATCAATTCTCTAGTTTCATCAGGCACACAGTAGGACAAGGCTCTGAATCCTCCCTAGTTCCTGCAAGGTGGTGCTTGAACCTGAAAACACCTTTAACAACCTTTGCATAGTAATTACATTGGACTTTCTTCTCATTCCCATCAACATCAACCCCATGTTTCCAACCAATGTCAGACCTCATTTTAGGGATGTTCTTTCTTGCTTGAAGAGGAGCTTGAACAGTGTTGCTGGCCTTTGAGCCACCATTTCTCTCGGTCTCAGACTAGATATAGAGGAACAAGCGGAGGATGAGAAGAAAGAAATGCTGGCCTTTAATCAAAATGAAGGAGAAAGATAAAAACAAAAAAAAGGACCTGTTACCGGTGGGTTTTCATCGTGGCGGCATGGGACAAGGACGCACAGTCGTTACGGGTGGTGGGTGTCGCGCAGTTGCAGGCCCAAGCACGGAGTCACGAGGAAGAAGAGTGGCGTTGGTGTCGGCGTCAGAGTCGGAGAACGATGGTGGGTGTCGCGCTGTCCGATGATGGTGGGTCGCACAGTTCCAAGGGACCAATCACGAGGTCACGAAGAAGAAGGGTGGCTGCACGTGAAACTAAAAGAAATAGAGAGGGCCAAAACTGTGCGTTTTATTAATTTGGGAATTAGGGTTTTGACTTACACAGACTCGTGGACTCGCTCAAAACTCGCGAGTTTGCCTAAGTTTGAACGAGTCTAGTCGAGTCTGAGAGGGTCCAAGTCTCCAAGCGTTTTAACAAGTTTTGCATAGGTAAAAATGTAGTACGTTTCTACGAGTTGAAACTAGAGTTTGACAACCATGCTAGGGACACTTAGGGTGTCCCCCAATTTTAAGTCTAGTCAAGTCTGAGAGGGTCCAAGTCTCCAAGCGTTTTAACAAGTTTTGCGTAGGTAGAAATGTAGTACGTTTCTACGAGTTGAAACTAGAGTTTGACAACCATGCTAGGGACACTTAGGGTGTGTTTAGGTGGGACATCATTCCCCCAATTTTTGTTTTCCACTTTTCAAGAAGTTTTTTAAATTTCATTTTTTTTTGGAAAAGTATAAAAAATTGTGAAAATGTATTTAGATATTGTACCGATTTTCCAGTATGAAAAACTTAAAAACGTATTCAAATACAACCAGGTTTTCATCTTACTTTTTGTTTTTCTTTCACATTTTGGAATACCGCATTTTTTCATTTTCCAAGTATTTTTTTTTAAAAATTGGATGTATGAACATGTTTTTTATTTTCCGTGTATTCTTCGAATGTTTTTTATTTTTCTTGAAAAACATGTTAATTAAACGCACCCTTAATTTCCAATGAAGTTAATGGATAGTATTTCCAAGAATGCCAACCTTTTAATGTTTTGTTTTTTAAGTTTTCACATGAGCAATATATGAATTGAAATTATATAATATGCCCTAATGGAGTCTTCGTGCTGTCAATCCTTTCATGGTCTGTCTACTTCGCTCACATTCCACATTTTAAAGTTACTTTCTGTTTGAAAATTTCCATTGCTTATCAACTTGTCAAACCAGTTACTTTTCTTTATCATTTCTTACTGTGAGCAGCTTTTTTCTCCAGTTTCTGCAATGCAAGCTATTCAAATTCATCATTTTTTCATTAATTGAACTGTATCGCTACAAGTTAAAAGCTTATCTTGGATAGGACTCCTTGTACACTGTTTATAACTAATTCATTATTCATACTAATTTAGATGAATTACTGAAAGTTCTGATTATGGCAAGTGTTTTCTTTTACTTCTCTGTCTCTTTCTCAGTTTTGAAACACCTTCTCTTAGAGATTGTGGTGCCATAACCATTTATATGCATTTTTCTATATCTATTTATCTCAGTCATGCATTAATTTTGTAACTGAAATTTGCACTCTGCAACCATATTAATGTATGCTTCAGTTGATGTTTCAATGTTTATCTGCAGATTGGGCCATCTCAATACAGAGGTAGAGGTCGCAGGGCTGGTCGACCATTTAGAGGTGGTAGAGGCCGATTTAATCACCGTGGTAGAGGACGAGGTAGGGGTGTTGGTGATGGTAGACAGTTCCCATCTCATTCTGGACCAGCCATTTCTAATGCAGCAGATGTACCTGCATCTGCTGCAGCCACTTCAGTGTTGCAACCACCACCATCAGTCTCTGGGCAATCACCATTACCTACTCCAGCACCGGTTCCATCTGCACCGGTGCAGGCACCACCATGCAAGTTATGGTGTGAAATTTGTAAGGCTGAGTGCAATACTCCAGAAATGATGGAGCAGCATAAGAATGGAAAGCGGCACAGGAAGAATTTGCTAGTGCACGAAGAATTACAAAGACGCAAGGCTATAAATGGACAACAAAGTGGAAATATTTCTTCTCAATTGAATTCAACAGTCCAATCTGAGAAAGTTCAGGAATCTGAAGAAAAAGGATTACCAGAAGAAAATATGGGCTCCAATGTTCAAGCTAATGTTCACAATGATGAAACTGAGATTCAGAATAACGTAGGAGTTTCTGAGATTCAAGCAGAAGAGCCTCAGGAGGAACCTGGAGATAACTCCACCGTACAGGGACATGGTTTCAAGCGTAAGATGAGAGGAGGTGCTGGAGTTAAATACATAAGGAGTAATGATGGGTCAAGAAAACCAGTGGAACCTCCAAAACCTAAGCAGTTTCCATCTTATATATGTGAGCTGTGCAATGTTAAATGTGATTCCCTGATTGTCTACAATAGCCATTTGACTGGTAAAAAACACTTATCAAATTTTAAGCGTGTACATGGCCACCTAGCTTTGAATGGAGAAGCAGGGACCCGGCCACTTCACCCACCTGATACCAATGCTCTCTCAAATTCAGTTAGTTTTCCAGTCCTACCGGGTGTTTCCATCCAACAAGCTGTTAGTGATCCACAGGTCCTTCTGGCTCAGCTCCTGATGAATGTGCTATCTAAAGTCCAAGTACCAGCAATGGCACCCCCGTTGTCAGGTCCTGTGGCCAATCAGATACAAGTGCTGGCAGGATCAAGTCATGACCCCCTTTCTCAGAATTTGGCACAGCCTCAAGTCCCGGATTCATTAGCACATTTTGAGAGTGAAAATCCTCCAGGGGAAACAAAAATTCAGGTGTCATATGTCCCACAGCAGCTGGATGCTATTGCAGGTTCAAGTAATAAGAGTAACACTGAAACTGCAGATGGAAGATCTGCGACTGAAGAAACAGTGGTGAAACTTCCCCAGGATAGTTCAGTTACAACACTGGCCGAAAAACCAGTTACTGCAAACAAACAAGTGCCTTCATAATATGAGGCTCCAGCATCAGACATTTAGTAGGGCCAAAGAAAATATAATCGTATTCTTTTTCTCTTCCATGATTTTATTTATCAATACTTCGTTTTATGTTCTGACAGACTTTGAACTGACACACCAGTGAAGTTCCCACGCCTAGGTATTGTAGCATGAGTTTACAAGGTTGAGGTCTTGTGTCCTTTCATTATACAGATGTTTGAAACCTATCATCCTTGATCTCTTCGTGCCAAAAGTGCTGTTTGGATCAGTGTTGAGAATGTTATGGTACATGCCTGAAATCCATTTTTGCAGCAACTCCTTTCATGCGGTAAGTGCATGTAGACCAAACTATAGCAGTTATGTGGCGTTCCCATTTTAAACCTAACAATGCTTAAGGCCCGAAATAAAATTAACCATTATTTTTTAATTTATGATAGCTGCAGTGCAGAGGGTAATAACATACGTGATACATTATGTGTGTAACCAAGAAAATTAGCTTTGGATCGCCACCGATAGTATGGGACGTAAGTCAGGCCCAGCCAGCGGAGATGGGTGATTGCGCATGACTCAAAAGTAAAATGGGCATTTTGACCAAAAATAAAAATAAAAGGTGCTTAAATTCAGAAGTTGTAATGCATACTCATTAAAAAAATATAATTTTTGCAAAATTAAGAGTGAGATACGTGTAAATAATGTTTATCATATTGTTTGGGGTCATGTCTAGTTCATTTGAAGTTTAGTTTTAATAATGAATTTAAAGTCTAGTTTTAGTAATAAGATTACTAAGGCTTTTTGAAAAGTTTATTTAATAAAAGAGGCTAAGTTTTAACTTTTGAAAAGATATTTTTAACTTATACGGTGAGTTATTTTTAACTCTAATAGTATTTTATAAAATAAATCAGTTTATAATATATTATAATTAATTAATATACATGATATTTTTCTATATATAAAATTAAATTTATGAGATTAAAATATGTTAAAATTAATTTAAATATGTAAAATTTATAATTAAATATATATTTTGTACATGTTAACCTTTTAGAGACTCATTTGTTTATTTAGGATGAGTTCATTGATATTTAATATTTGTTTGTTAGTGTTTTTATTGGTTTTAATGTAAATTAAGTTTTTGATACAGTTTATATCAAGTAACGAAACAGATTCAGGTCTTACAATTAACTATAAGTGAAGTTTTTTATTTTTTTAACGCCGCTTCATTGTTTTGATGTTATTACTATTAAACTACTTTATCAATCTCCAATACTATACTGCTATTGTTGAATTACATATATGATAAATATTTTTCTTTTTATAATGTTATAGTTAATTTTTAGATTTTAAGTAATATAAAAATTATTTACTTAAATTATGAAACTCTTTTATTTAACAATAAAAAAATATTTATTCATTTTAGGGTAAAATATACACATGGTCCCCCACGTTTTATAAAAGTCACAATATGGTCCCATACATTTATTTAGTATCAGTCTGGTTCCCAACGTTTTTAACTTGTGTCAATGTTTTCCCTTTTAGTAATGCTGTTAAAAGAGTGAGGTTAATCATTGACATGGCACTAGAAAAAGTTGACCTAGCATGAGTTGTACATGGCATTTTTTTTGTGCAATAGATCTGTTGGAGGAGGAATTCTCTTTAAGAGAAAAGGAACTAGGGCATTTGTATTAGACTTGTCGATCTTCTTCTCCATCTGCTTCTCCATCATCTTCTCCATCTGCTTCTCCACCGTCTTCTCCATCTGCTTCTGAAGCTTCGTTGTGCATCTCCATCTTCCATCTGAACCTGCAAGTGGCATTTTTATTCCTTGTTCATCTTTTTTGTATGGATTCGCAAGGTTCATTCTCGAGGGGTGGGACGAGTTGGATCAATCAAAGAACACTAAGTGGGGTTGAAGTTCCAATTTGTAGATGTCTCGAGGAAGCTGTGTTATGCACTGCGAAGGCAAGTGAGAATTTTGGTAGACGTTTTTGGGGCTACAAAAAATACAAGGTTTAAACAAAAAAAAATGATTGCTGGAAAATAAGGTTTTTTTGTGGAGGTTGTTTAATTGTACATTTGATTTTTAGGATGGTGAAGGTTGCGGTTTGTTTGAATGGCAAGAAGTGGGAGATGTGGCTATGGTTGACAAAGAGTTGTTCATACTAAGATTGACAAGGAAACTAGTGTCCATGCAAGGAGCATTGAAGAAGCTAAATAAAATGAACAAATTGTTGCTTGTGATCCTAGGTGTTAGCTTTGCTGTGAATTATTGGTTTGTATTTATGGTTTTTTTCAAGGGTGAGGGTAAAAAGGACAGAGAATTGTACTGACTAATTAGTGTGTTGGTGGGGTTGAGGTTGTACTACAAATGTATCTGCCCTTGGTTAAATTAATGGAGGTAACTTTGGTGGTTATTTATTGTGCAAATGTGATTTTACTAGTGTATTTGTTATGTAAATGTGCTAATAAAGGGGAACTTTTTCATTACAACTAGCATGAATAAAAATAGCAAAATAAGAAGCCAGTATTATGACACCTTTAGCAAATGTCAATCAGTTCCAACATTGTCACGTAAAATAAAGTTCCAAAAATATAAATCAGTTCCAAAAACAGCAAATGTGAAGCAACCTAACATTGTCAATTACAAGGAAATAAAAACATGAACCCAACAATGTAAATCAGTTCCAAAAACAACAAATGTCAAGTAACCCAACATTGTCAATTACAAGCAAATAAAAACATCAACCTAAAAATCTAAATCAGTTCTAACAAAAGCAAGGCAAGTACAAGTTCTGTTGTCTATTTTCTTCTCCTAACTACAAGCTTCGAACTAATGGCAGCTTGGATGGGTGGTGCTGTCACAGTCCTTGCTTGTGACCTTGTTGTAATTCCTCCTAGGCTCCTTGCATGTGACCTTGTGATACGACTTGCTGCAGAAATGACACCACCAGTACATGATGCAGTTGTGATTTTGGGCCTTTTGGATGATAATGCCTTTGCCAAGTGTTGTGTCTCACACTTTCTTGGTGGTTTGAATGGTGCATTTTTGGTCCTACTACTCATTTTGAGGTGTGCAGGGTTACGATCGTTGGATGGGCCTGTGGTATTGTTCTGAGTCTGGGCAGGAGTTGTGGTCTGAGACTGGGATAGCCCTGTTGTGGTCTGAGACTGGGATGGGCCTAGTGGAATAGTGGTCTGAGACTAGGATGGGCCGACAAGAGTTATGGACTCAGGTATATGTTGGGCTGCAGCAGATAGTGGCATTTGAACCTTGCATGTCTTCTTGTTGTGGCTAAACTGACCACAATTGCTATATTTCTGAGCAAGTCCCTTCTTTGTCAATTGGGAATAATTCTTCACCATCTCCTCAAGACCCTTTCTTCTTGCTTTCTTTGGCCTTCCTGGCATTGTTCTAATTGATGGAGGGATGACATATGGATATGTGGTCTTCTCCCACAGGTCTTTACCATTGCAAGGGTATATGATTGAGGTATAAACCTGGGCATATAGAGCTCTTCTGAAGTATGGAGGTATATAGGTTTTTGGCCTATTGTTGCCCACATTCATTCCAGCAATGGCATGACAACAAGGTATACTAGTCAGTTGCCACCTCTTGCAAGAGCACTCCTTTATTCTGAGATTCACCACCAACTACTCACTTTCCCTGCTGGTGTACCTAACCTAAAAAATATCCTCCCCTGACCACCTATAAAAAAAAGAGCACATGGGACTAGATTAGAGAACATGTGGGACTCTTTAAAAGGCTATTGATAACTTGATGGACTACTTAAAAGTTTTTTAAAAACAAGAAAGACCTAATTGAGACTTACTAAACATGGTACTAACCTTGTCATCCAATTGTTTGTGTATTTTTTCTCTTTTTGTAACCTCTTTATGACCTTGGGCAGAATATCCCCCTCCCATGACTGCACTTTTGTCCTGTTACTGGCCCACCTCTCCATTAAGTATGTCTTTATCTCATTCAACATAGTGATGATGGGTTTCTCTCTGGCTAAAACTATAACTGCATTAAATGTCTTTGATATGTTATTGACTAGTGTGTCACACTTGCTATTAAAGGAAAATCTTGAACGGCTCTAAAACCGTGGAGGTAGCTTTATTAAGTGCTTGTATGCTTCCTCGTTAACTTGTCCAATCTCCCTCATACGCATCTCCCATTAGTTAGTGTATGTTGCAGTTGCAGATCTCAACAGCATGTCCTTTAATTGTTTGCCAGGGACTTTCTTCCTAAATTTACTGTACAGGTGGCGCATGCAAAATCTATGATTAGCTCTTGGGATGAGCTCCTTAATTGTAGGTAACAACCCCTGAAAAAATGAACAAGTTAGTAATAAGAAGGTCTGAATGGGCAAGTCATGCAAAAACCTGAAAAATGCATAAGTCATACACACCTTTTGTTGGTATGAAACAAATGTGATAGACTGACATGCTCTCTGCCCACCAAGGTCAGCAATAAGAAGGTCTAGAAACCATGTCTAGGACTCTTTATTTTCACTCTCAACCACTACAATAGCTACTGGAAGCATCTGATCATTGGGATCACGTCCTATTGCTGCTAACAATTGGCCCCCATAAGTCCCCTTCAAGAAACAATCATCCAAATGAAGAATGGGCCTGCACAAATGGAATGAGTCCTTACACGCCTTTAGGCACATGCATAACCTCTGAAAGGTTGGACACATTACTATAATCGAGTCCTCCATGTCATCAACTTGACCTTGATATGGTTCCACTTTTAACTGAACAGTGGAACCTGGGTTTGTCCTTAACACCTCATGGCACCAATCATATAGTCGCCTGTATTGCTCCTTGAATGAATCCTCAACTTCCCTTTTAACAACTTTCCTTGCTCTTGAAGCCTTCTGCTTGCTTACACTAGCATTCCACTTCCTGTAAGCCTTGTTCATAATGTCATCTAATTTAATATTTAGATTTTCTCTCACAGAATCCTCTATATTTTGGCTCAACCACTTTGTACTCAACATTTGCACCCTAAAGTCCTTACAGCATGAATGTTCATCCAACACCTTCAATTGCCATGTGTCTTCATAAGGTAGTTTTGTAGCGTAAGCCATCCAAGAACACTCACTCTTACATCACACCTTCACCCTTAATTTATCATTCTTAATAAACTTCAAATAGCTACCATTATGAATAGAATAAGTAATAATGGCATTTTAAACTCTTTCTTATTTAAAAATAACAACTTCACCTCCCACTTATAATTATTCATACTTGCAGGCATTTTAAAGGAGGGAAACATTGAACAGAATGACTGACGACCCTCATCACTTTCACCTCTACTATGTAACTCCTCTGACATATACTCAAAGTTAGATAAGCCACCCCCACACTGCATGGAAGTTACATTAGGTGCAGAATTGTCCCCCTTCTCAATTCCCTCTGATTGGTCTTCATCAACCTCCCCCTACTCATGGGACTTCCTTGCTCTCCCCCTCTTCTTGTTATGTGTTGTAGCCTTATCCACTTTCCCTCTAACATTAGCCTTTTTCCCTTTAACATTAACCCTTTTCACTTTAGCCTTACCTCTTCAAGCATCAGCATTATCCAAACCTTGATTCACATTACCAAAAAGATCAACATTATCCCTTTTCTCATTAGTGTCCCCGAATGTAATATCCAAGACACTATCATCCTCACTTTCAACTCCCCCTTGCATTTGAACATCAACACCAGCACCCTCCTCAAGTGCCACCTGCACCTGATCATCACAACCAGTAATATTATCACCTCCCCCTGCACCTGCACATTATCACCAACACCCTCCTCAACTCCCCTTTGGACCTGAACATCAATGTCGTTCACCTGATCATCACCCTGCACCTGATCATCACTATGTGCCTGATTATCACCCTGCACTTGATCTCCACCCTACACATGTTCATCACAACCAACACCCTCATAACCTTCACTCTGCAACTGATCACCACAACCAACACCATTATTAACTTCCACTTCAACTCCATTAGCCTCATTAACAGTCTCGCTATGTTTTCCATCCTCAAGTAATAGGGATTCCTCAACAATAATTACCTCTAAAATGGCATGCACTACATATATCTCTACCATCCCCATTTGTTGTGACAATCTATATATCTCTATAGCCCCATTATCATTTTTCAGTTCCTTTAAACCATGTTGACATCCTTCCACAAGGGCTTTATACCACAAACCACTTACATCAATATACCCTATCTCCTTAACGAGTCCTAATACTTCAAAATAGCTCCACCTATCAGCATCAATGTCCTAAATAGAACTCTTCCCACCCTCGTATTTACACTTAAAACCATGCCTAACAAAGTTACCCTTATGAATAAACTCTACTTGAAATAAATCCATGCCCTAATTAAAAAAAAACACAAATACAGATTACAATGTGCAAATTATTAAACCTATCATTACACAATACACAATACACAGTCTAGTCATGCATATAAACCTAAGGAAGAGCTTTTGTTTAGACGCGTACCTTCTCTTACGGTGGAGACAGTCCACAAAACTCAAAATGCTATTCACCAATGACGTAAACCTTTTGAGACCTCTAACAACCACAATCGTTCCTCTGTTCTCCACAACTTCCTTCGACCACAAGCTTAAAAACAACTTTGGAGAGAGAGGGAATTCCTACAATCTCTGTACTTTCCCCCTTCCTACACCGTCGATCCACATTGGTGACACGTAGGCATCCTCTATCTTGCATACTAACGGTGTCACGCCCCAGTCTTCTGGACCCGAATCCCGATGTAATCAAGATAATAATTAATAAAAATGCGGGTAAATTTTTCACGTTTGAAATATTTGCAAAACACCACCACGACTACGTCAAGACTCGAACCACAGAAAACCAAAGGGTGAGATTTGGTAATCTATAACTGGATCGTTAAATAGTTTGCCCATGACGGTATACAAAATAATAGAGTTTACAGCGGAAGAAGAATGTGTATACCGGGCATATGCCTAGTCCCATATATGAAGATATGAGAAAAGGCTCAGTAAAGCATGCAAATATACAACACAAGCCTAATAGGCCACAATCAACCTTACACATAAATCATAAACATGCATTGCCTAAATTATATATATTTATTGTATGGTCATGCAGCATACATCTCCAATGTCCATAATTTCATAATTGACCATATTCGTTTCAACCTCAAAATCATATGTCATCAACACTTATACATCCTAAACTGGGCTACACATCTAACATCATTGTATTCATCAAGGGGGTATGAATTCAAATACCCTAAATATCGATACATCATCCACTTATATCATTAATCATAATACATCACTCAATATCAATAGTCATCACATTATTATATACATGTTATTCACAATGAAATAATTTACAACCACTGCCAGCCAAGGCATTCCATATGCATATTTACATCATGTATGCTTTGCTAAAATCATCCATAATCATCATAATTCATCCATTCCAATAATATACATATATCATATTCATGAATTAATTTATAGCAAAGCAACTACATATACACATCATTTCTCAATGCCACAATGGGCCAACATCATTGTCATCAACCATAGACAAACAAGCCCTTCATCATATTGGACCATCACATACAACATCATCATAATCAATATCTTTTCGTTGTATTCATATTTTACATGTTGTCTTTTAGGTATTCATTTACCCGTCTCATCATCATCATATCTCAATCTCAATCATCATCAATCATCATTACCTTTTGGCATATCACCATGCTATATGCAAATGCTCTTAGGCTAATGCATATGCACAATGGAATTATCAACAACAAATACGGATCCGACTGTGGGAATAAACACCAAATATGGGTCAAGCATAGGTGTGCTACTATGCCCCTACTACAGTAGTATAATATGTACACATATCTCTTAATGCATGCATAATCACCAATTTTACTGGTACCAAACCGCATCGCCCATATGTAGCACTAGTCACCCCGTGACTTGTGGATCAACAACATGGTCTCACTTGCCAAAAGTGCTTCGGGCCCCTCCCGAACACACATCGAGAGAGCCGTGTCCCGTCGGACACCGAGGTAACTTGCTCATCACAGAGCCGCCCGTCCACTGGGCCCGCCACATAGGGTGCCTCGTCACCAAACTATGGACAGCTTCATGATTCCCAAAATCACTAGGGAACAACAACGATTTACCCGTGCACTGGGTCGCCCTCCCACTGGGCCCGTCTAGTGGAACCCCTAACATTCCACATAGACAGCGTATGATATGCCATGGATGCAAATGCCAATCAATGCATTCTCAGACTATGCATTCTACCATGCCACTCGTCAATCATCATCATCAACACCAACACCACCATATAATCTTTTAGTGGCTTTTATCATTGTTGGTTTTAGCCATTGTTTTTGAGTCTTAAGTGTGGCATTTCATCTCAACATACTTATATCATACATGCAAGTCAATACTTGTACTATTCATCAATATTTCATTAATATCACCACATAATCTCTTAGTGGATTTTTATTTCATTGATCGTTACCATTGTTTCATATATAATGTGGTATTCATAATAATTCACCAATATAATTTTAAACCACACATACAAGATCACACTTGTATCACACACAATGGCATTCAACAATCATTCATAATAATAATCATCCTTTACTCAAGGAAATGATCAACAACATCATCCATCATTATACATTATCAATATCATCTCTGATTCATCGATTTACCACAAACACATTATCAAGCAAATGTCCCTTTATTAGTCTCATCATCATTTTAAGGGTGTGTCACACAACTATAACATTTACTTTTCATTATCAATCATCATATCATATCATTGGTGGTGAACATTCATGTTTTCATAACATATTTCAATTAATATCAAACACCCCAAGACACACCATCATCATTTACCCCTAACATAATCTTTTACTTTTACATAATAAAGGGGTTTTGGATACTATTAAGCTCATGACAAATTACAACATTAAGACATGAAAGAAACTCATTTTTAGTCTTAAAAATAGTGGGACATGTCACAAATATCACCTATTAGTCCCAATTTGATAACCATAAAAAGTTGAGTTCAAAACCCTCTTAAATTTGAATTTTACAATGCAGTGGGTCCGGTGCTTTACGCCTAATAAGAGCTAGAAAACTCCAATTAAGGCAAGACTAATTTTAACACCTCCATAACATAATTATCTACGACTTTCATGCTGAAATCGGAGGCCAAAAACATCATTAAGATGCCCAAACGGGCCAAAAACAGCAAAGAAAACAGAGCAGTTAGAAAAACAGCATAACAGTGGCAATAACAGGGCTTTGAATCTATTCAAAGGTCTTTCAATCGATTCAAACGTCTCTGGAACTCAAAAACAGTGAAAATAGGGTCCTTGAATCGATTCAAACTCGTATGAATCGATTCAAACGCTTTTGAAACTCAAAATTATGCAAACAGGGGTCCTTGAATCGATTCAAGATCGTATGAATCGATTCAAGCCTTCCTGGAACCAAAAATAGTGAAATAGTAGCTCTTGAATCGATTTAGAGATCCTTGAATCGATTCAAGACAGCATAGTGGCTGTTTTTATGCAGAAAGAGCATGATTTTTGGACTTCCAACCCCCTTAACGTTTTCATATAAACTCTAAATGCTACCAAATTTTAACACCAACTAAAATACACCATTTTTGACGTGGCCATCAGCCTCACTCAAAAATTCCCAAAAATGAGGGACTTATGCATATAAGTGCATTTAGACCATTTCAAGACGTTTTTATGCAACTCAAGGGTCCATTCTCAATGGAATTGACCCATTCCAATTTCTACAAGTCACAATTCATGTCTGCATGCTAGTATGACCATCCTAAGCCACTAATCTTTCATAAAACTCATTTTGACCCCATGAGTTCCTCAATTATGCATAAAAATCATAAAACACAACTTCACACCTTTGAGTAATTCACTTATCCATGGGTTCCTATAAACAAATAATCATGTTCATCAAAAGGATCACTAAGCATTCATCATTATCTCATATATATGCAATTCCCAAACATTCAACAAATGGCCAAACCTATCATCCATCACATTATCAATCACCATTCAAGATAATCATGGCAAGGCAAGCATGAATACAATCATATACATCAACCATCAATTATTTAACTCATGCAATTGAAATGTAAACTCCTCTCCTACCTCGAAAGAAGAACCGTAATCCAAGCGCTCCGAATGCTCCACTTCATTGTTCGAAATAAAACCTACATATTGTACACATACACACATGCAATTTATAAGCCATCATAAGACATCATCTCTTAAAACTCATTATCAAGTCCTAGACTTGTCTAAACTCTAATTCATACACTTAGGTTAGGCTTCGGGAATTCTTTTCCTAAAACCAAGATTCTCTAAATCTCAAAAGGGTTAACTTTACCCCATAGCAATAAGATCTCATCCTTTATCCATAAGGCATCTAACACCTCATAAATCATCTAATTGCCATCATTGTAACTCAAACTCATCATAAGCCATCTTAGCTTCATTCAAGGCCATCAACAATCAACAAACTCTTGAGACATTTATCATGGCCTAACTACTCATCAACTCAAGTATCCCTTATAAATGGTTTTTAACTATTATTATCTCAATAACAATATCTCATATTCACTCTCAACCCAGTACCTCAAACCATCATTCCTACATACATGTATATATCATCTTACACAACCTCATGAACATAGTTTAAAATATCATCAGCCTTATTAATCAATCCCAATGATTCTAAAGGTTCATTCCCTTCATATAAATCATTCTAGAGTATTCAAAACCATCAAAATCATTAATTTAGCCAAAAGCCCAAATCACCACACTTAGGATTTTTCATCAAAACTCAATAACCATTTCTAATAACCATCAATCTTCATCATTAACAACACGCACACACCCATTATCATGGGCTTTCACTAAAAATCATCTTTCATGGCATTATTACTTATTTCCCCCAATTCCTATAGTTAGGGTTCCATTGAAATCCAACAATCACCACTAACAATCACCATCTTTCACCTCTAACCATGAAATTTTCGTATACCCCATCATACCCATCCAAAAACACACATAAGTCACACCTCACCTTTGGGTTTTACATGAAAATGGCTCTCATTACTCAACCCATTCATAAGGCACTCTCCTAACTTAATAGAAACCAAAACCTAGGGCCAAAAACATCAAAAGAGTTGAGAAATTTTACCTCAAGCCAAGAAATAAGTGAGCTTCCAAGAGTGGGAGAGGAGAACACAGAAATAAAGTGGGAGAAGGAGAGCTCCAAGGCATCATTATCATATCCTCCAAGCTTGAAGCATAACAAAAATGGAAGGAGAAAGAGGGCACACCACACTCTAGGTTTTTAGAGAAAAATAAGATGAAGAGGAAGAGGAATATGAGAGGAGAAGAAGAGGAAGTGGTTTCCTAAAGAAGAAGAAAAGTGTCATGAAAAATGAGAGAGGAGAAGAGAGTTTTGTTTTTAAATTTTAACACATCATTAGTAATTTCACTATTTTATAACAACAGGATCTTCGTTCGGGCTCAATACTAAATCCAAAAATTATTCCAAAGACATATTCGGATTCACAATAATATTCTTAACAGCCCTGACCAGCGGCATCTCAATCGGAGATACTTGGTCCGACACCCATATTTTTAATTAGGTAAAATTTTAACTCCTTAAATCTAAATAAATTATAAATATCCATAATAAATCCTAATTTAATATTTCCAAAATTTTGGGGCACTTATTAACCCATTTATAATTATTTAATATTTATTCCTCTCAATTAATCATTTTTATAAAATTCGGGATGTTACAAACGGCGTTACTAAAAGGGAAAACATTGACACAAGTTAAAAACGTTAGGGATCAGATTGATACTAGATAAACGTATGGGACCATATTGTGACTTTTATAAAACGTGGGGGACCATGTGTATATTTTACCCTTCATTTTATGGGACCCTTACACTTACTACACCCCCGCCTCAAAGAAATGAAAAAACAACCTATACATGACTTATAGGCTCGAACATGGTGAGGATGGATACGAGCTTCATGTAGTAAGGTAGAATT
This sequence comes from Clitoria ternatea, assembly GCA_037962975.1. Classification (NCBI taxonomy): domain Eukaryota; kingdom Viridiplantae; phylum Streptophyta; class Magnoliopsida; order Fabales; family Fabaceae; genus Clitoria; species Clitoria ternatea. The sequence goes on from CM075672.1 coordinate 72,945,913, forward strand.
TGACAAAAAAAGGGATTCTTTTTAATGCCTTAAAATTTAGAATTACTTCCTATAGAAATTTGCATGAATATCCTATAGAAATTTTATAAATATTAAGTTATTGTATTTTTAAGCATGAATAATGTGTCTATAGATGGATAATATGAGAAAAGAGATAATTTTGTGAATAGATTTCCATATTACTCCCACATGTTATCTATACATTTAAGAAAAATAAAATCCTAAAATTTTCCCTCCATGTGTCTGTAAACCTAGTTGATAAGCTCAAAATTTGTTCTAGCATAGGTATGTTTGACAAAATTAGCAAAAATTAAAAAATTAGCTGAAATTGGAATAATGGATAGCTGAGAGTTATTAGTTAATAAACTAAGTTATTAAATTAAATAAGTTTTGTAAAGGTAGCTCTAAAATATATACTAACATAAAGAGATATATTTTAATAGTTAGGTAAAAGTGACTTGAAGATAAAAAGGTTAAAATACAAAATCAACTCCTATAAAATTAAGGATTTAGGAAAAAAAATGACTATCTTTAACTCTTGAAATTTTTAGAGTTGTTTAAAAATGACATTTTGGCTAAGGTGACTAACATTTATGTCACCTTAATAGTGTCACACAATTGACACGTGTCAAATTTTTAATATAAAAAAATAAAAAGTCCACATCATTATGTTTTTTAAATTTCTTTTTAAAAAACTATTCTCGATGGTTTTAAATCTTAACTGCTAATAATAGTCTATACCACAAAAATGAAAAGTTAGTGGAAGAATTATTTATGGTTCAAAAATTTAACCACTGTTAGTACTCCAATATCTTCTATCAAACATTTCACCAAAACACCTTACAAGCATAACAACTCAAACATTTCAAAAGAAAAGAACCAACAACAACAAACAACCAAGTGATGATCTTATAACTAAAAAGTGGGAAATTAAAAGAGATTGCATCACTTTTTTTCTTTCACAATTCAATCTATTATTTTCCATCCATGTATTAGGTGTCCCTTTTGACATAGATTCTCAATTAGGAAAAAGGGATTAACTGCCTACAACCAATGAGACTACAAGATGCAAATTCAATTTAGTTATTTAATTTCCAATGTTACTTCCTTTTCCCTTGAAAATTAAAATGCTATCTTCTATTTCATCATTCTTTCCTCACAAAAACAAAAATTCCTTCAACATAAAGTCTCAAAGCCTAACAATAATATTTTGTTTAGAGGACATAGACTTCCGGTATGGGTATCAGATATCTTAATTCTTATCTCTTACATCAATCCAATGAAAATCTGGTATTATATCCTTAAGTCTAATAGGGATCTCTAGGTCTTGTGTGATTCAGTCCAACAACTATCGGTATCTCCACTGTGTGTTGAAACAAAGTGTCACCTACAAAGTCACTCTGATGCTCAAGTGAGTACCAAATAATTATATCATAGCTCAAGTGTTGGGTTGGTGAACGTACCTTATATTGTAGTAAATGAATGATATTTATATGTATTGGGCGAGGATTGTTCTTATCGTAGCTTGTGTCAATACTTTTTCATAAATAGTGGGAAAAGCTAACACAAGTGAAAACATTTCTGACACCTCTACAGGTATTCAACTGGTATGCCTTTAACATGCTTGCAACCTTGATACCAAATCATTCTGATTCAAGTATTGGGGCTTCATGTGGAACTATCATGCGCAAGTGGTTACATACCGAATGATTGCATGGTTTGTAGGATGAGCATACTAGATGTGCCTTTACCATATACTGGTATGCTCTACGAAAATCTAAGCTAGTATCAGGCCCAGATCATTTGCCCCTAGCCTATTGAAGTGACTTGAAGGTTGCTTCAATGTGTTGATATGACAATGTATTTGAAGATCTTGCGTCATGTAGGTGTGGCATTTTTTTAGATTTGAGATTTTTATACCAGTGTAGGCTTTCTTTGTGTCGGTATAACTACCCTTTCATAGTCGAGCACTATTGAGGACACATAGCATCTGTAGAGTAACCCCATCACTTTAATTTTCATGAAATCATCGTTCAATATGTGAAATAGAGCGATTACACACTGCCATCATTACGCGTAACGGTTTGCACCCTTTCGCCCCGAATGTTTAACTATATATAAGAGGTTCACTTATATACCATTTCCCTTTTCTCCCTTGTTGTCACTTTACTTCAATATCGGTCTAATTGACATGACTTACTAGTATTAACTTGCTCATTTCCTTAGCATGTATGAGACAAATTATACAAGTCATCTCCGAAGGTATCCTCATATCTTGTCTCATTTTCTAAAGCTTTTTTATTCACTTAGTTTTTTATAGAAAATTAAGATATAGGGGATAGCCACACGAGTGTGAAAATATAGTCATAGTTATCATCGTGGTCGTCTGTGTCATCCTAGTGAAATTCACGAGTCTCACAGTTGGGCTTACATTGATTTTTATGAAACCAAGATACCAAAGCATTTCTAGCCGCCTCACCAAAGCCACCCGACCAAGTGGAACGGTTGTCTAATGAGGCACTAGACCAGTATCTTTCCAACCTATTTTCTTCCTCTAATGCATCGGGTGAGCATAATCCCAACCCACTAATAACCCTTTTTTCAAATAGGCATACTAGCTCAAGTGCTAAATACTATCATTCTAATGACATAGGATTTTATAGTTGTATTCCTTTCTTCTAATACAATAATCCCCATGGTGTTTGAAGGCTACTTCAAAACAAGCTCTCATAACTTCGTCGCAGTGGACAATGCAAATACGAAAGTGGTAGAACACTACAATAGACTGGATAACAGAAAAGAAAAAAGGTCAATATTTTTGGGTTTATGTTGAACCATTAGACCTGCATTCAAAGTATATCGTTAAAGATGATAGTGTCAAAATCCCCAACCTCGAGGTTCATGCAGAAGAGGAAAACAAAGATGACTTTGTTGTCGTTTCCCCCTTAATAATAGATAGAATTTTCCATTTGCTAGGATCTCATTATCTCTACATGTACGAGATGGTTTTTGTGAAGGTTGGCATGAGATTCCCCCTCAATGAGTTTAAGATAGGGGTTCTTAGATTCCTTGATGTTGCCTTTATCCAGATGTATCATAATGGTTGTGATTTAGTGGTAGCGCTTGAAGTATTGAGGGAATACTTCAAGTTCACTCAGACGGTGGAAATATTTTTGTTGGAAGTATAAAGTAAGAGCCTATATGAACATATCAACTTGTTTGAATAAAGGTATTTTTGGTTAAATTGTTTAACAACTTTTATTAGTCCTTGGAATAATAGGTCAATATGAGAACTATTCCTAAACTATCTCTATAGTCAAGTTTTAATATAGTGACATATAAATACGTTTAGATTAGTGTGTGAGTGTACTAATGATCTAATCTCAAAGATCATAGATATGGAAAATATCAAGTCTTTAACTAAGTACATGGGTGTTCACACGAGTCATCACAAATCATAGATATGATGACGACCATGTCTTGGGCCCAATTAGATATCATGACAAAAGGACCACACATATAAAGTTTATCACTTATAGGTTATTTTGATATTTATATTTGGACAATGATGTATAAAGCTAGATGCAGCTCATTATATTATATTAAATATAATTTATATTTAATATAAATCAAATATATTTTCTATAGGGTCATACATAGAGTAAGCTCACTAGAGGATAATTTTTATTTTAGTTTGACAAAAATTAAAACTATTGGACCTAACTAATTTAAAATGAGTAAAGAGTCCATTGACTAAAGAATGTTTATTAGGTCAGACCTAAGCTTATAAATAAAGCATAAGATGCTCATCGGTTGCACTCTTGTGATACACAAAAACTTTGTACTTATAGTGAAAGCCACACTCTAACTAACTAGTATTCTAACGCGTAGAATCTAGCAGGATTATTCACATGAACTCCTTAAGGATGAAACTATTATTTCTTTGAAGTGTTGATTCTATGCATCAAAAGATAATCAATTATTATGGTTCAAAGTTAGACTTAGAAGGGGACTTTAATAAATAAGGGAAAAAGAGATAACACATAACAGATTTATATTGGTTCATTTCCAATATAGAAGTTACGTCTAGTACCTTCATACCTGAAGGATTTTCACTATTGTAAAAATGTCTTTTTACAATCACAGCACAACCCGTGTCATAAGTATTCTTGACTCCAGCCAATGCTGGCTTAAACTTAAGTATTCTTTCAACAAGTTACTCTTGGGTCAATACCCAAGTATTCTTTCAAAAGCCTCTTTAGGCCAAAATGTTGCCCACACAAACTAAGACTGACAATACACCAGACTTGACATAGATAGAGATTTGAGAGCGTGTTTGTGTTTCTAAGAACTTAGTGCACGAGATTATACAAGTTGAAGAACAGATATACTAAGTATGAAAGACAAAGACTAAGTCTACAAGAAGTAGAGATACAAAGAAAGTATTTTCTTTTGAGAAGAAAGCCTAAGTAGATTGCTTATAAATTAATGCTTTTACACGTGAGCTTTTCAAACTCGTTAACTTCGTCAAAGTCTGGATTCTCTTCATATTTATAGGCAAAGGAAGATGACCGTTGATAATCTGTTGAAGAGAAGTAGCCGCTGAAGCTTGCTGACTTTAAAGCTGAGAACAAGACAAAAGGTCTGAATCGAGGATTTTTAGAACTTGCACTTGAATAAAGTTCCTTGAGTACTTCATAGCAAAAGTCATTTTGTAGTTTTTCTTCTATTATGAATTCTGCAGAAACAACATGGTTGAACTTCTGATTGCTTTCTGACACAAATATTCATCTTCGTCATCTTTTCTGATTTGAGTAGAGTAGCTTCCTCGATTTCTTATCCATGCAATCATTGGTTCTTGCTCTGATTTGTCTTCTTTTCTCTTTTAGTGATAAGCGTAGTTTCTCTTGATCAGAATTCAGCATTGGGCGTATTCAAAAATATCCTTGATTTTGTTTGGTGTAAGATTCAGAGTAACGTTCTTGAGCTTCAAAAGTATGGGGTTTGATGTTAAAGCAAATATGCATGTTGAGTTTTAAGAATGAATGTCTATAACTCAGCAGTTCAAAAGTCTGGCAGGGCATACTTGAATCAGACTCTTCTTTGAATGTTGTCTAGTATCAGACTCTTCTTGGGACGGACTCATATGTAAGTTGTTTTTGTCCCAGGCAAACATGTTCCGAAATAACTTGCATAACTTCAAATCATACTTTTAATGATGGACCCCCTTTCATTTATAACATTTACATCTCAGACTTGTAACCTGAAACACTGAATTAAACATGTTAGATAACACATAGGAAGACTTTATTTAATTAAATGTCTTGATGTGTGTTGTTGAAAAATCCCGGGGTCTTTGAAATAGTAACTAATGATTTCAAAATCCTTTACAAACCAGACTTGGTTCTAACAATCTCCCCCTATTTGTTGATAGAAAACATCAAGTCTTTTATTAAATAGAGTTTATGGTAAGCAAGATGTTATAGTGAGAGCAAAATCAAATCATCAGACTTTTGTATAATTAGATCATTATCAGACTATTTTCATCAGAACATAGATTTTCATACGAACATAAGGATCATAACATACATACTTATGATCAGAGCATATTTTCTAGCATTTAAGCTTAAAGGAAAGATCAAAGCATGGCATAGAGATTAAATGTATGATCATCAGAAGCATACAATATATATTAGAGTTATGATCATCATACAACATACATCAGAGCACACAAAAAAAAATTGTAATGATCAGAGCATATAATCCAAATCATTTTCAGAGCCATATATGAGTCAAAATAGACTTTTCATTAAAAACATATAATTTTTACAGGACTCAAAGAAATAAAATTACAAAACATAAATTCTACTCCCCCTTAATCATTACTCCCCTAACAAAGATATGTACTCGACCTATAAAAGACTTAGACTCTACTCCCCATTTTTAGATCAATAAAATATAGGGACATCATAGAGCTAGCTGGAGACCACAGGCTGAGCTACGAAGAATGAAGCCTGATGCAAATTGAGAAACAATGAACAGATGACCATATTGAACACACAAGAGAAAAGGGAAGAAAATGAAAATGACAGACGAGGAATAAATAGAACTGGGAATGAGGGCAAGATCTGGGTAAGAGAAGACACTGGTTTTGAACACATGACCCCGACGATCCCAAAAGAAACTCAAATAAAAGTGGTCATTCTGGGAGTTGGAGAATTCACCTTACTATTCAAGTTGCCACATATAGTGATTCCATAAAGCGTTGGCATGATCTTCATTTAGTTCTGGAGCAGTCAAAATGCTCTTCAAGCATGCCTTAAACAACTCCTTAGGTCTGGGCTCATACCAAGGGGCCTTAAAGTAGTCAGACCTGGGTGGGACTGGCTTCTTTAATCTACCCTTTTCACAAATCCAAACCTCAAGGCAAAGACAATCAAGGGCAATGAAGATCTTATTTCCTGACATGAATAGGCAGGGAAGAACTTCATGATGATACTAGCCCTGTTGCATATTAAAAAGAATCTTCCTCTATTCTTCCTTCATGGCATGAATCATGGAGTAGTTCGATGTGGAGGTTAGGGAGGTGTTCAACGTTATGTCTTCCAAGGGCATAAGAGGAGGAAAATAAGGGATGTTAAGGAACACTAGAATTTTGTGTGGGTCAAAACTTAAAGAGTTTAGAATGGCTTGGTTGAAGGGGTTCTGATAACCTAAGTCATCTTTATCCAACATGGGTCTGTGATGGTGAAGGGTTTTAAACCAGGGATAACCAAAGAAAGAGGTATGGCGCTGGTTGGTTTGGTGAAAGGTCTGGGGGTAAAGACACATTGAGGTATGGAAGTAGAGGGTTTAAGGGTTTGTGTTTGTGCTATGTTGGGTTAAGGTATAGGGGTTTGGGGTGTTTGGGTAACAGAGGGGGATGAAATCTATGAAAAGAGGGGTTTAGACTTGACAAACACACCATCATACTTTGTTTTCTCCTTCTGTTCTTCCTTCTTTTTCTTTTACTCTTCCTTCTTCTTCCCAGTCTTCTTTCTTTTCTTCTTTTCCTTTGCCTTCTGCTCTTGTTCCATTCTTTCTTTTTCTTTCTATTCTTTCACCTTGTGTTCCTTTTTCTTTCAAGTACCAATCATGCTGATCATAGTACTCATTAAACTAGTCTTCAGGAGTCCAATGCTGGACTTTGACAGAAGGATACATGGAGACGAAAGACTTGATAAATTTCTTAGTCTTATTCCATAAAGGCTTTTTCTCATATGCGGTCTAGTCGGCTTTTGGAGGAGAATGAGGTAGAGGTGGTGCATGTTGTTTCATCAATTAGCCAATAGGAACTTGATCATCAGGGTTTAGTGACTTGGTGGGAACATCAATATCCATGGGATCTGGTACTGATTCCTTTACTGGAGAGGGAGAATCTTTATAATGTCTTGCCTAATTATTAGACGTTAACTATGAGATTAAAGTTAATTAAACATACAATGCTATACCGATTGATAAAAATACAGAGGAAAATTTTTACGATTTAAAAATATTGAAGGTGAAGGGAAATTTATATAAAAAGAGGTTGAGAGATGCGCTTTCAATTTGTTAAACACATAATACCATTTTATGATGGTAACAATATTTCTATAGATCATGGAACCCAAAACAATCAAAAGATGGTTAAATACAGCAAAAAGAAGAAGATGGAATCAGGGCCACTCGCTTAAGCGAGGCCCTGACTCGCTTAGGCGAGGTCAGCAAGGGTCGCTTGAGCGAGGCCCTCACTCGCTTGAGTGAGTTCCCATATACACACCTGGGCGAGCCACCAAGCGCGCTTGAGCGAGGGAAGCATCATACATCAGGTCCCCTATTTCGCTGGAGCAAGCTTATCTCGCTTGAGCGAAATCACTCCAGGGGCACCACCATCAATACTCGCTTGAGCGAGAGGCCCAAGCAAGCCTTGTCGCTTATGCGAAGACACTCCAAAACCTAATCAACGCTCGCTCACTAGAGCGAGCCATGCTCGCTTGAGCGAAATAAACACAGAATCCTTTTACCAAGTGCTTGCTCGAGCGAGGCCATGCCCGCCTGAGTGAGATTCATCCAGTAACCACTCCTCCTGATGCATGCATGTCTCGCCTGAGTGAGAATCATTCCCGCTTGAGCGAGACTAGGCCAGAGGCCACACTACTGATGCTAAGGACTCTCGCTCGAGTGAGAATCCATCTCGCTTGAGCAAATTATGCAGTACATACATAAATACTAAAAGTTTTCACACAATCTAACATGCTTAAATCTTCATATGCACCACTTGGCCTAAATTATCCATCCACACACATTCAAACATGCAGTTGAGATTAATTCCAAATCAATATGCACATCAATCCTAATTCTAATTCATTAAATGCATCATAATCAAGCTTACCACTCCGTATGCTTTTTACACAAAACCAAAAATTCATGAGATCCATCATTTCTTTGTTCAATCATCTACACACTAACAATTCACATATAAATTGCTTCATAATCATCAAGACAATAAATAATCTATACACAACTTGCATCATTCATGATTCACAATATAAGTAAGACCTGCCCATAGCAATTTATCATCTACACATAATATTGGCTCCATGCCAATATGCATCAAATTTATAAAAATCAACATTGTCATCACCACCTTACCACCTCCTCAACATGAGTTCACATCCTCATCAACCAACATACAGATTCTAACTCATCATCTATCACAATCATTCATAACTCAGGTTGTCATTATTCCTACCATATCATAACCACATTGACCAGATGCTAGGTTAATCCAACACACACATCAAACATGTTATGACATTACATACACGAAACACACTACATATTACACACATCATTTATTTCATAATTTTCTTCGCTCCTTGGCATCAGTTCTCCACTTGGCGCACCTCTGGGGCATTAACATCCTCCCTGTCACTGGCTACTAAATTAAAGGAAACCACAACAAGGGTGAGTGTTTGGTATCATAATTAATTTAGAATGGTAAATAAATAATAACATATATGATTAACTAAATGTTATCCCTAATACTAGTTCATTAATTCTACCTTATGCAAATAATTATACTTCTCTTTATCGTCTATTCATATATACAGCTTCTTAGTTGCATACAAGTTTTAGCATCCTCAAGGTACAAATCACAATCAGCAAATATGATAGAGACATTCACATCATCACATAATATCAACAATTTCATTGAATATCACAACTGACTCTCACATAATTCGACGCCTAGTATCCAGATACTAAAGGATGGGCCTTCAGCTGGGGGTCCTACTTGACACCCCATGAACCCTGCTTGGTTCACCGAGTCCTACTTGACTCTCCACCTCAACCACTAGGTCCTACTTGACCACTGGGTAGCTCAACTGGGCATAAAAACCACGAGAGCCAGAAAATGAGGGGCTATAAATATCGTCGGCCGTCCCACACTACATAATCATGCATACACGTCACATTCTCATATCAGATATCATGTAGCTATCAATAATGGATCATAATCATCAACTGAGGCGACCAATGTGTCAAGCCCACCAACACAATGCCACCATACACATCAATTTATCACAACTCAGAATGCTTTAGTCTTATAACTACCATAAACTGCTTATAATTCTACATTCATACATACACACACATACAATTATTATTTAGTAACTTTTCTCAATGTTTCAAGATTTAGTTAGATGTCCCAAGCTCGACGTACATACCTATTCTATTTAATTATGTCTCGAACACCCCCTTACCTCGATTCCAAGCTTTAATGATTTATTCTTGGTGTCGGTTGCGTCCTCTGAAACATCCCGGCTAAAATTAAAGGCGAAACCCGAGACTAGGGAAAATTTTCCAAAAATTTAGAACAGTTCCACACGTTCATGAAGCTGCCAGGACAAAAATAAAACAAAATGGAGTCAAGGGAAAAAAGGGAAACCGATCAGATAAGAAGAAGACCGGGTCAGGGACCACACACTGGCAATACCTAGCTTCGATTAAACAAAAGCCAGCGAAAGATAAGCTTGAGCGAGCCATACTCGCTAGAGCGAAGCCTCATTCGCTGAAGCGAACGCATGCACTCGGGTAATTCCATCACTCGGAATCGGAACTTAAGTTCACTCGGTAACTGACTCTCTGGGGTCATGCTTCACTCGGTAAATTCATACTTAGTCAGATCCTTATTTTTATTCTGGGAAGTTACACACATGTTCCACTCGGAAAATGATCCCCTTGGTTATTCCACTCGGAATCTATAGACTTTTCCTCTCACGGAGTATTTTTCCCAGTCTAACACCACTCAGTGTAATTTGACTTCATTTCACTCAGAATTGTCTTACGCATTCTTCACTCGGCATATTTTAATCTTCCTCACTCGGATGACACCTTAACCCTTCACTTCTCGGAAACGATCTCCTTAGCTAAGCCTCCTTCGCTAGTACTCTAACCTCTCTTCACTTGGAAGTGAGCTCCCTAATCAAGTTCCACCCGGAAATACTCCAACCCCTCTTCACTTGGAATATACAACCTTATTCACTCAGAATATACCACCTTATTCACTCGGAACCATTTTAAGCCTTCATTACTCGGGACAGGCTTACAACTATATTCCACTCGGAAACTTATTAACTTAACATTATTCTTTCGACGCCACTCGACAACACATTGACTCGCCTTCCCTTGGGAATAATCTTACGGAACATCACTCACTCGGAATTGGTTCGACCCTTCTTTATTCGGAAAAGGACCTCTGATTTAGCCACACACAGAATTACTTTAGCGCTCCTATACTCGGAATCATGCAAGCCTTATTTGCTCGGTGAAAAATAGATATATATATATATAACTTGGACATTTCCCTACACCAACACTCACTGAACCAAAAATTAACACATAACATTATATATATTTATATATTTATACTCTCAAGTCCGAGAGAGTTCAATTCATATACATTTAAACAAAACATTATACTAAGAGCCAGCCAAGGCTATAACAAAACCATTTACACAGTATATACATATATGTACACTTCCACTGTACAGGTGCACTTCACAAGGATTGGTGCTCTCCCATCATTCACCATCCTGAGTGATATCCACTGAAATATAGCCACAGTAGGGGTGAGTATTTTACATATTAAATGACATTTATTGACTCGGATTAATCCTCATATAACCAGGCAATATCATATATCAATAATCATTAACATACACACTGCCATTCAATAGGATCACATTCAAAGCATCATTCAGTCGGAATCTACCTAGTTAACTCTCGGCTATATTAAACAGGTTACTCTTAATAACATTAATACATATACATGCAAGTCGCATTGCAGTCAGCAATAATTATAAGTATGCAAATATTCATTCACTCGGATCCGATTACTTATCATTAGCTTTTTATGTTGCAACATGGCTCTCAGCCTTTTATTCAGCTCTCAGCTGATCCGGCCATTTTATTGGTACCAAACCGTTTGCCCTTACATGTGACACAAACACTCTCAGCGTCAACGACAGTGTCACGAGCAGCCCTGAGTCCCACTCAGTTGGCTTGCCTTGAGTCCCACTCAAGGTCTTCAATGGCATCTCATACATATAATTACCGATTCAAATACTAGTGTCACACGCTAAATGCTCTCAGCATCCTCACTGATGCATCTCATGCAATATATTATCATTAAATTATGGACAGAATCGGTATAACCACATTCACAATATTAACTCATGCATCTCATGCATCATGATATAAAGTCACACCTGGAAATCACCATGGTAAACGCATATCACATACACTCAACCTTTTTCTTACAGTACATGCATCTTATGCAATCATCATTCACGTCATCAAAACTCAATAAGGTAGGCTCTCATCTCATGCAATCGGCGTTCAGACTTACAGTAACATGCATCTCATATAATCATACACGGGAATCAACAACAATCCCTTAACACATATATCTCATGCAATCACTCAGCATTCTCAAGATTATCATCATGCATTTCATGGACGGAAATCGACATGCATTACACAATTCATAGTCATCACACATTCGGGCATTACGTAAACTATTACTCAATCGAAATACAACTATCATGCATTTCAAATCATAAGCATCTAACATGACATTATCACCTGGAACCCGTCCATAAACCATGCATTTGAGATATAAAATACCCCCTACCTACTGAAAAGACTCGAAAGCTCCTCGAGCTACAACGCAGACCGATCACTCTTTTTCGATCAGGCTTTCCCACTAGACAACCTTCGAACTCAGTCGTTGACTCTGCTCTCAGCTTTGGAAGGACCAAAATGCTATCCTCTTCCTCGAGCAGTTTCGTCTCAACACAGAAGACTACCTCCCTAACTCTGAAGCGCTTCCCACTATAGGTTCCCAACTGAGACTCTGACAGCTTTGAGTGGGGGAAAAAAGGAAGGAGGAGAGGAGACAACGAAGAGGAAGAAGAAGAATCTGGGAGGGAAACAAGGTAGCGTTTCTGTATCCTCGAGGGAAACTTTCAACTCTCTCTCAATTCTTTTCAACTCGACGCGATTGAAAATGAGCGAAAGAGAGAGACCGAACTCCTTATATACCATCAGGGGTACATGCATCTTTTCTCTGGCCACTTTGTATTAGTCACCCATTAACTTAATCTGCAATTAACCCTTAATTAGTGGCTTAATCTCAATTGGTAAAAATCAGGATGTTACATCCTTCGGCACTTGATTCAAGGTTCCATTTCCGAATCTAACAGCCGCTTCACCACTCGGTCTTCTAGCGTTTGTTTCGCTATCTACGAATATCGAAACACTCAACCCATCAATACTACACTACACCATTGCTTTAGATATCGTTTCCAAGCTCCCACATGCAGAAGAAATGGAAAATAGAACCCCTCCCACCATGCATGGCCATTCGGCAAGAGAGAAAAAGTGAAGGGAGAGAGAGAGCTCAAATTGATGGGTCCATAATGCATACCTCGAAGTCACGATCCCAGAAACAGGATTAATTTGAAGTTCTGACACAAAACGGACCTCCAATCGGAAGCTAGAAGCTTTCGGCCATGGAGAGGAAGAAAGAAGAAGATGGCTTGCGTGAAGGAAAAGTGAGGAAGAAGAAAGTAACCCTTATTTAAACTTTTATATTTTTCCCCTTAAAGTTTTAATTAAAACTTTTACTTTTAACCCTTATTGGTAACTTCTAAATTTACCTGCATCTAATTACACCTCATTTAAACTTTATAATTAATCAATAAAATAAATTTATTTAATTCCACAATATTTAATTATTTATAATTGTATTTATAATAATAATAATTCCCAAAAATCTTAAATAAATTTAAGGACAATTATTAATATTTTCTGCCAATCAAAGATTTTAACTTAATTATTCAAGATGTTACAAACTTGATTAGGCTTTTCCTTGATTGGAGAAACAGACTTCTCACGCTCAGCCTTTGTTTTCCTAGCAGTTCTTGCCTTCTTGACTACAGGCTTTATCACTTCAGGCTCTTGAATAGGCTTCCTCTTTGAGGCTGGCTTCTTAGCAGACTTTTCAAAAGTCTGGTCTAGGAGGGAAGAGAAAGTAGGTATCTTGCTAACTAAAGAGACCGAGTCATATCCCGAGTAATTTGGATTGGGACATTCTCCAGAGTAAAGATTTTCATCAAAACAACAGGGTAAGGAATTTTCTTTTACTTCTTCCCAACAAACGAGATCATGTAAGTCACTATGATGTTGGCTAGACTTACTTTTTTCTTTATCAACATATGGTACATGTAAAAATGGTCAAGCTTAGACACTGTGTCTTTTGCGTTCTTCCTTGGGAAAAAGACCTGCTTCATCAGAAGGTGAAACATTTTTACCTTAGGTAGTAAATTACCAGATCTCAACTTTGTAGGGTGGGTTTTTACCATACAAAACCTCATTAATTTCTAAGGAAAAACCTTCTGTTACTTTGAAATCCTCCATGTACATTGTTCCTCCTGGTGTACACTCATAAACAGTTGCAATGACGTCTTCAGAGATTTCAATTTTCCTTCCCTTAAGGCTTCCATTGGTGATGAACATTGTCTTGTCCACCTTAACTATTCTCCAGAATTCCAGAACCAAAGAGGGAGAGAAAGGTTCCCTGTCAGCATAGAACTTGGCCCACCTGATTCCTTCAAGCTCTATGGTGATGTGTCTTCCATCTAGCTTGTGTTACACGGGATGGGAGTAAGCAGATTCCACAATATCTCCCACAGCAAAATTAACAGCCATTTGAGAAGATTAAAGGTTTGAAGAAGATGAAAAGATTTTAAGGTTTTGGGAGAAAAGGATTTTCATAAAAATAGAGAGAGCAATGAGAGAGGGAAACTTGAAAGATTAAAGATTGGGAAATGATATGAAACGACCTATATTTAAAAAGGTAACAACTGTAGCAGAGAGAAGAGAGAGAAAATAGTTCAGATATGGTTATATGAAAACAATAATTGTGCCACAAGGAAACATTTTAAAGTTAATGACAATAAAACTTAAAACGGTTCAGATTAATAGTCCCATCTAGTTTAATCTCTCAGTGTTAAGAAAAGTATATTCTTATAGGTTAAGTCATGCAAAACAAACAAACACACACCTATGTACCCATACACAGACTTATTATGCATACACAAAGACTCTTAAAAAATAAAAATATTTATCAGACTTATATATAAGGTAGACTCTTTCAAGCAATATTTCTCAAATTTAAATTGTGCTTGATAATCGTAAACCTGGCCTCAACCAAAGGCTTTGTGAAGATGTTTACCCATTGGTGGTTTGTGTCCATGAACTTCATGTCAAGAACTCCCTTTTGCATATAGTCTCTAATGAAGTGATATTTTACCTCAAAGTGCTTGGCTTTGGAATGCTGAATGGGATTCTTGGACAGATTGATCGCGCTTGTGTTATCACAGAACAATGGATCTCTTCTTCCTTGATAGAGTAATCCTCAAGCTGATACTTCATCCAAAGAAGTTGAGAACAGCAACTTGCCGCAGACATGTACTCAGCCTCTACTGTTGAGAGTGTAATTGAGTTTTGTTTTTTACTTCCCTAAGGGATTAGACTTTTTCCTAGAAAGTTGCATCCTCTAATTATGCTTTTTTTGTCCATTCTATCTCTTGTAAAATCTGCATCACAATAATTAGATAAAGAAAACAAGCCTGTCCTTTTATAGAATAACCCAAGGTTAGTGGTGCCTACAAGATATCTCAATCCTCTTCACTATAGACAAGTGTTATTCCTTAGGGTTTGACTGATATCTTGCACATATACAGACACTAAACATTATATCAGGTCCGCTTGATGTTAAGTACAAAAGTGAACCAATCATTCCTTTGTACAAAGTCTGATCCACTGATGTTACCAGACTCATCTTTATTGATTATGAAACTTGGATGCATAGGAGTGCTCATTGACTTTGCATCAACCATTTTAAACTTTTTAAGCAACTCCCTGGTGTACTTCTGCTGATAGATAAAAATACCATCATTAGTTTGTTTAATTTGTAGACCCAGGAAGAATTTGAGTTCTCCCATTATGCTTATCTCAAATTTAGCCTGCATCATTTTTGAAAACTCTTTACACAGACATTCACCAGTAGCACCGAAAACGATATCATCCATATAAATTTGCATAATTATAAAGTGTCTGTTTGAGCTTTTTCTAAATAAAGTTGTGTCAACCTTGCCTCTAGTAAAGCCTTTTGATATTAAAAAGCTATTGATTTTGTCATACCCAGCTCTAGGGCTTGTTTCAGACCATACAATGCTTTACTGAGTTTAAAGACATGGTTTGGAAAAGATTTGTCTTCAAACCCTGGAGGCTATTTCACAAAGACTTCCTTCTCAATAAAACCATTTAGAAAAGCATTTTTAACATTCATCTAATATAATTTTATACCTTTGAAAGCAGCAAAAGTAAACTGGTCTGAACTGGGGTCAAGGATCCGGTGTGGGACCAGCCACAAATGTTCTTTGTTTTGAGTGATTTGTACATGGTACAGTGGGTATCCAGTATTGTATCCTTTATCTTAGTGGGAGAATAAAGGTCTTGTAGTCCTAGAGATCCTTCACACCAAGCTTTCGCGTTGATGAAGGGCGAAATGTGGTGTCACCTACAAAGATTCTCCGACGCTCAAGTCAGTAACCAGAAAAGGAATTCAACGTTTCTAAAGTGTAAGTTTGAGAATGAGTCTAACGTACCAGAGTTATGAAAATGTTGGTATTTATACATGTATGCGGAGAATAAAGAGTCTTTTAGCGTTAGGGGACCAATTGTATACTGTGTTTGTATGATTCTGACACACGACGCGGACGCCTCCGCGTCTCTTGCGAACGTTCCCCCATACATGTTCCTTGTACTATTTTTCAGGTGACATGGATGCTTTCCGGTGTGCTAAGTGCTAACCTGGACTTCCGGTATAGATATAAATCTGATACGGGTTTAGAGTCCGGTGGTTTAGATATAAATCCTCGTAACTGTTATGAGATTATATTGTATGTTTTAGTAGCTTCATATGAGCATCCCATGCTCTATTTATAGGCTTAAGTTTAACCTGATGAACACTCTTTAATGATTGGGCTCTTAACTCATTCTGATCGAGCTAGGCCTAATAGTTATAATTTAGTCTAACTATGAAAAATTTATTCTCTGGTAGTTTATTCTATGTGTGTGACCTTATAGGTAAAATATTCAGTCATATTAATAATAAACTATTTTATTATAAATATAAAATAAGAGTGACATCTAGCAATACATCATTATGTCTGAATATTATTTATCATTGACATAACCTATAAGTGATAAATATTTTATATGTTTGTTCCTTTTGTCACAATATCCAATTGGGCCCAAGGCATGGTCATCATTATCCTTGTATGACCCAATTCATTTTACTTGATACTAGAGTGGACTTTACTCGAATAAATATCTAATATTTATTCTCTCTAGCATGACCATGCATTTCTTTAGTTTAATTAAGTGGCCCATAGATATCAATCTCGTTACATAAAAAAGACAAATATCATCCACATGACTCATATTCCTCTGCATGATTTGTTCACAACCTAATCATAACCTTTATGGTCACCTCATATTATAAATGATGTTTGATTGTATTAAAACAACAAACTCTTTATGTAGAAATTATAGTGACTTCAGGTTGAAGGACTACATATACCATTATCACATTGAGAATCATTTATGACACTTATGTAATGATACATGCAATGGTGGGTCTACATAGTACACTATTACTCTTAATGTATACTTGTGTGAAGACTTAATATCGTTCATATCTATGATCTATGAGATCAGATCATCAATACACTCACATACTAGTCTTTAATGTATTTATATATCTGCATGTAAATACTCGACTAGGGACACTCTAGAAATAGTTCTTATATGACCTATTATTTTAAGAATAAATAGGTTTAAAACAATTTCATAACTAAAAAAAGTTATTTTATTTATAAACATAAAATGATACAATAAAAGCATAATAGCCCATAGTGCATACACCAACAAAGGTCTAGGCCATCAAACCTAGTGTTTCAATAAAACTCAAGTTGTAGCCTAGAAGGTTGTGTTCCATGTGCATTATGTCCTAAACGTGAGCATCCAAGGTGCCTGGACGTTAACTTGCACCCATGAGAAAACATTTGAGAGTGTGATAGTGGAATAACTTTAGTGGTTCCTACTAGACGTGCTAATGTTTTGTCTGGTGTGGAGGGACAAACTTTTGATATGGGTACCTGATATCTTAGTTCTTATCTCTCACACCAGTTCAGTGCAAATATAATACTATATCCTGAAGTCTAGTGGGGATCTCAAAGTCTTTATGTGAATCAATCCAACAACCATGGGTATCTAACATTGTGGGGCAACATAGGGTGTCACCTACAAAGATGTTTCGATGCTTAAGTTAGTGTCAGATAATTAATATCGAAGCTGGTGAACGTATTGTATATTATAGTAAACGAATGGTATTTATAGGAATTAGGTAAGGATTATTCTCATTATACCTTGTGTCAGTACTTTTTTATAAAGCTAAGATAGGTGTTGACGTTCCTAACACCTTCGTATGTATGCGGCCACCCGTAGCCTTTACTTAATTTCGAATCATTCTGATATGAGTATTAGGGCTTCATATGGGACTATCATGCATAGGTGGTTCCATATCAAGTTATTGCATGGTTTATAGGATGAGACATACTAGATGTGTCTCTGCTATATACCGATGTCTTCCGTGGAAATCTAGACCAGTATTAAGCCCACATCAAATAACATTACAACAAAAATAATCATGAAGTCCAAAATTGAATCCATAGCAATAGAACATTCATTCCTAAAATAGATAAATTCAAATTGAGAAGAGTTTTCAACATATCACAAATAATCTCCACATTCAAATGTGCAATAAAGAAAGATATGAAATTATTGAAAATTTTGAAAAACAAGAGATTCACTTTCATATACCTTGGACAAAATCGAAATCGAAAGGAATAAAGATTGGAGCTTTGAAATGAAGGATTTGGAATCAAAGCCTGGGGAGAACAACAATGCAGGTTTGAACATATCAGGTAGACGTCAAGTGGATTTGAGAAGAGGTCTATTATGGATCTATATGGTGGACACATCCATTATTTCTTAATTCTTACTCTCTTATCCCCAACCCACCCAGACCCCCTTAAAAATCTTAGGGTTTCTTTTTCTTCATTTTGTGTTCTGTTACCATGACTATAGGATGGGGAAAATATTGAAAAGGTTGTTGGGAATAAGAAAAGAAGAAGAGGGAGGGAAGAGAAAGGGTGGCATATATAATAGATGGTAAGAAAGAGGCTTAAGGAATAATAGGGAGTGGGTGTATTAGGTTTAGTTGTGATTGGCTCTAGCAATAAGTTATTGTTAGTTGTTACTATTTTAAACCATAAATAATGTTATCTTAATGAAAGATCATTTTTAAACAACCTTAAAATTTTCAAAGGTTGAAAATGATCTATTTTTACAGGTTTTTTCTTTTTAAACCCCAAATTTTACCGGGTTGATTTTGTATTTTAGTCTTTTAAAAATACAAACTATAATAATAAGTCTCATTATTAAGCATAATTATTTTATCTAACGAAATTTACTCTAACAAAATAAATTATAACTTAACTTGTATTCTTATTCATAACCTTCCCAAACAAAGGCAAGGTTCACTTAAAAAGTCTTGGCCACTAGTTCAATAAAACACCTTTTACGCTAGTTGTGTAATCCATGTAGAATGTCTTTTTTACATTGGTTCCTTGCAAGCGGTGGAAAAAGTTACATATTTTACATTGGTTATTTTGAAAAATCAATGTAAACTGTCTTTTTGGTTTATTTGTGTAATCTTTCATGTATTACTAAAACATACAATCCATAATCCAAGCCATAAATGAAAATACATAAAGTTGAATTCAAATATACTAAAATATGCAAAGTTTACATGAACCATTCATAGAAACATAGACTCATAACACTATGAGGACAAATTAGAGAAAATCACATTCAGATCTAATTCATGTTTTCCAAAAAATTGCTCACCAACTCAAAACCACCCACATAAATTTTTTCAACAAGGTACTGTTAATTTTTTCAATTGCATCAAAGAGCTAAAACCATTGATTTCCCATATAAAATTGTTGCGGTTAGACATGAAACCTTGATTTCCTATACACAATTATTCCTTCAACGAGCCCATTAATTTTTCGTATTAACATGAGTACTAGATAGCACGTGTATTTAATTGTTCTGACTACAACATTTCAACTATGGCATTTAATTGTTAAAGTCATATTTACATTATTTTGATTAACGACGAAAAGATGTGATTGGTAAGACAAATTTCATGTTGTTGGTAATTCAATAGCTACCCTAGTATTTATGCATTCATTTCTATAAATGCGTTCAATAAAGGCTTAAATTTGACCCTAGAAGAAAGATAAAGACTTAAAAAAGTGTTCGATTCCTCTAATTGCCTTAAGATTTAGAATTTCTTCCTTAGAAAATTTTCTTAATATTTAGTTATTATATCTGAAGCATGAATAAAATTAGTTTTCAACTACAACCAGTAGATATACCATATATATCATCACTGTCACATGTTATCTACACATTTAAGAAGCATGGGAATTTTCCTTTTTAAACAAGTTCTTTAAGCAATATTAAAAGTCTTGACTGTTGAACACTAGTTCAATGGTGCAAAAAGTTGATCTTGTATCCTCGTTATGCAATCGGTGTTGAAATACTCCTTTCTTGTAAATGGTATAAAAATGTTCACATCTTAAAATGAGTCATTACAAGAATTAGTTGATTTAGCGTGAAACAGAATTTCACGCTATAACCAATATATCCCATGCTAAGACCATTTGGCGTGGATCGAAGACTCCCATATTAAATTTGCCCATTCTAAAGCCGCATGGGACACAGTCTCACACTAAATTATATCGTGAGAAATGGTGTGGGACATTAAGTCTCATGCTTGATAAACTATACCTATACTTTTAAAATTATTATTATTATTAACACATGAGAAATAAGAAATATATTAAATTAAACATGATATATCAAACAATAATACATATAGTGTTTAATTACAAAAAAGTAAAACTAAAATTAAAAAAGAAATAAACAATGGGGGGTGTTGTTGGGTTTGGGGCCTACTGGGTGTGACGACCCGCGTCAATTTACCATTTAATTACAACCGTTTAATTATTTTTCACAATAGATTTTTTTTCGTGTTTACTGATAGTTAATTAAATCCGAATGTAAAACCACATTAATTCTTCTTAAACCGACTCAAAATACTACCGATAGGAAATAAATCAAATAATAAAATTGAATCAATTAAATAAGCGGAAGAAGACAGAGACATGAGTCATTCGCCTGAGCGAGACCCTGATTCGCTTAGGCGAAACCCGAGTAGGTCGCTTAGGCGAGTTCCGACTCGCTTAAGCGAATGCTACACTTCGAACCTGAGTGAAACACGAGACTTGCAAGGAAAATTAACAAATCGGGTTTCACTCGGAAATGGGGTCCACTTGGTCATCTCTCACTCGGGAACAACTTATCCTTCATTGTAACATCCCAGATTTTTAAGAAAATAAATTTATTGGATGATGATAATTAATTATTCATGGTCAAATAATTATGGGAGATGTTGTTAGACATTAGAGGTGAATTATCGGTAAACTAAGATTTACCGGAAACGAATGAATTAACAGATGATGTGGGACCCACTTAATCGAATTGAGTGTTTGATGGGTCTAGAATGTTTGGAATATTATGGTGATTAAGATGGTGTAGTTAGAATAATTTTTAGTGCTAAGGAGATAATTAATTGGACTCGACGTATGATATGAAACGGGAAAATACGAGGGGATTGGAATTAAAATAAATTGCAAAATCCACTTTCTTCTCTCCATTTCACCGTGGCTTCTCCTCCCCTTTTCTAATTTCTATTGACCAATGGACAAAATGGCAAACACAAAAGTTAGGACATTAACCATTGTGCAAGAACCTAGATTTTTACACTTTCTCTCTCCTTTCTCCTTCATATTTTCGGCAGCTTCTCCCTCTCACCTTCTCCTTCACTTTTTCTACCTCCTCCTCCCTCTATAATGGGCAAACCGAAACCCACTTCTCTCTACCCGTATTCTTGCCAAAAATATGAACTTGAGCTTGGATATGTGAGGCATCTATGGAGCATGGGAGCATGCATTGGTCTTCTCCTCTTCTTCTTCACCCTTATTTTCGTTTTGGTGGAGTTTGGATTTAAGGTAAAGATTTCTTACCTCCACATCATTTTATTATGGTTTTGTGATATTGGGTTGAAGATGATAATATTAGAAGCCTTGCATGTGGATGGGTGTTGATTGTGTTGGTTAACCTAGAGTGAAACTTTAAGCATGAATATTGGAGGTGTGAAATTGAACATGGTTGATGTTGTGGGATGAAGAAAAAGTTATAGTGACCATAAATATTTTAGGAGATTGATTGAGAATATTGTTAAATGATTTTAGATGGGAAACCCTAAGTGTGATAAATTGGGGATTTTTGCCAAATTGATGATCTTAGTGATTTTAATGCCTTGGGAGTGGATTTATATGAGGAAATGAACATTTAGAAGGATATGGATTGAATATTGATGTTGATAAAATGGGGAGCTAAGTCATGAGTTGCAAATGAGGAAATATGCACGTATATAGGTACATTGATTTGAGGGAATTAGTCTTAAGTGTTGATGTTTATGATGTTGATAATGGTTGCAAACCATTAATAATAAACTAAGGAAATGGATGTTTAAATTGATGAAGCCTTAGGTCTTGTTATAGGCCATGGTGTTGTTGATGTTGGGTTGTTTGGCCCTTTGAAATCTAGAAATCTTAGCTTTGGGGAAAGGAATTCCCGAAGCCTAATACAAGCATATGAATTTGGAGTACTAGACAAGTCTAGGACTTGATCATGGGTTAGGTGATGATGTCTAAGATGATGCTTTGTGATAGTATAATAATGGCAATTGTATGTATATTTGTTGTGATAGGATTGTATCCTTGATGATGATGCGGAGCGATCGAGGCATTTGGAGCTTTGGAATGGTGGATCTTCTCTCGAGGTAGGAGAGGAGTTTACATTTCAAATCGCATGAGTGAATTCATTGTTAATTATGTATATGTTAAACTCATGCAATGCCTTGCCAAGAATGTTTTATATGATTAATTTGATGAAGTGATAATTAATGGCTTGGCTTATGTTGATTGTTATGCTAATATATGTATATGTATGATGTTAATGATAAATGCTTGGTAGTCCCTTGGTTGGACATGAACTGAATGATGGTGGAACCTTGTGAATGAATGAGTTAAACCAAGTGTAGAGGATTATTTTGAGATGAGAGGTGTATTAAAGCCTTCATTTTATAGTTGAGGAATTAGGATTTAAAAGAGTGATTGATGAGTTAAAATGAGAATTTATGAGTGTGAATGGTTAGAGCTAGTTTTACATGCCTTATATGATGTGTAGGATGTGATGATGTTGACCAATTTGGATTGGTATGAGTTTTGGTGTGTCAGTTATGAGATCTTCACGTTACTGCACTTGAACTGGTATTCTCGCTCAGGCGAGATGGATTCTCGCTCAGGCGAGATGGATTCTCGCTCAGGCGAGATGGATTCTCGCTCAAGCGAGAATCCCCTGGACCAGAATTATGGTTTCTAGCTCCATCTCGCTCAGGCGAGATGAGGTTTCGCTCAAGTGAGACACATACCACATGGTTGAGGTAGCCACTGGACGAATCTCGCTCAAGCGGGCGTAGCCGCGCTTGAGCGAGCGAGATGGAAAAAATGGTACTGGAGAGATCTCGCTTAGGCGAGAGGCGTGGCATGTTGGGTCTCGCTCAAGCGAGCGAGCACGAGATTGGATACTAGAAGAATTCCGCTTGAGCAAGAGTGACTCGCTCAAGCGAGATAGTGACCTGATGCTCTAAACTTCTTCGCTCAAGGAGAATTTTTAGGCGCTCAAGTGACCCACTTCAATCTCGCTCAGGCGAGGGTGTGACTCGCTCAAGCGAGCGGGTGTGAAAAACGTTACTGGAGGTATTTCGCCTACGTGAAAGGGCTCGCCCAAGCGAGCGACGTTGATCTCGCTCAAGCGATAGTGAATCTCGCTTGAGCGAATTGCCCTGCATTAAAATTCATTTCATTCCTTGTATTAGGCTTGTATTGGACCCCTTTCCTTGGTAATATGAGATGATTAAGGGGATGTGTTAAGGACAATATAATGATGATAAAACATGGAAGTAATTGGGATTAATTGGCACTTTGGGATCAATTGCTTGTGATGTATTTGCCACCAAAATAGAGTAGCCAAAGAATAATAATGAGGATATGATGGTGGGGTTATGAGAGATATTCCAGAATAATTATAAGACTGAGGGGTAAATGAATAAATGACATTGTATGAATTATAAATGGATGAATTAGAGGAAGTATGATATTAAATAATGCTAGATGATGATGTTGAACACTCTCTTGCACAAAGAGGTGTAAATTTATCTTGATGAATGGTTGTGTACCATTGTGTATGATACAAGCATGGTCTTGTATGTGTGGTATGAAATATGAAATTGATAATGTTGTGAATGCCATACAATTTTATATATATACTTATATGAGTATACTTGAGCAATGGTAATGAATAATGAGATGAAAATCCACTAAATGAAGTGTGATAATATTGATGAATAATATGTGATGTTGAAATGCCATAATGGCTGTTTGCAAGTATTGACTTGCGTGTGTGATGTGAAATATATGTGGAAATATGTTGAAATGGAAATGCCACATTAAGGACTTGAAAATAATAATGATGAAACCAACAATGTTGAATCCACTAAGGTGTATGGTGGTGTTGGTGATCGTGATGATGATGATGATGTTTGATGAGTGGCATTTAGGATGCACAGAGTGAGGATGCATTTGAATTGCATTTGCATTGCATCCATGGCATATCATTGCTGTCTATGTGGAATAGTAGGGGGTTCCACTAGGCAGGCCCAGTGGGAGGGCGGCTCAGTGCACGAGCGTATTATGATTTTCCCCTGTGACTCGGTGTATGAGTCACGAAGCTGTCCATAGTTTGGTGACGAGGCACCCTATGTGGCAGGCCTAGTGGGCGGGCGGCTCTATGGTGAGCGAGTTTACCTCGTTGTCCAACGGGGCACGGCTCTCTCGATGTGTGTTCAGGAGGGGCCCGTAGCACTTGTGGTAGTTGAGGCCACGATGTTGATCCGCAAGTCACAGGGTGACTAGTGCTACAGATGGGCGATAGCGGTTTGGTACCAGTAAAATTATGAGAATATAAGCATGCTTAAATTGAGATATATGTGTACACAATTTTTCTACTGCAGTAGGGGCATAGTAGCACACCTATGCTCGTCCCACAATTGAATTAATGTTATATTCCCACAGTCGGATCTGCATTTGTTGTCTATTCCATTGTGCATATGCATTAGCCATAAGAGCATTTGCATATAGCATGGAGATATGCCAGAATATGATAATGACTGATGATGATTGAGATGTTAATATTGGTGTCGATGAGATGCAAAGTTAATATGATGAAAGACCACATAAAAGTAATAAATGATATGAACATATGAAATGACGTCATAATATGACGATATGTATGATATGGCCCAATATAATGAAGGGTGTATTTAATTATGATTGGAAATGATGATTTTAGCCCATAGTGGCTTGATGAAAGACCAAGATGGTCTATATTGATGAGTTGGCCCATTGGGGCGATATGATAGATATGTGTTGGCCATTGTGGCGGTGTTGTAGATGTGTATATGCTTGCTTTGCTATGATTTGATAAATAAGCATGAAATGAATATATATTGTTGAATTAATAATTTATGATGATTGTTGATGCGTTTAGCAAAGCATACATGATGTTGATATGCATATGCACATAATTTCAATTGTATTCATATCGTCATTTAAAATGTAAACTCACTCTCCCATGTGGTCTACTTTTTAGTATTGATGCAGGAAAACCATGGGGTGAGACGTTTATGAAGTGAAGTTTTGGGAAGGTAAATAGTTGTAGAGGAATGCCTTGGCTAGCAGCTTTATAACGTAATGTGTTATGTATATGATGGATAATATGATGTTGTAATCATTGATATGGATGGACGAATTGTGAGTATAGTTATACATTTGGTTGATGTACTAATAGTGGATATATAGGAATTGAAGTTGGGCTGATTATGGGCTTTTATGAATAAGAAATTTTAATGATGTATGATGTATGACCATATAGATGATTACATGTTTATATCTTAGGTATTGCATGCTTATGAGATTGTGCAAAATGATGATGGTTGTCTACTAGGCCTATGTTATGCCATTGCGTGCTCTGCCGAGCCTTTCCTCATATCTTCATATATGGGACTAGGCGTGTGCCCGGTATACACATTTTTCTCCCGCTGTAAGCTCTGTTATTTTTGTATACCGCATGGGCAAACTATTTATCGATCCAGTTATAAGTTTTTTAAATCATGCTCTTTGGTTTTCTGTGATTTGAGTCTTGATGTGGTCATGGTGATGTTTTGGAAATGTCTTCTAACGCGAAAAATTTACTCGTATTTTTATTAATTATGTCAATCACATCGGGATTCGAGTACAGAAAATCAGGGGTGTTATAATCATCCACTCGGAAAACTCTTAACCTTCATTCACTCGGGTATACCACACTCGGAACATTCCTAACCTTCACTCAGAAATAGTTTGCTCGGCCATAGCTCACTCGGGAACATCCCAACCTTCCACTCAGAAGAAGTTCGCTTGGGCATACATCACTCGGAAACAATCTGATCTTCCTTCACTCGGAAGGGTTCTCTCAACCATTCATCACTCGGAAGACATTCTAACTACTCGGAAGCATTCTAATCTTCACTCAGAAGAGGATCTCTCGGTTATTCTTCACTCGGAAAGGGACGAGGGATACACACTAGAGCGAAACAGACACCAAATCAACCGGCCCTCGCTCGGACAAGAATGAATCCGCTCGGGCAAGATTTGCCCGGTAATTGACTTTGCTACAACAAACACACTCGAGAAAATTAATACCGATCATATAACAACATAAATTCACATCCGATTAATTAGCATACCGATTCAAATTTAGTTCATCATACAGGCAACATGTTGTAGCATCACACACTCAGAAAACGCATGATATATTACACAATTCATTCAAAATCACTCGGTGCCTTGGCATCAATCCTCCGCTTGACGCACCTCCAGGGCTCCGACCTCTTCCTTGTCACTGGTTACTAAATTGAAAACCACAGCAAGGGGTGAGTGTTTGGCATCATAATTAATCTAGAACGGAATTGAAATAACAAAATACGAGTATAAACTCTGTCCAATTGCTTTATTGTCGGGATGCAAGTCACACTCGCCAAGTATAACAATTTACACTCGGTAAATGTAACAAATTACACTTGGCAAATATATCAAATCATACTCAGCAAATATATCAAATTGTACTCGGCAAATATATCAAATCACTCAGCAAATATATCAAATTGCACTCGGTAAATATATCAAATCACTCAGCAAATATATCAAATTGCACTCGGCAAATATATCAACTCACACTCAGCAAATATAACAATTCTCATTCGGCAATTATAATTAAGTACATACACATCACAATACTAATTCATCAAATGTCACCACTGACTCTCAGACAAAATTGACGCCTAGTATCTGGATACTAAAGGATCGGCCTTCAGCTGGGGGTCTTACTTGACACCCCGTGAACCCTGCTTGGTTCACCGAGTCCTGCTTGACTCTCCACCTCGACCACTGGGTCCTGCTTCACCACTGGGTAGCTCAACTGGGCACAAAAACCACGGGAGCCGGAAATGAAGGGCTATACATACCGTCGGCCGTCCCACACCACACAATCATACATATTCACATTTCTCATATATCACAAAGTGGCCATTAATAACATCACATACTCATCACACGGGCGACCTGCTTGTCAAGCCCGGTATCACATTGCCACTATACACCGATTATCACAGCATCAAATATTTTAAACTCATAATCATCTTAAGCCACACACACACGATCCTCAACCGATCGGTGTCCATATTCATACATGCATTCATACACATACCTACAATCTTCATCCAGCATCATTTCTTACCCGGTTCACAATCAGTTCAACGACTCGGGCTCAAAGTGTGTCCTATTCTAATTAATTATAACCCGAACACCCCCTTACCTCGGTTCCAAGCTTCGACAATCTGCTCCTGATGCCGATTACGTCCTCTGAGCGCTGGGTTCACGGTTTCTCCTCCGAATCCAGCACCAGCTTCGTCAATCAATGCTCCGGTGTTCGTTCTGCTACCTACGGGGTCGGTGTTGTTCAAGTGGCCTCAATACTCAAGAGGGTGGGTGAATTGAGTTTTAAAACTTTTGGTTGGAATGCCTTTGAAATTGATTTTATAACCAAGTTAATGAGAATATGCAAGTGAAATTAATAAGAGGATAATATGCAAAGCACAATAATGAGAAGTATTGCTGAAGCAATTTCTCAAACACCTGGTGGGCAGTATTTGAAGAGTAACAAGTTAAGCAAGTTCAAGTGTGCTCTTCACAAACAATCAACAACAACAATCAATTAGCAAGCAGTATATGAAAGTAAGGAGTAAGAAAGAGAAGCTTGCAAACCGATATAACGAGTTCCACCCAATCCGGTGTACGTCTCGCCTCTAAGCAACCCACTTAGAGGATTTCACTATTGAAGATTTGAGATACAAGCTTTGAGCAATTGCAGCTTCCTAGTGTCCCACACTCAAGAACTCAATCCTCACAAGCAAAGGGCAACCCACCCAATCTCACAATCTCTCAATACCCAAAGGTTGAACCCCAACCTTTGTGACCACTCAACCTAGAGTGAACAACCACTCAACCTAGAGTGAATAACTTGTGTTTGGTGTTTGTTTACAATCAATACACTCTCTCAATAGAGTAGATATACAAATGAAAAGCTCTCCCAAATCTAACTCTCAAGATGAGAGGATATACAAATGTATTTCAAGATACAAGAAATAGGGCTTACAAGGCACAAAATAGAGTAAAGGATTTGTAGCTTCTTGGTTTCTTGTTGGTTTGTTCTTGTGCTTGTGTTCTTCTTCCATTTATAGAGCCATGATAGCAGTTGAGGTATGCCCTAGTTCATCATAGCCGTTGCACTTAGTGGAAATTTGAAGAATGGTGGAGACATGAGCTGGTTTCCCACTTAAAAGTGTTTTTCCACTAGCGTAATCGATTATGCCTTCGCGTGGTAATCGATTAGCTTCAAGTCAGAGAGCAACTAATCGATTATTTCAATTCTTGTAATCGATTAGCATCAATACCTGATGCATTTAATCTGTTTTCGCAGCATCCTAATCGATTAGCATGTCTTGCAATCGATTACCTTAATTCCAGTGGCTTCCTAATCGATTGTGTGGCTTCCATAATCGATTATCCATCATACCTGATGCATTTAGTTCCATTTCTAATTGTTGTAATCGATTAGTCTCAAGTGTATAATCGATTACCTTAATTCCAGTGAGTACCTAATCGATTGTTTAGCTTCCATAATCGATTAGCTTTCATCCTGATGCAATTTCTTCCAAAACAGAAAGCTCCTAATCGATTAGCATAGGTGACCTAATCGATTATCTTCACTGTTACTCAGTACCTGATTCCATGTCTTTGTTTTTGCATAGGTTTCTTCAAGAGTGCTTGTCATTATCAAAATCTTTGCACATCCTTGGACCTGTTAACATATTCAAACACATTCTCCCCCTTTTTGATGATGAGAACTATGTTCATCTCTTGAGGGTTGTTAGTTTAAATAATATAGACTTATGTGTAATTTTATCTTTTTGCAAAAACAACTCTGCTACATTTTCTCTTTTTCAAATAGCAGATGACCAATAAAAAATCAGAGTAATCAGCAGCAAATGTCTTATCTCCTTTTATCTCTTATCTATAACTCTCCCCCTATCAAAAGGAATTTAATAAACAGATAATATTATCCAAATTTTAAACAAGAGATAAGCAAGATGTGAACACATATCAGAGCATCTAACACATATGAACAAGATGTGAACACATATCAGAGCATCTAACACATATGAACAAGATATGAACACATGATGTTCTTCTCCCCCTTTGTAATCATCAAAAATAATATGAGTAATGAAAGAGATATAGTATGAACTGGAACGAGATAATTTTATTGATGTGAAAATGGGAAATACATAAAGCAAAATGATTTATGATTCAAAAGAGCAATAACAAAAGCACTACTAAACAAAAGCATAACTAAGGATCTTAATTATCCGGGTTGAAGAAGCGAATTTCTGCAATTTGGTGAGACAGCTCTTCATAGCGCTGTTGTATCATCTCAAAATGTTGCTGCTCGGTCATTGAAAACTCTTGAAGGGAGTTTTCAAGGCGATCGAAGCGGTGGTCAAGATGGGCGTAGAGAGATGCAAAGGGGTCAGCTTGTGGTGCAGATAAAGAGGCTGATGGTGCAGCTTGTGGTTGAGGTGGAGGAGGAGGAGCAGCAGGTTCAGCAAAGGGATTGGCACCATGTTCTCGATCACTCCTGAGAATCCACATTCCAGCAATGCAGACCATGCCCATTTTGTTGAGGTGGGAAGTGCCAATGCAAGCTCTTGGGGGCACTTTCTCAGAGAGTTCCCCTGCCAAATCTACTCCACAGAATTTGAAAATTTTGGTGAGGAGGATACCATAGGGGAGCTTTTGCTGATCCTTCGCATGGCGCATATGAAACTTGATCAACTGAACCCAGTTGATTTCCTTGTGGTTCAGCATTGCCCACATTAGGAGGACGTCATCCTCTTCAACCAGAGCATAGTTCCCACCACGGGGAACAATCATCTTGACCAAGAAAAAGTGGAGCAGGCGGTTGTTCATGGTCAAGTGGCCTACCAGCTTGTGGTTGCTCATAGGAGGATCTGGTTTCCACAAAGAGCGGCGGGCAGTGATGGGATTAAAACCCCATTCGTCCTCGGGTTCGCCTCCATCAAAGTCAGCGTTGTTGAGAGGCAGTTTAGAAATTTCCGCGAATTGGGCATTGGATAGCTTGATGGTTGTGTTCTTTACCTTGGATTCAACCATTCCATTTACAAGGCGGAGGTTGCAGTAGAATACCCTCATGAGTTCAGGATAGTATTCTTCTTCTTTGAGGGAGAGGAAAGGGAAAAGGTTGTAGTGGTGAAGGCTTTGGGTGAAGGTTAGGCTGGGGTTGTCAAATGTGTCGGCAATGGTGTAGTGAGGGGTCATAATCTCCTTTTCAGAAAAGTTCTTCATGAAGTTTTGAAGATCTCTAGGGGAAGAGAAGAACCTTGAGAAGTCAAGGGGGTTATGAGCTTGAGCAGCAGAGGACCTAGCTCTCTTGACATTTCTAGAGGTAGACATGGTTGGAAAAGGCAAAGAGGAAGATGAAGAGAGATGAGTGGTAGAGAGTTTTTGAGAGGTTTGAGAGGAAGGAGGTAGTGTGAGATGAGAAGATGAAGGAAGGGGTATTTATAGGTGAGAATTAGGTTTAGGAAGGAGGAAAGAGAGTTTAGAAAGGAGTGAAGTGAGTTAAGAGAGGGAGTGGTTCGAGTGTGCCTAGGAAATTGCAGTTTTGACTCTTCAGAACGCGTGCTAATCGATTACGAGACATGTGGTAATCGATTAGATCATTGTTTCTGGGGAATTTCAAACGTTTCATACAGGGGGTAATCGATTAGAGGCTTATGGTAATCGATTATCTTAGAAACAGAATGATTGTAATCGATTATAGTAAGTACTAATCGATTATAATGGAAACAGAAGCATAGTAATCGATTGTGAGTAGCCATGTAATCGATTATTGAGTCAAAAACTTCAAATTTTACATACAGCAAAGTTCCAATCATGAAATGTGATATATACCATGCATCATGCCATTCAACATAGTTCTTATCAAAATATCCTATCATTCAAACACAACTGGACATATCAAGAATGCCTAACTCTCTTCTTATGTGAATGAATTGTTCTCTAGCCAAGGGTTTTGTGAAGATATCAGCTAGTTGCCTAGAAGTTTCAACATGTTCAAGTACACAATCCCCTTTTAACACATGATCTCTAATAAAGTGATGTCTAATCTCAATGTGCTTGGTTCTAGAGTGCATAACTGGATTCTTTGAGATGTTAATGGCACTAGTATTATCACATTTGATGGGTACTTTGTTTAAAACAATGCCAAAATCAAGAAGTTGTTGTCTCATCCAAAGAATTTGAGCACAACAACTACCGGCGGCTACATATTCTGCCTCAGCCGTCGATAATGCAACACTTGCTTGCTTCTTGCTATGCCAAGAAACAAGGGAGCTACCAAGTAAATGACATGTGCCACTAGTACTTTTTCTATCAAGTTTGCAGCCAGCAAAGTCAGAGTCGGAATATCCTAAAAGATTACATTCAACGCCTTTGGGATACCACAAACCAACATTTTGAGTACCCACAAGATATTTCAAAATTCTTTTTATGGCAGTTAAATGTGATTCTTTAGGACAGGCTTGATATCTAGCACACATGCATACCGCAAACATAATATCGGGCCTACTAGCAGTCAAATATAGTAAGGATCCAATCATACCTCGATATTTGGAGATTTCGATGTCCTTACCCTTTTCATCTTTGTCTAGATAGCAGGATGTGCTCATGGGTGTAGCTATCTCGTTTGCCTTATCCATTCTAAACCTTTTAAGTAGTTCCTTACAGTACTTAGTTTGGCTAATGAATGTTCCCTCATTTGCTTGTTTTATTTGCAATCCGAGGAAGAAGGTGAGTTCTCCCATCAAGGACATTTCAAATTCATTCTGCATGATCTTGGCAAACTCTTGACAAAGATTCTCATTAGTAGCACCAAATATTATGTCATCAACATAAATTTGTACCAAAAGAATGTCATTATTTTTGCGTTTTATAAACAGTGTAGTATCAACCTTTCCTCTTTCAAAATTGTGTTCTAAAAGGAATTTGCTTAGTCTTTCATACCAAGCTCTTGGAGCTTGTTTCAAACCATATAAAGCTTTTCTCAATTTAAAGACATGGTTTGGAAATTTATGATTTTCAAAACCGGGAGGTTGATCTACATAAACTTCTTCTTGAATGAAGCCGTTTAAAAACGCACTTTTGACATCCATTTGATAAAGTTTGAAATCCATACAGCATGCAAAAGCTAGCAATAACCTAATGGCTTCTAACCTAGCTACGGGTGCGTACGTTTCTTCATAATCTATTCCTTCTTCTTGATTGTATCCTTTTGCAACTAGTCTAGCTTTGTTTCTTGTTATTATGCCATTTTCATCTAACTTATTCCTAAAAACCCATTTGGTGCCTATTATTAGATGGTCATTGGGTCTTGGCACAAGTTCCCAAACTTTGTTTCTTTCAAATTGATTTAACTCTTCTTGCATGGCCAACATCCAATGCTCATCAATGATGGCTTCATCAATATTTTTGGGTTCAATTTGGGATACAAAAGCCAAGTGATTGCATGCATTTCTAATGGCGTTTCGAGTACTTACCCCTTTGGTTATTTCTCCAATGATTTTGTCCAAGGGATGATCCTTCAAGGTTACCCAGTCTTGTTGTCTCTCAATTTGTGTTGTACCTCCATCATTTTTGACTTCTTCTTTGTCTTCCAAGTTCATTTCTTGGAAAGTACCTACAAGATCATCAACATCTTCCTTTCTCGGAGGGTTATGGCTATTTTCATCAAACTTAACATGAATAGACTCTTCAATAGTATTTGTTTGTTTGTTGAAAATTCTATAAGATTTACTTGATTGTGAATATCCTAGGAATATTGCCTCATCAGATTTTGCATCAAACTTTCCTAGATTATCCTTTCCATTGTTGAGCACAAAACATTTACATCCAAAAATATGAAAGTATGCAATGTTGGGTTTTCTACCCTTGTAAAGCTCATAGGGGGTTTTCTTTAGAATAGGCCTTATCAAACATCTATTCATAACATAACATGCGGTGTTTACCGCATCGGCCCAAAAATGTTTTGCAATATTGTTTTCATTTAGCATGGTTCTAGCAAGCTCCACTAAAGATCTATTCTTTCTTTCAACTACTCCATTTTGTTGTGGAGTTCTAGGAGCTGAAAAGTTATGATTAATACCATGTTTTTCGCAAAACTTTTCAAAAGATTGATTTTCAAATTCTCCCCCATGATCGGTTCTAATGGATGCAATTTTTGAATTTTGCTCATTTTGGATAATCTTTGCAAGTTTCTTGAATGCATGATATGCTTCATTTTTATGAGCAAGAAACAATGTCCATGTATATCTTGAATAGTCATCTACTATAACTAGACCATAGTAATTACCTCCAAAGCTTTTGATTTTGGATGGTCCAAATAAGTCCATGTGCAAAAGTTGTAAAGGCTTTTGAGTAGAAACAATGTTTTTGGATTGAAAAGATGCCTTTACTTGTTTTCCTTTTTGACATGCATCACAAAATCTATTTTCAAATTTAAGCTTTGGTAGACCAATTACTAAATCTTTAGAAACAAGTTTGTTCAAGTGGTCTACATGTATATGAGCTATTCTTTTATGCCATAGCCATGTTTCATCCTCTTTTAAAATGAAGCATTGTTCATCATTTGTAGACAAACTATCCATATCAATCATGTAAATATTATCAATTCTTTGGCCTACAAACTTAATTTCCTTATTAGTCTTATGCTCAATTATGCAACAATTTGATTCAAATAAAACTCTATATCCTTTGTCACATAATTGACTTATGCTAAGTAGATTATGTTTGAGGCCTTCAACATACAATACGTCACTTATGGAGGTGGAAGAATTCTTACCAATATTTCCAATGCCTAGGATTCTTCCTTTAGTGTTGTCTCCGTAGGTGACACTTCCTTTTCTTTTGGGAGTGAATGATGTAAATTTGTTTATGTCTCCCGTCATATGCTTTGAACACCCACTATCCAAGTACCAATGGGTGTTGCTTGCCTTGAAGCATACCTACAAAACAAAATCATTTTAGAGAACTAGGTACCCATTTTATGTTGGGTCCTTTAAGGTTAGTTTGTGGTAATGTCCCTTTGGGAACCCACACCTTTCTTAAGACCTTTGGTCCTAGTTTCCTAACACTACACTTATAAGCACTATGTCCTTTGGAACCACAATGATTGCATTTCATAAAAGGTGAGGAGGATTTGCTTGGTGGTGCAAAGAAGTTTTTATAGTGCTTCTCCATTTTGTGATTACTATGTTCTTTGTCATATCCTAAACCGGTTTTACTAAACATGCATTTTTGTTGGCCAAGTAGGATATTCAAGTTATCTCTTCCATTTGTGAATTTCTCTAGTGTCCTATTTAGGTCTTCAACCTTGGTTTCTAACACAATGCATCTTTTTGCAAAATCATATGGTTTATCCTTAGAGCATGTTTGAACTTTTTCTAGTTCTTCTTTTAAGCTCTCATTTTCTTTACATACTTCCATGAGATGCATTTCAAGGGTATCACTAGTTTTTCTAGATGCTTTGAGTCTACTAGAGACTTTTGTAAATTTATCGTATAATTCTTCAAATGCATCTAACAGCTCATTTTTATCTAAGTCAAGAAGATTTACCTCATTATCTTCTTCTTGATGATTTGCCATTAAGCAAAGATTGGCTTGCTCATTTTCCGAGTCATCGGAGCTGCTCACATTGTTCTCATCCCAAGCAATATAGGCTCTTCTTCTTCTTTGTTTGTCCTTGCCCTTCTTTTTGAGGTTTGGACAATCGGCTTTGAAGTGCCCTTCCTTGCCACATTCGAAACAACTTGGTGAAGAGGAAGTTTCATTAGAGGTAGGTTTCTTACCTTGGGGCTTAAAGTTCTTTTGGAACCTTTTGTTCTTCATGAATCTTCCAAATCTTTTTACGAATAACCCAAATTCTTCTTCTTCATCTAAGTCACTGCATGATTCTTCTTCATGCATGGAGGTGGCTTTGAGGGCTAACCCTTTCTTCTTGGTGGATTTCTCCTCTTCCTCGGCTAGCTTCAATGCTTTAAGTTCTTGCTCTTGTTCTTGCAATTTTCCAAAGAGTGTTGCAAGAGACATTTCATTGATGCTAGGAGATTGTTTTATTACTGTGACAAGAGGTTGCCATTCCCTGCTAAGACTTTTCAAAATTTTGTGCACAAGCTCTTTGTTAGTATATACTTTGCCAAGAGTAATAAGATGGTTGATAATAAGTGTAAACCTTTTCTGCATATCTACAATAGATTCTCCTGAATTTATCCTAAAGCTTTCATATTGGCTAGTCAAGGTACTAATTTTGGAGTCCTTTACATCATTAGTACCTTCATGGGTTACTTGAAGAGTATCCCACATTTCTTTAGCAGTTTGGCATGTCATTATTCTAAAAAATTCATCTTGACCTAAAGACATAGTAATGAGATTTTTGGCCTTGTAGCCATATTGGACTTTCTTTTCTTCCTCGCTTGTCCATTCATCTATAGGTTTTTCAACATTCTTGCTATCTATAGTATGCATCGGTATATAAGGACCATTTTCAATGGTATTCCATATTCTCAAGTCAATTGATTGAATGAAGATTTTCATTCTTTCTTTCCAAAACGCATACCCTTCCCCATTGAAAGCGGGAGGTCTATTTATCGCACCACCCTCGGGAAAAACATTTTGAGAACTTGAGGCCATTTAATCTCTTGAAGCTATTAAGCTTGATCTACCAAGAGTCAAGCTCTGATACCACTTGTTGTTCAAGTGGCCTCAATACTCAAGAGGGGGGTGAATTGAGTTTTAAAACTTTTGGTTGGAATGCCTTTGAAATTGATTTTATAACCAAGTTAATGAGAATATGCAAGTGAAATTAATAAGAGGATAATATGCAAAGCACAATAATGAGAAGTATTGCTGAAGCAATTTCTCAAACACCTGGTGGGCAGTATTTGAAGAGTAACAAGTTAAGCAAGTTCAAGTGTGCTCTTCACAAACAATCAACAACAACAATCAATTAGCAAGCAGTATATGAAAGTAAGGAGTAAGAAAGAGAAGCTTGCAAACCGATATAACGAGTTCCACCCAATCCGGTGTACATCTCGCCTCTAAGCAACCCACTTAGAGGATTTCACTATTGAAGATTTGAGATACAAGCTTTGAGCAATTGCAGCTTCCTAGTGTCCCACACTCAAGAACTCAATCCTCACAAGCAAAGGGCAACCCACCCAATCTCACAATCTCTCAATACCCAAAGGTTGAACCCCAACCTTTGTGACCACTCAACCTAGAGTGAACAACCACTCAACCTAGAGTGAATAACTTGTGTTTGGTGTTTGTTTACAATCAATACACTCTCTCAATAGAGTAGATATACAAATGAAAAGCTCTCCCAAATCTAACTCTCAAGATGAGAGGATATACAAATGTATTTCAAGATACAAGAAATAGGGCTTACAAGGCACAAAATAGAGTAAAGGATTTGTAGCTTCTTGGTTTCTTGTTGGTTTGTTCTTGTGCTTGTGTTCTTCTTCCATTTATAGAGCCATGATAGCAGTTGAGGTGTGCCCTAGTTCATCATAGCCGTTGCACTTAGTGGAAATTTGAAGAATGGTGGAGACATAAGCTGGTTTCCCACTTAAAAGTGTTTTTCCACTAGCGTAATCGATTATGCCTTCGCGTGGTAATCGATTAGCTTCAAGTCAGAGAGCAACTAATCGATTATTTCAATTCTTGTAATCGATTAGCATCAATACCTGATGCATTTAATCTGTTTTCGCAGCATCCTAATCGATTAGCATGTCTTGCAATCGATTACCTTAATTCCAGTGGCTTCCTAATCGATTGTGTGGCTTCCATAATCGATTATCCATCATACCTGATGCATTTAGTTCCATTTCTAATTGTTGTAATCGATTAGTCTCAAGTGTATAATCGATTACCTTAATTCCAGTGAGTACCTAATCGATTGTTTAGCTTCCATAATCGATTAGCTTTCATCCTGATGCAATTTCTTCCAAAACAGAAAGCTCCTAATCGATTAGCATAGGTGACCTAATCGATTATCTTCGCTGTTACTCAGTACCTGATTCCATGTCTTTGTTTTTGCATAGGTTTCTTCAAGAGTGCTTGTCATTATCAAAATCTTTGCACATCCTTGGACCTGTTAACATATTCAAACACAGTCGGAATGTAAAACCCGTTAACATCGCACCACCCACACAGCCTAAAGACCATTTTTGAGCTCACACTCACCAGAGGAGTGGAAAACAGAACCTTACTCAGCCATGCATGGCCACTCTATTCGGTTTAAAGGAGAAAACAAGAGAGACAAGGTAACACAAATGTAAACGGTTCAATGGACTCATCTTGAGACCACGGTCACGGAAATGGGGCTCTCACAAAGTTTTGACACGGACAGAGTCCTCCCTTAGAGCATGCAGCTCGCAGCGATGGAGGAAGGAGAAGAAGAAAATGAAACAGACGCAGGAGAAAGAAGAAGTGGTTCGCGTGAATGTGAATGAATGAGGGAAGAGAGAGAAACCTTTATTTAAAGCTCAGGGGCAACCGGTCACTTCCTCAGCCGGTCACTTCCCCATTTCCTTTACAATTTCATTAAAAGTTTTAATCAAACTTTTCTTTTCTTCTAATTACACTTCAGTTAATCGTTTTTAAAATTAATCAATTATATAATTTTATTTATTTCCATACTATTTAATTATTTATAATTGCCTAACAATTCATAAAAATATCAAATAATTCTCTAAAACATTTATTAATATTTCCCACTTATCATAATTTCACTAAATTATCCGAGATGTTACACTGGGTCTACTACTAATGAATCTTAGCCAGACGATGCGGGAGCTCCTCCTCCTTTTTCTCCTCCTCAAAGACAAATTGGTCGTCTATTCTAGCAACATAAGGTTGATGACCTGTCCTAGACAACCCTTGTTGTGGTTATTGAAGCCGAGACAATTGAGCCTGCATTTGCTTAAACTAGGCCTGCTTCAAATCATAATGCGCAACTGACATATATTTGTTAATATAAGAAAATAAAATATTAAAATTCAAAAGACACTAATTTGAATTAAAAGTAGTTACCCATCTTTAAGGGTAAGAATGACCTTCTCGGAAGCGTCCTTTGTCGCAAGAGGCCTATCACAAGCACAAACTCTGAAAGCCCCTAGAAGGTCTAAAGGACCAGCATCCAGGTCTTGATGATCCTTAGAAACATACAAAATAAGGTTATCCCAGATGTAATCTTGTCACTCATCACCTTGTGAGCAATAATTGGAGGCTACCTCATAATCAGCGTCCTTAAGGGGCCCATTTCGTCCAAAAAGTGTCGGGATCATCTGGATGGTAGGCTCAACACACCTATCTCTAATAGTGATAAGTCGGTTTACACGCAAGCACAAATTACCTGGTTGGATCACCTTCTTTGCTCTACCACCCTTGTTAATCGACAACTTCCCTTTTCTAATCTCCTTCTAATGATTATATCTTTGACAATCAATCATCTAAAAAATATATTAAACATTAAAAATAAATAAAAATAATTATAGATAAATTTATAGACTACCTCTGCCCCATATCACTTATGATGCGGTTTCATAGTATTAGTAGATTGTCGTTTAATATTGACTTGAAAAAGGTCAAAGTTATCCATGAATTAAAATATTACAATTCTCTTAAATTTCACTTTACTATGATCGGTAAACCCAGTAGTTGGTTTAAAACCAAAAAAGTGAAATGTAACCCCATTTTTACTCAAAATCTTACAATAACTACATCTCACACATGGACACCTTGCACCACCCTCTGAATAGTGATAAGGTTGCTTTGTAGTTTTAATTATAAACTCCCTAACCCCTTTAATAAACTCACTTTTCAAAAGTTTTTTATGGAAACAAACTATATCATATATCCATAAGCAACCCATCACAAAATCTCTAT
Organism: Clitoria ternatea; assembly: GCA_037962975.1. NCBI lineage: Eukaryota > Viridiplantae > Streptophyta > Magnoliopsida > Fabales > Fabaceae > Clitoria > Clitoria ternatea. Next base: position 72,985,566 of record CM075672.1, read on the forward strand.
TGCTAACACACCACTAAATTATAACACATGTATCATTCAAAATTGTACACCAAACTTATTTTTAATATGTTTAGGGTTGGATATATTTGGAAAGATTAATAGATGTTTATATGTATAGTCTATTAATTTTCCACGTACTATTAAAACATACAATCTATTATCCAGCCCAAAAATAAATAAAATACAAAGTTGAAGTCAAATAATATTATAAAATGTTAAGGATGCTAGCTGAGTGGGTTGAGTAAGTTACTGTGAGGCCCCTAACATAAGTGTAATTCCTAATGAAACAAAAAATATTACTATTTCTGATTTTAAATATAAACAAATTTTAATGGAATTTTTTAGTTTGTTTACCAAATATATCTTCCTTCTATATATTTCAAAGACAACTAATGTTTTATGTAATAAATAATATTAATAATATTTTAAAAAATTACATCAAATATTTAATAAAATTAATACAGATAATTGCTTCCAACTATTATTCAATATGTTATATTTAAAAAATATGCAAAGTTCACATAAACTATTCACAACCTTATAGAAGTTAACAATACAGTACACAAACTTTCCAAAAAGTACATAAAAAATCCAAAGTTACAGTAAACCAACTCAAAACTACATATTAGCAACCTCCAATGAATAATCTGCCCATTAATGTTTGTTAATGCTTTCAATGTTGTCCTCGGAGAACATCGGATATGAATTTGTGAATTTTTATAAGTGGAGCCTATACCAGTTATACAACAAAAATTAAAATAAAATAGTTTGTCTTGATAACTATGTTTTTCATGATCTTTTCCCTGTAACAAAAACAACAACGTTTTTTCATGAGAATGGTGGAATGCAAATTTTGAGAGTCATAACACAAGCATGGCAAATAGGTGGAGGAACTAATCTCTTAGCTTACATCGTAAAATACAAGTAATCCAATCCAATAATAACTAAAGCAATAGACTAGAAAAGCACAAGTGTGTGGGCTATCAAACCCATGTGGTTCAATGCTTAATAAGGTAGGTTGAGATAAATTGACAATTCTAAGTAAAAGGAAAGTATATTGTTTATCGTTGAAGATAATTTCTGGTGCTAAAAAACTTCGCTGCTTTACATATTTTATAACCTTATATGTGTACATGTTGGAATAGATAAAAGGAAAAAAGGAAAAAAACGTCATGTAGATGTTCATCATTACATAGCACTTTTTATTATTTGAAAAGCATATAACTTTTACTTAGCCTTTTTCATTTTAAAACTCATTATTTGAAACTCAATCTTTAGTCTTTATATATTTTGTAACATTTCTTTCGAATAGTTGCATAAAACGCTCCTATAATGATTTGTAAGGTTGGTACAGTTAATATTTAACATAGATATTAAGTGTTAAGCGCAGGGCTTGAATCTGGTTCATATACTTAACTGCTATCCTCCTCAATCCCCTTTACATTCCAAAGGATAAAAAGAGAAACGTTTTTAGATTTGTAGCCTCCATTGATCCACACCTAGTTGAAGAAGCGAGGATTTGTATAATTGTATTAACAAATTTAAATACACAAAGCCTAAATATTGGTGATGCCTAATGGAATAATCACCAAGAAAAGTAATTACTATCTCTACAAATGCCCATAAAGAGGCAGAACTAGAGTGAGCAACATGCTTCCCAAGAACTAAATAACATACAAAAGCTAAGAGGATAAACAACAACCACCCTTCTTTCCACCAGCTTCCATCTCGTTTGGAACAATTATTCTGCTTCCCTTGAGAAGCCCTGCACTGCCATTAGGATCTGAATCATCATTAGCAGTGAGTGATTTCTTGGCATGAATCCGATATATCTCAGTTAGAATAGTCAAAAAGCAAGTCTCAACATTAGTGGACTCCAATGCTGATGTCTCCATAAAGAATAGGTTCTCTCTTTGTGCAAACTCCTCTGCATCTTCTGTTGGCACTGCTCTAAGGTTCCCCAAATCACACTTGTTTCCAATTAGCATTATCACAATGTTTTGATCAGCATGGCCTCGCAATTCTTCTAACCATCTTACCATGTGATCAAATGATTGGCGCTTAGTCATGTCATAAACTAACATTGCCCCTACAGCACCTCTATAGTATGCACTAGTAACTGCCCTGTACCTGACACAGAAGACAAATACATGTTGACTTTCACAGGCCAGATCTTAAATACCATATAAAAGCTTCAAACTTTTTAAAGTCCTGTACTAAAAATGTTCAATGAAATTTCAAACTTAAGATTTTGATTCAATTCGGATCAACATCTTAGGAACCTATAAGAGATGAAATAAACCAAGTAAAATGAAGCAAACTTTTTTCTTAAGTTCAAATCAACTTATTCACACCTATTCTTTTTAGACTTTCTTGTACCTTTCCAAAACAAGATAAGGTACATAACTCAAATTTGATTCTTTTACCTTCTTATTTTCTTCTTCTATAGCCACTTCTTAGAAAATTCATTCAAATTAGGCTTGTATACTTGAGGCAAACCAAGAAACCCCATCACTTGGGTTACTAGTCATAGAAGAGCTATCAGCAAAATCCATAAAGTAGAGTTAACCAAATATACGAGGTCAAATTTAATAACTACTTTCCTTAATGTAAATCTAGATCGCATACACATCGAATTTTATTAATGTGTTCAAGAAGGCAGCACTAGACTATAGGTCAAGCTAGTGATTTCTTTCTTCTTTTTTGTTCTGACAGTGATCCTTTTCCAAGCTATTTTGTATCCTTTGAATGAAAACCGATTAGTCTGAAATTTCCATTCACAAATCTCCTTACATGATAAAAACTGAACTCTTGTTTCTAAATAAATCTCCATACTATAAGGACTTATAGATGGTTAACACAAGAGGCATGCAGACACCCACAATCATTTTAGTACTTCATTAAATAAACATGTGAAGTTTAGTATTTTTCATTTTCTTACACATATATCAAACAACACTCCTAATTAAATGGTAGAAAAGCTCCAGAACAAGCTTAATCTAAATTATAACTACTATAGTATGCACAGTAGTATAAGTAAACCACAATTATTTATAAATGCAATTTAGTGTTGGATAATGATGTTAGACTAATGATATGGAAGATGTCTCATTTGATTACTATCTTACTATATATGAATATAACTTTTCAAGCAAATGCCCTTTTTTTAGAAAAAAAAAATCAAAATCTATAGCCACCAGCTAGCAATGATATTATTTCAAGCAATTAAGATATAAATGCATATTCTAATGACGCCTCAATCATGTTGATTTCCAAATCAGTGAATTATCTGCACCCTTTCATTAAGATCCACTCAATAGCTAGCTAGCAACCAACTTCTCAGAGAAAGTCACTCGAAAAATACTACCAATTTTGCATTCATGTGCCATTCCAAAACCGGCCAAACCAACCACCATAAACAGTTGAGACTCATGTTTCATAGAAAGAAAGTAAAGTAATGAAATGAAAAGGAAAAAGAAAATGATATATCTTTCTATTTTCCAACAAAATAAAAAAGCTTTTGAAATTCCTTCATTCAAATCCAATATCATGATTTTATTTTTTTTTTGTGATAAATTCTAATAGAAGTTGACATGCTCATGAACTCCTAGATGTATAATAATTAATCCTTGCCATCATACCCAACAAACATCGTAAGTTAAACTTAACTAAGTCCAAATTTTCATTAACATCTTTGGTTGAGCACATATACCCTAGAAAATAATATGATTCTAGAAACATATTTATTTCCCCAGTTTCTTGAATTATGAATTGATCCAATTAAATCATAAACGTTACACATGAAAAATTTCTTAAGAAAAGGGATAAATTAAATATGTTTGATTTATACCTTTCTTGGCCAGCGGTGTCCCATATTTGAGCCTTGACGGTTTTGTTATCAATGATGAGAGTTTTAGTTTGAAACTCAACCCCAATGGTTGCCTTGGAATCGACGCTAAATTCGTTCCTGGCAAAACGTGCAAGAAGTTGAGTTTTGCCAACTGCGGAATCTCCAATCAACACAACCTTGAACACGTAATCAATCTTTTGGTTATAATCCCCGTACAAATTCGACATCCTTCACACAATTCCCTAACCTATTGATTCAACATGCATCAAACCTAACCGCTATATGATAGGATCAGTACTCTTCATCATTTGGGGAATTAATTGATTAATCAAAAAATAATTGCGAATAATGAAACGAGAAATTGCAAGATCGGTGGGGTAGGATGAAGAAATCCAAGAAGAGCAAAATTCTTTCTCATTTCTGGGTGGGCATCATCAAAACTGATTTTTCTTTAATTGCACGGCATATTTGTCACTATTTGTTTTTATTTTATGTTAGCATCAATAACATTCAATGGTTACTATTTATATTATTATATTAATCAAGCAGGGAAGAAACTATTATACTTGCGAGATATATAGTTAGCTTTCAGTCCATATTCTACTTCTACCACCCCAAAAAAATAAAGATTAGGTGATAATAAAATTATATTAAACTATCTTTTTATTAAAATAATTTATTTTTATTCAATAACTATTACTTTACATGCAATTACACTGAGAAATTTACGCAAAACACATTTTAGTTTCAGGCAACTTTCCGTAAGTTAAAATAAAACAATCATCATAACATGAACATCTTATATACATATACATTTACATATATATGTAGGAAGATAACACAAGATCACACTAGAAAGAATTAAATAACATTTATTAAAAATTTTGATAAATCCTTTTTAAAAGGTATATTAATATGTCCTTTAAGGGGTGTAAGAATTTTTGTAAAATTACAAAAATACAATCATTAAGAAAACATGTAAAGAAGATTTCAAATTGAAAATACAACACTTAAAGATTTTATCTTAGCGCATCTTATAACCTAATGCTACATCTAGTTATTGTCCGAGAAGAATAAGATTTTATTTTAATGATCAATAAGTCAAGTGTAACCAACACTCACTTATAAATAATCTCAATTATTCTTTAACACAGTTGGCTTTCTAGGCTAATTACTAATATATTCTTTCTTTAAAAGGTCTCTTTAGGCTCAACTATCAATTACAAAGAGTGAAAACAACCTAAGTCTTCAAAAGACCTTAGGTGTTAGGCTTTTGAAAACTAAACTAAGCGTTCAAGATTTAACACAATGCAAGCTTTTAAAACATTACAAAATTTTACAAAAGATTTACAATAGAGGCGTAACTTATAAAATGTAAGAATGATTAAGAGTTATGTGTGTATGTGCTTCTTTTGAATGATGTCTTTATATATAGACTTGATGAAGAAAGACATTGTGACACATATTGAGTGGTCACGTCTTTATGCATGTGATAGTTGTAAAAACTAATGGTAGTTAAGAAAACATATTCATCCTTGTCAATCTTCATTTAATCTCTTGTCTCTGATTTTTATTTGTAGGATAATAATTAGAACACTCCTATAGTCATAGGTTTTCCTTTAAGTGATATGTGGAGGTTAGGCCAAATATTCTTTGTTAGATCAAATGCAAATCCACGTTGGAGAACATATATTGATTTATGATTTGTATTTATTGCCTTTTGTAGTAGGATGTAACACCCCGAAAAATGAGGGTAAATGTTTCACGATTTTAAAGAAATTATTTTAGCAAAGGAGCGCGAAGGAAGCTTTAGTCAATACCCGGATTTATGAAAAACCTATCTCATATATGAAGATATGAGAAGATATCAGAGTGCACAAGAAATACTCAAGTAGTACCATTTTGATTCCAATTGATATAGTCGATTAATCCATGTACAAATCAAAGGCCCCAATCGGTTACAGGCCAGGAGTTAATCGATTACATTACCATAATCGATTACAGAGCAAGGCGTAATCGATTATAGAGCTTCTGAAGTGGTACATTGAATCAGGGGTTTCACCTAATCGATTACAACACTTAGAATAATCGATTACATTGTTTCTGTTTGGTCCATAATCGATTATAATGTTAAATATAATCGATTACCAAGCTACTGGAATCTACACTAATCAATTATAGAGTTGGGAATAATCGATTACAGAGCTCCTAGAATTTATGTAATGCATCAGGTATTTCACCTATTCGATTACAAGGACCAATCTAATCGACTACAAGGCTTCGGGTTGGTTCATAATCGATTACAACACTGAATATAATCAATTACGTTAAAGACAGAGGCCTTGTAATCGATTAGGGCAGGGGAGCTAATCGATTACACCCTTTCAGCATGCAGAAATTATGCAAATTTTGAAAAGAGATGGACTTCTCAACTATCAAAATGCATGCAAACGATATCGGAATGCTACCAAACTTTAACACAAGTTATAATATATCGTTTGTAACGTGTGGCCACCGGTCGCGCTAAAAAATTCCTAGAAACGAGGAACTTATGCGCATAAATGCAGTTAGCTCATTTCAAGGCATTTAGAGATAACATAGGGGTCCATTCCTGGTATAATCAACCTATTCCAATTTACACAAGTCACAAATCATATATTTGAGCTATTGGAATCATCACCTAAAATCCATAGTCCTTAAAACTCATTTTCACCCATTAGGTTCTCTAATCATGCATGAAAATCATTTAAATTTCAACATATTCAAGTTTATCATATTGTATACTCTATAAAACACAAAGTCTAGATAAACTTCCATGCATTAATCAATTCTATTAACATGACACATCATTCTATCATCCAACCAATGTCAAGGTCACCAATGAAAATGAGCCATACAATACAAGGGCCTCATTTTCCTACATGACCTCCAAAATCATCATTCATCTACTCATCATCCATACAAGTTATCCACATTAATTCAAGGCTACACAAAATATCCATCATGTATATACATTACAATAACACACGTATAAGCCATAAAATAAAAAAAATTGCCAGCCAAGGTATTCTTTAACCAAAATAACCTCCTTCACACAATTCTTCCTCCCATGAGCTCCATGGTCAAGCCCTACAAAACAAGAGCTAAAGAGATAGACCACACGGAGAGTGAGTATACTTTCTCAATGATGAAAAATCCAATAATTAGTGATAATATACACATGAATGCAAGTTAAACATCTTCTCCCTAAAAGAAGGTCAAGTGACACTAAAATCAATCAATCATCCAATTCATAGAACACTCAAAACCATAAAATTCATTGAGTCACACCAAACCAATAAACACAAATATAGTTAGTGCTCAAGGGGATTCCATATACACTTCACATAACTTCCTCAGTGGGATATCACTCAATACTATGCTTCTATGCCTAATGCACATACTGGTGTTTAAGAATGCATATGTATGGATCCGATTTCATTCCAATAGTAATCATATCCACTCATATTAATTATCATCACATCGGTTTCCCACCTCGCAAGAGGTACTCCCTTCATGGGACCCCGCAAGGTCATTTATTTTACAATCTCATATCGTCATCATGTTGGGTACTCCCTTCATGGAACCCCACAAGGTTATTTATCTCATAAATGTCATCACATCGGTTTCCCGCCTCGCAAGGGGTACTCCCTTCGTGGAACCCCGTAAGGTTATTTATGTCACAAATGTCATCACATCGGTTTCCCACCTCGCAAGGGGTACTCCCTTCGTGGAACCCCGCAAGGTTATTCATTTAACAAATTTGCTCATGCATGCCATGCTATATATGTATGCAATAATGCTCATGCATGCCTTAACCTCATAAGGATCGTCTTACCCTCTCATCTAGGGTATACCTCATACTCATTCACAATGTTAGTGGCGCATATTTCAACATACACATCGTTCATCCAAGGCACGTTATTCGTAAAGCTCAATAGTTATCCTAGCCAAGGATCACATATAATTATTCATCCACACATGGAAGCAATATCATGCCAACACACATTCTACAATTTGTAACCTCATCAAGGTATCATTCCACAATCAATCATTACTAGAGCCATGCTCAATTTCATATCACATACATATGTTACTACATACATTCAAGGAAAACATGCCACATTACATCAATACATATACTATCAACATTCAATGCATCATACATTTAGAAAATACACCCCTCTCCTACCTCAAGAGAAGTAGACCTCCGGGTTTGATGTTTCCGCCTCACAAGTGGTATCAAGTCCTACATCAATCAATTGTAGGACCACATCAATCATTCATTCAAGCATCATTATCAATATATATACATATACACATGATTCTCATCATGTAGAAATTATTCATAGATTTCATTTATTTGCCTTATTAGGTTTCGGGAATTCCTTCCCTTTAGTCAAAATCCATTATTATCAAAGGCCACAACCTAAGTAGTCAAGTTACCCACACATGCCATTTTCACATCCAACTCCTTAAGTGGGTTTTTCATTTATGGCTTCCAACCACCATCACCAATCATCCTTTATGGCAATACCTCATCATTAATAACACCTCTTCCATCAATAAATGTCAACCCCATTCACATTACACATTTCCCCTAAATTTATATGTTAGGGTTTTATTAAAAATCCAACAAACATCATAAATGTACATCAATATTCATCACCCTCCCATGCCATTTCTGTGTACCCTTTTTAGTGCTCATAAAAGTCTATATTTATTCCATCCTACCTTAGGTTTTGTGCATTAAATGGTTCCATTCAATACCTATATGCATGTAATACTCTCCCAAGTCATAACCATCCATTTCTTAGGTTCCAAACACAAGAAAAATGGCAAGAAGCTTACCTTGTTCCAAAAACGAAAATGGGAAACAAGGGAGAGGATGGTGAGCTCAAAATTGGAAGAGAAAAGGGGAAGGACATCAAACACCTAAAGTATTCTCCTTGCTCCAATGTTGAACGTAAATGAGAGAGGAAGGGTACCACTTGGTCAAGATTTTTGGAGAAGATGAAGATGAAGGAGATGGAGTGAAAGGAAATAAGAAAGTGAGAAGAAGAAGAAGAGCAAGAGTGTTTTCCCCCTCCTTGGCAAAAAGCAACGTGAATAATGAGAATGAAGGTGGAGTTTTTGTTTTAATTTTTAACTTCATTCATTTAAATTTTACCGTTTTACCATAAACAAGATCTTTGTTCGGGCTTAATACTCATTCTAAAAATTATTTCGAATATATATTCGGATTTCCCATAATATTATCTACAACTCTGACCAACGGCATCTCATTCAGAGATACTTGGTCCGACACTCATATTTTAACCGGGTCAATTTTCTGATTATTCGGTTCCAATAAATTACTAATAGTCCCTGAAAATCTTAATTTATTCAAGAACCTCATGTTTTCTAAGGACTTGATAATAATAATAATAATAATAATAATAATAATAATAATAATAATAATAATAATAATAATAATAATAATAATAATAATATATAAAACGTTTAACTTATGCAAGCTATCGAATTTGGTCAGGGTTTTTTTATCTGGGCTTAATTTTTGTTAGGTTTTAGTAAGGTACATAACATGACATTTTTTAGGATTTTGAATTTAATAACCAAACTAATGGTATATATAAAACGTTTAACTTATGCAAGCTATCGAATTTGGTTAGGGTTTTTTTATCTGGGTTCAATTTTTGTTAGGTTTTAGTAAGGTACATAACATGACATTTTTTAGGATTTTGAATTTAATAACCAAACTAATGGTTCAGAGTCAGACTTAGAGGGGGTTGAATAAGTCTTAGACTCTTTTGCAGAATTTGAACTTTTAAAGCGTAAACAATCAGACTCGTAAAACAAACTTTTAAAGAGCAAGGAAATAGAAGAATAAACACGGGGAATTTATACTAGTTCACTTTCAGTACAAAAGCTATGTCTAGTCCCTTCCATCTTAAAGAATTTCAATTATTGTAAAATCTCCTTTACAATAACAACACTAGACTTATGTCACAAGTATTCTTGACTCCAACCACTCCTAGCTTAAACTCAAATATTCTTTCAACAAGTCACTTCTGGCTCAAACCCAAGTATTCTTTCAAAAGTCTCTTCAGGTTACAAACTGTTTCGCATAGAAACTAAAGGCTGGCAACACACTAGACTTTTACACAACAACAGGTGTGAACACTTATTTTTGTCTGGAAAAATATATATATTAATATATATATATATTAAAAGAAAGAGAAAAGAAAAAAAAGAGCAAGAAAAGAGAGAAAAAATATATATTGAAAAAAGTATTTTTATTTTTATTTTTATTTAAAAAGTAAAAAATAAAAATTGCATAGTGACCGTGTGCATAGTGACCATTGGAATAGTACCCCTTCTCCATTTCTATAAATACTCAATCTCTCTTCATTTCCTACCACACCTCTCCTTTCATCAACCTTCTTCCATAATTTTTCTCAAGCAATGGCCAATGGATGTCGAAGCTAAGAGGAAAGAATAAGGGAGGGAAACCGATGTTTGGTGACTACCTTCTTGCTCCTTGTAGCATGGGTAGTAATTTATCTTTATTGGATATTTTATTTATAGTCACATGTATAATAAATAATTTATGTTTCCATAAGAGTAAGTGATTACTCATTTGTATTCAAATTGTTTTTTAAAAAAATTTAAAAAGAGCCCAACAAAAAGAATTAAAAAAATGAAAATGGGCCCCAAAAAACCAAAAATGGGCCAAAAAACACCAACAAAAAACCAAAAAAATCCCAGAAAAATGAAAATAAAAAAAAAGAAAAGAAGTTTTCGGTGGTTTATTAAGGTGGGACCCAGTTTGGTTAGATAATTGGAGAAAATTGGGGAAATTGATATCAAATTTGGACAAATTGAAAAAGTAGGAAAGTGATGTCATTTTATGGGGAATCTAAGATCAATTTTCTTCTATAAATAAAAGGTGATGTTAAGGTATTGCAGGAAGAAGAAAAAAAATAGGGGAAAAATGTTTAATTTTTATGAGACTTTTTAGAAGTTTTTGCTTTCAAAAATTATGTTATGGAAATGTTGTTAGGAGAGTGAGTGTGTTACTCTAGTATGTCTTAGTATGTGAGCTTTGTGAGCTAAACTACTGTCTAAGTGTTGTAACCGGTGTCCAAACACACTTGAATCGAGTCCAAACGAAGCCAAAAGCAAAAGAAATCTACACGAAATTGATTTCCCAACTTCCGTTCTGGTTCCTCTTTAATTGTTTTTGTACTAAGGTATTTTTAATTAATACAAGAATATTTATTTATCTTTATTTATTTGTCTTTATTTAATTGTTATTTATTTTTCTGCACTTTTATTTTTCTTTGTTTATATTTCTGCACTTTATTTTCCTGCACTTTATTTTTCTGCAGTTATTTATCTGTTTATTTATTTTTCTGCATTTTATCTTTATTTATTTGTACTTTTATTCATATTTATTTATTTTTATACATTTTTATTTTTCTTTATTTATATTTCTGCACTTTATTTTTCCCCACTTTATTTTTCTGCAGTTATTTATCTATTTATTTATTTTTTTACATTTCATCTTTATTTATTTATTTATTTATTTATACTTTTATTCATATTTATTTACTTTTCTGCACTTTTACTTTTCTTTGTTTACTTTTCTGCACTTTTATTTTTGTTAATTTATTTTTCTGCACTTTATTTATCCGCACTTTATATTTCTACAATTATTAGTTTATTTATTTATTTTTTGTATTTTTGTTTTTATTTATTTATTTTTTACCCTTTTATTTTTATTTATTTATTTTTCCGCCTCTTTATTTTTATGTATTTATTTTTCTACCCTTTTATTTTTATTTTTTTTTGCTCTTTATTTTTATGTAGTTATTTTTCTGCCCTTTATTTTTATGTATTTATTTTTTTGTCCTCTTATTTTTATTTATTTATTTTCCTACACTGTTATTTTCATTTATTTATTTTTATGCACTTTTATTTTTATTTATTTATTCTTTGCACTTTTATTTTTATTTATTTATTTTTCTGCACTTTTATCTTTATTTATTTATCTTTCTGCACTTTTATTTTTATTTATTTGTTTTATTGCATTCTATTTTTTTTATATTTTATTTTCCTGCAGTTATTTATTTGTTCATTTATTTTCTTACGCTTCTATCTTCATTTTTATTTTTTGCACTTTTATTTTATTTTTCTATACTTTATTCTTTCATCCTTTATTTTTTTACCTTATTTATTTACTCTATAATAATTTTGAAATTATCTTTTACAGAACAATTTAATTTTATGCTTCATATATATACAATTTCTTGAGTTTAGTTTTAAATAATTATTTACTTATTATTATTTATCTTTTAATTTTCCTCTTATCTACCTATATTTTTTTATTTTTGAGAACTTTTTAATTTATTTATTTATTTATTGAGTTTGAAATGAGATTAATTTAGATGAGACATCTTATTAATCTTATTTTTGTTCAAAAAATAATTGAATAAGTTTCATTTGTTAATTTTAATTACTTAAGTGTATATATTTCTTTATTTTCATATTGATGTATTTAATTCCATTTTTTTCTCCTTTTTATGTCTATTCCATTTTTTACCTTTTCATTTATTTATCTATTTTTTTATGAACCATATATTTCCCAATAAAGTCAATGGATTGTTTTTTTTTATGAGAAAATAATGGAGACAAGACGTCTCATTGCATTTTTTATTTATTTTACTGTCTTTTAACTATTTGTTTATTTATTTATTTTTTTGAACTAAAAATGATGAAAATTTAGGTGATGTGTTTTATATTTAATTTTGTTTTATATTTTTTAAAAATGTCCTCGTTATTATGTATATTGTCTGTAAATAGCATTTATCATTATTTTTTTATGAAGGGTGAAATATTTAATAATTATTTTTTCTAAAAAATTATACATGATCAATTTGGGTAACTGTTTTAGGACGGACAGTGCGGGGTGCTAATACCTTCCCCTCCTGTAATTCGACTCCCAAACTAAACAGAATCTCATTTAAAAAAAACCAGTGCTATTTGAAGGTTTTTCTGATATTTTGCTTGATAAATATTAGTGGCGACTTTCTGAACCCTTTATTTTTTGGACGTCTAAGGGCCTCATTCCAATGTAGTTTCATTTTCATTTTTATTGTCTTTAATCAGTCCGCGTCGTGCGCCGGGACCCCTGTCGCGACAGATGGCGACTCCATTGGGGACATTTTTGAGAGTCAAGTCCGTTAAATTGATTTTGTGTATTTTATTGATTGTTAATTATTTCATCCTTCATATTTTTTTATTATGTTATTCTCGTCATTCATATTTATCTTAGATTTTATATTGTTTTTTTACTTCTTTATTGCTTTAATTTAGAACCATAGGGTAGAAGACATGTCATATTTGTTTTGTCTTATATTTGTTCATTGTGAAGAATGAGTAAAAATTCAGGTATGAATGCCCCACACACTTCACATTCACCATAATGCACACACTATTAGAAGGGACCCTATTCCCGGGCCCCGCAAAAGACATAGGTTAGGAGAGATTATTAGCGGTGTCATTTAGGACGATACGTCCTATCATGATTCACGTGAAAATCTCAGTCGGGGTGTTATCTTAGTTATGATGTTCGCACTAAGTAGGATTCCCTACTTTTTGCATAAGACTCATAGCTAAAGATCAGAGCTCCGGTGGCCTTCTTAGAACCAGTTAGAACAACCACCTTTTGAGGAAACACGATTAAAGAGCTTTAGAGCCAATTAGGTGGTTACCTTGTCAAAGACACAATTGAGTAGACATTCCTTTTATCTTCTATTCATTCGCATAAAGTTTTCTTTTTTTAAAAAAATATCAAAAAATGTACATTTTCTAAACTTAAGTCATGATAAATATTATCACACTGTTATGTGAGGATGATATTTATCAAACCTTTTTCTTTGTTAATCTGATTCCTTTATTTCTTTTGTTAAAGGTGAAATTTAAATATTGGTAAGTATCATAAAAAATGGAATTTAACATGAGATCAAGTGATCAAGAAGTGAAGGCAACTGGTTTGAAAAATTTGTTACACCTCAAAATCATGAAATCAAATACTAGCAATCTGTTATCCTTGGGAAAACGGATAGATATTACTCAAAAAGTGACCTTTGCAAGGAAGTATGGAAAGATCCTGAAGTTCTTGGAGGTTGGAGTCTAAGAAGGGGCCCTTACTGCTCTAGCCCAGTATTATGATTCCCCTCTCCACTGTTTTACATTCAAGGACTTCCAATTAGCTCTTACTTTAGAGGAATTTGAGCAGATATTTGGCTTGCCATTGGAAGATTTGAAACCTTATCGACGGACTAAACATCATGCTTCTATTTTTAGTGTAGCTCGTGTTCTCAAGATAGATCCTAAAATTCTTGAAAAGGCACAATTAAACAGGAATCAGATTTCAGGCTTCGCTCTAACCTTCTTTGAGCAGCAACTTCTTAGTCAGGCAGGGAAAGGAGAATGGGATGTCTTTATTGACACTTTGGCATTAGCCAATTATGGTGTGGTCCTTTTCCCCAGTCTTGATAATTACATTGATTTCAAGGCGATTGATGTTTTCCTGGCTCGAAAGCTCAGAGGAGAAAGTTCCATTACCATTGTCTTAGCTGACATCTATTGTACAATGGATTCTTGTCACAATCGGAATGGAAAAAAGATCGTCTGTTGTCTACCTGTGTTGTATCTATGACTTACTTCTCATGTATTCAATCAAGTTGGCAAGACTGAATGTCCTCTCTCTGATTTGAAGCTCCTTCGGCTAACTAAGAAGACTAATAGGGAATGGGCAGAACATCTAGCAAGTTTGTCTACAAACATGATTCAGTGGTACCCTCAGTGGGTGAATATGGATTCCATTATTTACTGCTGCAGGAAATTTCCCAATGTACCTCACATAGGAACTCAAGGATGCATCAACTACAATCCTGTCATTGCAAAATGACAGCTTACTTATCCTATGCTTCAACCTCCGGAAGAAGAAACGGTAACACCTTTCTTTCATTACTATATAGAGGGGAACAATGCTCCTATTATCCAAACTGTCGTTGAGGCTTGGTCCAAGGTTCATAGGAAGGGAAAAGAGTTGGGTGTCCGAAGTTATGCTGCAAAGGAAAGTTACCACCAATGGATTTCAAATAGGGTAGCTATTATCAAGTTACCCTTCAAAGATCATAGTGCTTATGTAAAAACACACTTCCTACTGAAAGAGAAGAGATTGAAAACCTAAAAAATAAGCTAGTTGAAATGACGAAGAAAAATCAAGCATTAGAGGATGAATTAATCAAGATTCAACAAGACAATGCTTCCCTTAAGAGAAAAAGGTGTGAATTAGAAATTGCCTTTGAAGATATCAGTAAGAAGCAACAGATTAAAGGAGAACATACAAGGCAATTAGATCAATGCCTCCAAACAACGAACAGCCAACTGAAAACCTAAGAGAAGCAAAAGGATGATATATTGGCTGACAAAGGGTGGTTATGAGAAATTTTAGCCAAGAAAAAAGAAGAAGCTCAAGTTCAGAAGAATCTTATGCAAGCACGAATTGATGAACTAGAACGACAAGTCAGAGATGTCGTCAGTGCCTGCGAGCATGAGATAAATGAGGAAAAATGGAAAGCCATGGAAGATAAAGATAGATATGAAGAGATTGCACGTTTAATGACCCTAGAGAGGATTGAGTTGGAAAGTCTTGTCTATTCTTGGAGAAACTGTTTTTTTAACTTAGCCGGTCTTGCTAATAGAACACTTGGAGATATTCATCACTTGTTGAAGAAGGCCGAAGCAATGATGAATTGACTTTCTACACCAGAAGAAATTGTAACATTCATTCAATACTACAAGGGGCGATTGGATGAAATAAAGGTCTCGATTGCTAGAGCGAGAGAAAATTGATTTCAATTTATTGTAACAAATGATGTATTAGAACCTGTTGAACAATGAATAAATCTCATGTTGAATTTCCATTTTTTTCCTAACTTAGTACTTTAGAAAAAGACATTCTAAAAAAAAGGTTTATCTTTGCTTACCGATGTTTAAAATTCATCATGTATTTACTTTAAGTCTCTTTATGTCATTTAACATTATTTGTTTCTGTGCTAAGGGGGTTTCTTTGTACCTAACCACATCACGGGTATGGAAGGTTCAAGGCATCCTTATAGGACTAGACCGCAAGCAAGGCTCATGACAGAGACGGAACCATCTACTGTGGATGATTTAAAGAATGAGGTCAATCAGCTCAAGGAGCAAATGGTAAAGATAGTCCAGCTCCTGGAGAAAAAGGTCACAGAAAGGGGATCCTCCGCAGCAAGTGGAGATCCCAATGCTGCCTTGCAAGATCAGAAAGGAAATCCTATACCCTTGACTATACATGCAAATAACCCTACTCTAGTAGTGGAATCTCAAGCCGTCCAGCACCAACCTTATGGTATGCCATTTCAATACTTTGTTTCCCAAGACGGGAATGCTCAATAAACATATACATGGCCGCCATATGGTTTACCCCAAGGATATTACACTATTAATCCTAATCCAACTCAGGAAAATCCTTCCGCCATCCAACAAACTCCCAACCCTCAAACATCTAACCCTCCTATTGCCAACCAAACAACAACCATTCCCCAAAATGCACAAACCTAACTACAAACCACCCCACAACCCAATATCTTATGCCTAACTATGCCATTCAACCCATCCCACCATGCTTACATACCAATGACACACCAGCCCTCTATTCATCAAGATGTTGTTCAAAATGCTCCCTTTGGTACAATGAACGCAAATACTGTCACTACTTCTTTGCCAAGAGGGAAAATAGAGCTGTTGGAAGAAAGGCTCTGGGCTGTTGAAGGAGGAAACAGCCTAGGTACAACAAATGTTGCTAAATTATGCTTGGTGCCAGATGTAGTTATCCCTTTAAAGTTTAAGCTGCCTGAATTTGGCAGATACGTGGGTACCACATATCTGTACAATCATTTGACAATGTATTGTCAAAAAATGGCTGTATATTCTCATGATGAGAAACTACTGATCCACTTCTTCCAGGACAGTCTTGCTGGCCCAGCTCTTAGTTGGTACACATATCTTGAAAAGACACGCATCCGATGTTAGAAGGACATGGCAAATGCTTTTCTCAAGCAATACAAGTACAATATGGATATGGCATCGAATAGACTCAAGTTACAGAATATGTCCAAAAGAGAAAATGAATCCTTCAAGGAATATGCTCAGTTGTGGAGAGAATTAGCAGCCCAAGTGGAACCACCTTTGATCAAAAAAAAGCTTGTTGTTATGTTCATTGATACTCTCCAGGCACTCTTCTATGACAGAATGCTTGGGAGTGTCTCATCAAACTTCTATGATATAGTAGTGATTGGAGAAAGAATTGAAAGTGGGATGAGAACTGGCAAAGTTCCCCAAGAAGCATCTGGAACATCCACAACAGGGAAGATCGTAATTGGGGCAGTAAAAAGAAGGGGCGGGGAAACAAATTTTGTATATGTGTTTGAATATGTTTTCAGGTTCAAAGATTTTGATAATGACAAAGGACTCTTGAAGAAACTCTTGGAAAAACAAGAAACAACATCAAACCTGCAAAAACACGCAGGCTAATCGATTAGGCAGGCATAGCTAATCGATTAGATAGCTTCTGTTTTGACATATAATCGATTACACATACAAGGCTAATCGATTACAAGGATTCTATTTGTCAACTAATCGATTACACCCTAAACCCTAATCAATTACCAAGTTGAGAAATTTGATTAAATGTATCAGGTACTTATACTAATTGATTACAACATATCAGATAATCGATTCTAGGGCTACTGTTTTTACACTAATCGATTAGACACAACGCATAATCGATTACCAAGCTGCGTAACCAAATTAAGTGCATCAGGTGTCATCACTAATCGATACAAGGCAAGACATAATCGATTACCAAGGTTTTGAGTTACATCTAATCGATTATAAGGTATATGCTAATCGATTACAGCATGAAAAGCACTGAAGATTTCAAAGTGTAATCGATTACAACTCGAGGCGTAATTGATTGTGATAGTGCCAGAATTTGGGGAAAGTGCTTTTTAGGTGGAAACCAGCTCATTTCTCCACATCTGTCAAACACCCATCACATGCAACGGCTAGGAACTCTGTTATGCTCTTCTCCCAAGGTCTATAAATGCAAGACTCCTTCAAGCTACTCAAAAAATAAATCACATCCATAAAAGGGAAATCAATTCTTAAGTCTTGTGAGTCTTATTCTTGTATAGTTTCATTTTTCTGAAACTTAGAACTTCAACTTGTATCTTCTCTCTTATTGAGAGTTAGAATTTAAGAGAGCTTTCACTTGTATATCTACTCTATTTTAGAGAGTCATTATCTTGTAAACACTACAAAACACAAAGGTTTTTCACTCTTGGTTGAGTGGTCACAAAGGTTGGGGTTCAACCTTTGGGTATTGAGAGTTTGAGAGATTGGGTGGGTTGCCCTTGTGCTAGTGAGGATTGAGTTCTTGAGTGTAGGACACTAGGAAGCTGCAATTGCTCATAGCTTGTAATCTCTAAACTTCAATAGTGGAAATCCTTCAAGTGGGTTGCTTGAAGGTGAGACATACACCGGGGTTGGTGGAACTCGTTAAATCGATTAGCAAGCTCTTCTCCCTTACTCTTTTACATTGATATATTGCATTTGATTGGATTGTTGTTGATTGATTGTGATTTACTTATTTGAGCTTGCTTGAATTAGTTACTTTAAAGCAGTGCACACCAAGTGTTTGACAAATTGTTTCAACAATATTCACATCTTGTTTTGCTTTATCTCTTGTACTATACTTGCCTCCACTTGCATAATCTTTAAACTTGTGATAAAAGAATTAAGTTCAAAGGCATTTCAAGCAAAGTTTTAAAAACTCAATTCACCCCCCCTCTTGAGTATTGAGGCCACTTGAATAACAAGTGGTATCAGAGCTTGACTCTTGGAAGATCAAGCTTAACAGCTTCAAGAGATAAATGGCCTCAAGTTCTCTAAATCTTTTTCCAGAGGGTGGTGCCACAAATAGACTTCCCGCTTTCAATGGGGAAGGATATGCGTTTTGGAAGGAAAGAATGAAAATTTTTGTTCAATCAATTGATTTAAGAATTTGGAATGCCATTGAGAATGGTCCTTTTATACCCATGTATACTGTTAATGGTAAAAATGTTGAGAAACCCATGGATGATTGGACAAATGATGAAGAAAAGAAAGTACAGTACAATTATAAGGCTAAAAATCTCATTACTCTTGCATTAGGTCCCGATGAATTCTTTAGGGTAATGACTTGTCAATCAGCCAAGGAAATGTGGGATACTTTACAAGTAACGCATGAAGGTACTAGTGATGTAAAAGACTCTGAGATTAGCAACTTGACTAGTCAATATGAAAGCTTTAGGATAAATTCCGGGGAAACCATTGTAGAGATGCAAAAGAGATTTACCCTTATAATCAATCATCTTATTACTCTTGGTAAAGTTTATACTAACAAAGAACTTGTGCATAAAGTTTTGAAAAGTCTTAGTAAGGAATGACAACCTCTCATCACTACCATTAAACAATCCCCAAGTATCAACGAGATGTCTCTTGCCACACTCTTTGGAAAGCTACAAGAGCAAGAGCAAGAACTAAGGGATTTAAAGCTAGCGGAGGAAGAAGAAAAATCCTCCAAGAAGAAAGGCCTAGCTCTCAAGGCCACTTCTACACATGAAGAAGAATCATGTAGTGATCTTAACGAAGAAGAATTTGGAATATCTGTAAAAAAATTCGGGAAGTTCATGAGAAACAAACGATTCTTAAAGAACTTCAAACCCCAAGGTAAGAAACCAAGTTCTAATGAAACCTCTTCCTTACCAAACTGTTTTGAATGTGGCATGGAAGGACACTTCAAGGTAAACTGCCCAAATCTTAAGAAGAAGAACAAGGAGAAAAGAGGAAGAAGAAGAGCTTACATCTCTTGGGATGAAAACGATGTAAGTAGCTCCGATGAGTCTGAAAATGAAGAAGCAAACCTTTGCTTGATGGCAAATCATCAAGAGGAAGACGATGAGGTAAGTCTTCTTGACTTAGATAGAAATGAATTGCTTGATGCATTTGAAGAGCTGTATGATAAATTTATTAAAATCTCCAATAAATACAAATTGTCAAGAAAAACTATAGATACTCTTGAAACACATCTTGTAGAACTTGGCAAAGAAAATGCATGTCTAAAAGAAAAATTAACAAATGTTCAAACATGCTCTAAGAACAAACCTTGTGATTTTGCAAAGAAATGTGACATCCTAGAAACCAAGGTCTTAGACCTAAACAGAACATTAGAAAAGTTTACAAATGGTAGAGACAATGAAGAAGCAAACCTTTGCTTGATGGCAAATCATCAAGAGGAAGATAATGAGGTTAGTCTTCTTGACTTAGATAGAAATGAACTACGTGATGCATTTGAAGAGCTGTATGATAAATTTATTAAGCTTTCTAGTAAATATAAATTGTCTAGAAAAACTATAGAAACTCTAGAGACATATCTAATTGAGCAAGTAAAGGAAAATGAGTCCTTGAAAAAGAAGATTGTTGAAAAACAAACTTGCTTAAAATCATATGAATACTTCAATAAATGTGTTGACCTAGAAAAGAAAGTCCTAGATTTAAATAGAGCATTAGAAAAGTTTATAAATGGTAGAGATAATTTGAATGTATTACTTGGAAACCAAAGATGTATGTTTGATAAAACTGGTTTAGGATACAACTCTACTAAAAAGGAAAAACATTACAAAAACTTCTTTGAACCACCTAGAAGATCATCATCACCTTTTATGAAGTGTAATCATTGTGGCTTTAAAGGACATAATTCTTCAAATTGTAATGTTAGAAAACTAGGGCCAAAGGTTATAAGAAAGGTGTGGGTTCCCAAAGGGACATAACCATAAGCTAACCTAAAAGGACCCAACATAAAATGGGTACCTAGTTCTCTAAACTAATTTTGTTTTGTAGGTATGCTTCAAGGCAAGCAACACCCATTGGTATTTGGATAGTGGGTGCTCAAAGCATATGACGGGAGACATAAGCAAGTTCACATCATTCACTCTCAAGAGAAAAGGATGCATCACGTATGGGGATAACACCAAAGGAAGAATTCTAGGCATTGGAATCATTGGTAAAAATTCCTCTACCTCAATTAGTGATGTATTGTATGTTGAAGGGCTTAAACACAACTTGCTTAGCATTAGCCAATTATGTGATAAAGGATATAGAGTATTGGTTGAATCAAATTGTTGCATAATTGAACATAAGCTAAACAAGGAAGTCAAGTTTGTTGGTAAAAGAATTGATAATATTTATATGATTAATGTTGATAGTTTGTCCTCAAATGATATGCAATGTTTCATGACTAGAGAGGATGAGACTTGGTTATGGCATAGAAGAATAGCTCATATGCATATAGACCATTTGAACAAACTTGTTTCTAAGGAATTAGTAATTGGTTTACCAAAGCTTAAATTTGAAAACAAATTTTGTGATGCATGTCAAAAGGGAAAACAAGTAAAGGCATCCTTTCAAGCTAAAAACATTGTTTCCACTCAAAGGCCTTTACAACTTTTGCACATGGATCTATTTGGACCTTCTAAAATCAAAAGCTTTAGTGGTAATTACTATGGTCTAGTAATTGTAGATGATTATTCAAGTTATACATGGACCTTATTTCTTGCTCATAAAAATGAAGCATATCATGCATTCAAGAAACTAGCCAAGATTGTCCAAAATGAGCAAAATTCAAAAATTGCATCCATAAGAACCGATCATGGGGGAGAATTTGAAAACCAATCCTTTGAAAAATTTTGTGAAAAACATGGTATCAATCACAATTTTTCAGCTCCTAGAACTCCACAACAAAATGGAGTGGTTAAAAGGAAAAATAGATCTTTAGTGGAGCTTGCAAGAACCATGTTAAATGAAAATAACATTGCGAAACATTTTTGGGCCAATGCGGTAAATACCACATGTCATGTTATGAATAGATGTTTAATAAGGCCTATTCTAAAGAAAACCCCCTATGAACTTTACAAGGAAAGAAAACCTAATATTTCTTATTTTCATATTTTTGGATGCAAATGTTTTGTGCTCAATAATGAAAGGATAATCTAGGAAAGTTTGATGCAAAATCTGATGAGGTAATCTTTCTAGGATATTCATCATTTAGTAAATCATATCGAGTCTTTAACAAACAAACTAACACCATTGAGGAATCAATTCATATGAAATTTGATGAAAATGGCCATAACTCCCCGAGGAAGGAAGATGTTGATGACATTGTAGGTACCTTCCAAGAATTAATATTGGATAATAAAGAAGAAGATATCAAAGAGAAGGACACAACATAAGAAGTGTAAACTCAACAAAAGGAATGAATCATCTCAAAAGACCATCCTTTGGATAACATTATAGGTGATATCACAAAAGGTGTAAGTACCCGTCGATCTTTTAATACTTGCAATCATTTGGCTTTTGTCTCTCAAATTGAACCTAAAACCATAAATGAGGCTATTATTGATGAGCATTGGATGTTGGCTATGCAAGAAGAACTAAATCAATTTGAAAGAAATCAAGTTTGGGAATTAGTGTCAAGACCCAATGATCATTAAATAATAGGTACTAAATGAGTTTTTAGGAACAAATTAGATGAAAATGGTATAATCACTAGAAATAAGGCTAGATTAGTTGCTAAGGGGTATAATCAAGAAGAAGGAATAGACTATGAAGAAACATATGCTCCCGTAGCTAGGCTAGAAGCCATTAGATTATTGTTAGCCTTTGCATATTGTAAGGATTTCAAATTGTACCAAATGGATGTCAAAAGTGCTTCCTTGAATGGATACATTCAAGAAGAAGTATATGTTGATCAACCTCCAGGTTTTGAAAACTACCGATTTCCAAATCATGTTTTCAAACTAAAGAAAGCTTTATATGGTTTAAAACAGGCTCCAAGAGCTTGGTATGAAAGATTAAGTAAATTTCTTTTAGAAAACAATTTTGAAAGAGGAAAGGTTGACACAACCTTATTCATTAAGCACAAAAAGAATGATATACTATTGGTTCAAGTATATGTTGATGATATCATTTTTGGTGCTACTAATGAATCACTTTGCAAGGAGTTTGCTAAGTTAATGCAGGAAGAATTTGAAATGTCTATGATGGGAGAACTCACATTCTTCCTAGGACTACAAATTAAGCAAACAAAAGAAGGCACTTTCATTAGTCAATCAAAATATTGCAAGGAGTTGCTTAGGAAATTTAACATGGACAAGGCAAATGATATTGCCACACCTATAGGCACTTCATGCTATTTGGATAAGGATGAGAAAGGTAAGGATATTGAACTCACAAAATATAGAGTTATGATTGGATCATTACTTTACTTAACCGCTAGTAGACCGGATATCATGTTTGTTGTCTGTATGTGTGCAAGATACCAGGCATGCCCAAAAGAATCACACCTTACTGCAGTAAAAAGAATAATGAAATATCTAGTTGGAACTCAAAATGTTGGTTTAGGGTACCCCAAAGGGGTTGAATGCACTCTAGTTGGATATTCTGACTCTGATTTTATAGGATGTAAACTTGATAGAAAAAGTACTAGCGGTACTTGTCACTTACTTGGTAGTTCTCTTGTATCTTGGCATAGTAAGAAACAAGTGAGTGTTGCATTATCAACAACTGAGGCGGAATATATTGCAGCTGGTAGTTGTTGTGCTCAAATCCTTTGGATGAGACAACAACTCCTAGATTTTGGTGTTATGCTAGATCATTGCCTCTAAAATGTGATAACACAAGTGCCATTAATATTTCAAAGAATCCTGTAATGCATTCTAGAACCAAACATATTGAAATTCGACATCATTTCATTAGGGATCATGTATTAAAGGGTGATTATGTGCTTGAACATGTTGAAACCACTAAACAACTTGTTGATATATTCACCAAACCACTTGCAAAGGAACAATTTATTCACATTAGAAGGGAATTAGGAATTCTAGATATATCACATTGTGTCTGAATAATGCATATAATGTTGCTCATAAGTGGTTGATTGGGTTAGAGGGCAAAAAGTCTCATAAAATTGAAGTTTTTGATGATCTAAAAGAGTTGCCCTGTGCCTTGAATCGATTCAATAGCTCAAAATGCAATTCAAGAAGAAACAGAATCGAATGAATCGATTCACTCCCTCTCTGAATCGATTCACAGACCTAATTGTCCCCAATTTTCATAAACAGTGAGGTCTGAATCGATTCAAGCGAAGTTCGAATCGATTCAAACCCCTGATGCCCCTTGAACTTCAAAAATAGTAACCTCTGAATCGATTCTTGTGATAAAATTGGCCTATTTTACACTGATTTGGGCTTACTTCTTCATCACATTTTAAATTTTATCCTCCTTCTCTCTAAAACCATCTCTTTCTCACTCTACAAACTTCCCCTCCAAACCTCTATTACCCATGGCTTCCTCATCTCAACCTAGAAAGAAACAAAGGGCAAATGTCGCTGGTGCCGCTGTTCCTCAACACTCTGATCTATCAAGGTTCTTCAATACTCAAAAAGAGTTAGAAAGGTACCAAAACACTTTTTCTGAGAAACATCTAATCTCCCCACATTGGCTTGATATTAAGTTCTTTGAATCCTCTGGCCTTTCCCTCCTTTCTACCCTTCACCAACAAGAGATTGTTGGATTCATGGCTCTTGAGGAAGTTGCTATTTATCTAGAATTAATCCGTGTCTTTTACTCCACTTTGCGCCTTGAAGATGCTCGATATTATGCCAAAGTGAAAGGCAAGACCATCCTCCTTGATAATGAAGTGATGAACCAAGTAGGAAAGCTTCCACTAAGCAATGCTCATTTTCATGGGAAAGAACCCTCTCCTTCTTGGAACTATAATCCCCTAGAGGCAAGAATATTCTTCAATCTTGCTGCTCCCGCTTGCACCGTTGGAACTCTTAGCATTGACCACCGTCTCTTGCACTATGTCCTGGTCAAAATCCTCCTCCCTTCAGGTGGAAACTATGCAAGACTAAGTGAGGCTCAGATTATGCTGCTTTGGGCTATCCTCCATCAAAAGGAAGTTAATTGGATTGATGTTGTAAGGCATCATATGATCGATACTCAAAACCTTACTCGCCTCCCATACGCCATCCTAATTACCAAGCTGCTGCGTCACTACAAGGTGGACTTGAAGAATGAAGTAAAGGAACTAGTAGGACCCAAAGGACCCATTGGAAGATCTCATCTTACTAAGATGAATATCATTGAGTATCATGGGCTATGGCAATATCTCCGCCGTCCTCGTAATGATGATGAAGATGCTGCTCCTCCACCTCCTCCACCCACTCCTGTTGATGATTTATTTGCTAGACTCACTGCTCACATGGATCATCGCCTTGATGCTATGGAAGCAAATCTCAACACTAGACTTGACAAGCTTGAAGCAAATATGGAAGAACGCTACACAGAGCTTGCAACTCAGATTTCCAACATCCATTTTCCTCAGCCTTAGTTGGCTTTCCATTTATGTTTTACTTAACATTGTTCTGTTTCATGATTAAACTTGGTTGCCCTTCTGAGGCATTACTTTTAGATTTTACTTGCCACTGATTTATGGTTACTCCATATCATTTTGCTTGGATGTTATAACTACTTGCTTGGATGTTATGATGATTTGCGCTTAGTTGTTAATCCTTATTTATACATTGATCATTTCTTTTTCCCTGAGCTTATATTGTTTTTGATAATGACAAAGGGGGAGAGATACTAGATACATCATGTTTTTAAGAAAATACTAGATATTTTATTACATATGCTTAAAGACCAAATAAATGTCTAATTGAAAAACAAAGGGGGAGATAGGGGAGATATGAAAAACAAAGGAAAACACACTCTGATTTTTCAAGAAGTTCCTTATCATTACCTCTTTAAATTATTGATATTAACACCCCAAGAGATGGCCATTAGTTGTCATCATCAAAAAGGGGGAGAATGTGTTTGTATGTTGTTAATAGGTTTTGATAATGACAAAGGCACAAGAATAAGAAGAACTTCATGAATCAAAAACAAATAAAATGATTTTAATTGATGTATCAAATCAAGAGATTCAAGAAATCATGAAGAAAACGCTCCCACAAGATCAAGGAATCAAGAAAGCAATGTATAAAGATAAAGGAAAGGAACCATGGATCAAAACGCATCAAGGAAACATCATCAGGCATGGAAAAACACCAAAAAGCATTGCTTGAATCGATTCACACACGAATGAATTGATTCAGAGCCCTCGAAGTCATAAAATTTGAAAACAGAACAACCTGAATCGATTCACCAACAGCCTAAATCGATTCACACGAAGCTGACAACCCAGGAACACAAAACAGAACAGCCTGAATCGATTTACCAAGGCCTGAATCGATTCATACGAACCTGGAAGTCCAAAATATCCAAGTCAAAATGTCCTAAATCAATTCGAGAAGATGTGAATCGATTCAAGAAGTGGGAAACATCACTAAAAAGACAGATTTAAGTGGGAACCAAGCACCCAAAACCCACTATACGTAGAGACAAGCTGGAACCATTATTTGCAATGGCTAGAAGGACTTTGGGATAACTTCAAGGCTCTATAAATTGCTCTCTAACTCAAGCATAAAACAAGAAACAAGAGACAATCATCCCTTACCTTCATTTTATGCTTAGTGAGTTCATTCTTTTGTATATTCTGAAATCCTTGAGCTTTAACTTGTATATCCTCTCTTGTTGAGAGTTAGAATTTAAGAGAGCATTCACTTGTATATCTACTCTATTTAGAGAGTCATTATCTTGTAAACACTACAAAACACAAGGATTTTTCACTCTAGGTTGAGTGGTCACAAAGGTTGGGGTTCAACCTTTGGGTATTGAGAGTTTGAGAGATTGGGTGGGTTGCCCTTATGCTAGTGAGGATTGAGTTCTTGAGTGTGGGACACTACGAAGCTGCAATTGCTCATAGCTTGTAATCTCTAAACTTCAATAGTGGAAATCCTTCAAGTGGGTTGCTTAAAGGCGAGACGTACACCGGGGTTGGTGGAACTCGTTAAATCGGTTGGCAAGCTCTTCTCCCTTACTCTTTTACATTGATGTATTGCATTTGATTGGATTTTTGTTGATTGATTGTGATTTGCTTATTTGAGCTAGCTTGAATTAGTTACTTCAAAGCATTGCACACCAAGTGTTTGACAAATTGTTTCACCAATATTCACATCTTGTTTTGCTTTATTTTTTGTACTATACTTGCCTTCACTTACATAATCTTTAAACTTGTGGTAAAATAATCAAGTTCAAAGGCATTCCAAGCAAAGTTTTAAAAACTCAATTCACCCCCCCTCTTGAGTATTGAGGCCACTTGAATAACAGGAATGACTAGGAGCGGACGGATTTATGCTCCTGAAAACTTGATAGGAGGATGCGCCTGTAAGTGGAAAAGAAAGTCATGGTAAAGACAAAGAACAAGACCCTCCCTAGGGAATAACAGAGGAAGATGCTTGTGAATTCTTGAAGTTCATTAAGCAAAGCAAATACCAAGTCCTCGACCAGTTAAATCGTACTCCTGCAAAAATATCCTTGTTATCTCTCTTATTGGATTCAGAACCATATCGTGGAAGGTTATTGAAAGTCCTGAATAAAGCACATGTTGCGAAAGATATTTGGCCAGAGAAGTTTGAAGGGATAGTGGGGCATATTGCCTCAAATGACTACTTGACTTTCACTGATGAAGAGATACCTACCGAAGGGAGAGGTCATAACAGGGCATTACATATCTCTGTTAAGTGTCGGGATTATATCTTAGCCAAGGTCTTAGTTGAAAATGACTCCTCTCTGAATATCATGCCTAAGTCCACTTTAAATCAATTACCTTTTGATGGGACACATTTAAAGCCAAGCTCAATGGTAGTAAGAGCTTTCGGCGGCACTCGAAGAGAGGTCATTAGAGATATTGAGATCCCCATCCAAGTGGGCCTATGCACCTTCAACGTATTGTTTCAAGTGATGGATATCAATCCTGCTTACAGTTGCTTATTGGGGAGGCCTTGGATACATTCTGCTAGTGTGGTTCCATCTAAAGCTAAAATTTGTGGTAGACAACAAGCTAATCGTTATTTCTAGTGAGGGAGATTTCCTCATTAGCAAGCTTATGTCAACTCCATACATAGAAGTGGCCGAAGAGAGTCTTGAGACTTTCTTCCAATCATTGAAAATTGCTCATACCACTTATATGAGTGAAGATTACAACTAGCTCGTCCTTCTAAAGCTTCTATGATGGTGGCTAAAGTAATGATGAAATCAGGATTCTAGCCAGGGAAAGGGCTTGGGAAGATGCTTGATGGAGAAGTGGAACCATTATGGGTTAAGGAGAACAAGAACGACTTTGGGCTAGGATATCAGCCATTGCCAATGGAAAGAGCAAAGGTCTTCGCAGATGAAAGAGAAAAACAACTTCCACGGTTAGAAAATTGAGAACCCCTAATTGCAAGGATCTCTATCTGTGACCTTTATCAAATCTTCATGAGCACAGGCTTGACATCTCCAAACCAAGTGGCGGTCGTCAATGATGATTCCAAGAGTGAAGAGGACTTGATTTACCTTTGCTCTTCAGATACTGAGCTGTGTAATTGGGAAGTCGTTGAGTTTCCAGAGATCATAAATTTCACTTCAAAGTAATTGTTCACTTTGTAGGTTTCTGTTTAAATCCTTTGGCTATGCCTAAAGCCTTAGGAAGAATTTTAATAAAGGAAAAGCATGTTCCCTTTATCATTTCAAATAAATGAATATTAAGTTCAATTTTTGTTTTCCTTATTTTGCCTTTTTATATTAAATAAATTGCAGATCTGAAATTAAATCCCAAAATAATAAAATTGCTTTCTCCCATCATGATTTTGATCCAACAAGTGAGGAGGACGTAGAGTCCGATGAACCTTCCCCTGAATTACTAAGGCTGCTAGATCAAGAAGCTAACGAAATTTCTCCCCATCTAGAAATCGTTGAAGTCATAAATTTGGGGAGTGAAGAAAACAAACAAGAAATCAAGATCGGCACCTCTTTGAGTAGTAAACATAGGAGGGAATTAATAGAATTGTTAGTCGAATTTAGTGATGTGTTTGCTTATTTGTATCAGGATATGTTGGGATTAGATAACTGTATCGTTGAACACAAGTTGCCATTGAAACTTGGTTGTGTCCCCATAAAGCAAAAGTTGAGAAGAATGAAGCCAGAAATGCTCTTGAAAATTAAAGAAGAGATAACCAAGCAGTTGGATGCTGGGTTCTTGACTGTCTCTAAATACCCTAAATGGGTAGCCAACATTATTCTATTCCCGAAGAAGGATGGGAAGGTACAAATGTGTGTTGATTACTGGGATTTAAATAGAGCTAGCATAAAGGATGACTTTCCATTACCATATATTGATGTTCTTGTTGATAATATGGCCTAACATTCCATTTTTTCATTCATGGATGGATTTTCTGGGTATAACCAAATTAAGATGGCACCCTAAGACATGGAAAAAACCACTTTTATTACTTTGTGGGGAACCTTCTGTTATAAAGTGATGTCTTTTGGGTTGAAAAATACTGGTGCCATTTACCAAAAAGCGATGGTAACTCTATTTCATGACATGATGAATAAAGAGATGGAGGTCTATATGGATGATATTACTGCCAAATCCAAATCTGAAGAGGGTCACTTGATTGACCTATGAAAGCTCTTTGAACGCCTGAGAAAATTCAAGCTCAGGTTGAATCTGACTAAATGCACTTTTGGGGCCAGCTCTGGAAAGTTGCTTAGGTTCATTTTCAGTGAGAAAGGAATCGAAGTGGATCCCAATAAAGTAAAGGCCATAGTGGAGATGCCTGTTCCTAGTATAGAAAAAGAAGTCCACGAGTTCTTAGGAAGGTTGAATTACATAGCCCGTTTTATATCTCAATTAACGACTATATGTAAACCAATCATTAGGTTACTACATAAGAAGTGTCAAGAGGCTTTTGATAAGATAAATCAATACCTGCAAAACCCACCTATCCTGGTCCCACCAACTCCAGGAAGACCTCTTCTTTTATACTTAACCATGCTAAACGAATCCATGGGATCAGTATTGAGGCAACATGATGAATCGGGAAAGAAAGAACATGCCATTTACTATCTAAGCAAGAAGTTTACAGAATGTGAAGCCAGATATTCAGATGTGGAACGAACTTGTTGTACGCTAGCATGGGCAGCCCATCGCTTGCGGTAATATATGCTATGTCACACTACTTGGCTAATATCTAAGATGGATCCCATCAAATACATTTTTGAAAAACCAGCCCTAACTGGGAGAATAGCCCGGTGGCAAGTTCTTTTGACTGAATATGATATTGTTTATGTCACTCAGAAGGCTATAAAAAGAAGTGTCTTGGCAAATTACTTAGCCCATCATCCCTTGAAAGGCTACCGACCAATGTCATTTGAATTTCCTGATGAAAATATTATGATGCTTGTTAAACCCATGGTACTGTTGGGTTTTTAATTGGCAAGCGCACCAATCGTTTGTAGTTTTCGAATTTAGATATTGTTCCACTGAGATTGAAAGGTCAGTAACTTATAGTAATTTCTTATTTACTATGGTAAATTTATCAAAAATTATTAACAAAAGAATAATTTATCAACAATTTGTACAATATTCACAGAATTTGATGATTGATTTGTTCATAAGGTTAAAAGATGGAAAAGATAAAATCTATCTATAAAATTGAGATGTAATTTAGAATAATTCAGATACTTGATGTAAAAACATAGATTAACAAATTATGTTGGAATTAGGATTCTCGAACTAAAATATAATGAAGTAATTACAAACATACATATTTAATTATCAAGTTCATATCATTACAGCTTAAAGTCATTATAACCAATTCCTCGTGATATAAATTCTAAGTATTTACCGTAAAGTCCGATCCCTCGTGAGCTTTCTTAATAAAAACTTGCATTAAGTCCTGGCCTTATGGCAACAATAATCACCAATTCTATCCCTAGTAATTGGCATATTAAAGGTATTTCAACTTTTACTTTCATTAAAATAGATTTTAATTCGGCATGAATAATCATTCTCCCGTTTGACATTCATACTAATAAAACAAGTTTCAATACGCATGAAAATCATTCTCCCATTTGACATTCATACTAATAAAAGATTAAAACACTGACATGTACTTGAATCATAAATATGCAGAGGTCATAATCACAACATCATATAATAGATTGATTCACCAAATTCCAACATAAACAATTTAGTTACATATGGTAAAAGTAAGATCAACACTTACAAAGTTTGACATTACGAGGACTTGGAAACACTTCACGATACAAGAGCTCACACTACTACATAACACTCTCAAGTGTCTAGAAATCCCTCTAACCTTACAAACTCAAAGAAGAACATTCAAACTCGAGTGAAAAGAGAGAATAGAGATTCTGAATTCAGAAGGGATGCCTTGAAAGTGTGGAGAATGGCCCTATTTATAGGGCTGAAGAAGGGTCTTGATGCTACGCGTCAGGTTCCTGACTCAGCCCCCATTAAAAACGTTATTAGGTGGCCATTATTAAAATTAATTAATCTAATAATGCCCAAACAATGGTTCCACATGTTCCCAATTCGGCTTGGCATTTAGCTTGATTGGATTGGCCATTATTTGGCCTTTTGACTGAGTGGTTGTCCAGCTGGAAATGGAGTCCACGTAGCTCTGACGCTACGCGTAGCGTCAGCATTAAAAATTCCCACGCTACGCGTGGTGTTGATGTTACGCGTCAGCTCTTCAGTTCTTCAATTTTTCTCTTTAATTTCTTTACTTTTTCATTGCAAAACTAGAGAAAATTAATCAAGGGTAGACTATTTTCAACAACATCCATTTATTGAATTTAAAACCTAAATTTCTAACAAATTAAACTAATTTTTATTATTTTTACAAAATTTTTATTTAGTAATTTATTGTAAATTTGAGGACTAACAAATACCCCCAACTTAAGGCATTGCTCGTCCTCGAGCAAGAGAGAAAATAAAAAATCAAATTTGAAATCAAATTTTTGAATTAGTCTGAAAATTTACCACAAAAGTAATTTCATAATTTACCATTTAAAATAACCAAAAATAGATATCTTATGTAATAAGGGTTTAATGACAAAAATCTTTACAATGTCTTGTTAAAAAATCAAGCATAATTTTAGGCTTACCTCACAAGTGTTTATCTCTGTGCAAAGGGTAACCTGTTTCATTCAATCGATCATAAAATCAAACAAATTTAACTTTGATTTTCATCTAATCAATGGTTAGTCATACAAAGTTAATTCAAGAATCACAAGGTCTTTTTAAGGGTTATAATGGGGCTTGGCTAAAAGAAATTTTGATTTTTCTCGAAATTCAAAAACCTGAAATCATAAAAGAGCTTTTTACAATTTTTAGTCTTTCTCTTTGCCCATATCTTATTTCCCTTTTTGATAAGTACCCCCAACTTAATCCTTTTCATTATTTCTTTTTCTTGTTATGCATGTATGTTTATTTTATTTTCATTTTGTTGTACATGCATTACTAATTTTTTTGAAAAAGGATTAAATTCCAGAATTTTCACTCCCCAAGTAAGAATACTCAAAATATTTTTTTTCTTAATTGCTCTTTTAATCAATCAAGTATAGGGCATGGTTAAAAATTTGATAAGGTTTAAGGGTACCAAAGATTATTTTTCAAGCTCAAAATTGGCTTGCAAAGGATAAAAATAATTTTACCATGGTAAGCGTTTTGGCCCAAGGTTTCTTTTACCAAAAATTTGCCTTGATCATATTCTTAAATTCTCTGTACAACAACACAAATCACAGATTAAAGCAAAATCAATTTGAATGAAGTTATGTCAAAGCCCTCAAGTGTTTAAAAGATCTCTCAGCTCACTGGGTTATCGAAATTAGCTTGATAGTTAATAAAATTATTGTAATTAATTTTATCAAAATTCCTAAATTACAAAAGAATCGATTTTAAAAATGGTTTTATTGTGTAAAAACCTTAAGTGTATAAATTTTCTTATTTTTTAAAAATTTGATTTATTTATTTATTTGAAAGAGAGGATATGCATAAATTGAACACACCACAAAAATAAAAGTAAACAATAACATAATCCAAAATGTAAATCCAAATGTAAATACTAAACTAAAATGTAAGTAAATAAAGTGGAAAAAATGTAAGATAGCACCAATCAATCCTCCATATGATCATCCTCATCATCTCCTTCCTCATCGGCATCACCCTCAAAATCAGCATGTGCTCCAGACGGTCCACCTGTCTCAGGATATATGGGTAAATCACTAGGCCAAGCTACATGGGAAGCAAAATCAGCAGGTGTCATAAATGATGCTCCCTCTCCCTGTATCCTGTACTGGTAAAATGCATCATGTAAATGGACATAAGCACGATGAGAAGCAGCCATCATCTACATTATATACTGATGCTCTAGGGTCATCCTAGCAAATCCATCAGTGATAGCATTAGCAGATGGTGGCTGAACTGGTGGTCTTCTTCGTCTCTGTCTGGGCTAAGCCTCCTGCTCCAGAGGTGGAAGCTCACACTGCTGGACAAAATAATCTCTATTCACTAAAACCTTAGGAACTCTCCTTGAAGAACTAGTGAACTCAGGTGATGGCACGACGACTCCTTGCCTCCTTAGTAAGGCAAATATGATGAGAGGGAAAGGAATAGAGCAGTTCACCTTATACCCTAAGGCATAAAGGTGAATCTGCTCAGATATCAGCTCGGCGATGTCAATAGTGTGGCCTTGAAGGATAGACTAAAGAAGGCAGCATCGATCAACTGGAAGAGAAGAAAGGTGGGTGATAAGAGTGATGTTATGGAGCATTAGGTACATCCATGCCTGAGCTATGGGAGTCAGCTGGGTCTTAAGGAGGTTCAATGGAGTCCTTCCAACCTTACTCAGGTTGAAGAAGATTCCATCCTTACTCAAGAAGTGAAGAAGTGAGCAACCTGATCTAGGAAGTATCCTAAATCACCATCCTCAGTAGCGACCTTGCTTCTATTTTCCTTCGAGAAACAAGTATCACTCTCAGGAGTAGGCTCCCAAGGATTACCCAGTAGGGTGCTAATGGTATCCCGGTCGTAAGTGATGTGCCGACCCCTCACAAAGTTCGTCCTCTGCTGACTGATGTTCGGTGAGTCCTGGCGAGTCCTGAAGGCATTCGCATAAAACTCCATAACTAAGATGGGATCCCCCTCAGTAGGTAGGGAAAACAGGGGTCCCCATCTCCTCCTCTAGATCTCATCCTGTAGCTCAAGAAAATCTCCAGCATTCAAATCAAGGACTCTCTCCCAAATTAACCTCTGGCCCTTTATCTGGTGAAATCTGGCCCATTTCGCGTCAGTGCGAAATTTGGTGGGATCTCTAGGTCCTAGCTGCTCCTCACCCTGAAGATCTGGATCTTCAGAAGTGGTATCAGTGTCAGTGGTCCTCCTATGTCTCTTCGGACTAGTAATAGAAATAGACTTCTTTGGTGCCATCTGCAAAAAGAATTTTTACAAAAATCAAACACACATCACAATATTTTTTATTTTTATATTTTAACAAAATAAAACATGCAAAACATCAAAAATTAACATTCATAGTTTTGGTTTTTATATTTTATACAAAAGATCAAAAACTCATGCAAAAATTTTTAAATAAAATTCACACAACATAATATTTTACATAACAAAATATTTACAAAGCATAAAAACAATATATTTTTGAATAAAATAAATTATGAAAAACAAAAATTAAACATGCATATTTTTGGATTTTTAAAAGTATAACATACACAACATTTTATCAAATTCACACAACTTATAATTTCGAACAACAAACAAATTTACAAAATTTATCAAATTTATTTATATATTTTTATGCAAGAAAGTATAATAAACATACAATTTAAGAAATTTTATTAATTTTAAAAGAAAAACAAACAAACAAAAAAAAATAAATGGCACAGAATTATTAAAACAGAAAACAGTTTATACATTAAACAGAAAATAAAACACAAAATTAACAAAAATCAAAAATAGAGGTTGAGCTACGCGTGGGTGGGACGCTACGCGTTAGCCTTGTTCTACCCACGCTATGCGTCAGTGGGACGCTACGCGTGGGGTTACAGTTCATGCCTCACTCTACGTGTAACTGGGACGCTATGCGTGAGGTGCGCAGTTTCAAAAAAACAAAAACAGGGGTTGTGCAACAGCAACCCCTTCCAAACTTCAATCAATCCATTCAGTTCCCTACTCTAAGAGCAATCAAATCCAATGGTCTTCTAATCCTAATCCTAACCATATACATTCTAAAAATTGAAAATCAAAAACAAACTAAAGAAAAAGGAGAAAATCACTTACTTGGAGTCTTTGTGAAATCGGAGAGAGATGAGAGAATGTAGGTTCTTGTGAAACTAAGGATTAGGGTTCTGAGAGAAAAATGAGGTAGAGAGGGAAATTTAGGTTTTTAAAACCTAAATTGGGCCTCTCTGGTTCAGTTTTAAAAAACTGAACGTGGGCTCTGACGCTACGCGTGGATGGGACGCTACGCGTCAGGTTAAAATTTTTACCTTCACGCTATGCGTGGCTGGGACGCTACGTGTGTGGTTCTATTTTTCAAAAATTTTAATTCTCAAAAACCCTTTTTCTTAATTTAAAAGCCTTTTTATTAAAAATCTAGTTAAAAATTAAATTCTATGAATTTTTTTATTTTTTATTTTTTTTTATTTTTATTACACATAAATTAATAATTAAAAGAAATAATGGGTTGCCTCCCATTGAGCGCTTGATTTACTGTCTCTAGCTTGACATCCTGCACATCATAAATCAGTCAAATAGAAAATGGTAGTGAGTCTGTTGATCTCACCACCCAGATATGGTTTCAATCTTTCCCCATTAACCATCCAACTTCTTTTGGAAGTTGGATCTTCAATTTCAACTGCTCCATAAGATTTAACTTCCTTAATTAGAAAAGAGCCTTACCATTTAGATTTCAATTTACCAGGAAATAGTCTTAATCTTAAATTAAACAATAATACTTGCTGGCCTGGTGTGAAGTGTCTACTTTTAATTTTCTTATCATGGTAAGCTTTCACCTTATTCTTATAACTTCTAGATGTCTCATAAGCATTGTTTCTCATTTCCTCCAACTCAAATAACTGCAACTTTCTTTTGTCAGCTGCTAAATTTGGATCAAAGTCGAGAAATTTTAAGGCCCAATATGCTTTATGTTCCATCTCTACTGGAAGATGACAAGCTTTTCCATAGACCATTTGGAAAGGAGAAAGGCCAATTGGAGTCTTAAATTCAGTTCTGTATGCCCAGAGTGCATCATCAAGCTTTTGTGACCAATCTTTTCTGGAGGAAGACACGGTCTTTTCCAAAATTCTTTTCACTTTACGATTTGAAATCTCAGCCTGTTCATTGGTTTGTGGATGATATGTTATGGCCACTTTATGTCTCACTCTATAGTGTTGTAACACTTTCTGAAGAACTTTGTTACAAAAATGTGATCCTCCATCACTGATCAAAGTTCTTGGTGTTCCAAACCTGCAGAAAATGTTTTTCTTCAAGAAATTCACCACAGTTTTGGTGTCAGCATTAGGTGAAGCAATTGCTTCTACCTATTTTGAAACAATATAAACTGCCAAAAGGATGTATTGATTAAATTAAGAATAAGGAAAGGGTCCCATGAAATTAATACCCCAATAATCAAATACCTCAACCTCCTAAATGTTTGTGAGAGACATTTCTTGTCTTTTATTAACATTACTTGTTCTTTGGCAGTTATCACAAGCTTGCACAAATGAGTGAGAATCCTTAAAAATAGAGGGCCAATACAAACCTGATTAAAGAACTTTTGCAGCAATTCTTTCTCTATTAAAATGTCCTCCATAAGGATATTTGTGACAATGCCACAACACATCTTTCTTCTCCCAATCGGGTACACAATGACGAAGCAAATTATCCATACTAATTTTGAATAAATGAGGGTCATCCCAAACAAAGTATTTTGCATCTTTAAAGAATTTTTTTCTCTGCTGCCAAGTTAAATCATTTGGAAGAATTCCCACAACTTTAAAATTATCCATATCAGTAAACCATGCCTATTTTGTTATTTCAAAAAAAATTTCATCAGGAAATTCTTCCAAGATGTCTTTTTCTTTGGCAGTGATCTCATTATTCATCAATCTAGAAAGATGGTCAGCGACCATATTTTCACTACCCTTTTTATCTTTGATTTCAAGATCATATTCTTGAAGGAGCAGAATCCATCGGATTAACCGAGGTTTAGAATCAGTTTTGGTCAAAAGATACTTAATTGCAGCATGATCAGTGAAAACAATTATTTTTAATCCAATCACGTATGATCTAAATTTTTCTAAGGCATATACTATGGCCAGTAATTCTTTTTCAATAGTTGCATAATTTATTTGATTTTCATTTAAAACTTTACTAGCATAGTGTATAACCCTAAAAACTTTTTCATATCTTTGACCTAAAACTGCTCCCTCAGTATAATCACTTGCATCACACATAAGTTCAAAGGGTAAGTTCTAATTATGAGCAATAATTACAGGGGCAGAAACCAATTTTTCTTTCAAGGAATTAAAAGCTTTAAGACATGCTTCATCAAACTTGAATTCAACATCTTTATTTAGAAGATTTGTTAAAGGTTTAGCAATTTTTGAAAAATCTTGAATAAATCTTCTATAAAATCCAGCATGTCCTAAAAAACTTCTAATACCTTTTACATTTACAGGGGGTGAGAGTTTAGAGATTACCTCTATTTTGGCTTGGTCCACTTCAATACCTTTAGAAGAAATTTTGTGACCGAGTACAATTCCTTCTTTCACCATGAAGTGACACTTCTCCCAATTAAGTACCAAATTTGTTTTAATACACCGTTTCAATACGGTGTCCAGATTGGTTAGACATGATTCGAATGAATTCCCAAAGACTAAGAAATCATCTATGAAAATCTCAATGCTCTTTTCAATTAGATCTGTAAAAATAGCAAACATGCATCTCTAAAAAGTAGTAGGTGTATTACATAATCTGAATGGCGTCTTTCTATAAGAAAATATACCAAAAGGACATGTAAAAGCAGTCTTTTCCTGATCAAGAGGGTTAACAACAATTTGATTATATCTAGAATATCCATCAAGAAAACAATAGTAAGCTTGTCGAGATAATCTTTCAAGCATTTGATCCATAAAAGGAAGTGGAAAATGATCTTTTCTTATTGCTTGATTTAATTTTCTATAATCAATACATATTCTCCAACTAGTAACAGTTCTTGTTGGGATTAATTCATTTTTATCATTAATAATTACTGTCATACCACCCTTTTTTGGAACAACTTGTACAGGACTTACCCATGCACTATCAGAAATAGGATAGATAATACCTGCTTTCAGTAATTTCAAAACCTCCTTCTTGGTTACCTCTTTCAAGGTTGGATTGAGGCGTCTTTGGGGTTGAGCAACAGGTTTAAAATTATCTTCCAACAAAATCTTATGCATGCAATATGATGGACTTATAACTTTCAGATCTTTAAGTGTCCATCCAATTGCTTCTTGATTCTTTTTCAACACTTCTACCAGTTTTTCTTCTTCAGTTTCACTTAACAGATTACTAATAATTACTGGTTTTAGATTACCTTCTTTTAAAAAGATGTACTTTAAGTTGGAAGGTAGCACTTTCAATTTAGGCCTTTTGATTTCTTCAACAGGCACTTCTTGAATTTCTTCAATTTTTCTTAATTCAGGGGAATTTTCTTTCCCTTGATCAGATCTTCAAGATACTTGTCTACCTATTTTTCTTCTTCTTCACTCAAACATTCCATAGAGTTAGTTAATAACTTATTTAGAGGGTCAAAAATTGACATACCTGTGGATATGGAAAAGCAAACTTCGTTGAGAACATTGACCTTGAAATAGTCTTGCTTTGAGTTGGGATGTTTCATGGCTTTGAAAACATCAAAGTTCACTTCTTCATCATGTAATCTTACTGCCAACTTTCCATTATCTACATCAATGAGTACTCTAGCAGTCTTCATAAATGGCCTTCCCAGGATCAGGGGAACTTCAACATCCTCTTCCATGTCTAAAACCACAAAGTCAACAGGGAAGTAGAACTTGTCAACTTTCACAAGTACATCTTCTATAATACCATAGGGTCTTTTGATTGATCTATCGGCCAATTGCAGAGTCATCTTTGTTCTCCGAGGATCAAGGTCACTAATTCGCTTCATCATACTTAGAGGCATTAGATTAATGCTAGCCCCTAAGTCTAACAAGGCTTTCCCAATATTTACACCTCCAATGGAGATGGGAATGATGAAACTTCCAGGGTCTTTTGACTTTTTTGGCATGTTATATTACAAAATAGCACTGCAACCTACTTCAAGTTCAATAATTTCCTCATTATACCTCCTCTTTTTGGTAAGCAATTCTTTTATAAACTTTGCATATGTTGGCATCTGTTCCAATGCCTCAGAAAATGGGATGTTTATGTGTAATTACTTAAAGATCTCAAGGAATCTTTTGTATTCCTTTTCCTTATCCTTCTTTAATGGTGCATGTGGATATGGTAAATCCTTAACTAGAGGTGTCTGACCCAAATACTGATTTTTTTGTTTTTTTTATTTTTTTGATTTTTTTGTTTTTTATTTTCATTATTTTTTCTTCATTTTCTTTTTCTTCTTTTTTCTTTTCTTATTTTCTTTCTTTTTTCTCTTCTTCTTTTTCTTCTTTCTTCTTTTCTTCTTCTCTTTCTTTTTTCTCTTCTTCTTTTTCTTCTTTCTTTTCTTTTTCTTCTTTCTTTTCTTTTTCTTCTTTTTCTTTTTCTTTACAATCATTTCCTACAACTTTACCACTTCTCGTAAAAATAACATTACATTGTTCTCTTGGACTTTGAGTGTTTGTAGAAAAACCAGAGCTTTTCATGTCAACTACTTCTTTTGCTAACTGTCCCAATTGCATATCCAACGTTTTATGTGCGACTTCATTTGTTTGCATATATTGTAGCAATTGTTGGATAGATTCCTTTATCCTAGTTAGCCTTGCTATTTGATCAGATTATGGTTATTATTTGAATTGATTATTGGTAGGTCTTTTGGAAGGTCCAACATCTTGTTTCCAGCCAATATTCTAATTTTGCCAACCCTGCGAGTAATTGTTAGGAAAAGAATTACCAAGATTGATAGGAAAATTACCTAAGGGTATTCTTTGATGAATCAAATAATTGGTTTGTTCTTGTTCATTTCCATCAGGGGCACAGTAACCACATGGTTGTTCGCCCATGCAATGCACACATTGTTTTAATTGAGCAGGAGGTGGTGATGATACTTGAGCAATTTGAAATTTTTCCAATTGTTTGCTCATTGCCTCCATTTGTTGTGTTAGCAATTTTTGCTAAGCTAAAACTACATCATTTACTCCCAACTCAAGCATACCTGGTTTCCTTAATGTACTACCTCTTTCATGCTTTGCTTGACGGTCACTGGTTGACATGGACTCCATGATTGTTATTGCCTCTTCAACAGTTTTGTTCATTAAAGAACCACCTACACATGCATCTAACATCATCTTGAACTGAGGTAATAAACTATGATAAACAATTCTTACCTTCCCAGCATCATTCAAATTATGGTTTGGACATTTCCTAAGAAGTGCTTTAAATTTTTCCCATGCTTCACCAAGTGATTCATCGTGATTTTGTGAAAAAGAATGTATGGTTGTCATTGCTTCAAAATATTTTGAAGGTGAATAAAATCTTTCTAAAAATTTTGTTTCAAAATCGGACCAGTTTGCAAAACTACCGGATGGACAAGATTTAAACCATTCTTTAGCTTTCCTAATCAAAGAAAAAGGAAACGATCTCATGTAAACAGATTCTTCTTGATCGGGTTCGAAACCAATTGTGCTGCATAACTCATAAAATATAGTTAAATGTTTGTAAGGTTCCTCATTATTTAAACCAGCAAATTGATTATTTTGAATAATGTTAAGAGTAGCTGGTTTAATTTCTACAACAGCAATAGGTCCTGGATACATCCCTGAAATACGGGGTGATCCATTAATAGCAGTAAACTGTCCCAATGTTCTTCTTTCAGCAGCCATATTAGAATAAGTTTGAAGAAGTTTTTGTTTTTTTAGATTTTAAACGTTTATGTTTCTTTACAAACTTCTTGATTTCAGGATCAAAGAACACCTTTCCAACAGAAGACCGAGTATGCATAAACACACTAAATAAAGAAAGTTAGTAGAACAATGTTAAGTAGGATGAATGAATGAATGAATAAAATAAAATTCAAAATTTTACTAAGGTAAAAAAATTATTTTTACCACGGTAATTAAAAATTTACTATTTTATTGAATCAATTCAATCCTCGGCAGCGGCGCCAGAAAACTTGTTAAACCCATGGTACTGTTGGGTTTTTAATTTGCAAATGCACCAATCATTTGTAGTTTTCAAATTTAGATATCGTTCCACTGAGATTGAAAGTTCAGTAACTCATAGTAATTTCTTATTTACTATGGTAAATTTATCAAAAATTATTAACAAAAGAATAATTTATCAACAATTTATACAATATTCACAGAATTTGATGATTAATTTGTTCATAAAGTAAAAAGATGGAAAAGATGAAATCTATCTATAAAATTGAGATGTAATTTAGAATAATTCAGATATTTGATGTAAAAACACAGATTAACAAATTATGTTGGAATTAGGATCCTCGCACTAAAATATAATGAAGTAATTATAAACATACATATTTAATTATCAAGTTCATGTCATTGCAGCTTAAAGTCATTATAATCGATTTCTCGTGATATAAATTCTAAGTATTTACTGTAAAGTCTGATGCCTCGTGAGCTTTCTCAATAAAAACTTGCATTAATTCCTGACCTTATGGCAACAATAATCACCAATTCTATCCCTAGTAATTGGCATATTAAGGGTATTTCAACTTTTACTTTCATTAAAACAGATTTTAATTCGGCAGGAATAATCATTCTCTCGTTTGACATTCATACTAATAAAACAAGTTTCAATACGCATGAAAATCATTCTCCCGTTTGACATTTATACTAATAAAAGATTGAAACACTGACATGTACTTGAATTATAAATATACAGAGGTCATAATCAT
This sequence comes from Clitoria ternatea, assembly GCA_037962975.1. NCBI lineage: Eukaryota > Viridiplantae > Streptophyta > Magnoliopsida > Fabales > Fabaceae > Clitoria > Clitoria ternatea. The sequence goes on from CM075672.1 coordinate 73,027,776, forward strand.
AATATCATATAATATATTGATTCACCAAATTCCAACATAAATAATTTAGTTACACATGGTAAAAGTAAGATCAACACTTACAGAGTTTGACATTATGTGGACTTGGAAACACTTCACGATACAAGAGCTCACACTACTACACAACACTCTTAAGTATCTAGAAATCACTCTAACCTTACAAACTCAAAGAAGAACACTCAAACTCGAGTGAAAAGAGAGAATAGAGATTCTAAATTCAGCAGGGATGCCTTGAAAGTGTGGAGAATGGCCCTATTTATAGGGCTGAAGAAGGGTCCTGACGCTACACGTCAGGTTCCTAACTCAGCCCCCATTAAAAACGTGATTAGGTGGCTATTATTAAAATTAATTAATCTAATAATCCCCAGACAATGGTTCCATATGTTCCCAATTCGGCTTGGCATTTAGCTTGATTAGATTGACCATTATTTGGCCTTTTGACTGAGTGGTTGTCCAGCTGGAAAGTGAGTCCATGTAGCTCTGACGCTACGCGTGGCTGTGACGTGTAGCGTCAACATTAAAAATTCCCACGCTACGCGTGGTGTTGATGCTACGCATCAGCTCTTCAGTTCTTCAATTTTTCTCTTTAATTTCTTTACTTTTTCACTGTAAAACTAGAGAAAATTGATCAAGGGCAGATTATTTTCAACAACATCCATTTATTGAATTTAAAACCTAAATTTAAACAAATTAAACTAATTTTTATTATTATTACAAAATATTTATTTAAGAATTTATTGTAAATTTGAGGACTAACAATGCTGTCAGAAGAAAAAGATTGTCCTAACAAAACATGGACTTTGATGTTTGATGGAGCATCAAATGCATTGGGCATGGTATTGGAGCCATTATAATCTCACTAGATGACAAGTTTTTCCCATTCACTGCTAGACTTTGCTTTGATTGCACCAATAATATTGTAGAATACGAAGCTTGTGCTTTGGGAATTCAGGCAGCACTTGAAGCAAGGGTGAAATCTCTACAAATATATGGAGACTCTGTCTTGGTGATTCATCAATTGAAAGAAGAATGGGGTACTAGAGATGGAAAATTAATTCTTTATCAAGCTCACATCATGGAACTAATCAAAGGGTTTGATGAAGTCTCTTTCCATCATATTCCTCGGGATAATAACCAATTAGCCGATGCTTTAGCCACGTTGGCTTCCATGTTCAACATAAGTAGGGAATGTGACATGCCCTTCATCGAGATTGAAAGACGTCTCGAACCTGCATATTGTCATGTGATAGAAGAAGAGCCTGATGGGAAACCATGGTTTCATGACATAAAAAATTACATTCAAAATCAAGAATATCCCCCTGATGTTTCAGAAAATGATAAAAGAACCCTCAGGCGCCTAGCCATGAATTTCTTTATGACTGGGGATACACTTTACAAGAGGAATTATGATTCTATTCTCCTTTGTTGCATAGACGTGATGGAAGCTAACAAAATCATGAAGGATATTCATGAAGGACCTTTCGGAACACATACAAGTGGGCACTCAATGGCAAGAAAATTCTCAGATTTGGATATTATTAAATGACGATGGAAAATGATTGTCATAACTATGCCAAGAAATGTCACAAGGGTCAAACCTATACAGACAACATTCATGCACCACCATCTTCTCTGCACGTTCTAACTGTACCTTGGCCTTTTGCTATGTGGGGCATAGATGTTATTTATCCCATTAAACTAAAAGCATCGAATGGGCATCGATTTATTCTTATGGCCATTGATTACTTCACTAAGTGGGTTGAAGCAGCTTCTTATACCAACGTGACTAAAAATGTTATGGTCAAATTCATCAAGAGAGAATTGATTTGCAGATATGGTTTGCCAAGTCAGATCATCACTGATAATGGCACAAACCTGAATAATAAAATGATGGATGAACTCTGTGAGGAATTCAAAATCAAACACCTCAATTCATCTCTATACAGACCCAAGATGAATGGAGCGGTGGAAGCTGCTAACAAAAATATAAAGAAAATCATACAAAAGATGGTTGAAACCTACAAAGACTGGAGTGAGTTGCTTCCTTTTGCTTTACATGGGTATCGTACCTCTGTACGAACTTCGACAGGGGCAACACCCTTCTCATTGGTGTATGGTATGGAAGTTGTTTTACCAATATAAGTGGAAATTCCTTCTTTAAAAGTAATAATGGATGCCAAATTAGAAGAAGCTGAATGGGTTCAATCCTGGTATGATCAACTAAATTTAATTAATGGGAAAAGGTTAATTACTCTCTGTCATGGGCAGTTATACCAAAAGCGTATGAAAAAGGCATATGAAAAGAAAGTGTCATCTCGTCAATTTCATGAAGGTGATTTGGTACTAAAGAAGATCTTGCCAAATCAAAATGATCATAGAGGCAAATGGAGGCCAAATTATGAAGGACCATTCGTCGTAAAGAAAGCCTTTTCTGGAGGAGCTTTGATTTTGATGAACATGGATGGTGAGGAGTTATCTTTCCTAGTCAATTCAGATGCAGTCAAGAAGTATTATGCTTGAGAATACTCCAAAGGGATAGGGTAGTCTTTACGTTCTCCAAGAGTTTGGATTGAAATTATGATGTAAACATGTAATTTTCCCAAGTAAATATATGGAATTCTCGATTTCAGTTCCAATTTTTATTTTGTTAGGTTTCATTAGCATGCATTTTGTGAAAATATATATTTAAAAACTGTGAAAAGCATATTTTCAGTCTCAAACAAGCTTGATACTTCCCAATTACACAGACTTTGGTAATCAAGGATATTCCGCTCTGCCATGAGTAATAACGAGTCCCACAAGGATTATGGTTGTCACCTGGGGGAAACAAGATCTTTAACCTTTGGTTTTCCACTTGAGTATTTCTTCCATGCAGGATTGAGGTTACAACAAGGACAAATGTTCCCCATGAAAAGTCAAGATCAACAGTTTCAATCCATCACCTAACCCCAGTAAAGGTGATTTACTAGGATATAAAAAGGGAATCCTTGTATTCACTCGGAACCCTCAGTGAGTCATATGACCAAAAAGTCAATTTCTCAGTCCTTTAAAAGTCCCAACCTCAAACACATTCTTCTTGAGTATAAATCTCATGTTTCATATAATTTAATTTCCTCTCGCGAATATAAAAAAAAATCTATCCTCAACCATAAGTCATAGTGGCAGAGATATTTCCCCTAAGTCTTACTTCATGTCCAAGCCTCAGGTATCCATTCCTAGGCTACTCAAATCAGTCAGGGGCATCCCCCCGGTCAGTTACATCATGTCCAAGCCTCAGGTATCCATTCTTAGGCTACTCAAACAGTCAGGGGCATCCCCCCAGTCATTTATTTCAAAGCCTCAGGTATGCTTTCCTAGGCTATTTCAATCAAAATCAGTCAGGGGCACCCCTCAGTCCTTTATTTCACGTCAAAGCCTCGGGTATCCTTTTCTAGGCTATTTCAATCAAAATTAGTCAGGGGCACCCCTCAGTCATTTATTTCATGTCAAAGCCTCAAATATCCTTTCCTAGGCTATTTCAACCGAAAATCAGTTAGGGGTATCCCCTAGTCATTTATTTCATGTCAAAGCCTCAGGTATCCTTTCCTAGGCTATTTCAATCAAAATCAATCAGGGGCATCCCCCCAGTCATTTATTTCATTTCAAAGCCTTAGGTATCCCTTCCTAGGCTATTTCAATCAAAATCTGTCAGGGGCATCCCCCAGTCATTTATTTCATGTCAAAGCCTCAGGTACTCATTCCTAAGCTATGTTGTCCAGTCAAAATATGCCGGGGCAATCCTCATGTCATTTATTTTTATTCAAAAGCTTCAGGTACCCATTCCTAAGCTATGTTGTCCAGTCAAAACATGTCGGGGCAATCCCCATGTCATTTATTTCAAAAAAGCTTCAGGTATCCATTCCTAGGCTATGTCATCTGATCAAAACATGTCGGGGAAACCCCCTGCGTCATTAATTTTTCTTCAGAGCTTCAGGTACCCATTCCTAAGCTATGTCATCTAATCCAAAACACGCTGGAGCAACCCTCTGTGTCATTTATTTTCTTTCAAAGCTTCAAGCACCCATCCTTTTGCTGTTCATTTTCAAGGGCAAATATTAGGCCAACATCACTAAATTGTCATTTTCTGTCGAAAGTCTCGAGTACATACCTTAGGCAACTTAATTCCCAATAAAAAAAATCAGACATATTCCTGAATTTTTAAAACCTCAAATACCATTCTGTCCCCAAAGGAAAGTCTGAAGTATCACCTCAAATGTCCTGCGGCAACACCGTTTGGTTGTTTACTCCTTTTCAAAAGCTTCCAATACCGACTTTAAATTGTCAAAGTTCCTTTAACTTAAGGGAGACTCAGTTTATTTTCTGTGAGAAGCCTCCAAATTTTCCTTGAATTCTTAACGGTGTTCACATCTTTACTTTCTTTTCACATCAATAATATGAATAAATCTCATATTCTTTCCTAAAAAGAAGTAAAGAGAGGCAGCTGTGAACACCTATTTTTGTCCAGCAATATATATATTAATATATATATATATATTAAAAAAAGAGAAAAGAAAAAAAAGAGAAAAAAAGAGAGCAAAAATATAATATTGAAAAAAGTATATTTATTTTTATTTAGAAAAAGCAAAAAAAAATAAAAATTGCATAGTGACGGTGTGTATAGTGACCGCTGGAATAGTACCCCTTCTCCATTTCTATCAATACTCAATCTCTCTTCATTTCCTACTACACCTCTCCTTTCATCAACCTTCTTCCATAATTTTTCTCAAGCAATGGCCAATGGATGCCGAAGCCAAGAGGAAAAAATAAGGGAGAGAAACCGATGTTTGGTGACTACCCTAACATGGGTAGTAATTTATCTTTATTGAATATTTTATTTATGGCCACATGTGTAATAAATAATTTATGTTTCTATAAGAGTAAGTAATTACTCATTTGTATTCAAATTTTTTTAAAAAAGAATTTAATTTTTTTAAAAAATTTAAAAAAGGCTAAAAAAAAGACCTAAAAAACAAAAATAGCCCCAAAAAAGGGTCTAAAAAAACCAAAAATGGGCCCAAAAAAAAAATCCCAAAAAAATGAAAATAATAAAAAAGAAAAGAAGTTTTCAGTGGTTTATTAAGCTGGGACCTAGTTTGGTTGGATAATTGGAGAAATTTGGGAAAATTGACATTAAATTTGGACAAATTAGAAAAGTAGGAAAGTGATGTCATTTTATGGGGAATCCAAGGCCAATTTTCTTCTATAAATAGAAGGTGATGTTAAGGTATTGGAGGAAGAAGAAGAAAAAATAGGGGAAAGAGTGTTAAATTTTTGTGAGATTTTTAAAAAAGTTTTTACTTTCAAAAATTATGTTATGGAAATGTTGTTAGGAGAGTGAGTGTGTTACTCTAGTATATCTTAGTATGTGAGCTTTATGAGCCAAAATACTGTCTAAGTGTTGTAACCGGTGTCCAAACACCCTTGAATCGAGTCCAAACGAAGCCAAAAGTAAAGAAAATCTACACGAAATTGATTTCCCGACTTCCGTTCTGGTTCCTCTTTAATTGTTTTTGTACTAAGTATTTTTTATTAATACAATAATATTTATTTATCTTTATTTATTTGTCTTTATTTAATTGTTATTTATTTTTCAGAACTTTTATTTTTCTTTATTTATATTTCTATAATTTATTTTCTCGCACTTTATTTTTCTGCAGTTATTTATCTGTTTATTTATTTTTCTGTATTTTATCTTTATTTATTTATTTATTTGTACTTTTATTCACATTTATTTATTTTTATGCAATTTTATTTTTCTTTATTTATATTTCTGCACTTTATTTTCCCGCACTTTATTTTTCTGTAGTTATTTATCTGTTTATTTATTTTTCTACATTTTATCTTTATTTATTTATTTATTTGTACTTTTATTCATATTTATTTACTTTTCTACAGTTTTACTTTTCTTTATTTACTTTTCTGCACTTTTATTTTTGTTAATTTATTTTTCTACACTTTATTTATCTACATTTTATATTTCTACAATTATTAACTTATTTATTTATTTTCTGTATTTTTATTTTTATTTATTTATTTTTCTACCCTTTTATTTTTATTTATTTATTTTTCTACCCTTTATTTTTATTTATTTATTTTTCTGCCCTTTATTTTTATGTACTTATTTTTCTTCCCTTTATTTTTATGTATTTATTTTTCTGCTCTTTTATTTTTATTTATTTATTTTCCTACACTATTATTTTCATTTATTTATTTTTATACACTTTTATTTTTTTTCTTTATTCTTCTGTACTTTCATTTTTATTTATTTATTTTTCTATACTTTTATCTTTATTTATTTATCTTTCTGCACTTTTATTTTTATTTATTTGTTTTATTGCATTCTATTTTTTATAGTTTATTTTCCTGCAGTTATTTATTTGTTCATTTATTTTCTTACGCTTCTATCTTCATTTTTACTTTTTTTGCACTTTTATTTTATTTTTCTAAACTTTATTCTTCCATCCTTTATTTTTTTACCTTATTTATTTACTCTATAATAATTTTGAAATTATCTTTTACATAACAATTTAATTTTATGCTTCATATATATACAATTTCTTGAGTTTAGTTTTAAATAATTATTTACTTATTATTATTTATCTTTTCATTTTCCTCTTATCTACCCATATTTTTTTTTAATTTTTTAATTTTTGAGAATTTTTGAATTTTTTTACCCATTTTATTTATTGAGTTTGAAATGAGATTAATTCAGATGAGGCATCTTATTAATCTTATTTTTTTAAAAAAAATAATTGAATAAGTTTCATTTGTTAATTTTAATTACTTAAGTGTATATATTTCTTTATTTTCATATTGATGTATTTAATTCCATTTTTTTCTCCTTTTTATGTCTATTCCCTTTTTTACCTTTTCATTTATTTATTTGTTTTTTTATGAACCATATATTTCCCAATAAAGTCAATGGATTGTTTTTTTACTAGAAAATAATGGAGACGAGACATCTCATTGCATTTTTTATTTATTTTACTGTCTTTTAACCATTTGTTTGTTTATTTTTTTTTCTTTGAACTAAAAATGATGAAAATTTAGGTGATGTGTTTTATATTTAATTTTGTAAATATTTTTTAAAAATGTCCTTGTTATTATGTATATTATCTATAAATAGCATTTATCATTATTGTTTTTTTATGAAGGGTGAAATATTTAATAATTATTTTTTCTGAAAAATTATACATGATCAATTTGGGTAACCGTTTTAGGACAGACAGTGTGGGGTGCTATTACCTTCCCCTCCTATAATTCGACTCCCGAACTAAACAGAATCTGATTTAAAAAAAAACCAGTGTTATTTAAAGGTTTTTATGATAATTTCCTTGATAAATATTAGTGGCGACTCTCTGAACCCTTATTTTTTTTGGACGTCTAAAGGCCTCATTCCAATGTAGTTTCATTTTCATTTTTATTGTTTTTAACCAGTCCACGTTGTGCATCGGGACCCCACTCGCGACAACAGGTTTACAAAAATAGATTGTGTAAGGTGTTTATGAGAACTTAGTGTATAAAAAGGTACAGAGAATGAATTAATATACTAAGTAAGATAGACACAGAGGACCAAGGTTTTCTAGGGGTAAAACAACAAAGAAAGCCTTTGTCTAAGAAAACTAAGAAGAGATTGTAAGAGCTTTTATTAAGGATCACAAAGGTTCTCTCTTGTGCATATCTTTAAATTTGAATCTCTTCATATATATAGGCTACTCAAGATGACCATTTGATAAGCTAGTGAAGAGATATAGCCGTTGGAAATCCTTTGAGGGAGTTTTGCTTGATTATAAGCACCAAACTTTGAGAAGATAATGAGATGCCAAAAGGTTTGGTACCAAGGAACCTTGAAGCTAGCATGGAAAATAAGTTCCTTGAGATCTTCAGTGCATAAAGATTGGTTGTTGGCTTTCTTCTTCTAAATAATGCGTAAAGCATATATCGGAAGATCTTCTTGACACAAGAGCATACTCCAATCAGCTTTTCTGAAATGCGTAGGGTAACTACCTTGGTTTCTTCGTAAGTGAGCCTTGGTTGCTCCACTATTTTGTCTCTTATCTTCTTTGATGATAAGCATAGTTATCCTTGATAGGAGCTTGACTTGAAGTATTATCAAAATGGATTTAGAACATTGTAGGAAGAGAACTTGAAGTAACAATCTTGAAGCATGATCTTGTTGCTTCAAAAGTCTGAGGTTTGATTGGTGGTCCAAATGTCTAAAAGTCTTTGAATTAGACTCTTTTAGAGCAAAGTCTAGAATCAGACTTTTGTCTTGATGGACTTTCACTTTGTAACACCCTTAGTTAACTAGGATAATCCCTTCCACTAGATTATCCTAGTCAACTGAGAGGTTACGAGTTTTAGAAAAATATGGAAGTTTTTTTGTATGAGAAACTTGGTGGAACAGATACATCATATATACTACATAGTCATATAATACATATGGTCACAACAGTAACTGTACATACTGAAAGTAAAGGGGCACGTAGACTCTCATAAAAGAAAATAAAATTAACCTATCCTATTCGTCCTTGGTTCAAGAAGAGTTTGGCTAATCCTCGATGTGAAGTCTTTGTCCATCTCCACGATGTCAGATATCTGGTCCATCCCAAAGTCTGGAAAAATTTTATGTAAGGGTGATTCTCCACTTTCACAATAATCAAAGAGTTGTCATTACTGACATTTCTCCCACACAATCCATATAAACTTGCAAACAATATTCAGCTCATTTATCGGGGATTCCTAATTGGTTTATTCTAAGGTGTCCTTCCTAACTCATTCTTATCCATCATCCCTAAACACATAACTCTCTGCTCTCCCCCTCACCACTAGTTACTTTACATACAAGTGTTAATCCAATCGTAATAATCACAATCCATACAAATAAGATAATGCAATACATGAATTCATTTCATTCATTCTGATCTTTTCTTAGCCATCATGATACATATGGGCCTATCTCTCTTCATCATCATACCAGAATCTGTCTTGCCTAGGCTGCCCCAAGACATAATGTCTCTTCACTAGAGTGACTGGAGCACACCAAGTCCCCACATCACAACACATGATATACATAGACTCACAGTCCCAATATCATGGATCCACCTCATATCATCATATCATAATAGCACTTGGCTCTCCATGGTCCTAGGATACCGGCTTGAGTCGAAGTACACAAGGATTGCATGGTTTTGCACGGCATCGGGGCGCTACCCCCGAGCCATTAGGGGTCCCCTCTCGTTACACTCCTAAGATCTAACCTCAGGGATCAAACCCTCAAATCCTTTAGCGTACCCCTCGCTACTAGCTCTAGTCCACATCAATTCATATGCATAGGATGCGTGTAATAAAACATCCCATTTTTTTATTTTTTTTACAAAAATTAAAATGCATAATAAAAAAAAGAGAATGGAAGGCAAGGGAAATAAAAGCCGATCATAAGGCATACAGCGGAAGGGAAACTAGAAATCCATTCACTCGGCAGCCCAGCGGAAACACAAAGCTTGAGCGAGCCCAAACAGTGCACACTCGCTCAAGCGAGACCCAATACGCTTGAACGAGACAGCCCAACTCGCTTGGGCGAAGCACACGTCGTTTAAACGAAACAACCCATAACCCTTCCATCCAATCACACTCGTTGGAGCGAGTCCCTCATTTGCTGAAGCGGGAAGCCACACTCGGTATTCTATCACTCGGAATCAAGGGTTCCATTCACTCGAAAAACAACCCCAACATACATGCCTCCCTCGGAAGCCTATATTTAATTCCTTATTTTTATCCGTATAGGTCACACACATGATCCACTCCGGAAATGAGGGTTATCCCACTCGGGATCCATAAACCTTCCACACTCGGGATATCACCCAATCAAACACCAATCGGTATATCTCAACCTCAATACAATCGGAATGTATTTCATATTCACCACTCGGTATATTTCCACTTCTCTCACTCGGGAACACATAGACCTTCCTTCACTCAGAAGGGGTCTCCACAATCATTCATCACTCAGAATATTCTAGCCAGATTCACTCGACATATATCATCTTATTCACTCGGGGAAAACCATTAAGATAAGTCCCACTCGGACTTGTTCTAAGTCTCATCTACTCGGGATATAGAACCTCATTCACTCAGATTATATATATATATCATACACTTAGAATACATCCCAATCTGAACCATTACATCAGCTCTTTCCTCGGAGAGGTTCACTCGGATTTCCCACTCGGGAATGTTCAATCCCTTTCCCACACGGGGTTTACTCATATTTTTCACTCGGTAATATTTAGGCCTATGATTACTCGGGGAATTCTCCCATCAAATCCTACACAGAATGGGTTCATCAAAAGGAATTTCTCTCAGAAACCTTTTAAGTCTTCTCCACTCGGAAAAGAAGGCCCAATCACTATAGCCTCACTCAGAATCATTAACTTAACATTATTTTATACATTCAACACTCCTCAGCCGATACCAACACATGTTATCAATATATCCATATATATATATATATATATATATAGCCATCCACTCAGAATACTTATTATCTTAACATTATTCATTCACCAACCCTTATTATCCGATACAAGTACATGATATCAATGTAAACCATATATATATATGAACATGCACTCAGATTGCTATACATGTATATTTGAATTCATTATACATCATTGTTAGGAGCTGGCCAAGGCTTTAATATGACCACATACAATCGGTATAATATACTTGTACACTACAACAACACAGATACCCATCACTCGGGTTTAGGCCTTCTCATCATTCCGAGACCGACCTGCACATACTAAAAAATGGTGTAGGGGTGAGCTTTTACATATTAAATGACAGTTATTAACTTGGATTATACCACAATCCCCAATCATACAAATTTCATAACTTAATCAATCATAATACACACTGCCATTTATTATAAACAATCACACAACATCCTCCGATCGGGATTTACCCATTTCACTCGGCTATAAAGCACAACATCCTCAATAACAAAGTATTCATCCAATCAGATTTCACTCCAAATCTATTCCAATCAATATCAGTAATGTCTAAACTCCGAGCCTCGCTCAAGGAGAATGCCTGAGCCCCGCCCGAGGGTCTTAATCATATCCTCACACATTTTCATCTTATTGCCGATTCAACATTCAGCGTCCAACGCTATATGCTCCAAGCATTTCAGTGGCGAATCGGATGCATGCGGTCTCATTCATCAGGCGTCCAACACCAATGCACTCGGTATTGCCTTGAGTCGAACCCAAGGTCTTTCATCAAGCGTCTCACGCTTAGTGCCCTCGGCACTGCCTCGAGTCCAACCCGAGGTCTTTCATTATATTTGACACGTATTCATCCAATTGCCGACTCAGTATCAAGCGTCCCACGCTATATGTACTTGGCACTTCCAATAGCGAATCAGATGATCCACATCTCATGCACTCAGCAATCACAATGCCATCCACTCGGATTATTATTTACAACAAGCATCTCATGCTTTTCCTATAAAGCCCACTCGGTATTAACATAGCAGTCCCCATGTTATGCATCTAACATAAACCACAACAGGGTTATACATGCTGTCACACAGCCTATTGCACTCGGCACAACATAACAATAATAATCACATGCATCTCATGCATTTACTCATCATGAACAAGTATCTTACTTCATATGGACGGAAAATCATACACCACTCAAATAATAAATATCATACATCCAGGTTACTACTCAAACAACATGCAACACATAGCAAACACACCACAGTGTAATAGTTTCACCCGGAAACCCATCCATAAAGCATACATTTGAGATGCAAAGCCCCCTTACCTGGAATGGAGATTCCAGCAGTTCCATTAGCCACTCGTTCTTACAGAACAACTCGGCCCCAGCCATCAATACTCTGCTCGCAGCTTTAGAGAACAAACTCTGTCTCCACTCGAGCATCAAAGCCTCTAAGGTTCAACTCTGTCCTCACCCAGCTCAGTGGAGGACTTCTAACACGGTTCTTCACTTGGACAGCCCAGTCCTCACCAAAAATGGAGGACAACCAAGCTTCCAAGCACCCAACCATGCCTTCTTCCACACAAGAGCAGCCCTGCCTCACAACAGTGGACCATCTTCCACAATACCGAGGCAACCACACGCTACTACAGGCTTCTCACACCGAGGCTCATACAGCCCCATCAATGGGAGAAGAAGAAGAAAAGAAGAAGCATCAGGAAGAAGAAGAAGAAGAAGCGTTAGGAAGCTCTTTAGAGAAAATGGAGAGCGTTTCTCTTATCAGAACATGCACCAAGGAGAAGAAAATGAATAAAGTGAGAGGGAAAATGTGAGACCGAAGCCTTATCATCTCACAGCCCCATCAGCCATCACATCCCATCAATCTCCCATCCCATCAGCGTGGGAATCACGAGGAAGAGAGGGGGAGAAGGGACCGGACCCATCTCAAGGCCACCAAGGGCACAAGGGTCATTTACTAGCTTTAATACTATTATTATTCCATAATTAACTTAAATGGACAATTATTTTCAACCCACCAATAACTTAATGAACCCATAACCTTAATCCTGAAATTTACCTTAATTGGTAATTAATTAAAAATCAGGATGTTACAATTCTCCCCTCCTTTAAAGAATTTCGTCCTCGAAATTCAAACATATACATAACTCAATAAACCGCTCGGAATATCAGTGTCATGTCATCTAAACAATTACACATCTATGCTTCCCAAGCATTCACCGATTGCCTCAATTCCAATCGGCATAGTTGGCTTCTAAAGCGGTTTACCGACCGCTCCACACAGAATTTCGAGACATCACTCTTAACACCTTCCCACTCGGAAGTGTCTCAATTAACTCGGAATACCACAACTTCACTTCACTCATTAATTCTTTCTTCCAGAAAGATTTCACTCGGAATTACATTCCTTTCTTTCACTCATCCTTATTTTAACACACCACCACTTACTTATCCACTCAACACAATGCTTATCTTTGCTCGGAGCAGCCCGATAGACTCAAACCATCCCCATAAGCAGCTACAGCCTCACCTGCCTGACCTATGAACTGCTGCATCCAACTTATAGGATGATGCCTCATTCCAATAGGGTCACAACAATTGCATAGAGTCACTACAAAAGTGTACACTGCCACAATACCTATGGTATGTAGAGTCATCTCAGAACAGCATCCTCGCACTCTATTCACTCACACCGACTGTACTCACTCAAATAATACCAATCTATATGAAAATTATTGGCAATTTATACCAATCTATAAGCAACACATCTCCATCAACAACATTATTACGCACCAACTATGATGCATCACACACTAACAGTCGGCAAATATCAATCACTATCACTTTAGAATGGTATACTGCAATAGATTTCCGACCCCCATAAGGTATATATCTTATCCTTATATATATTCTAGTGTAAATCTCATGATGATAATCATCAAATGCCAGCCACTTTCACTATAAATGGCATAAAAGCAATCGGTTTTCCAGTTTAGACCGAGTAAATATCTCTTCTTTAATCTTATTCATCACAAAACTATTGGCCAATCAGCCTAATAATCCTTAATGCCATCATTCATTACCGGCCATAACTCGGCCGTAAGCCAAAGAGTTCACTACACTCACAGAGATATACAGCTCCTGGTTATAATATGTTTTCCATCATCACCATATTCAATACCATAGCATACCCGGAATTCAACATTACTATTCGGTATTTGCATTTCCTCTTACAATAATTCAAGCCTCAAGAATTTATTACACAATCACTTCACTCGGCCTCAACAATCCATGCCTAATCAACTGGGTCACATGCTTAGTGGCCCAGCATCCACCAATCATTCACTCGGTTTTCACACATTATAACCAAGACACAATCCAATTTAACATATACCTGATTCACATTTATTCATTTATCACATATTTAGATTTTCAACCTAGAAATTTACAACCGATCAATTACATCATATACCACATAGGGTTCACGTGCCAAGGGTATAAAACATCCTTCATAAATGGCACAACCAATCACAGAATTTAAATTCAACACACTAGGGAATTCCTTCAATATTATTCACTCAGCCAACTCAACATATGAGTTCTATTCCATTCAATCAGTATGCCTCAACAACGAGCCACTAGTATGGCCTACACAAGAGACCAAACCACTAATACAGTTTCAATACACATGAAGGTTTCAATAACTTTCTTTCTATTTCCTCACAGTCGACTCAGGCTTAGAAATATCCCAAGTATTTCATAAACAACCGGGTCAGGGTAGTAATAAATCTCTACCCCAAAGGAACGTGCCCATGGCAGTACCTTTTTGTTTCCAATCTCAAACAAACTCACAAGCAGTGATGACAACCGGTCATCATGCACACAACCGCTTACACTTGGTAAGCATACCTTGGCCTTGGACCTTTTGGGTCTGCTCTGATACCAAATTAAAACATCCCATTTTTCTTTTATAAAAATTAAAACGCACAATAAAAAAAAGAGAATGGAAGGCAAGGGAAATAAAAGCCGATCATAAGGCATACAGCGGAAGGGAAATTAGAAATCCATTCACTCGGCAGCCCAGCGGAAACACAAAGCTTGAGCGAGCCCAAACAGTGCACACTCGCTCAAGCGAGACCCAATACGCTTGAGCGAGACAACCCAACTCGCTTGGGCGAAGGACACGTCGCTTAAGCGAAACAACCCATAAGCCTTCTATCCAATCACACTCGCTGGAGCGAGTCCCTCATTCGCTGAAGTGGGAAGCCACACTCGGCATTCTATCACTCGGAATCAGGGGTTCCATTCACTCGGAAAACAACCCCAACATATATGCCTCCCTCGGAAGCCCATATTTAATTCCTTATTTTTATCCGCATAGGTCACATACATGATCCACTCGGGAAATAAGGGTTATCCCACTCAGGATCCATAAACCTTCCATACTCGGGATATCACCCAATCAAATACCACTCGGTATATCTCAACCTCAATACAATCAGAATGTATTTCATATTCACCACTCGGTATATTTCCACTTCTCTCACTCGGGAACACATAGACCTTCCTTCACTCAGAAGGGGTCTCCACAATCATTCATCACTCAGAATATTCTAGCCAGATTCACTCGACATATATCATCTTATTCACTCGGGGAAAACCATTAAGATAAGTCCCACTCGGACTTGTTCTAAGTCTCATCTACTCGGGATATAGAACCTCATTCACTTGGATTATATATATATCATACACTTAGAATACATCCCAATTTAAACCATTACATCAGCTCTTTCCTCGGAAAGGTTCACTCGGATTTCCCACTCGGGAATGTTCAATCCCTTTCCCACTCAGGGTTTACTCATATTTTTCACTCGGTAATATTTAGGCCTATGATTACTCGGGGAATTCTCCCATCAAATCCCACACAGAATGAGTTCATCAAAAGGAATTTCTCTCAGAAACCTTTTAAGTCTTCTCCACTCGGAAAAGAAGGCCCAATCACTATAGCCTCACTCGGAATCATTAACTTAACATTATTTTATACATTCAACACTCCTCAGCCGATACCAATACATGTTATCAATATATCTATATATATATATATATAGCCATTCACTCGGAATACTTATCATCTTAACATTATTCATTCACCAACCCTTATTATCCGATACAAGAACATGATATCAATGTAAATCATATATATATATATATATGAACATGCACTCGGATTCCTATACATGTATATTTGAATTCATTATACATCATTGTTAGGAGCCGGCCAAGGCTTTAATATGACCACATACAATCGGTATAATATACTTGTACACTACAACAACACAAATACCCATCACTCAGGTTTAGGCTTTCTCATCATTCCGAGACCGACCTGTACATACTGAAAAATGGTGTAGGGGTGAGCTTTTACATATTAAATGACAGTTATTGACTCGGATTATACCACAATCCCCAATCATACAACTTTCATAACTCAATCAATCATAATACACACTGCCATTTATTATAAACAATCACACAACATCCTCCGATCGGGATTTACCCATTTCACTCGGCTATAAAGCACAACATCCTCAATAACAAAGTATTCATCCAATCAGATGTCACTCCAAATCTATTCCAATCAATATCAGTAATGTCTAAAATCCGAGCCTCGCTCAAGGAGAATGCCTGAGCCCCGCTCGAGGGTCTTAATCATATCCTCACACATTTTCATCTGATTGCCGATTCAACATTCAGCATCCAACGCTATATGCTCCAAGTATTTCAGTGGCGAATCGGATGCATACGGTCTCATTCATTAGGCGTCCAACACCAATGCACTCGGCATTTCCTTGAGTCCAACCCAAGGTCTTTCATCAAGCGTCTCATGCTTAGTGCCCTCGGCACTGCCTCGAGTCCAACTCGAGGTCTTTCATTATATTTGACACGTATTCATCCGATTGCCGACTCAGTATCAAGCGTTCCACGCTATATGCACTCGGCACTTCCAATAGCGAATCAGATGATCCACATCTCATGCACTCGGTAATCACAATGCCATTTACTCGGATTATCATTTACAACAAGCATCTCATGCTTTTCCTATAAAACCCACTCGGCATTAACATAGTAGTCCCCATCTTATGCATCTAACATAAACCATAACAGGGTTATACATGTTGTCACACAGCCTATTGCACTCGGCACAACATAACAATAATAATCACATGCATCTCATGCATTTACTCATCATGAACAAGCATCTTACTTCATATGGACGGAAAATCATACACCACTCAAATAATAAATATCATACATCTGGATTACTACTCAAACAATATGTAACACACAACAAACACACCATAATGTAATAGTTTTACCCGGAAACCCGTCCATAAACTATACATTTGAGATGCAAAGCCCCCTTACCTGGAATGGAGATTCCAGCAGTTCCATTGGCCACTCGTTCTTACAGAATAACTCAGCCCCAGACATCAACACTCTGCTCACAGCTTTAGAGAACAAACTCTGTCTCCACTTGAGCATCAAAGCCTCCAAGGTTCAACTTTGTCCTCACCAGCTCAGTGGAGGACTCCCAACACAGTTCTTCACTTGGACAGCCCAGTCCTCACCAAAAATGGAGGACAACCAAGCTTCCAAGCACCCAACCATGCCTTCTTCCACACAAGAGCAGCCCTGCCTCACAACAGTGGACTATCTTCCACAACACCGAGGCAACCACACACTACTACAGGCTTCTCACACCGAGGCTCATACAGCCCCATCAATGGGAGAAGAAGAAGAGAAGAAGAAGCATCAAGAAAAAGAAGAAGAAGAAGCGTCAGGAAGCTCTTTTGAGAAAATAGAGAGCGTTTCTCTTATCAGAACATGCACCAAGGAGAAAAAAATGAATAAAGTGAGAGGGGAAATGTGAGACCGAAGCCTTATCATCTCATAGCCCCATCAGCCATCACATCCCATCAATCTCCCATCCCATCAGCGTGGGAATCACGAGGAAAAGAGGGGGAGAAGGGACCGGACCCATCTCAAGGCCACCAAGGGCACAAGGGTCATTTACTAGCTTTAATACTATTATTATTCCATAATTAACTTAAATGGGCAATTATTTTCAACCCACCAATAACTTAATTAACCCATAACCTTAATCCTGAAATTTACCTTAATTGGTAATTAATTAAAAATCAGGATGTTACATGTAACATACATTTCTTCCATTAATTTGCTAGTCATTGATAGGGTCCTTTTTAAAGATTCTATTTCATTCCTAACATCAGGTTTGTTTCGTAAAATCATCGGTTAAACATTTTTCTTTAGTCATTACTCTTTTCGTATTTACTCAATTCACAAGACAGCTCATCCGATAAGTAGGAATGGAATGAGTTCTGATTATCAACAAAGCCTCAGGGTAACATTGGCACCGCAATGCCCATCATCACATCGGATCCGATCTTAATTTCATCATATTATTTTTCACAAATTAGCCACCTTAGGATCCTTACTAAGACACTTTCTTATTTTTACCCATTTTCATCTTGATTTATCTATATATCTCTACATGATTCATTTAATGCATCGTGCACATTCCATCTACTCATATATTTTATCACGTTCATTTCATTCATCATCCATCATGTCAATAGGAACATGTAATTTGACACACATGCATAATTTCAATCAATCTACCAACCCAGTCACATAACATGTAGATTCATATAATTCAATCAATCACACATACACATTCATGTACTCGACCCTGCCGCTATCATCACATATAACATTCATTATACAAATATCAACGTACATGTTATTATGCATTCTAATATGAGTAGATTCATAAATGTATCTTTATAAGTAAATTGAGTTGTGATTACTTGTTTTATGCACGCACATATGTGACTTATTTATATTTGATTACCCCTTTTTAAATTAATCGACTTATCAATAGTAGAGTTGTATCCATGGGGTTGAGAAAAAGTCTGGTAAAAAATATAAACCTTAAGTATTGATTGGACCAGACCCCAGACTTTATGATTTGTTTATATCGATCATTAAGTATTTTTGCTAAAAGAATATAGTATAACATTTTCTTTTAAGTACAAAATAATTTTCAGGATATGAAGATTAAGTTGTAAAAACTAAGGGGAAACGGATGTATACTCTAAAAATCTGGTAGATCAACAAAAGTTTGATGGAAGTATCTTATACAAAGAACTCTTCATCAACGTTCAAAAATCTATTTTGGTGATGCTTCAAAAGAAATGATCATACTATATTTGCGTGCTTATCATCAAAGAACAAAAAGAACAAAATCAACATAAGCAGCAGCTGTCAACGTACCTACTCCTTCGAACTCTGATTGCAAGTCAGAAACCTCACCAAGACATCTCTGAAAGTAACCCCTCGCTCAATTAAGAATACACTCATGAAAAGTTTTATGCATGGAAATACATAAGAAACTATTTTCGTGAAAATATCGAAACATGATTCAGACCTCTCTCAAGCTTGGATTCAACTTCGAGGTCTAATCTCCAGAAGCCTATGGCAAAATACCTTCAAAAGATTTCCAACGTATATATCTCCTTTCAAGAAGCACCAACGGCTATAACCTTCAAGCCTTTATAAATATCAAGGAAGTTTAAACATTCAAAGTGCAGAGAAATATCCGAGAAGAAAGCTCTTCAATTCATCATTCGATCTTGGTTCACTTTCTTGTAAAAAGACAAAGACCCTCATTATTTTCTAGCTCTGCTTATAACAGACTCTAGTCTTTTGTCAAATATACTTAGTGTTCAATCTTAAAATTTATCTATCATTTTTGTACACTAAGTTCTTAGAACATCTTCTTTTTACTGATTGTATAAGTCTAGTAAGTTACCAGGACTAGTTTGAGTGTTGGGAAACACTTTGGCCTGAAGAGGCTTTTAAAAGAATACTTGGGTTGAGGCAGAAGTGGATTATTGAAAGAATACTTGGGTTGAGCCAAAAGTGGCTTGTTGAAAGAATACTTAGAGAACGAGTCTGGTGCTAATATTGTAAAGGAGTTTTTACAATAGTGGAAATCCTTCAAGTTGGAAGAGACTGGACATAGCTTCTGTGTTGGAAGTGAACCAGTATAAACTCTGTGTGTTTATTTCCTTCTTCTCTTTATCACTTGATTACTTACATTTGTCTTTGGTTTGAAATTTACTGAAAAAAAGTCTAAGACTTATTCAACCTCTCTTCTAAGTCTGACTCTGAACCATCACATGGGATGTGTTTCCTTACTCATAAGTTACCTCTTGTTACTAAATGATCTTATATAACTACTAAGTATATCACTACAAAAATTTGGTTTCTTAAGAACACACTTTTTAATCACCTTAACTTTTAAACACTATCAAAAGTACTTGTTAAATATATTGAAGGTGCCAATAACACCTTTCACTACCACTTACTTACTACCACCGAGTTAATTATTCTTTGAATTGCTCATTTATTATTTAAGTGGGTATTCAATATTGCTAAACATCACTATATATTACCGACATAAGTATTCCTTAATAATATTCTTATGGAACTTCATTGTGCTTATATTAATTACCGTATGGTATTACCTCCTAATTTTTATCGAATTCTAGCATCTTAATACATGTATACATATACTTTAATTCCTTTAGTTCATAATTACCTTAGTTAGTCTATTATTATATCACAACATTTTTCTTAAGCTTTTCCAAACTATCACTGTTTTTCTAAAATCTCCTCATTCTTTCTTTTTAATCCTTAGTATAAATGTTGCTATTTCTAAATTTTACTCACTAATTTAAATAACCCATAATATGTTTTTCTAAAAATACTTTAAAAGTTTTATCTCTTCAATTCTAATATTTTACTTAAATCACATTATTTCTCTAATACTTTTATTAAACTCACTAAATCTTATTATCATTTCTTGTAGATTTTCTTTTAAATCTTTAATGTAAATTCTTATCTTCGTCATATTTTACTTGGTATACTTTTCTTAGAAAAATGCTCTAAAGTTTCTATTCTTTTTTTTATATGTACTATTTAGAAAATCATTATTCCTAATTCCTCCTTGATTATTTATTTATTTATTTCTACCAAAAATTTCATTTTTAGTTTATAAAACTTATTTAATAATTCTTCTTAAAATATTGTTGGTTGTTGTTCCAATTCTATATAACAACAATAACATTATTAGTTATTTTAACCTCAATGATGATAATAATTAATAATGGTAATAATAGAAATTTGCAATTTAATAATTTCTTATACAAAAGAGTTAGGCGATAGAGCCGACCATTACATTTAACAGTCAGGATAAAAGAAAAGAATATTAAATAAGGCGACAAGGCCGACCATATAGATAGTGGTAATGAAATGAAAAAATTAATGCAGAGCGTAAGGCGACAGGGCCGACCATTATATTTATAAATAATAGAAATTAAATAAAGAAAATCCTAAGAATAAGGCGGCAAATGTAACAGCCCTGACTTTTGAGAATAGGAAACCAGACCCCCGGGACTCCTGAGGATTCTCTGTTGAGCTTCAGTAGGAAACTTAAGGCTTCGGTCTATTCCCCAAATAGTTTAGTATGAGAAGAATAGAGAAAAGTGGAGCTAGTTGAGATACTTAAAATGAAGTATAAGAATATCAAGAGAGTATGACGAATGGGAGAAACAACGATAAGAAAATGATAATAGCAACGTCCGATGGTATGGTTTAAAATAATATGTAATGGCGATTATTTTGTTTAGTTAAGTACTAATTAATTTATAATTATATCAAATGATAATTATTTCTTGTCAACAATACTTAATAGATAAATAATTATAATAATTTATTTTGAAATTATATATTTTAAATTGTTTATTTATTTGATAATTATATTTAATAATAAAATATCGCTTGGTTCCTCGGATTTGAACTATGGGACCTAGCCTGAGGTCAGACTCTGACCATTCGACCCGAGACTAGTGATCTAGTAAGGAAACTAGTCCTGTTAGGATCTCTTTGTAAAGGATCAAGGGTGTCTGACTTGACCTAACCGGCCCAATCAGAACCTTTAACATCTCATACGTTTGACCATTCATATACCTCAAGATATTTGATGGTGACACAGTCACTCTCTGATGACTCGTTTCGATGTTTTAGGAACTGTTTTTGAAGAGGCCGAAGCGTGATTCGGACTCTATCATCTCTGTTTTTCCATAAGTTGGTTTCCTCATAAATCGCTTTAAAGCCTGACTCGAGCACCTTCAGTGTTTTAGACCCAACTTTGGCATACGACCTTAAAATCGAACGATTTTAGTCTCAATCTCTTCGTTTTGAAAAGATCTCTAATCTTTGTTTCTATCCCTAAACTCTGATTCTTACTCTGTCAGCCTCAAAATCAAAGATTAGCTATGTTCGCCTTAAAATTCCAACATTTGGACTTTTTTCCTGCGCATGGTTCACAAAAAAACTCATAACTCTCTCATATTACCTTTGATTCATGAAAACTTCATGTCAAAATCTCCGTAACAAAATTATCTACGTTTTTCATGAAGATATCAAAGGCCAAATACTTCTAGATCGGTACATTTTAATAGATCTTTGCAACCCTTTAGCTGTTTCATCATCACATTGGCAACCTTCGTTAAAATTTGCATATCTCCTTCGTCCGGTGCTTGAATTACTTCGTTCTTTTTGCTATGGATCCGTATTATAGACCTATACAATGTTCATAAAGAGCATAAAACTAAATTATCAAAGGAGAATTAATGGTGAATTTATTTCCAAAGACGTAGCTGGTCTGAGAAGCTCCTAGAACACCCTATCATAAATCGGGTATATCTCAGGCTACCAAACTTGGATCGTCGCAAATGATATATCAAATTAAAGAGAAAAAGAAGATATACAAACTTCATAAAGGGCTTGAAAACCAATTCTTGCTCCATAAATCCCAGAATTTTAAATACCATACTGATTTACATTTCCCTAGTAGCAGCTTGCACTTTGTTCAGTATTTTTCACTTTTCTCACTCGTATGACCATGAAATCAAACAATTAATTCACTTAAATTTTCTTAACTTAATTATCTACAACTTTTATGAAAGTCCAAATCCCCACGAATTTTTCCCAAAAAATTAATCATTACATGAAACAATAATCCCATCATAGCCTTACACTAGTTTTGTATTTGGGCCATAACTCCCTTATTTATTGATTAAAATTTTTATTCCATATACCAAATTAAAGACAACAAAAAGATCTAAAACTTTTGTGTTTAGGTCATTTTCAAATTCGGCTCAGAAAGGCCTCTAAAAGTCATGACAAGTTGCTGCCCCTGGTATTGACACCTCAGCCTTGCATGGAAATGGACCAATTGCATGACACCAAGTCTTGGACACTTGTTTAGCTCCTAAAAACCCCTTCCTCCATGCATCTATACAGCCTGCCACATGCCTTCATACATGTCATCCCATGGTTAACCACTTCTCTAACAAGGAGTTGCCATGACATGATAGCATGTCATGACCATGTTATCACATCTTAGCCATACCATTCATGACTCTTATTGATTAAGCCTTGCCAAAATCACTTCATTTTCAAAAACCATTCATGTGCCTCTTTTGAAATCAAATGCCAAAAATTCAATTAATCCAACAATGCCTAAATTAGATTCAGCTCTTGCACACCAAAGCCATTATAACCATAATTCATCATCATTACCTCTAATCCCCCTCAAACTCTCTTCTCATTCACGGTAGCAACTCCCCTCCACATTCTCTTCATTTCTTAGTCTCTCTAAGCCACAAGAGTAGTCATTACATCTTCCTTTTGGCCTCCCAAAACAGCCACCATCTTCTCCCTCCTTCATGGCCCTACACCACCACACCATCACCATTTCTCTAAACTAACACACATTGTCTTGATCTCTTTCTCTCCTTCTTGGCCAGTGTGTAAACTCCTCCTAGGCAGCAAGAAGCTCTTTATTTTCTTATCATCCAAGAGCCAAGAATCCAGCATTCATACCCCTTTGTTCATCCCTCCTTAACCGTGACTTCCTTGGCCCAAAAGGTAAGACTTTTACACTTGGAACCTTTGGTTTATGATCACCTACTTCCTCCTAGTTATTCTTAATCCATGCATGCTTGTTGGTCACTATTCTTTTTCTGTTTTGGGGTCTTAAAATCATGTGTCATAGCTGCTCTTAGGGGTTTGTATGTTTGATCTTAGCCTCCTCTAAACCACCGGTAGGAATCAGCACTTAAAACAGCGAGAACCCAAAGCCTACCAACACTTTCAAAAGGTGAAATCCTCAATTTTTCTTGACAAAATCCTTGCTGTTTGTTGACTGTCCATGGCTCCCAAAATTTTTAAAATTATTGCATGTCATCTTTTTAGCATCCAAAGGGCGATCCGTGATGATCGGTGGCAAGTTCGGTGATCAGGAGAATTTTTAAGCAAACCATTCTTTCTCCTCTTCAAGGTCGTCAGGTGCCATGAGGTAAGAGGGGTTCCATCTCGTTTTAAATTGATTTTGATCCCACTATAATATTCTTCGCATAGTTAGAAACCGTTATCTTGATTTTCATTACGATCCGACGGTGGAATTAGGAGATCCGAGCTTTTTATTGCCGTTCTGTTATGGACGTTTAAATATGTATATTTTCTATTTTGATAACCTACGAAGAAAAGAAAATGCACCGGTTCGTTAAAAAGAAAAAGACTACCAAATAAAAAATTTTATGAGATTTAGTTAAACTATAGAAAACGACATGGGCACGGTTGGATAATTCAATATGGTTGTATAATATATTATTATTCTTTGAGATTTAAATGTAATTTGTATGGTTGGATCCGGTAATCCCATTAGATTTAATTAAGTTGATAGACTAGGATGTTGCGCTTAAACGGTTATTAAGGCTTAAGAAGAAATTCTGACTTAATGTGGTTAAAATAATACTTAAGGGATTTAACGTTATTGGTAATTTAATAAGAAATTTTACAAGGTGATAAGAGGTTATTAAGAAAATTTCATTAATCTAGAAAAGTTGTTTTGAACTAAAAAGAATCTTTTAGAAAAGAAAAAGAACCTTAAGAAGAAAGTATTTGATCTAAATTAATGATTTAGTTTATTGAAAGAATGACACTTTCTTAGAAAAAAAAGAAAAGAAAAAGAACTATTTTAACACCTTAATAAAAGAAATATTCTCCTAAGAAAAGTAGATAGCTTGTAATTCTATTTCTTTAGAATAATAGTAATTTACCTCTTTTTGTGACAAAAAGAATTAGATTATAGGAACAGGCTAAGAAATTGAGAATATATGTAAGCCACTTTAATTCAGTAAGGTGTAAAAAAAATAGTGCTAGACAAGTCAAAAAAAATAAAGAGATCTAAAATGAACCAAATTATGATCTAGTAGATTATAGACTTAAATACAATAGTAGTATTAGGTGAAGAGAAAATAAGGAAAAGAAAAGAGTGATTAGCAATAATGAAGATTAAGATAAATGAATAGTGTTGACTAGTAATAATTTAGGAAAGGAAGGAATTGAGACTAAAATAGTAGTAACATGTAGTGTGATAAGCAAGGGACAATATTGGTTAGTGGCGGCATAAACCATGTTTAAGAAATACGCTAGAACTTAGTTAACTAATAATAAAATATAGGGAATATACTACTAGGTTAGGTTTATCTTAATTGGTAGAAAGGAATAAATGGCAAATCATGCAACATGAACTTAAGCTTTGGATAGAGATCAAATTTGGACTCTTGAGGATTCGAATAAGATATAATTAGAAGGTAAAAACACATAAGATTGTAAAGCACGTAAGGAACTAAATCCTTTCTATACAATACCCTTAACTTGGCCCAAATTAGAATGTATATACATATGGGTATATTTTAGTAACTAAATTAATAGTAACATGAATAACGCATTAATAAATATACTCGGTTTAAACATACAGGTTATACTTAAATCCTCTATAAAGTGTTGACCGAACATGCGATGATAGACATTAATTGTGATATAATGTTTGCTATATGACTGATTATGTGTTAAGATTTAATTTATGATTTTGAGTGGTCAATGCATTATGACTGATTCAATAGTCATGGATGCTTGAGTGATATGTAAGATCTGTGATTTTGAATGTGATATATAGATTGAATGAACTACCATGAAAATATAATATAACGAACTGTGTTGTGTGATGCGCTGATAATTGAACCAAGTGAAAAGTATTGAATAGAAATGAGAAAAGATAAGATAAAGGCGGTATCAATGAAGGTTTCAAAAATGACTAGATTACGAAAATATGGAAATTAGATCCAGAATGATGAGTGGGCGTTATAACACCAATATACCCTATGATTTTCTAGAAAGTATGAGATTTCATTCCGTTTCTATGTGTCAGACGAGATTATTATGTCAAAAACCTTGAGAAAGAAAAGAAAGGAAGGAATTGCGATTTAATGAAATAAAACAATCCGGCAGTAGAAATGAAACGGATTCATTGGAGGAACCTTACTGAGGACAAATAAGATAATTGAATGAGATTCGTGAATTATGCATCATACATGGAGAATAAGGTGGGGACAGAATGACTCCCTAGAGCATAACAGCGATGAGGTACGCTTGGGAACCCTGAGGGTACCCACCGCTGCGGTGGTCTTGGGAGTATACTAGAGCAAGTGTCTAATGGTTCGGATTTACGCCCGAGACCGGATAGTCCGTGACAAATCTAATATACTTTGACTCAGAGCGGGGGTTACCATGACCATGTAGTGCCTGTCTGACCTGTGTGGATCCATGATTATGGCAGGACCGAGGGTCCTTACCTCTTTGTTTTGAGAAACAGACATAGAGAGCTCCGGTCGCTCTAGTGGACAAGAGGTATAAGGCGGGACTATGATACGTGTTGGGATTGATGAGTATGAGAAGGGCTGCATGCATTATATTGGTTAAAAGTTATAAGATTAATGAATGACCCCATGCATCTCATTGTTATGTTATAATTTTCATTGTTACCTGATTGTGGTCCTGTGAATGTTAGAACTCTTAGCAGTGGGGTGAGGAAATAGGGATGGGTAGTTATGACTAGCAAGAGTAAGATAACTTAGAATGTATCTTAGGAACCCCAAAGAGAATGGGAGGGACTCAATCTTGGACTCAATCTTGGATTGTTTGTATTGTGTGTGGGGCAGGTGTCGATAAGACATCTACCCGATTGTTGTGGAGGTGGAAACTCACCCTTACCCTAAATTTTCCAAACATCGTAGAGATGGACGCAAACTTCACATCAAGGACCAGCCAGACTCTTCTTGGACCAAGGACGAATAGAATAGGTTAATTTTATTTTCTTTTATGGAAGCCTTGTGCCCCTTTTTCTTTTAGTTTGTACAGTTGCTGTTATGACCATGTGTTGTGGATACGATGTATCTATTCCACTAAGTTTTCTTGTACAAAAAACAAATTCCACATTTTTCTAAAACTCGTAACCTCTCTGTTGACCAGGATAATCTAGTGGAAGCGATTGTCCTAGTTGACAAAGGGTGTTACCACAAAGCCGACCATTAACATAACTCAAATAAAAGAAAATGCCAAGAACGGCGGTGTAACACCCCAATTTTCTGGACTCAAATCCTGATGTAATCTAAATAATTAAACAATAAAAATACGAATAAATTTTTTGTGTTCGAAATAATTTCAAAACACCACCACGACTACATCAAGACTCAAACTACAGAAAACCAAAGGGTGAGACTTAATAATCTATAACTGGATCATTAAATAGTTTGCCCATAACGGTATACAAAATAACAGAGTTTACAACAGAAGAAGAATGTGTATACCGGGCATACGCCTAGTCCCATATATGAGGATATGATGAAAGGCTCGACAAAGCATGCAACGACATATCTTAAGCCTAATAGACAACCATTATCTTTTTATATAATTTCATGAATATACAATGCCTAAGATATATGCATATACATGTCTATATGGTTATGCATCAAACATCTCAAATATTCATAACCCTAATTAACCATATTCAAATTCATCCTCAAAGTCATATATCATCAACACCTATGCATTCCCAAAATGATTACATAATAAACATCTTTATATTCATCAATGGGTATGAATTCCAATACTCCAATTATCAATATATTAACCACTTATAATATCATTCAAAATACATCCATCGATATCAAGAATTATCGCTATACACATCTCATCCATAATACAATAATTTATAATTGCTTCCGGCCAAGGCATTCCATTACCACTATTTTACCTTCACAAAAGCTTTTCTTTAAAATATCCTCATCCCATGACACCTCTGCATTAATACTAAAAAGTAGACCATATGGGAGAGTGAGTTATACATTTCAAATGACGATATGAATACAATTGAAATTATGTGCATATGCATATCAACACCATGTATGCTTTACTAAACACATCAATGATCATCACAAATTATTACATCAACAACATATACACATTTCATATTCTTTAATCAAGTCATAGCAAAGCAAGCATATACAAATCTATCACAATGCCACAATGGGCCAACATCATCATCATTGACCATTTCAGTCTTCTCTCAAACCATAATGGAATAGACAACAAATGCGGATCCGACTATGGGCTAACATCATTATCATCAAATTATAATAATTACGCCCTTCATTACATTGGGCCATAATATACACGTCATATTCAATAACGTTTTGTTGTATTCATATCATTTATAAATTTTTATGTGGTCTTTTAGGTACTTAATTACCCATCTCATCAACACCATACCACAATCTCAATCATTATCAATGATCATCATCATCTGGCATATCACCATGCTATATGCAAATACTCTTATGGCTAATGCATATGCACAATGGAATAGGCAACAAATACGGATCTGACTGTGGGAATAAACACCAAGTTGTGGGTCGAGCATAGGTGTGCTACTATGCCCTTACTGAAGTAGAAAAATGTGTACATATATCTCCAAGCATGCATGTATATCAATAACATCTTTTTACTGGTACCAAACCGCTATCGCCCATCTGTAGCACTAGTCACC
The DNA here is from genome assembly GCA_037962975.1 of Clitoria ternatea. Classification (NCBI taxonomy): domain Eukaryota; kingdom Viridiplantae; phylum Streptophyta; class Magnoliopsida; order Fabales; family Fabaceae; genus Clitoria; species Clitoria ternatea. The sequence continues at coordinate 73,056,463 of CM075672.1, forward strand.
CCATGACTTGCGGATCAACAACATGGCCTCAACTGCCAAAAGTTCTACGGGCCCCTCCAGAACACACATCGAGAGAGCCGTGCCCCGTCGGACACCGAGGTACTTGCTCATCACAGAGCCGCCCGCCCACTGGGCCAGCCACATAGAGTGCCTCGTCACTAAACTAAGGGTAGCTTCGTGACTCACACACCAAGTCACAGAAGAAAAACTAAGAATGCTCATGCACTGAGTCGCCCTCCCACTGGGCCAACCGAGGGAACCCCCTAATATTCCTTACCGACAGCGTATGATATGCCATGGATGTAATGCAATGCAAATCAAGTGCATTTCTCACACTGTGCATCCTAAATGCCACTCATCATAATTACTAACACCACCGTACACAACTTAGTGGATTTTATCATTGTTGGTTTTAGCCATTGTTTTCAAGTTTTCTATATGGCCTTTTTATCTCAATATATCATTTATTATACATGCAAGTCAACACTTGTAACCAACCACAATGGCGTCACAAACATTATTAACATTTATTCATTATTTATCAATATCACCACATAATCAATTAGTGGATTTTCATCTCATTATTCATCACCATTGTTTCATCTATATATTGGTGTGGCATCCACAACATTTCATTAATATAATTCAAACTACACATGCAAGATCACATTTGAATCACACACAATGGTATACGATAAATCATTAATAATAACGATCATCCTTTACTTAAGGAAATGACCCACAACATCATTCATCATTACACATTACAATTATCATCTCCGATTCATCGATTTATAACAAATACTATGTCATTTAACTATTCTCTCATTGATTCCATAATCACTCTAGGGAGTATCTTATAACCCCATCTTCAAATTCTCATTGTCATTCTTTTATTATTTCATTCTAGGTGGTGAATATATCATAAATAATCCATCCCAAGTGTAACAATCAATTTTAATCACCACCATGCCATACCATCATTAAATACACTATACTCATTTCCTCAAATATCTCACATTGTAAAGAAATGGGGTTTAGCATTAGAAAAATAAGAGAAAGGAACAAAATTCCACGATTTGGGTAACTCACTCAAGTGATACCCACACTCGCTTGAGCGAGAATAGCACAGCTCGCTTGGGCGAGCCCTTTCGCGTAAGCGAAATGCCCTAGTAACATTTCCATGCTCACTTGCTTGAGCGAGGCTTTCACACCAGGTCACTCGCTTGAGCGAGACAACATGAGGCATCAGACCTTTTGCGTGCTCAAGCGACTCATGCTCGCTCGGGCGGAAATCGTCCAGTATCATATCTTAGGCTCGCTCACTTGAGCGAGATTCAACTAGCCTCTTTACTCGCTTAAGCGAGAACCGTCCAGAACCATTTTCCATCTCGCTCGCTCAAGCGCGGCCACGCCCGCTTGAGCGAGATTCGTCCAATAGCTTGCCCATCTATTTCACAGGCGTCTCGCTTGAGCGAGACCTCTTCTCACCAGAGCGAGATTGGGCCAGAGGCCACCCCTCTGATTCAGGGGACTCTCGCTTGAGCGAGATCCCAACTTGCTTGAGCGAGATCAGCATTACACGCCCAACTCTCAGTTTTTCACTCCATAACACCTATCCATATCCATCCTATGAAAAATTTGCCCAATTCAATATCATACACCCAATAAATCATAGCTTTAGATCTAATTCAACAAGCCTTACTTCTCTATTTCTTTTTCTAATTTATCAAATACATGAGGGAGGTTTCAACACAATTTTTCTTACAATCACATATGTCATTGTACCTAATCATCATAACATCACTTCACAATTTAAGTAATTTATCTATTCATAGATTTTCATTAATAGTAATTCATGTCCAACGGAGGGACAACCCTACACTTATCATCATATCATTATATATTTGCCATATTATTCAACGAAAACCAAGCCATCATTCATTGCATCATTAACTCAATATTCAACACATTCATGGCAAGGCAATGCATGAGTTCATACATATACACAATTAACAATTATTCACTCATGCAATTTGAAATGCAAACTCCTCTCCTACCTCGAGAGAAGAACCGCAACGTAATTTCCTTGATCATTCCGCATCATCTTCCGGAATACAATCCTATCAACAACACATGCATGCATACACTCAATCATTAAGCCATCTCAAGGCATTTATCAAAATTTTTTAAGTGATTGACATCATCCCATAAGGTTCAATATTAAGTCTTAGACTTCTCTAAACACCAATTCACACTCTTGTGTTAGGTTTCGGGAATTCCTTACCCAAAACCATGATTCTCTAAGTCTCAAAAGGGTTATCCATGCCTAATAACAACAAGATCATATCTCTTATCCACAATGCATCCAATCCTCATCATAATTCTTTCAAATCCATTATAAGCCTCTTGACTCCATCTAAGACCATCACCAATCAACAAACTCTTGAGATATTCATCATGATCTAACTACTCATCTACTCAAGTATCCTTTACCAATGGTTTTTAACTATTATTATCACAATAACCACATCTCATATTCACTCTCAACCCAACACCTCAAATCATCATTCCTACATGAATGCATATATCATCAACCCCATTAATCAATATTAATGATTCTAAAAATTCATCCCCTTATATAAATCATTCTAAAGCATTCGTAATCATCAAAATCATCAAGTTGGCCAAAACCCCCAATTTATCGTACCTAGGGTTTTACCAAAAATTACACAACCACAATCCTCATCATTTTCTCAAAACATTTCCACCACAAGGATATTCATCCTCAAGAAGCACTACTCCAAAACCCAAACTATGTTTTCCAAGCCATTCAAGCCTAGGGTTTTATATTTTCCTCAACACCCATAGTTTCTAATATAACCATTTTAAATCCAACAGCCCAAGATCATAAATGAAAGGAGAAAGGTTCAAAACCTTACCTCATCATCCAAGTTAATGCCAAAACGAAAATGAAGAAAGGGAAAGGAGATGCTCCAAGCTTTTTACTCCAATATACCATTTAATCCTCCATGAATCCAAGCTTTTGTGTTAATTTTGATAAAAATGGGTATAGGAGGAGGTGGGTCATGGTTTTGTCCATTAGAGAGGAGGGAGGAAGTGGAAAAATGAAGAAGAAGGTGAGATCACCGAAAATGGGAGAGGAAGAGTGAGAAATTGACCAAAATTGGTCATTGTCCAACGGTAAAGCCATGTATCATTACCTATTGTCCATTGTGTCCTAAAACCCCATTAACCATTGTGTAATAGCATGAAAAGCAATATGGGAGGGAGAGGAAGTGGACGGCTGAATTGGAGAAGAGAAAATGGAATTTTTAGTTTTCTTTTATTCTATTTGGTTAGTAATTTCCCCGTTTAGTGTCATGCTTCGTGTCCAATTAATTATTTCCTTAGCACTAAAAATTATTTCAACTATACTATCGTACCCACAATAATTTTCTAAACATTCTAGACCCATCAAATATGTAATTTGACCAAGTGAGTCCCATATTATTTGTTAAATCACCCGGTTTCAGTAAATCTTAATTTACTAATAATTCGCCTCTAGTGTCTAATAAAATCTCCCATAATTGTTTGACCATAAATAATTAATCACCATTATTCCATAAATTGCTTTCTTTAAAATTTAGGGTGTCATAATCCACCCCCCAAAAAAGAAACTTTGTCCTCGAAGTTTAACATCGGCATACATCGTAAGGCCACACTTCGGCCATGCACCAATAGGGTTCAATGACACCATGAAGTAATATCGGACTTCCAAAGTCTAGCAGGACATGATTATTATCATTCCTTTATCCAAGCATAATGCCTTATATATCCAAAGTGAGTCACCACTCATCAATTCTCAGTTCATTCATCATAACTCTTACATTCTCATCCAGTACCTCTGGATAGGTTCAATAATTCTCCGTAAGTAGTTACAACACTACACTTACCCGGTCTATGTGTTGCTGCATCCGGCATACAGAAAGGCGTCCCAATCCCGTAGCGGTTACCACAAACGCATGAGATCGGCGCATGAGTGCACGTTGTCACAATGCCTATAGCATGTAGAGACATATCAGGATGAGTACCTTCATGTCCTATTGCTCACATTATCCATATCAGTCCAAATAATGTCTCTTCACACACAAGACTTTGTAAGAAGTCACACAAGCCCACGAGTAATACACTCACATCATATTATCATTTAATCATGATCCAGCGTAAATCATGCCATATAATTAATCAATCGTCCGTCACTATAACCATATATTGACATATCAACTATAGATTTCCAATCATCATAGGGTAATCACTCCACCATTGGACTTCATCCATCCCGAAGTCATAGTCAAATAACTCAAACCATTTGTCTAATTCGAACATCGTCTGCTATAACTCGATTCAAGCCTAATCGATCCACCAAACTCATATCAAATATACACTCCCAAGGTTAAAATAAGGTCCACAATCATATAATAATCTTCCACACTAGTGGATTTCCTCATTTATCATAGCCAAAGTCCATATGCTGGACATACGATTCAAATTATGTCACATCGGTATGTGGTTTCTATCACCAATATAATTCCTTTCAAAGTAAATAGGGAGGTAATGACATGATTAAATTCTATTTACCAACTCATGTTCATATATATTACCTCTACATCACATCATAATCCATAATTGATATAATAATCATAATGTCAAGGGCACGCAATTTAGCCCAAAGTTATATCTTAAATTTTTTTTATCATAGCCAATGCTAAGTCATACCCCAAATTTAACATCATTATTCACCAAATACTTAGGGGTTTACGTTTACATTTCGAATCAAATCACACATCGGCTCTAGCCTCAACAACTCATTCCATAATCAATTTCACTATGGCTCAATTATTCATGAGATTTAATTCATTACCAAGCTTAGTAAATTCGAGGGTTACCTAGTACCCATCGTGGAATACTTCCACAACACATAAAATCATTAAACATGGCTCATAAAATAGCATAGAGCCTAGACCGCCATAGGGTCTAATTCTACAAGATTCGATCATACAAGATTATATTGAGTTATCCGGGGTTACCACACCTAGTGGGTCATAATTAAATCAATCATTCACTCGGTTCACATGAGACGCCCCGAAAAATACGGTTAAATTTTTCACGATTTAAGATCATTAATTAATTAGATAATTAGAGTGGTGAGGCTTTAATCAACACCTGGATCTATGAAAAGCCACTCTCATATATGAGGATATGAGAGGGTAAGTTAAAATGATTTCATAAGAAATTTCCAATTAAAAACAGCGGAAGAAATGATTAATTTGATTGTTGCATGATTGAATTTGAAGGGAGAAGATTTCATGAGCTTCAAGGATCCATAATATGTCCAATCTAATTTTAAGATGATGCAAGAAAAGGACTTGATGCAAGGAAATAAGAAATTTTCTTTTTTTGAATCATACCGAGGAGGGCATCAGGGTGCCACTCGCTCAAGCGAGTACCACATTCGCTTGAGCGGGCTTGCGTAGGCACGCTTGAGCGAAACCAAGAAAGGCTGAGCGACGGAGAGTTTTGAGCATCAGGGGGTCCCTTCGCTAAAGTGGACCCTATCTCGCTTGAGCGAGATTCGAAGGCCACACTTGGGCGAGCCAGCGAGACGCTTAAGCGAGAGAAAAGATTTGCCTCAGGAGCAAATCTCGCTTGAGTGAGTTCCATCTCGCTTGAGCGAGAATGCTCCTGTAGCATCAGGGACTCACTGGCCGATTTTTGCTTGGGCGAGGCAAGGCTCGCCTGGGCGAAAATCGTCCAGTGTCCATTTCCTCTTCTCCTCGCTTGAGCGAGCCACAACACCAAGACCATTATTCGCTTGGGCGAATTCGGCCAGTGGCCACACCCCTATTTCACAAGGGTCTCGCTCGAGCGAGTCTACCACTCGCTTGAGCGAGTTCTGCAGAACTTGTGCAGAAACGTGGATTTTACATAACTTAGCATCTCAATTCTCATCTCCTACCATTTTGACCCATCCTAATGCATTAGATGTACTACATTAGATGTACTACATTATATAATTATGAGTCCTCCTAATTGTCCATACACTTCATATCAAATTTCTTTCACTCAATGCATAGGATTCAAGCTCATTTCTACAAAACTTCATAAATGCTAAAAGTTATGAAATACCTCATTAGTTCATGAAATTAAACACCATCAAGCATCATAATTCATCATATTACATCATTTGGGTCATTAATGAAAATTGGCCATACACACCAAGGTCCAATTTTCGTACATGACCCTCAAAATCATCATCTATAATCTAGATAACAAAATAACCATAGATACATCCTATATACTATACAAAAGTCTAGATTTTGGCTGCCAAGGCACTTCCTATACACTTATTTACCTCCTTAACCAAAATGCACTTCAAAATATCCACTCTTCCCATAGTGTCCTGCATCACAAGTCTAAAAATGGACAACATGGGAGAGTGAGTCATACATTCCAAAAGAATGAATATGAATACCATATGATCATGTGCATATGTACCACAACATGTATACTTGCATTCACACACAATTCATCTTCAATTATCATCATAATGTACAATCATATTTGTAAATCAAGCAAGTATAAAATCACACACATGATCTAGTCCTTCAATAATTGGACTATCACACAATTCATCATCTTACTCACATCTTTTATGTTGTCTTAATATAATTTCTCATTTTCAACACAACCATCATCATATCTCATCACCTTCGGCATACTTCCTTGCTATATGTAAATGCTCTTAAGCTAATGCATATGCATGATGGAATATTTCAACAATTACAGATTTGACTGTGGAAAATAAACACCAATTGTGGGACTCAAGTATGATCATCTAACCATACCCCTATTGCAGTAGTAAAATATGTACACTTATTCTTAATTTGCATGCATTTCACCAATTATTTTATTGGTACCAAACCACATCTCCCCTTTTTGCAACACCTGGTCATTTTCACCATGACCGCGATATACAACATATTTGACATATGGTGTTATGGGCCAACCATGAGTCATATCATGGCAGCTGTGATCCCAAGGACCACCGAGGACACCTGCTCATCAAGAGCCACGCCCACAAGGGTCAACCACATGCAGCTCCCCGTAGCACAACATGGGCAGCTTCGTGACTTACACACTGAGTCACAGAGGAAATATAAATTGCTCGTGCACAGAGCCGCCCTCCCACTTGGCCAACCGGGGGAGTCCCCTAAAATTCCAACACCGGCAGCTATGTAGTATGCCATAGATGCAAATATCAATCATATGTATTTCTCACTCTATGCATCCTATACATGCCACTCATCAACATTATCATCAACACCATTACCAACATCACCACAAGATTTTTAGTGGATTTATTATTGTTGGTTATTATCATTTGTTTAAGCTTTTATGTGGCATCCTCATTATTGTTTCATTCATATCATTCAATTCCATCATCAATACAAGAGCATTAATCTCACACCATTAATTAAGGTATCCTATTCATCACACCCATTCTCAATTAAACACCAACAACATTTATTTCACACTTATGGTGAATCTAACCTAAACACATCATCATCAAGGCAATGAAATAGCCAAACAATTCATCATCACCATTTAGCATACCATAAACATTCCAAATGCACATTACATGTTGCCAAGCATATTCATCACCATCATCATGTTTAACAACCACAAATCAACATTACCACTTAAACAAGGCTAACATGCATATTGTCACATATGACAATCAAACACTACTCAACTCATGCATTTAAAATATATAGACTCCTCTCCTACCTCAAGAGAAGAATTCCGATGGATATGACATACCCGTCTTGTCATTCGGAATAGGTCCTACATTATCATACATGTAAAACCTCAATCAATCAACTATTCAAAACACAAATTCAATTATAATTTAATCATCATTATATCTACCATTTCATAACATGTACAAGACATGCTATAGACATCATTTTCCATCATTTGTTAGGCTTCGGGAATTCCTTCCCTTCAAGCCATATTCATTAAATTCAAGGGCTACCAACAACAATAGCCCAACATCCACAAAATACTTCACCAACCAATACTCATACACCCAATGACTTATATTTGCTCTCAATCACACTATCCAACCAATATTCATAACTTTCCCCAATTCTTAAAAGCTAGGGTTTCTCTAAAACCCAATAACTCTCATTAATGTCTCATCATTCTTCATCTCCTACCAACATAAATGTATCTACCATATTTGTTTCACTTAAACCATGTATTTATGACAACCCCCACTAGGGTTCATGCATTAAATGCTCTCCTCAAATACCCATGTACATGCATTACTCCCCTAACACATAATAACACATACCCATAGCATTTAAACCAAACAAAAGTGGTAAAAATGGCTTACCACACCCAAAACGAAAATGGGTATCAAGAGAGGGGAGGGAGTTACGAAAATGAAGAGGAAGAGGAAGAAGATTTCAAGCTCCAAAGGCCTCCTAACAAGCTTCCTTGAACGAAAATGAGAGAGAGAGGAAGGTCACCACCTTAGCTTAGGGTTTTAGAAGAAAAAGATAAGAGAAATGAAGAAGGAGAAGGAAGAAATGAAATGTTTTTGTTAAGTGGAGCCAAAAACCAACGGGAATGAAAAGAGGGAAATTAGGTTTTTGCATTTCATTTTTTAATCCTTCTCATTAAAGTTCATCGTTTTACCACAAACAGGATCTTTATTTAGGCTCAATACTTTATCTGAAAATTATTCTCAGTATATATTCGGACTCCAAATATTATTCTCAACAGCCCTGACAAATATCATCTCAATCAGAGATACTTGGTCCGACACCCACATTTCAATCGGGTCAGTTTTCAGCTTATCCGGTCTCTATAAATCACCAACAGTCCCCAAGAGTCTTAGTTTAATTATTTCTAATATTTTGGGACATTAATTATTCCATAAATAATTATTCAATATTTATTTCCTTAGTTAATCCTCTATTTTAAAATTTTGGTATGTTACAATCCACCCCACCAAAAGAAAATTTCATCATCGAAATTTAACATATCGGATTCGATTACGTTAGGGTATCGTTCTCTGATGTCGTCCTCACGTTCCCATGTGACTGTCTCCACATTTCCATGCTTCCAAGTGACCTTTACCAAAGGTACCAACTTGTTCCGCAATCTATTCACGGAATGCTCGATAATGCGAACAGAAACAAGAGGAATAGATAAATCGTCTCGTACATCGTCCATAGGAATCACATGTAGGGGATCATGGACATATTTCCTCAACTGGGATACATGAAATACATTATGTAGATTTGTAAGATGCGGAAGGAGTGCTATCCGATAAGCAATGTCGCCAATCTGATCCAATACCTCGTAAGGTCCAATGAATCTAGGGCTCAACTTTCCACTCTTCAGCGCCCTTCCAATCCCTTTATCAAGCGAAACCTTCAAAAACACATGGTCACTCACCTGAAACTCTAGCGGTTTATGCCTCTTGTCATAGTAACTCTTCTGTCGATCCTGAGCAATCTTCATATTCTCTTGAATCTTTTTAATCTGTTCAGTAGTCTCTTGAACAATTTTCGGCCCTAACGCCAAGTTCTCACCGACCTCAAGCCAACACAAAGGGGTTCTATACTTCCTTCCATACAACGCCTCATATGGTGCCATGCCAATACTAGAATGGAAGCTGTTGTTGTAGGTAAACTCGATTAAAGGCAAGTATTTCACCCATGAACCACCATGTTCTAAACCACATGCACGTAACAAGTCTTCAAGACTCTGAATAGTCCTCTCGGATTGTCCATCCGTCTGAGGGTGATAAGCTGAACTTAACTTCAATTTGGAGCCCATGGCCTCATGTAGGCTTCCCTAAAATCGAGAAGTAAAGCGTGGGTCTCTATCAAAAACAATACTAGATGGTACTCCATGCAATCTCATTATCTCCTTAATGTACAACTGCGCCAGATCCTCTAAGGAACTCTTCATGCTAATCGGAAGAAAATATGCACTCTTCGTCAAATGATCTATAATCACCCAAATTCTGTCACAATTGGACCTCGTCCTAGATAGACCGGACACAAAGTCCATAGCAACAGCATCCTATTTCTAAATAGGGATCTCCTAAGGTCTCAAATAACCAGATGGTCTTTGATGCTAGACCTTAGCCTTCTGACAAATAAGGCAAGATGCTACAAAGTTCACCACATCACACTTCATACCGGGCCATCAGAAATTCTTCTTCAAGTCTTGATACATCTTGGTAAAACCAGGATGAATGCTCAATACGCTTTTTTGAGCTTCCTCAAGTACACATTTTCTCACATCACCACTTGAGGGAACATAAATTCGACCCTTCACACGCCAAATGCCATCTTGACCTTCCACTAGGAACAAATTCTTCCCCTTTTCTTGGGTTTTCTTCATCTCCATCAAATACTCATCATTTGGTTGTTGAACCTTCACATATTCAAGAAATTCATTTGTGACTTTTAACATTTCAAGTGATATTTTCTTGGAAGTATACGTCTCTACGCCCACATTCAAATCTCTAAATTGTTCAATCAACTCCATCTCTTTCGCCATCATCAGAGAGATATGCAACGACTTTCGGCTCAAAGCATCGGCAACCACATTGGCCTTTCCAAGATGATTCCTCAACTCGAACTCATAATCCTTTAGGAATTCCATCCACCTTCTTTGGCGCATATTAAGTTCCTTTTGGTTAAACAAATACTTAAGGCTCTTATGGTCACTAAAGACCACAAATTTAGAACCATACAAGTAATGTCGCCACAACTTCAAAGCAAACACCACTGCCGCCAATTCAAGGTCTTGAGTAGGATAATTAACCTCATGCGGTCGCAATTGTCTCGATGCATAGGCTATCACACGCTCCTTTTGCATCAACACACATCCAAGACCAAGCTTAAACGCATCATAATACACCACAAAATCATCCGTCAAATTGGGCAGCGTTAACACCGGTGCGGTAGTAAGTCTCAATTTCAACTCTTGAAAACTTTCTTTACATTCACGAGTCCACACGAAAGGTTGATTCTTACGAGTCAACTTCATCAACGGTAAGGCTAAACGAGAAAATCCTTCAATAAACCTCCGTAGTAACCGACAAGTCCAAGAAAACTTCTTATCTCCGTTACGGACGTCGGTCTTTCCCAAGCCACTACAGCTTCAAATTTCGATCTATCAACGGCAACTCCATCTCCGAAAATCACATGACCAAGAGATTTCACTCATCCAGAATTCATATTTAGAGAGTTTAGCATACAATTCTTTCTCTCGAAGAATAGACAATACAAGACGAAGATGTCTTTCATGCTCTTTATGACTCTTGGAGTATACCAAAATATCATTGATAAACACCACGACAAATTGATCAAGATACTCGTGGAAGATGCAATTCATGTAATCCATGAAAATTGCAGGAGTATTCGTCACTACGAATGGCATCACTACGTATGCATAGTGTCCATATCACGTTCAGAAGGTAGTTTTTAGGATATCTTCCGTCTTCACCTGAATTTGGTGATATCCAGAACGCAAGTCAATCTTTGAAAACACCACAGCACCCTTCAATTGATCCAAAAGATCATCAATTCGAGGAAAAGGATACTTGTTCTTGATAGTTAGCTTGTTGAGTTGGCGATAATCGACGCACAATCTCATGCTTCCATCCTTCTTTTTCACCAACAATACAGGAGCACCCCAAGGAGACACACTTGGGCGAATAAACTCCCGTTTAAGCACTTCCTCAACTTGCCTCTTCAACTCGGTCAACTCCATAGGAGACATCCTATAAGGAGCTCTAGAAACAGGCTCAGTACCGGAAATGAGGTCAATAGAAAATTCCACTTCTCGTGGAGGAGGTAATCCAGGAATCTCATCTCAAAACACATCAGGAAACTCCAAAACAATAGGGATTCCACAAGACTGGGACGTACCATTCCCATCAACCAAATAGAACATCATAAGAAGCTGAGAGATACCTTACACATCAAAGCCTCCAGCATTCAAAGTCGGGAAGATCACTGTCTTGCTATGGCAATCCACCAAGACTTTGTTAGCGGATAACCAGTCCATGCCTAGGATAACGTCCAGGTCTTTCATAGGCAGACATATGGGGGATACAATAAACTTTCGTCCCTCAAGAGTCATCTCGACATCCTCACATCGAGTCACCGATCTTAAACAAGTACCGGTCGGTGTAGTCACCATTATAGAACCTCTCATTATACAAACAGGCACCCTCAAGTGCCTCACACAATCCTCCGAAATAAATGAGTTCGTAGCACTAGAATCAAATATAACATGTATCATAGTACCAAGGATTTCACACTCACCAAGGACAAGATCTTCTAGTTGCGCGGCTTCTTCACCAATAACTGTAAATACCCTACCAACAGCTTGTGGTTGATCACCACCATTGCGGTTACCATTTCTTCCACCATGGCCATTACCTCGACCATTTCCATTTCTTCCACCGTTATGATTTCCACCACGGCCACCATTTCGGCCACCATTATAAGCATTACCATTTCCACGGCCACGGCCTCCAAAGCCACCATGGCCTCTACGGTTACCATTAGGATTCATACGTACAGGAGTATTGGCATTAGCATTCTTTGTATTCAATGGGCAATTAGGGAGGATATGCCCCAGTTGATTGCATTGGTAGCACACCATATCATCTTGTGGACAATCACGTGCCAAATGATTAGAACCATACTTGAAGCAAGTTAGGCCTTGGACATTTCCATGACCTTGGTTACCACCATTGTAACCACCCCTAAAAGCACCACGTCCTCTAGTATTGGAGGATCCACCACGAAGGAACTTGTTCTTCTTGAAGTGACCTTGCTTCTTGAAACTAGAGAATTGGCCCTTTAACTTAAACTCGTGCTTTCCATGACTCGAGGGAGCCACATCATCTTCTTTATATATGCGACACTTGTTCACAAGTGTAGGGAAGCTTCTAATTTCTTGATGTCAGATAGCCCGCTTGATCTCGGGCCTCAATCCATTTTCAAACTTCACACATTTCGATGCCTCAGTACCCTCTTGTTGATAGGGCAGATAAAATGCACAAAGTTCTTCAAACTTGGAGGCATACTCCTCCATCGTCATACCACTTTGCTTTAGTTCCATAAACTCAAGCTCTTTCCTGCTTTTATAACTGTTCGGAAAATACTTCTTTAAGAACTCCACCTTGAAGTTTTCCCAAACCAAGGGAACATCAGCAGATATCATGCGTCCCCTAGTAAGATGCCACCAAGCTTCGGCTTCATCGAGGATCATAAAGACCGCATACTCCACCTTTTGCACTTCAGAACATTTGAAGCTAGCATATATTCTTTCCAAGTCATTGATCCAAGCATATGTATCTTCTGGCTTATAACCTCCATAGAATTCTGAAGGTTTCCTCTTGAGAAATAGATCAAGACCTTGGTGTTAGCCAAGGCCTCAACGCTCAAGAGGGGGGGGTGAATTGAGTGTTTCAAATTTTCGCGCGGAATCCCCTTGGAAATGGTTAGTAATATACAAATGATGCAATAATGAAGAAACAGCAACTTTTATGCACATATCACACTATGACACACTTGATGTGCAATGACAATATTTAGCTTTAAATGTGATAAACAAGCAAGTTATTGGTTTGAACAATTTATCAAACAGTTAGAGTGCACAGATTTATTTAAGAAATGATGTGATGTTTCCTATAAAGATTCAGCTCATTCAAGTTATCAAACACCTTGTGTGCATGTGAAAAGTAATAGCAATCAAGTAAGTATCACACAAGAGTTGATGGGAAACAATGTTCTAGATACTTGGCAAGTTATAGCAAATTCCAATTTTTAAGAACTTCACCAAATATTGATTCAAGCAAATTATCAAACACTTGGCATGCAAAGTTAGTTTTCTACTTGAACAACAACTTTTGATTCACACATTCAGCTCAAGCATTTCAACAAACAGTTTATATGCGCAGTTGTATAAAGAGTTCAAGGTAGAGAGAAATGCAAACCAAATTTAACGAGTTCCACCAACCCGGTGTACGTCTCGCCTTCAAGCAACCCACTTGAAGGATTCCACTATTGAAGATTTGAGATACAAGCTTTGAGCAATTGCAGCTTCCTAGTGTCCCACACTCAAGAACTCAATCCTCACAAGCAAAGGGCAACCCACCCAATCTCACAATCTCTCAATACCCAAAGGTTGAACCCCAACCTTTGTGACCACTCAACCTAGAGTGAACAATCACTCAACCTAGAGTGAATACCTTGTGTTTGGTGTTGTGTTTACAATCAATTAACTCTCTTAATAGAGTAGATACACAAATGAAAGCTCTCACAAATTCTAACTCTCAACAAGAGAGGATATGCAAATTGAAACTCACAATCTAACAACTCTTAAGCAATATGCAAGTTTGGAATCAAGAGTTGCAGAATATACAAGAGAAATCTGATAAGAAGACCTCTAGAAGAAGGATGTTGATTGCCTTGTGTTGTGCCTTGGTCTCTTGCTTCTCTTGCTTGAATCCATGCTTCTTTTATAGCCATTTTTAGGGTTTTCAGCTATTGCATAGTGTCTCCAACGGATACCTCAAGTGGGCATAAAGTGGGAGTGAAGAAATGAGCTGGAGTTCCACTTAAAAGCATTTTCCCACGTTCTGACACTATGGTAATCGATTAGCCTTCGAGCTGTAATCGATTAGCTTTTGAAATCTTCAGTATTATGCAGCAGGTAATCGATTAGCATTTGTATTGTAATCGATTATCTTAGAAACAGAACCATTCTAATCGATTATTCCTTGCCTTGTAATCGATTATGATTGATACCTGATGCTCTTATTTTGTGTCTCGCAGCATGGTAATCGATTAGGACTTCATGTAATCGATTATGGACAAAACAGAACTTACGTAATCGATTAGATTCTTCCTTGTAATCGATTATTCCAAATACCTGATGCTCAGTCTTCAACCTTTTCAATTGGTAATCGATTAGCCTTTTATCTATAATCGATTATGTTCATTCCAGAACCTATGTAATCGATTATGGCAATGGTTTAATCGATTAGCACATGTACTTCTTCAAGGTCTTTGATATGTTCTTGATATGTATTGACCCATGGCTTATTCCTTTGATCCTCATGCTTGTTTCCTTGATTCTTCTTCAACTTATGAGCTTGTTCTTCATGATTTAGTTTATGTCATCAACCTTGTCTTCCATAGCTCATGTTTCTTTAACTCTTTGTGAGGCATCTTCATCTTTTTGTTCTTAGCCATTGTCTTTGTGCTTGAACCTTCTTGTTTCTGAACCTTTGCCATTCCATCATCATCATGAATACTTTGTCATTCATCAAAACTACTTTGCATAATTACATATGCAACTTCATTCTCCCCCTTTTTGATGATAACAATTAATGTTCCATATGGCTTGTATTCATGTGTTGCAAATTCATCATATTGGCTTCATGGTAATATCCTTTCTTCCTTTAGGAGTCTTTGCCTTAGTCTTCACATTTGTCATTATCAAAACCTGTTTCAACATTTAAACACACTTGGGAGCCTTGTCCCACATTTAGTTGGCCTTGTCTTTCCAAGAGATCAACGAAACAATTTAAGGCATTTGCCATAGCAGCAGCCTCACGATTGGGTCTACCAGCCATATTTCAAGCCTATACATCAAAACATGGCTCATACATGAGTAAACTAGACCAAACAATAACCTTTCAATGAATAATTTCAAAGGTCTTAGCACTCATAAACCTAATATGTACCTCATCACATAATCATATTATTTTCAGCACATGATCACAACACATTCATCATTCAAGGTAAATAGTGTAAAGACTCTTGGCCGGACTCAACAATTCTATACATCAACCTTAATTCAATGACAAACATTCACAATTCAATCAAATAATCCATAACTCAACTAATTATAGCCCACATGACTCAATCATAAGCAACAACTACATGAACAACATCAATCATGACCGTATCCAGAGCAAACAATGCTCTGATACCAGGTTGAGACGCCCCAAAAAATATGGGTAAATTTTTCACGATTTAAGATCATTAATTAATTAGATAATTAGAGTGGTAAGGCTTTAATCAACACCTAGATCTATGAAAAGCCACTCTCATATATGAGGATATGAGAGGGTAAGTTAAAACTATTTCATGAGAAATTTCCAATTAAAAACAGCGGAAGAAATGATTAATTTGATTGTTGCATGATTGAATTTGAAGGAAGAAGATTTCATGAGGTTTAAGGATCCATAATATGTCCAATCTAATTTTAAAATGATGCAAGAAAAGGATTTGATGCAAGGAAATAAGAATTTTTTTTGAATCATAACGAGGAGGGCATCAGGGTGCCACTCGCTCAAGCGAGTACCACATTCGCTTGAACGAGCTCGCGTAGGCATGCTTAAGCGAAACCAAGAAAGGCTGAGCGAGGGAGAGTTTTGAGCATCAGGGGGTCCCTTCGCTTGAGCGGACCCCATCTCGCTTGAGCAAGATTCAAAGGTAACACTTGGGCGCGCCAGTGAGACGCTTGAGCGAGAGAGAAGATTTGCCTCAGGAGCCAATCTCGCTTGAGCGAGTTCCATCTCGCTTGAGCGAGAATGCTCCCGTAGCATCAGGGACTCACTACCCGATTTTTGCTTCGGCGAGGCAAGGCTCGCCTGGGCGAAAATCGTCTAGTGTCCATTTCCTCTTCTCCTCGCTTGAGCAAGCCACAACACCAAGACCATTTCGCCTGAGTAAAAATGGTCTAGTAACCAAATACTGATTCCAGACTAATCTCGCTTGGGCGAGAACTGCATTTGCTTGGGTGAACTTCAGCCAGTGGCCACACCCCTGTTTCACAAGGGTCTTGCTCGAGCGAGACTACCACTCGCTTGAGCGAGTTCTGCAGAACTTGTGCAGAAACGTGGATTTTACACAACTTAGCATCTCAATTCTCATCTCCTACCATTTTGACCAATCCTAATGCATTAGATGTACTGCATTATATAATTATGAGTCCTCCTAATTGTCCATACACTTCAAATCAAATTTCTTTCACTCAATCCATAGGATTCAAGCTCATTTCTACAAAACTTAATAAAATGCTAAAAGTTATGAAATACCTCATTCATTCATGAAATTAAACACCATCAGGCATCATAATTCATCATATTACATCATTTGGGTCATTAATGAAAATTGGCCATACACACATAGGTCTAATTTTCCTACATGAACCTCAAAATCATCATCTATAATCTAGATAACAAAATAAGAATAGATACATCCTATATGCTATACAAAAGTCTAGATTTTGCCAGCCAAGGAACTTCCTATACACCTATTTACCTCCTCAACCAAAATGCACTTCAAAATATCCACTCTTCCCATAGTGTCCTGCATCACAAGTCTAAAAATGGACAACATGGAAGAGTGAGTAATACATTCCAAAAGAATGAATACGAATACCATATGATCATGTGCATATGTACCACAACATGTATACTTGCATTCACACACAATTCATTTTCAATTATCATCATAATATATAATCATATTTGTAAATCAAGCAAGTATAAAATCACACACACGATCTAGTCCTTCAACAATTGGACTATCACACAATTCATCATCTTACTCACATCTTTTATGTTGTCTTAATATAATTTCTCATTCTCAACACAACCATCATCATATCTCATCACCTTTGGCATACTTCCTTGCTATATGCAAATGCTCTGAAGCTAATGCATATGCACAATGTAATATTTCAACAATTATAGATCTGACTGTGGGAAAATAAACACCAATTGTGGGACTCAAGTATGATCATCTAACCATACCCTTACTGCACTAGTAAAATGTGTGCACTTATTCTTAATTTGCATGCATTTCACCAATTATTTTACTGGTACAAAACCGCATCGCCCCTTTTTGCAACACCTGGTCTTTTTCACCATGACCGCGATATACAACATATTCGACATATGGTGTTACGGGCCAACCATGAGTCATATCATGGTAGCTGTGATCCCAAGGACCACCGGGGACACCTGCTCATCAAGAGCCACCCGCCACAAGGGTTAACCACATGTGGCTCCCCGTAGCACAACATGGGCAGCTTTGTGACTTACACACCGAGTCACAGGGGAAATATAAATTGCTCGTGCACAGAGCCACCCTCCCACTGTGCCAACCAGGGGAATCCCCTAAAATTCCAACACTCGCAGCTATGCAGTATGCCATGGATGCAAATGCTAATCATATGCATTTCTCATTCTATGCATCCTATATATGCCACTCATCAACTTCATTATCAACACCATTACCAACATCACCACAAGGTTTTTAGTGGATTTATTATTGTTGGTTATTATCATTTGTTTAAGCTTTTATGTGGCATCTTCATTATTGTTTCATTCATATCATTCAATTCCATCATCAATACAAGAGCATTCACACCATCAATTAAGGTATGCTTTTCATCACACCCACACTCAATTAAACACCAACAACGTTTATTTCACACTTATGGTGAATCTAACCCAAACACATCATCATCAAGGCAATGAAATAGCCAAACAATTCATCATCACCATTTAGCATACTATAAACATTCCAAATGCACATTACATGTTGCCAAGCATATTCATCACCATCATCATGTTTAACAACCACAAATCAACATTACCACTCAAACAAGGCTAACATGCATATTGTCACATATGACAATTAAACACTACTCAACTCATGCATTTAGAATATATAGACTCATCTCTTACCTCAAGAGAAGAATTCCGATGGATATGACATACCCACCTTGTCATTCAGAATAGGTCCTACATTATCATACATGTAAAACCTCAATCAATTAACTATTCAAAACACAAATTCAATTCTAATTTAATCATCATTATATCTACCATTTCATAACATGTACAAGACATGCTATAGACATCATTTTCCATCATTTGTTAGGCTTCGGGAATTCCTTCCCTTCGAGCCATATTCATTAAATTCAAGGGCTACTAACAACAATAGCTCAACATCCATAAAATAGCACACCAACCAATACTCATACACCAAATGGCTTATATTTGCTCTCAATCACACTATCCAACCAATATTCATAACTTTCCCCAATTCTTAAAAGCTAGGGTTTCTCTAAAACCCAATAACTCTCATTAATTCCTTTTCATTCTTCATCTCCTACCAACATAAATGCATCTACCATATTTATTTCACTTAAACCATGCATTTATGACAACCCCCACTAGGGTTCATGCATTAAATGCTCTCCTCAAACACCCATGTACATGCATTACTCCCCCAACACATAATAACACATACCCATAGAAGAGAAGAGAAATGAAGAAGTAAGGAGAAGGAAGAAATAAAATGTTTTTGTTAAGTGGAGCCAAAAACCAACGGGAATGAAAAGAGGGAAATTGGGTTTTTGCATTTCTTTTTTTAATCCTTCTCATTAAAGTTCATTATTTTACCACAAACAGGATCTTTATTTGGGCTCAATACTTTATCTAAAAATTATTCCGAGTATATATTCGGACTCCCAATATTATTCTCAACAGCCCTGACCAATATCATCTCAATCAGAGATACTTGGTCCGACACCCACATTTTAATCGGGTCAGTTTTCAGCTTATTCGGTCTCCATAAATCACCAACAGTCCCCAAGAATCTTAGTTTAATTATTTCTAATATTTTGGGACATTAATTATTCCATAAACAATTATTCAATATTTATTTCCTTAATTAATCCTCTATGTTGAAATTTTGGGATGTTACATCACAAATATAAAATTGAGACATAACCCCAGTCATGTGCCAACACAATTTCACACTCAATGAGCATACCATGACTATAAGTCACCTCATAATTCATACAAGAGACCTAAACAAATAATTCAATTTCAATATACATATATATTAAGGTCTCAACATTTCATGGTTTATCACCATATCAATTCATATTTAATATCTCCTATCCGTGGTCAACACACGACATACGTCCATCATCAAATCAATTCATATTCAATATATCATATCCATGATCACACATGGTACAAATTCATCATCAAGTCAAGTCATAGTCAATATATCAATATCAAATGCATAATATCAATGTATTTGTCATTAGAAGGAAATAGTGTAAGGAACTTGGCCGGACTTACACAAACAACCATGTCGATCACATTGAGGAATTTATTCATACATATATTCAATCCTCATGAATTAACCATAATTAACAATGAGCAATTATGATCCCTTTGTGCATCACATAGTCTCAATGATAATGATTATACTTTCATAAACAACAATTATAACTCATGAATAAAAATTCACAAAATCCTCAATGAGCTCTATTCTCAATCCAATACTAATGGTTCATAAGAAATCATCTTTAAGAAACTAATGCCCTGATAGTCAATCCACTACTTTTAGATAACTAGTTATTCATAATCCATATAGGGCAATTAACACCTAAACATATCATCATCCACTAGACAACTACCACTCTTTAGTCCATACGAACAACCATATTCCACAATGAGCACCTCGCTCCAAGGACCACCATAAATGTCTCACCATTGAGCAATCTTGCTCCAATCATCCATAATACCAATTCATGTAGAATAACCTTACTCTATCAATAATTGATACTCTTAATATGGAGCAAAACACGCCCCCATAATAATTAACAACATCGATTCAGAGAAAAATACACTCTGATACCAGGTTGTAACACCCCAATTTTCTGGACTCAAATCCCGATGTAATCTAAATAATTAAACAATAAAAATATGAATAAATTTTTCGCATTCGAAATAATTTCAAAACACCACCACGACTACATCAAGACTCTAACCACAGAAAACCAAAGGGTGAGACTTAATAATCTATAACTGGATTGTTAAATAGTTTGCCCATAACAGTATACAAAATAACAGAGTTTACAGCGAAAGAAGAATATGTATACCAGGCATACGCCTAGTCCCATATATGAGGATATGAGAAAAGGCTCGACAAAGCATGCAACGACATATCTTAAGCCTAATAGACAACCATTATCTTTTCATATAATTTCGTGAACATACAATGCCTAAGATATAAGCATATACATGTCTATATGGTTATGCATCAAACATCTCCAATATTCATAATCCTAATTAACCATATTCAAATTCATCCTTAAAGTCATATATCATCAACATCTATGCATTCCCAAAATGATTACTTAATCAACATCTTTATATTCATCAATGGGTATGAATTCCAATACTCTAATTATCAATATATTAACCACTTATAATATCCTTCACAATACATCCATCGATATCAAGAATTATCGCTATACACATCTCATCCATAATACAATAATTTACAATTGCTGCCGGTCAAGGCATTCCATTACCACTATTTTACCTTCACAAAAGCTTTTCTTCAAAATATCCTCATCCCATGACACCTCTGCATTAATACTAAAAAGTAGACCACATGGGAGAGTGAGTTATACATTTCAAATGACGATATGAATACAATTGAAATTATGTGCATATGCATATCAACACCATGTATACTTTGCTAAACACATCAATGATCATCACAAATTATTACATCAACAACATATACACATTTCATATTCTTTAATCAAGTCATAGCAAATCAAGCATATACATATAAATGCCACAATGGGCCAACATCATCATCATAAACCATCCTGGTCTTCTCTCAAGCCACAACGAACTAACATCATTATCATCAAATTATAATAATTATGCCTTTCATTACATTGGGCCATAATATACACGTCGTCATATTCAATAACATTTTGTTGTATTCATATCATTTATAATTTTTTGTGGTCTTTTAGGTACTCAATTACCCATGTCATCAACACCATACCACAATCTCAATCATCATCATCATCTGGCAAATCTCCATGCTATATGCAAATGCTCTTATAGCTAATGCATATGCACAATGGAATAGACAACAAATACGAATCCGACTATGGGAATAAACACTAAGTTGTGGGTCGAGCATAGGTGTGCTACTCTGCCCCTACTGCAGTAGAAAAATGTGTACACATATCTCAAAGCATGCATGCATATCAACAACATCTTTTTACTGTTACCAAACCGCTATCGCCCATCTGTAGCACTAGTCACCCTGTGACTTGCGGATCAACAACATGGCCTCAACCGCCAAAAGTGCTACGGGCCCCTCCCGAACACACATCGAGAGAGCCGTGCCCCGTCAGACACTGAGGTACTTGCTCATCATAGAGCCACCCACCCACTAGGCCAGCCATATAGGGTGCCTTGTCACCAAACTAAGGGCAGCTTCGTGACTCACGCACCGAGTCAAAGGGGAAACAACAAGAATGCTCGTGTACTAAGCCGCCCTCCCACTGGGCCAACCGGGGGAACCCCCTAATATTCCTTACCGGTAGCGTATAATATACCATGGATGCAATACAATGCAAATCAAATACATTTCTCACACTGTGCATCCTAAATGCCACTCATCATAATCACCAACACCACCATACGCACCTGAGTGGATTTTATCATTGTTGGTTTTAGCCATTGTTTTCAAGTTTTATATGTGGCATTTTTATCTCAATATATCATTTATTATACATGCAAGTCAACACTTACAACCAACCACAATGGTGTCATAAACGTTATTAACATTTATTCATTATTTTTCAATATCACCACATAATCAATTAAGGGATTTTTATCTCATTATTCATCACCATTGTTTCATCTATATATTGGTGTGGCATTCACAACATTTCATTTAGATAATTCAAATCATACATGCAAGATCACATTTGAATCACACACAATAGTATACGACAAATCATTAATAATAACGATCATCCTTTACTCAAGGAAATGACCCACAACATCATTCATCATTACACATTACAATTATCATCTCCGGTTCATCGATTTATAACAAATACTATGTCATTTAACTATTCTCTCATTGATTCCATAATCACTCTAGGGAGTATCTCATAACCCCATCTTCAAATTCTCATTGTCATTCTTTTATTATTTTATTCTAGGTGGTGAATATATCATAAATAATCCATCCCAAGTGTAACAATCAATTTCAATCACCACCATGCCATACCATTATTAAATACACCATACTCATTTCCTCAAATATCTCACATTGTAAAAAAATGGGGTTTAGCATCAGAAAAATAAGAGAAAGGAACAAAATTCCAAGATTTGGGTAACTCGCTCGAGCGAGACCCACAATCGCTTGAGCGAGATTAGCACAGCTCGCTTGGGCGAGCCCTTTCGCATAAGCAAAATGCCCCTTGTAACGTTTCCACACTCACTCGCTTGAGCGAGGCTCCTCACACCACGTCACTCGCTTGAGCGAGACAACATGAAGCATCAGACCTCTCGCAAGCTCAAGCGACTCATACTCCCTCGGGCGGAAATCGTCCAGTATCATATCTTAGGATCGCTCGCTTGAGCGAGATTCAACTAGCCTCTTTACTCGCTTAAGCGAGAACCGTCACGCTTGAGCGAGATTCGTCCAGTAGCTCGCCCATCTATTTCACACGCGTCTCGCTTGAGCGAGACCTCTTCTTGCCTGAGCGAGATTGGGCCATAGGCCACCCCTTTGATACAGGGGACTCTCGCTTGAGCGAGATCCTAACTCGCTTGAGCGAGATCAGCATTACACACCCAACTCTCAGTTTTTCACTCCATAACACCTATCCATATCCATCCTATATAAAATTTGCCAAATTCAATATCATACACCCAATAAATCACAACTTTAGATCTAATTCAACAAGCCTTACTTCTCCATTTCTTTTTCTAATTTATCAAATACATGAGGGAGGTTTCAACACAAATTTTCTTACAATCACATATGTCATTGTGCCTAATTATCATAACATCACTTCACAATTTAAGTAATGTATCTATTCATAGATTTCATTAATAATAACTCATGTCCAACGGAGGGACAACCCTACACTAATCATCATATCATTATATATTCCCATATTATTCAACAAAAACCAAGCCATCATTCATCGCATCATTAACTCAATATTCAACATATTTATGGAAAGGAAATGCATGAGTTTATACATATACATAATTAACAATTATTCACTCATACAATTTGAAATGCAAACTCCTCTCTTACCTCGAGAGAAGAACCGCAACGTAATTGCCTTGATCATTCTGCATCATCGTCCGGAATACAATCCTATCAACAACGCGTGCATACATACACTCAATCATTAAGCCATCTCAAGGCATTTATCAAAATTTTTTAAGTGATTGACATCATCCCATAAGGTTCAATATTAAGTCTTAGACTTCTCTAAACACCAATTCAAACTCTTGTGTTAGGTTTCGGGAATTCTTTGCCTAAAACCATGATTCTCTAAGTCTCGAAAGGGCTAACCATGCCTAATAACAACAAGATCATATCTCTTATCC
The DNA here is from genome assembly GCA_037962975.1 of Clitoria ternatea. Taxonomy (NCBI): domain Eukaryota; kingdom Viridiplantae; phylum Streptophyta; class Magnoliopsida; order Fabales; family Fabaceae; genus Clitoria; species Clitoria ternatea. Next base: position 73,081,067 of record CM075672.1, read on the forward strand.
ATAATGCATCCAATCCTCATCACAATTCATTCAAATCCATTATAAGCCTCTTGACTCCATCTAAGACCATCACCAATCAACAAACTCTTGAGATATTCATCATGATCTAACTACTCATCTACTCAAATATCCTTTACCAATGGTTTTTAACTATTATTATCACAATAACCACATCTCATATTTACTCTCAACCCAACACCTCAAATTATCATTCCTACATGCATGCATATATCATCAACCTCATTAATTAATCTCAATGATTCTAAAAATTCATCCCCTTATATAAATCATTCTAAAGCATTCATAATCATCAAAATCATCAAGTTGGCCAAAACCCCCAATTTATCATACCTAGGGTGTGAACACCTCTTTCGGTCCGATCCAAATGGAAAAGAATTCTGAGAGGACTGGACTTCATCTCTGAATGATCTGCCGAGTAGAATGACTCAGAATGATAATTTCCGAGTTAAAAATGATAATTTCTGAGTAAAAATGGCTATTTTTGAGTGAAAAATGGCTGTTACCGAGTGAGATATCTGAGTCAGCCGTTTCCGAGTGAAATTTCGATTGGGATATCTCCGAATGACAAGTCTCCGAGTGGGCTCCAAGTGTGGGACATATTTTTGATTGAGAAAAGGCTTTGGATAATCATTTCCGAGTAATATGACTCGGAATGATCATTTCTGAGTAGGAGTTTCCGAGCGAAAAGTCACGAGTTACCTCTCAAACGAAGAAACGCTCTGAACTCCGAGTAGGTTGTGCAAAGAGTTACATTTTCTGAGCAATGCAAGGCTCCAACTGCAAAACAAGGCTGAATCCGAGTGATGGCAACCAAAGGAATGATGAAGCTGAGTCCCAAATTCTGAGTGGAGGGAAGACCGACTCCAAGTGAAATGAACAGGCTGAGAGAAGCTTTTCTGATTGAAATGAACAGGCTGAGTCCCGAGTGAGCATATCCGAGGGTCAATTGTTGAATGAAACTCTTATGATTCGAAGGTAAAGCCGAATTCCGAGTGAATATATCCGAGTAAATACACTCAGAAGATTGAAGCTGTGTTACAAGTTCTGAGAGGAAAGAAGACCGGCTCCGAGTAGTCAGATTCTCAATTTCTCAATCCTGATTGAAGTGTGAAGGATGACTCCGAGTGAAACAATCCCAACATCCGAGCACATCATGATTGAAGTATGAAGCCGACTCCCGAGTGAATATGTCCGAGTCGTTCTAATAAAAACAAGGACGACTCCCCGTTGTGAATCCGAGTGGGTTGAAGCTTATTTCCAAACCGGTTGACAACATTCTGAGTAAATCAATGTGATTCAATCCGTGTGATGAGTTTCCAGATGAAACTTACTTCACGACTGAATCAATGGGAAGTTAAAGAAAGAATGGTTCTGATCTGCCAGCAACCGAGCAAAATATTTCTGAGATGCCGAGTGATCCAAGCAGAAGGGCAGAATGAAGCTTCAGGTAGAAGCAGCTTCGAGCAAATAATCTCTGAGTGAGTCACTTTTGAGACAATTCCGAATAAATGTTTCAATCAGTGAGGCAATCGGAGGTGCTTTGACTCGGAACTTGTTTCTGTTATGATTGAATGCTTCAAGCAATACCATTTTCAGACAATGTAACGCCGAGTGAAGAAATTCTGATTAAACAAAGGTCTTTCGCTCTAGCGACTCTGGGTAAGCTCAAGCGAGAACTTTGGAGGCCATAATCTCGCTTAAGCGAGGGAGTCTCGCTCAAGCGAGAGGCATAATGTTAGCTACTGGATTATGCTCGCCCAAGTGAGCTTAACACGCTCAAGCGTGACCACGTTATAAAATTATCACGCTCAAGCGTGAATGGGAGTCGGTATCGAGTGAGCCACTCTTCAGTCAGCTTCCGAGTCCCCTTCAACCATTTCTGAGTCACCTTTCAACGGTTCCGACCCATTCTTTAGGCGGTTCCAAATCCTCTTGAGTAAGTTCCGAGTCACTTTCCACTCGGTTCCGATTGAGTGTTCCAATCAGAAATGCTTTGCTCGTCCAGCTCTTCACAACAACCCCATACCGACCAGTAAAGCAACACCGAGCAAAGCTTTCACTCAGTCTTGTGTATGAAAGGCATCTTTTTCACTCGGTCTTGTGTACAAAAGGCACCTTTTTCACTCGGTCTTGTGCACAAAAGGCACCTTTTTCCACTTAGATTCTAGAGAGAAGGTGAAATCCGACCTATATTTCTACCGATTACCCTTGCTGACTTGGATTTCTACTATCCAAGTGGATCCTTGAATTAAGGGGGGCGGCTCACTACCAGACGAAGGAGGAAAATATTAAAAAAGTCCCACCAGTTGCCATTCTCCCTAATCATCAATGTCCAAGCTGTTTCCTCAAAGCACCATTCAAGTGGATGCTTGAATTTCAAAGGGCGGCTGGCAACAAGACAAAGGAAGAAATAATAAAAAAATTCCCACCAGCCTCCATTCGGTTGTCAAGAGCCAGGCTGTCCAAGCAATCATGCATACTTGGGGACTCCTATAAGTACCCCAACGAAAGAGAAGAAGAAAAAAAAAGAAGCTTTCATTTTAAGGGAAGGAAGGAAGCCTTCATTTTTAGAGAAGACTCTGAAGCATTTTAGAGAGAAGAGATACCCTCACTTTCTCTAACAGCCCTCTCTCCTTTCACAGCACCATCCGTTCTCCTTCTCCTCTCTCCCATACCAACCATTCCTTCACTCGGTCCAGCACCTCTTCACACCACACTGTCCACCTCCTTCAAATCCCACACCAACCGACCTCCTTCAAATCCCATACCAACCTCCTTCTCCTCTCCCAACCGTCCTCACTTCCTTCTCCAAATCCTCACCACACCGTACAGCCCCTCCAAACCGTCCTTATTCTTCCTCACCCACACACCGTCCTCATTCTTCCTCAAACTCACACGCCATCCGACCTCCCTTAAATTTGCTCCATCCGTCCTCACTCTTCCTCTCCATCCGTCCTCACTCTTCCTCTCCACACTGTCCTCACTTCTACTCTCCCATCCGTCCTTCACCTCATCCACACCATTCTTTCCTCCTCAAACCAACACCGTCTCTTCCCCCCTCACACCAACATAACCGTACAGCTCTTCCTAAAGTCCATACCATCCTCCCTCTCCCTTCACAACACCAACACCGTCCCTCTACCTTCAAAATAACGCCAACCCCTTCAAATCCTCTACCGATCATCCTGCTCCTAAAATCCTCTCCATACTTTTAGCTCCCCTCAATCTTTACACACCATCCAGCTCCTTTCTCACCACACCGGTCTCACTCTCATTTTTAATGCTTGTATTTATTTACTTTTTGTAAAATTAATTGTTGTTTGATGACTGTTCCTTTTTTAATTATCAATTAATTTCTATTGATTGATAAATATTAATAAAAATGAGTGTTTCACACATTTTATTTGGACTAGCCTAAAAATTGTAATTATTATTATTATTATTATTATTATTTTCTTAAAAAGGAGGAACGAGATTAATTTGGACGAGAGGTCCTGTTAATTTCATTTTTTATTTATTTATTTTTTTTAATGGTGGAGCGAGATTAATTTGGACGAGACGTCCTGTTAATCTCATGTAAATATTCCGTGTTTATTTTTGTTTATTTTTGTATACTTTGTCATCTCGTATATTTTCTTTTCATGAAGAAGTTAAAATAATTACCGGGCTAATTATAATACGCGCTATCATATTGAGGTAACCGTTTTTATAACGGACAGTTGTGAGGTGCTAATACCTTCCTCACCTGTAATTAGACTCCCGAACATGGAATTTCATTTTTATAACCAGTGCTTTAACGAAAGGTTTTTCCAGTGTTTTATCCTAAAAAATATTGATGGCGACTCCCTATTTTTTTTCCTTTTCGAGCCAAAAAAATCATTTTGAGGGTCGGCCGTGCCGCCGCGATCCCGGTCGCGACAGATGGCGACTCCACTAGGGACTTAGAGAGTCAAGCCAGTCAATTTGATAGTGTATGTTTTAATTAGCATATTAATTATTTGACTTCTTTCTTTATTTTATTTTTCTTTGGTTTCTGTTTTATTTGTATTCTATCATTTATGTTCTGTAAATATTTGTGTGATTGTTGAACCCTAGGGTAGATGACTTTATTTTGTTCCTCTGTGTTTGTTCTATGTGCAGGATGAGTAAGGTACAAGTATTGGATGCCTCTTTCACACACTACACTCATAATTTGCACACACTTTTGAGTGGGACCCTAAACCCGGGCCCAAATGAAACTTAAGATTAGGGGAGGTTGATAGCGGAGCCATTTGGGATGTACTTCCTGTCTGGTTACCGTGAAAATCTCAGCTAGAGGTCGACTTATTCATGGTGCCCACACCTAGTAGACTTCCTACTGTTGTGGTTAACATCATGAGTAAGATCTTGGCTCTAGTGACCTTTAGAAGTTTTAGAACAAGCCACCTAATGCGAGATATCACTATTAGACAAACCTTAGAACCATCAAAAAACCCACCTTAAGGCACAAAGGGGTAAACTTTACTTCTACCTTTTCTCATTCTCACTTTCTCTTTTGATCCAAATTAGGGGACCACTTGCCCGTTTAGTGAATTACTTTTTTCCAAAAAAATGACATACTTTTAACTAGTGATCCTTTAACGGGCAAGTAGTTCTTTCTTTTTATACACAAGTCTTTGGATCCTGAGTTACGGATGTTTCGAATCATCAAAATATATATATATATATATATATATTTAAAAAAAATCAATTCTTTTTTTAGTATTGACGATGATCAGAAAATCCGTAGCTCACATGACCTTTGATTTGACACAAGTTTTGTCAAATTATAACCACTAAATTCAAAAATGTTTTCAAGAAAGTTACTAAGGGGGTATCAATTTGTGAAACACGTCAATTCCTGACAGCTCTTTCTCTCTATCGTTGCCGGAAGCTATTCTGAGCTTAACGAATACCCTTTGAGTAGACATAGAAATTAACATAGGATTGAACTTATAGGATGAGAGCCATGGTTGCCCAAGGAAAATGTTTGAGCTTGAGGCTCTCGCCCCAGGATGAAAAATTTCTTTTGTCTTCACAACTATCCCGTATTAATTTCCATGTTTACCATACCTAGTACTTTTGAACGTTAAGTTCCAAGGAATGGTCAAAGGATACTCGCCAAAGCCTGTGATTGATTCCCACGACATTCTCCTTCCTTCTGTTTCCACGTGACATTTCTTGTTTTTCTTTCAAAGACACCGAAACACAGACGTCACGGGTAGGCATCCTTACCAGACCCGACTTCAAAGAAAACTCATGGCTGAGGCAGAAGCTATTGATGGAGACTTTAGAACTGAGTTCGATCAGCTGAAAGAGCGAGTGGCGGAGTTAACTAAACTTTTAGAAAAGAAACTCACAGAAGGAGGCTCCTCTGCGGGTGTTGGGGACGCCCAACAGCAGCCTGTCACCATACCACCCCCCTTGGTTCTGACCCAACAAGAACCCAATTGCCTAACACAACGACACCCCCTTTCACCATTCATGTCGGAAGACCTAACCCTGCCATTGAGACCCAGCCACCCTACGGCCAGTCTTATGCACAACAGTATACATTTGTCGGTCTTGACGGCAACCCAGTACCTTTTCCACTTTATGGCCTACCACCGGGGTACTATCCCCCACTCGCTAACCAATAAGACACCCAAGACCAGCAAGCAATGAATCCTCACGCTTTATACCCCACCCAGCCAAATATGCCACCACTTCACCAAACCTAAAACGCGCAAGCCCATGACCCGTAAACTTACCAAACCCAAAACACGTAGACCCATGACCCACAAACCTACCAAACCCAAAACACACAAGCCCCGATGGCCCAACCAACCTGCAACGCACAAGCCCAAAATACACGAGCCCAGATGACCCAGCCGACTTATGCTGTACAAACTATGGCCCAACCCCAAGGTCCCTCTCCAAATACAGCCTAATGAACCAGTCCCATGTGTTGCCTCCGTTCAACCAGCCACTCGGCTATCTATATGGATACGCAACCCCTTATATGACCAATCTCCAAGATACAACCCGCATGATGAACCCGGTAGGCGGTCATAGCACGGTCGCAGCTCCCCAAAAGGAAAAGATAGAAATCTTAGAGGAGCATTTGAGAATGATGGAAGGCGCCAGAGGTTTTGGACTGATAGATGCTTCTGAGCTATGTCTAGTCACAGATGTTGTCCTCCCGCCCAAGTTCAAGATGCCAGACTTTGACAAGTATCGGGGAATGACTTATCCAAAGAACCATCTCACGATGTACTATCGAAAGATGGCATCTTACTCTTCTAACAACCAATTGTTGATTCACTGCTTCCAAGATAGTCTGGCGGGGGCCGCTCTTACATGGTATGCTCACCTTGAGCGGAACCATATTCGTTGTTGGAAGGACCTGGCAGATGCCTTCCTTAGACAATACAAGTATAACATGGATATGGCACCCAACAGGGTTCAGTTACAGAAGATGTTGAAAAAGGACAGTGAAACGTTTAAAGAGTATGCCCAACGCTGGAGAGAGACAGCGGCGCAAGTGGACCCCCTATTGTCAGAAAAAGAGATAGTCGCGATGTTTATTGACACACTCCCATCACCTTTCTACGGCAAGATGATTGGTAGTATTTCATCCAACTTCTCCGATATCGTGACTATTGGGGAAAGTGTGGAAAGCGGAATACGAACGGGAAAGATCACTCAGGGCTCATCTGGGGCAAACATGACAAGAAAGCCGGTGCCTGGAAGAAGGGATGGAGAAACTAATTCCATCTCTTCTAATCAAAAGACGGCCCCGCCGAGACCATTCACCCCTACCATGATCCAAGCTCCCAATCCTTATGTGGCCGCCGCCACTCAGGGCCGGACAGCTTATACTCCCCACTTCCGTCCGCCCATGGTAAGAGCGCCAATGCCGCAACCCATGACATACCATCACCCGCAGCAAGTGACTCAACCACCCAATCATAATCAGAACACAAGGAATCCCAACAATGAGCGCACCCCTGTGCAGTTTGATCCAATTCCCATAACATATACCGAACTTTTTCCAATCCTCGTTCAGAAAGGTCTGGTAGCTCCATCCTCCATGAGGCCATTGCAACCTCCTTACCCAAGGGGGTATGACCCAAACGCTCATTGTGATTACTATGATGGGGCACCAGGGCACTCCACAGAAAATTGCGTGGCTTTGAAATATAAAGTGAGAGATTTGATCAAAGCCGATTGGATTAATTTTTGGGAAGGAAGCCCTAATGTGACCACAAATCCCCTGCCCAATCATAGAGGTTCAGAAGTTAATGCCGTGGTGGCCGATATTGAAGATAGTTCTGATGGTAATACTGATTGTTTCCCCGCTGAGCCAAGAGTTCAGTAATTGGAAGGCTGTCAAACACCCTACGATTCTTAAATGATTCACCAAAATAATTTGTCATTGCCTTAATGTCTTGATTATCCCTCTGCTATGCCTAAGGCTTTGGGACTTTTCATGTAATAAGGGCGAAAAAAACTTGTTTTACCAGTCAATCATTAAATGCGTATCGAAATTCAAAAAAAAAAAAATTTCATCCCTTTATCCTTGCTTTGATTCATTACTTGCTTGTTCCTCTTTTTATTTTTTGCCATAACGCGCTAAATTGCACATCCGAAAATGATCCTCTTGAGACTAGTGAAATCACAATCCCGCTTCACGATTTCGATCACCTAGTCGACTATGTCGACGAAGAAGGTAGGGAAACCTGTAAGAATACCCCTAAGTCAAGAACAATTGAAGGAATCACAGGGGCAACATACCAGGAGGCATTTTGCGGGAATCTATGGAATGACAAGATGGCCAAGTCCCGAATTGGGCAAGTGGTAGGCCAGTCATTTAAGGAAACCTCAACAGTTGCCAGCATAAATAGGGGCAAATTGCTGATGCCTACAAATGCAGACACAATTAAGGGAGACTTTGCCCAAAAAAAACAAAAAAACAAAAAAAAACAACAAAAAAAACAAAAAAAACAACAAAAACAACAAAAAATAAATGGAAAGAAAAATGAAAAAATAATAAAAATAGAATCAAGCATGCCAAGTGGGGCAAGCTGGTTACGTCCAGATCGTCGAGAAAGCTGTCATTTTTTGTATAAGGGGAATGAATGTCGTTAGGCCAAGAACTTGCATTCTTGTCGTCATCAACACCTCAACCTTAAAGAGTGCGTCATTCCTCATGCCCATGTAGCCAAGGAAATAGTCAATTAGATTGAGTCGTTGCGTCATTAAGGGGATTAAAAACAAAACAAAAAAAAAGAAAAAAAAGAAGAAAGAGCAAACAGCAAAAAAAAAAGAAGAAGAAAGAAAAAACAAAACAAAACAAAATAAAAGGATAACTCAAAGTAATTCCCTCTCATCGATGCCAAAAAAGACTTACCAATATTTCTTTGGGTACATGGCATAGGAGAAGACTCTCCTATTTGAAGTGACATCAGTTCCCCAAAGGATCAAACTAAATTTGGAAAAGGTTAGGCAGACTCAACTGGAGTGTAATCAATTTCAGCCTTTTACTGAAAAGGATAAAGCCAAAAATAAACAAGAACACATTATAAAGAAAGAGAAGAGCTCGCTAGGCAGAAAACCTGAAAGGGCGGCCTAGGCAAAAGTTAGAGCAACCCGGTGGGTTGAAAACCTGAAAAGGTGGCTCAAGTAAAAATTAGGGTCAACATTTCGGCAGAATAACTAAAGTTCCCAATGCAAAACGTGCAAACTGAGGCATGTGGACCATGGTCAAACTACCCTCTCAAAGGCAGAGTTGACCGATGTACTTGAGGACGTGACGTGGGATTAAGGTTCTCACTAGTCTCAGGAACTCACTGGAGGATCCTTGAACCTTTCCTGTTTCTCTTGGCCTTGACCTATCCTACGTGACTTTATTTCATCCCATCTATTTCCCCGTTGTCCATTCTCTGTGTTCTGTTTGACATACATGAATAAAATTTATCCTTTTTTTTATACGTGTTATGAATTACATTGATTTGATAAAACATTGTATTTTTATAAAAGTAAAATGAAAGAATGGTGAACATTTAAAGTCGTGAGGAACAAGACGCTCCCACTACTCGACCTCATCTTAGACAATTATCACGAAGACTCAGCCAGGTACACGCTTCAAAGCTATGATCGCCTCTTTCATTCTCCTCTGTCCATGAGTTATCCTAAGGGTCGCAGTTTCACAGGACCTACCCAGTTTTTGAATTTTACTTTGCACTACTAACCTTTTTCTGCAGGTTATTATAACAGACAGTCATGTCAAGTGTTGAAACCTCAATCAAGTCCTTCAAATTCCTTCCTCAAACCGCCAAAGTTGACACTCCTCAGAATCTTTTCCTCAAATCGCCAAAGTTGGCACTCCTCAAAATTCTTTCCCCAAATCGTCAAAGTTGGCAATTCTCAAAGTCTTCTCCTTAATCGCCAAAATTGGCAATTCTCAAAGTCTTCTCCTTAATCGTTAAAGTTGGCATTTTTTTAGAATCCTTTCCTCAAATCGCCAAAGCTGACACTTCTCAAAACTCCTTCCTCAAATTGCCAAAGTTGGCACTTCTCAGAACTCCTTCCTTAGATCGCCAAAGTTGGCACTTCTTGAAGTCTTCTCCTCAACTGCCAAAGCTGACACTTTTCAAACTCCCTTCCAAGGAATCTACCTGATACATTCCAACAGTCAAGCGCATTCCCTTCCCAAGCCCAAGGATAGTTTCCAGCAAAATTCTCTCCCCCAACAGAATCACCAAACTCTCTCTGGTGAGCCAAAAATTCAGATCATCTTCTTCCCCGTAATAAGAACACTTTTCTAATCAGGTTTAGAAGAACTCTCCCCAAAAGAACCCCAGCACACTTCTCTCAGTAAATCTATACATACCAGGTGGACCCCAGATTTTCCCTTCCCAATCAAAGGGCGATGCTCGAGCCATCAATCCTTCTTCAGTGGAACTACACTTCCCAGACAAATCAAACTGGGGCATCACCCAGGATCATTTTTTCTCGCTCAAGGGGAAGTTCCTCAAGGTTTTGAGGCAGATACTTCAAACTGGGGTATCACCCCAGGTTCATTCTCTTTCACCCAAAGAGACAGTACCCAGAACCATCAATCCTTCCCAGTAGAAATACATTTCCTAAACAACTCAAACTGGGGCATCTCCCCAGATTTCTTTTGTTCATTCAAGGGGTAGTTCCCCAACAACCTTCAAGTCATGTCAAATCGGGGCATCACCCCTGGTCCATTCTCTTTCCGCCAAGGGGCAGGTCCCCCAAGGCTCCTTCAGACCATCTCAAACTGGGGCATCACCCCGGATCTATTTAGTCAAGGGGGTAATTCCCCAAGATTCCTTCAAAACATGACAAACTGGGGCATCACCCCAGGTTCACTCTCTTTCAGTCAAGGGGCCGTTCTCCAAGATTCCTTCAAATCATGACAAACTGGGGCATCACCCCAGGATCACTCTCTTTTATTCAGGAAGCAATTCCCCAAGAACCTTCAGTCATGTCAAACTGGGGCATCACCCCGAACCTTTAAATTTCCTGCCAACGGTGAGTTAATTCGGATGAGACGTCCTGTTAGCTCCCCCAATCTCTGCATTTCCTATCAACCGAGGGTCAACCCCACACCCTTTACTTTCCGTTCGCCTATTTAGGCACCCTTTACTTTCCATTCGCCTATTCAGGCAACCTTTACTTTCCATTCGCCTATTCAGGCACCCTTTACTTTCCGTTCGCCTATTCAGGCACCCTTTACTTTCCGTTCGCCTATTCAGGCACCCTTTACTTTCCGTTTGCCTATTTAGGCACCCTTTAATTTCCGTTCGCCTATTCAGGAAACCTTTACTTTCCATTCGGCTATTCAGGCACCCTTTACTTTCCGTTCGCCTATTCAGGCACCCTTTACTTTCCGTTCGCCTATTCAGGCACCCTTTACTTTCTGTTCGCCTATTTAGGCACCCTTTATCTTCCGTTTGCCTATTCAGGCACCCTTTACTTTCCGTTCGCCTATTTAGGCACCCTTTTACTTTCCGTTCGCCTATTCAGGCACCCTTTACTTTCCGTTCGCCTATTCAGGCACCCTTTATCTTCCGTTCGCCTATGCAGGCACCCTTTACTTTCCGTTCGCCTATTCAGGCACCCTTTATCTTCCGTTTGCCTATTCAGGCACCCTTTACCTTCTGTTCGCCTATTCAGGCACCCTTTACTTTTTGTTCGCCTATTCAGGCACCTTTTACTTTCCGTTCGCCTATTCAGGCACCCTTTACTTTCCAGTCGTCTATGCAGGCACCCTTTATTTTCCAGTCTACCGGGGGTCAATCCCGATCTTCTCACTGAAAGAAGTTTTCCCGGTCCATTCAGAACTCAAGAAAAAAAACTCGAAAAAAATAAAAAACAAAACAAAACTAAAAAAAACAAAAAGCAAAAAGCAAAAAAAAAAAGAAAAAAAAGAGAGAGACAAATGTGGAAAAGAGGAAAAGGTTACAACAACTCGGACGCCATACCTATTGAGAGGTCCCACTTGGTCCCTACATCGGTGTTCATATCTTTACTTCCTTTTCACTTCAAAAACATGGAAAGCTTCGTGTTTCTCTTGTGAAAAAGAAGTAAAGAGGGGCATCTGTGCACACCTCTTTTGGTCCGATCCAAATGGAAAAGAATTTTGAGAGGACTGGACTTCATCTCCGAATGATCTGCCAAGTAGAATGACTCAGAATGATAATTTTCGAGTAAAAATGGCTATTTCCGAGTGAAAAATGGCTGTTACCGAGTGAGATATCCGAGTCAGCCGTTTCCGAGTGAAATTCTGATTGGGATGTCTCCGAATGACAAGTCTCCGAGTGGGCTCCAAGTGTGGGACATATTTCCGAATGAGAAAAGGCTCTGGATAATCATTTCCGAGTAATATGACTCAGAATGATCATTTCCAAGTAGGAGTTTCTGAGCGAAAAGTCACGAGTTACCTCTCAAACGAAGAAACGCTCTGAACTCCGAGTGGGTTGTGCAGAGAGTTGCATTTTCCGAGCAATGCAAGGCTCCAACTGGAAAACAAGGCTGAATCTGAGTGATGGCAACCGAAGGAATGATGAAGCTGAGTCCCAAATTCTGAGTGGAGGGAAGACCGACTCCAAGTGAAATAAACAGGCTGAGAGAAGCTTTTTTGATTGAAACGAACAGGCTGATTCCCGAGTGAGCATATCCGAGGGTCAATTGTCGAATGAAACTCTTATGATTCGAAGGTAAAGCCAGATTCTGAGTGAATATATCCGAGTAAATACACTCGGAAGATTGAAGCTGTGTTACAAGTTCTGAGAGGAAAGAAGACTGGCTCCGAGTAGTCAGATTCTCAATTTCTCAATCCTGATTGAAGTGTGAAGGATGACTCCGAGTGAAACAATCCCAACATCCGAGCACATCATGATTGACGTATGAAGCCGACTCCTGAGTGAATATGTCCGAGTCATTCTGATAAAAACAAGGACGACTCCCCGTTGTGAATCCGAGTGGGTTGAAGCTTATTTCCAAACTGGTTGACAACATTCTGAGTAAATCAATGTGATTCAATCCGTGTGATGAGTTTCCAGATGAAACTTACTTCATGACTGAATCAATGGGAAGTTAAAGAAAGAATGGTTCTGATCTACCAGCAACCGAGCAAAATATTTCTGAGATGCCGAGTGATCCAAGCAGAAGGGCAGAATGAAGCTTCAGGTAGAAGCAGCTCTGAGCAAATGATCTCTGAGTGAGTCACTTTTGAGACAATTCCGAATGAATGTTTCAATCAGTGAGGCAATCGGAGGTGCTTTGACTCGGAACTTGTTTCTGTTCTGATTGAATGCTTCAAGCAATACCATTTCCGGACAATGTAATGCCGAGTGAAGAAATTCCGATTAAACAAAGGTCTTTCGCTCAAGCGACTCTAGTTAAGCTCAAGCGAGAACTTTGGAGGCCATAATCTCGCTTAAGCGAGGGAGTCTCGCTCAAGCGAGAGGCATAATGTTAGCTACTGGATTATGCTCACCCAAGCGAGCTTAACACGCTCAAGCGTGACCACGTTATAAAATTATCACGCTCAAGCGTGAATGGGAGTCGGTATCGAGTGAGCCACTCTTCAATCAGCTTCTGAGTCCCTTTCAACCATATCTGAGTCACCTTTCAGCGGTTCCGACCATTTTTCAGGCGGTTCCAAATCCTCTTGAGTCAGTTCTGAGTCACTTTCCACTCGGTTCCGATTGAGTGTTCCAATCAGAAATGTTTTGCTCGTCCAGCTCTTCACAGCAACCCCATACCGACCAGCAAAGCAACACCGAGCAAAGCTTTCACTCGGTCTTGTGTACGAAAGGCATCTTTTTCACTCGATCTTGTGTACAAAAGGTACCTTTTTCACTCGGTCTTGTGCACAAAAGGCACCTTTTTCCACTCGAATTCTGGAGAGAAGGTGATATCCGACCTATATTTCCACCGATTACCCTTGCTGACTTGGATTTCCACTATCCAAGTGGATCCTTGAATTAAGGGGGCGGCTCACTACCAGACAAAGGAGGAAAATATTAAAAAAGTCCCACCAGTCGCCGTTCTCCCTAATCATCAATGTCCAGGCTGTTTCCTCAAAGCACCATTCAAGTGGATGCTTGAATTTCAAAGGGCGGCTGGCAACAAGACAAAGGAAGAAATAATAAAAAATTCCCACCAGCCTCCATTCGGTTGTCAAGAGCCAGGCTGTCCAAGACATCATGCACACTTGGGGACTCCTATAAGTACCCCAATGAAAGAGAAGAAGAAGAAAAAAAAGAAGCTTTCATTTTTAGGGGAGGAAAGAATCCTTCATTTTTAGAGAAGACTCTGAAGCATTTTAGAGAGAAGAGATACCCTCACTTTCTCTAACAGCCCTCTCTCCTTTCACAGCACCATCCATTCTCCTTCTCCTCTCTGCCATACAAACTATTCCTTCACTCGGTCCAGCACCTCTTCACACCACACTGTCCACCTCCTTCAAATCCCACACCAACCGACCTCCTTCAAATCCCATACCAACCTCCTTCTCCTCTCCCAACCGTCCTCACCTCCTTCTCCAAATCCTCACCACACCATACAGCCCCCTCCAAACCGTCCTTATTCTTCCTCACCCATACGCCGTCCTCATTCTTCCTCAAACTTACACACCATCTGACCTCTCTTAAATATGCTCCATCTGACCTCCCTTAAATCTGCTCCATTCGTCCTCACTCTTCCTCTCCATCCGTCCTCACTCTTCCTCTCCACACCGTCCTCACTCCTACTCTCCCATCCGTCCTTCACCTCATCCACACCGTCCTTTCCTCCTCAAACCAACACCGTCCCTTCCCCCCTCACACCAACATAACCGTACAGCCCTTCCTAAACTCCATACCATCCTCCCTCTCCCTTCACAACACCAACACCGTCCCTCTACCTTCAAAATAACGCCAGCCCCTTCAAATCCTCTACCGATCATCCTGCTCCTAAAATCCTCTCCATACTTTTAGCTCCCCTCAATCTTTACACACCATCCAGCTCCTTTCTCACTACACCGGTCTCACTCTCATTTTTAATGCTTGTATTTATTTACTTTTTGTAAAATTAATTGCTGTTTGATGACTGTTCCTTTTTTAATTATCAATTAATTTCTATTGATTGATAAATATTAATAAAAATGAGTGTTTCACACATTTTATTTGGACTAGCCTAAAAATTGTAATTATTATTATTATTATTATTATTATTATTATTATTATTAATAATATTATTTTCTTAAAAAGGAGGAACGAGATTAATTTGGACGAGAGGTCCTGTTAATTTCATTTTTTATTTTTTATTTTTTTAATGGTGGAGCGAGATTAATTTGGACGAGACGTCCTGTTAATCTCATGTAAATATTCCGTGTTTATTTTTGTTTATTTTTGTATACTTTGTCATCTCGTATATTTTCTTTTCATGAAGAAGTTAAAATAATTACCGGGCTAATTATAATGCGCGCTATCATATTGAGGTAACCGTTTTTATAACGGACAGTTGTGAGGTGCTAATACCTTCCTCACCTGTAATTAGACTCCCGAACATGGAATTTCAATTTTTATAACCAATGCTTTAACGAAAGGTTTTTCCAGTATTTTATCCTAAAAAATATTGGTGGCGACTCCCTTTTTTTTTCTTTTCGAGCCAAAAAAATCGTTTTGAGGGTCGGCCGTGCCGCCGCGATCCCGGTCGCGACATAGGGTTTTACCAAAAATTACACAACCACAATCCTCATCATTTTCTCAAAACATTTCCACCACAAGGATATTCATCCTCAAGAAGCACTACTTCATAACCAAGACCATGATTTCCAAGCCATTCAAGCCTAGGGTTTCATATTTTCCTCAACACTCATAGTTTCTAATATAACCATTTTAAATCCAACAACCCAAGATCATAAATGAAAGGAGAAAGGTTCAAAACCTTACCTCATCATCCAAGTTAATGCCAAAACGAAAATGAAGGAAGGGAAAGGAGATGCTCCAAGCTTTTTACTCCAATATGCCATTTAATCCTCCATGAATCCAAGGTTTTATGCTAATTTTGATGAAAATGGGTATAGGAAGAGGTGGGTCACGGTTTTGTCCATTAGAGAGGAGGGAGGAAGTGGAAAAATTAAGAAAGTGAGAGGGAGAAGCATCACCGAAAATGAGATAGGAAGAGTAAGAAATTGACCAAAATTGGTCATTGTCCAACGGGTAAAGCCATGTATCATTACCTATTATCCATTGTGTCCTAAAACCCCATTAACCATTGTGTAATAGCATGAAAAGCAATATGGGAGAGAGAGAGGAAGTGGACGGCTGAATTGGAGAAGAGAAAGTAGAATTTTTAGTTTTCTTTTATTCTATTTGGTTCGTAATTTCTCCGTTTAGTGTCATATGTTGTGTCCAATTAATTATTTCCTTAGCACTAAAAATTATTTCAACTATACCATCGTAACCACAATAATTTTCTAAACATTCTAGACCTATCAAATATTTAATTTGACTAAGTGGGTCCCACATCATCTGTTAAATCACCCAGTTTCGGTAAATCTTAATTTACCGATAATTCGCCTATAGTGTCTAATAAAGTCTCCCATAATTATTTGACCATAAATAATTAATCACCATTATTCCATAAATTATTTTCTTTAAAATTTGGGGTGTTATAGGCATAGATGACTAATATGCTCAATAATAGATAATAATAATAATAATAATAGTATTAATGATAACGACAATAATATTTTCTTGATATTTATCTTCTTAGGCATCGCTAGTGTAGTTAATTATTTTATGATTGTCGTGAATCATTAAGAATTCGATACTAACATTATTAAGGACAATATAACGACATTACACTCCAAAATAGTTATTACAACTTTTGGGCATTAATTAAATTACATAATAAAGGCCACATGTCTGTCCGTCCTTATGTCTCCATTTGTCACGTTTTTTGAGAATTGTAAATTGGAGTTCACATCGAAGCTCAATATCTTTTTAAACATTTTTCTAGTTCAATAATTAATTATATACGCTTAATAACTAATAATGACTAAAAGTAGCGTAGCATAAAATCAGACCATTAGATTTCAATGAAACTTGAAGGGGTTATCCCCAAAAATTAAAGGAACAATATAAGGTAATTTAGAATGAAAGGAAACGAAGCGAGACCCCCTTACCTTAGGGTGTAGTCACGGTTTGGTGAAGGAAAAAGGGTTCGGACGCTGAAAATTTACCGATCGTTGTTAAATTTGCTCCGATCGCTCCTGATCGTTCCCGGATCCTTTAAAAATCAACATGCAAGAATCTAACAAGTGACCATAAGTCACGACCAGCTAAGGAAATAATGTGACGCCATAAATTTAAATAAAATCGAAGGAATCGGGTGCCGAAAGTTTACCGTTTATTTGAAACTTCTTATCGGTCGTCGCCGATCATCCTTGAAACTCAAGACAACTAACATGCAATTAAATCCAAGGGAGGAGATCATGATTTTTGCAAGTCAAAATAGAGAATAATAACCACAAAGTTATATGCATGGTGCTGATTTTTAAGGAGAAAAAGCAAGAAGCAAAACCAAGGACCAAAAATCAAATTCTCATATTGGCTTGCCAAGAGATGGGCACGGCCAAGTAAGGTAGAACATGGTGGAGAACAGCTATTGGAATAAAGGTTCTTAATGATTAAAAATGAATTAAAATGAGGCTGGAGTCAAAGAGGGTGTCCCAGGTTTTGGTGGAAAATGAAGGAAAAAGAAGAAGAAATTTTATGGAATGATGATGGTCCATTGTGAGGTCGTGAATGGGGAGGGGATTTGTGGTGGTTTTAGGAAATGAAATGGTGGCTAGAGGAGGGAGTGGTGGCTGCTAGAAATTAGAGAAAGAAAAGAAGGAGTGAGTGCCTTAGAAGTTAAGAGAAATAAGAATAAAGGGTGAAGTGGACTATTGATAATGTTAGGTAATTATAATGAATATTGGTGTGTAAGGGAATTTAGCTCCTCTGGAATGATGAAATTTTATGCATGAATTTTGAATGAAATAAGGGAGCAACGTGCAACAGAAAGGAATGGGATTAGCAATGATATAATGGCATGCCATGGTAATCTAACATGATGATAGGTCATGGCATGATCTAATGACATGATAACTCCTTGCTAAAGAAAGAGTTGGCTTAGAGTTGCCATACCAAGGGACGTGTGGCAAGCTGTGGTGAAGTATGGAGAGGTAGGTGTCACATCATGGCAATGACAAAATTAATTTGGTGTACCGAAAATCGGATACCCGACGAGTAACTAGCTCCTTTTTTCGAAGGTTGTTTAAAACAAAAATACAATAATTTGTGGAGTGAGAATTAGGAAAAACTCCCAACACTAAAGTTGTAGATCTTTGTTTTATCTTTAAAATGAGCTATGGTATACAAACATCTATCATCGGATGAGGGAGATGTCCCCAGAATACGAAAAATGCTCCAGATTGTGACGAAAATGCATTTGTGAACAAAATAAATTTTCAGGGAAAAATAGGCAAGGAATTAGCTTTTAGGCCCTTCACAAAGTTTGTATATCTCTTTGATACAGAGCCATAGCAAAAGAACAGAGTCATTCTAATAACATATGAGGGAGATATGATTTTTTTTCCTAAAATTATGTAGTGTAGTCGTGAAATTGGAACAGGTCCGTAAAGATTGTGAAAACTATACAAATTGGGAAGGATTCAGCCTTTAAGGCCTGCACAGAAAATGTAGAGAATTTTGTCATGAAGATTTTGACACCAAGTTTGTGTGAATCAAAGGTTGTATGAGGAAGTTATGAATTTTTAAAGGAACCATGCACATATTAAAGGGATTAAATAATGAGTTTTCAAAGTACAAATACTTGGTTCAAAATTTTTGGAATGACAAGGTGCAAAACAGAGTTCGAGGCTAGAAATAGAGATCCTAGATCTCTTGGATACAAAGAAATTGGGACCAGAATTGTTTAATTCTAAGATCGTATGAGTTAGGCCCAAAACACTGAAGGTACTCAGGCCGGGTTTGAAGGTTCAATTTGAATTAATCGTTTCTTGAGAAACGAGGTTGATAGGGTGCGAATTAGGATTCGGTCCCTCCAAGAAAAGTCCCCAAGGGACTGACCGTATTACTGTCGGATATCCCAAAGTATATACACGATCATTCAAGGAAGGTACCCAAGACATTGGTCAGGCCTATCAGACCAAACCTGTTATCCTCGATTCACCACGAGAGGGTTCAAACAGGACTAGTTTCCCTATTGGACTACTAGTCTCTGGCTAAATCACCGACACTGAATCATTCACTAGGTCCCACGGTTCAATCAGGGAACCTGTCAATATTTTATTATTTAAATATAAATATTAATAAATAACTAAATAAATTTCAATAAAATATTATTATAAATATATATATATTTAAAATTATTAATAATAATATTAATTAAATGTTAAAATATTTAAAATAAGTAATAATCAATTATTCTATATAAATTAATTAATAGAAATATTATAAAGATCATTAACCAATTAATACCAAACTAAAATAAAATAATCATCGTGAATCATAATTATTAAATAATTGTTATATAAATAGTATTATAAAATTTAAAATTTAATAAACAAATAAACATTAAACATTTAAAATTAAATATTAAATAATTAAACATTTAATATATTTTTGAAATAAATAATTATTGATTGAAATTAGATATTAATCACTAAGATTAAGTATTATCTACTAAATATTATTAGTAGGAAATAATTATCAACTAATATAATTATGAATTAATTAGTATTCAATTGAACAAAATAATTGTCATCAACATATTATTTTTACTTATAAAATATTGTTTATTATTATCATTCTCTCATCTCTGTCCTTTTCAATTACCAGCACATTTTCTAATCTTCCTTCTAATTTTCTACGCTCTTCTGAGCTGGTTTTCTCACTGTTTATATTTTCTCAATATTCCTAAAATTAATACCCCGATCAGCTTTCTTTCTTTACTGTTTTCTCATACCGATCAGTCAGAGATCCGGCCAAAGCAGTAAGCTTTCAACTGAAAGCTTAACAGAATATCCTCAGGTCTTGGGGGTCAAGTTTCCTATTCTTAAAAAATTAGGGTTGTTACACCCTTTCTTTTGTAACTTGTGTACTTAAAATTTGTTTCCTAAAACACTTAATTTAAACAGGTTAGATCACACAAGACATGCATTATTTAGTTTAAATGCCTTGATGTGTGTTATTAACAAATCTTGGGGTCTGGTTATATTAACGCAACTTGGGGTCTGGTCAATGGTTATTACTAAATTTCTTTTTCAAACCAGAGCATCATTACAAAAATCTCATATAGCATTAGAGAATCTATTCGAGAGATATTAAGTTTTAGATCATTCATATAAAAAGGATCATGTATCAAAGCAATTATGTTCCAAAAGAGATCATGTATCAAAGCACTTAGAAAAAATTAGATCCTATGCTTTTAAGAAGATCGAAGCTTTAAAGGATTTGTAAATTAGGATTTCAATGATCAACGTAATTTCTCATTAAGTCATATAACAGATCAAACAAAGCATGTTTTTATGCTTAGAGCAAGTAGATCAAAGCATGATTTTCTTCTTAGAAATTTAGAACATATGTATCTAAAAAATCAAAGCAACATCATTATTAGAGCAAAAACAAACTTCAATTTATCAAAAAAGTTAATCTAAAGATTACATAGAATGTTACAAAGACTAATAAAAGGATTAATACTCTATTTCCTAAGACTCCCCCTAAGACTGATCCCATAAAAGACTTTTACTTCTAGATTTTGAATCATTTCCTTCTTTTGATATCAACAAAGAGGAAAGTGAAATCATGGGATGGGCATCATAGAGGGGCAAAGTAAAACCATGGGCTGAGCGAATAAGGAGGAAGGTAACAATTAAAATAAGAAGCAGGTAACAAGTTTGGATGACAAAATATCTAAAGAGGGAATGAAGACAACAAATAGTTGGTAAAAGAAGATAGGATGGTTAGCAAAGAAAACACTTCTATTAAAAATAGTACCACGTCTTTCTTAAAAGATCTAAGCTTGGAGAAGTTCTTCATTCCTAGAAGCGAGACCAGAGACAGAACCTTGTCGTCCTAGTTGCCACAGAAAGTGGTTTCACAAGGCATAAGCATGATCCTTAATTAGATGAGGTACAAAGAGAATGCTTTTCAGAGAATCTACAAATAACTCACGGGGTCTGGGATCATCCCAGGCAGCCTTGTAATATGCTAAATTCGAAGGAATAGGCTTCTTCAATCTTCCTTTCTAAATAATCATTGCTTTGGGATTGGGATGGTCTGGTGCAATCAGGAGCTTTTTATATGGAGTGAAGCTTGGGAAATTGTTTGTATTGGCAAATGTTAGACTAAACTCTTGATTATTCTTATTTGAAAGTGATGGTTCAGAGTCAGACTTAGAAGAGGGGTTGAATAAGTCTTAGACTCTTTTTGAGCAAATTTCAAACCAAAGACAAGTGAAAGTAATCAAATGATAAAGAGAAAAAGGAAATAAACACACAAAATTTATACTGGTTTACTTTCAATGCAAAAGCTACGTCCAGTCCCTTCCAACTTAAAAGATTTTCACTATTGTAAAACCTTCTTTACAATATCAACACCAGACTTATGCTCCAAGTATTCTTTCAACAAGCCACTTCGGGCTCAACCTAAGTATTCTTTCACTAAGTCACTCCTGGCTTAACCCAAGTATTCTTTTAAAAGCCTCTTCAGGTCAAAGTGTTTCCCAAAACTCAAACTAGTCCTGGTAACTTACCAGACTTATACAATTAGTAAAAAGATGTTTTAAGAACTTAGTGTACAAAAATGATAGACAGATTTTGAGATTAAACATTAAGTATTTTTGACACAAGACTAGAGTCTGCTAGAAGCAGGGCTAGAGAATAATGAGGGTTTTTGTCTTTTTACAAAAAAGTGACTAAGATTGAATGATGAATTGAAGAGCTTTCTTCTCGGATCTTTCTCTACTCTCTGAATGTTTAAACTTCCTTGATATTTATAGAGGCTTGAAGGTTATAGACATTGATGCTTCTTGAAAGGAGATATATACGTTGGAAATCCTTTGAAGGTATTTTGCCATAGGCTTCTGGAGATCTGACCTCGAAGTTGAATCCATGCTTGAGAGAGGTCTGAATCATATTTTGATATTTTCATAAAATAGTTTCTTATGTATTTCCATGCATAAAACTTTTCATGAGTGTATTCTTGATTGAGCGAGGGGTTACTTTCAGAGATTCCCTGGTGTGGTTTCTGACTTATGATCAAAGTTCGCAGGAGTAGGCACGTTGAGAGATGCTGCTCATATTGATTTTGTTATTTTTGTTCTTTGATGATAAACACGCAAATATGGTATGATCATTTCTTTCGAAGCATCAGCAAAATAGATTATCAAACGTTGATGAAGAGTTCTTTGTACAAGATACTTCCATCAGACTTTTATTGATCTACCACTTTTTGGAGCATACATCCACTCCCCCTTTGTTCTTACAACTTAATCTTCATATCCTAAAAATTGCTTACTAAGAGAAAATATTATGAGCAGTTCAGATTATATTTTTTCAGCAAAAATACTTGATGATTAATATAAACAAATCATAAAGTCTAGGGTCTTAAAACTTATATTTTTGGCTGGACGTTTTCTCAACAGAAAGCATAAAACATTGCAGAGTCTGATGTTGAGGTGAGGTTGGTGTTAAACAGGAGCTGTTCAAAGGGTAAGGTTGGGAGAAAACAAGGTACAAGGTCATAGATTTTAATTTTCCTAGAGCTAAAACCAGGGGCTTTAACAATGGCTAGGTTGTTGAGGTGATGGTAATCTAGTTCATCTATGTCTAAGATAGGTTTGGTGATTTTAAAATGTAGAAGGTCAGGGGTGACTAAAGTGAGAGGGTAGGGGCAGGTATGCTGGATTGGTCAAGGATGAGCAGGAAAGATACGAAGGTATCTAGGAGGTGATGGAGTAGTGGTAGCACGGGTAAAGTTAGGTGATGTTTGTTGAGGTTAAGTATAGTCAGAGTGGAGGGTCTGATCAATTTGAGGGGTCTGATCAAGATTGGTTAGGTTAAGGTTCAAAAGTTTGGTCTGGTGGGGTTGGAGAGGTGAACTTCGGTTAAGAAGAATGACTGCCAACAACATCAGACCTTGCTCGTTTCTAACTAGACTCAGCCTATGACTCACTTCTTTTTCTCTTCTCCATAATTTTTTTCTAAAGCCATATGCATCACTGTTAAACTCAGCCACTACTTCATAAAGTCTGTTGATCTAATCTATGTGGTTCCACTTCTGAGTGTCAATCTTAGGAAAATGTTTTAGATTCAACGTAGCTTGGATAGCCACCAGACTTCAGCAACTCTTCCTTATTAGCCCTTATGTCATTGAGATAGGAGGTTCTTATCTCTTAATACTTTGCTTGCCAAACCTTACCTGTCCAGCCTTGAATAGATACAGAAGGATGTAAAGCAAGAAAAACATGAATGAATTGCTTACTTTCTTCTAGGGAGAGAGTAGATGACCTTTGCTATGGAAGAAGATGAAACTTCTTTTATTGTTGATCTAAAGTTTTCCTTTGTAGCTGGCTGAGAGGGATACCATTATTAGAATTTGATGGTTTAGCAGCAGCTTTTGTCCCTTTAGAAACTGGCGTTGTCTTCTTGGGAATGCGGGGAGGAGCCACTGACTCTGGTTTAGCTTTAATAGGTAAGTCAGACCCTTTAAACTCATCAGACTTATCCAAAATGAGCCTTCTTGCTTTCTTCATAATAGACATTTTGACTCTGCTACCTTTCCTTTTTAAAGCTGGCTGGGCTGGCTTATGAGCAGGCTCATACTTCTTCTACTTCATGTCTACAAGAGCGGATCTTTTCTTGGAGGCTGAAGCAGGGATAGACCTTTCCAAGGTCGGGTCCAACAAGGATGGGAAGGTTGAAAGCTTACTCACCAGAGAGGAGGACTGAATCAAATCTCCAATAGTTTAAGTTTGCACATTCTCCAATGCAAACACCTTTATCAACACTACAAGGTAGGGAATCTTGTTTTGCTCTTTCCCTACTGAAGAAATCAAATATGTCATGATGATATTGGGTAAATTGACTTTTTCTTTCATAAGCATGTGGTACATACAGTATTTTCCTAGGGCAGAAGACTTGCTTCATGTGGAGATGAAGCATTTTTACCTTAGGAAGAAGATGCCCAGACACCAATTTGGTTGGGTGAGACTTACCATACAGCAACTTCTTTACCTCTAAAGAAGAAACAACCTTAAACTCAGTCATCTACATAGACGTTTCCAATAGTAAGGCATCCAGTCATTGTTGCGATAGTGTCTTCAAAAATCTCAATGGTCTTTCCTTTGAGATTCCCAAGGATGATGAACTTGGACTTATCCATAGAAACACTGTTCCAGAACTCACAAACTAGTGAATGAGAGAAAGTCTCCCTATCCATATAGGATCAAGTCCAACCAATTTCTTTAATTTCAGCAATGGCATCCCTTCCATTAAGCTTGTGTTATTCTAGATAGAAGAAAGAGGACTCCATAATATCGTTAACAAAGAGCTTAGGTGCCATGGTAGTGTTCAAGAGAGATAAAGAAGACAAATAGTTTAGGGTTTTAGAAATGAGAAGGGTTTTAGCACAACAAAGAGAGAAAGCTTTGAGAGAAAGAAAACTTGCAAGGAGGAAAAAGAGTGAAGGGTTACTTGATTTAAAAGGCAAAAACTGTTCACTAGAGAAGAGAAAAAAATGATTCAGGTGACAGTTACACAAAAAGATATTAACTTCTACCACGTGGTATGTTTTAAAGTTAATGACAATAAAACGTGAAACTTTTCTGTTAACATAAATCCCAAAAGATTTTTAAACATTTTCCTCTCAACATTAAAAAATAGAAGTAGACATTTATGAGTTCAGACATATTAAGCTACTAAGCATACATTATCAAACCCAGACCTTTAATGTAAACATTCAGACATTTTAGATAGAATAAGTTCATATACAAAGCAGACATATTTAATTAACATTTCTCATATTTAAATTGTACTTGATAAAAGCAAACTTGGCATCAGCCAAAGGCTTTATAAAGATGTTTGCTCATTGATTGTCTGTGTCCACAAGTTTTATGTCTAGAATCCCCTTTTGTATATAGGCTCTAATGAAGTGATACTTCACCTCTATGTGTTTGGCTTTGGAGTATTGAATAGGATTCTTGGAGAGATTTATTGCATTTGTGTTGTCATAAAACATAAGATTTTCTTCTTCCTTGATTAAGTAATCCTCAAGCTGATACTTCATCCAAAGAAGTTGAGAACAACAGCTAGCTGCAAACATGTACTCAGCCTCTATTGTTAAAAGTGCAATTGAGTTCCGTTTCTTGCTTCCCTAGGATATTAGACTTTTACCAAGAAAGTGACACCCACCACTTGTACTTTTACTGTCAACTTTATCTCCTGTAAAATCTGAACCACAATATCCTGATAAAGAGAAAAAATTTGTTCTTTTGTAGAACAACCCAAGGTTAATGGTTCCTATAAGATATCTCAGAATCCTTTTCACTATAGACAAGTGTGATTCCTTGGGGTCTGACTAATATCTTGCACACATACAAACACTAAACATTTTATCTTGTCTGATGGATGTGAGATATAGAAATGAACCAATCATTCCTTTGTATAAGGTCTGATCCACTAGTGTACCAAATTCATCTTCATTAATTATGCAATTTGGATGCATAAGAGTGCTCATGGGCTTAACATCAACCATTTTAAACTTTTTAAGCAAATCCTAGGTTTACTTCTGCAGATGGATGAAAATACCATCATCAGTCTCTTTGATCTGCAAGCCTAGGAAGAATTTGAGTTCTCCCATCATACGCATTTCAAACTTAGCTTGCATCATTTTAAAAATTCTTTGCATGGACTTACATCAGTAGCACTAAAAACAATATCATCCACATAAATTTTCATAATTAAAAAGTTTTTGTGAGAGATTTTTTTGAACAAGGTTATATATATTTTTCCTCTAGTAAAGCCTTTTCAAATCAAGAAGGTATTGAGTCTGTCGTACCAAGCTCTAGGAGCTTGTTTTAGACCATATAGTGCTTTACTAAGTTTAAAAACATGGTTTGGAAAAAATATATCTTCAAAACTAGGGGGTTGTTTCACATAAACTTCTTCTTCAATAAACCCATTTAGAAAAGCACTCTTAACATCCATCTGATATAATGTAATTCCTTTAAAAGCAGCAAATGCAAGAAGTATCCTTATAACCTTGAGTCTGGCTATAGAGGCAAAGGTTTCAGTGAAATCAATTCCTTATTATTGGTTGTAGCCTTGTGCTACAAGTCTGGCTTTATTTCTAACAACCTTTCCATCCTTATCAAGCTTATTTTTGTAGACCCACTTAGTTCTAATAATGCCTTTATTTTTGGGTCTTGGTACAAGGCTCCAGACCTTATTTCTTTCAAACTGGTTTAATTCCTCTTACATGGCTATGATCCAGTTAGTATCCTCCAAAGCTTCTGCAACACATTTAGGTTCCAATTCTAAAATAAGAGCTATAGTGGATTGATTGAGAAGTTTGGATCTGGTCTTGACTCCAATAGCTTGATCTTCAATTATGGGTCTAAAGGGTGATAAGCCATGAATTTCAAGTCCTTAGGCTTCTCTGATTTCGATACTAATGGTTGTTGTTAAGATTCTTCATTTCTATCTTCAACTAGTTTTGGTTGAGCAGTGATAATGCATATTTTATCCTTAATTTCTCATTTTAAATATGTATGATTTACCACTACTTATTGTGTAATAACATTTTCATAATTTGAGCTTTATTTAATATTTGATTTTAAAATGAATTAAGGATTAGTTTTTACTAAAAATAATCCTGGTTTCTCTTATTTTATAGTGAATGATTGAGCTTGTAAATTGAAAAATTATCACCAAGGATCAAGAGAAAGAAGGGACGAGTGATTACATATCAAGAAAGTGTCCAGAAATCATGAAAATGCACCATAACAGGTGTATGAATTGATTCATGCGTTAAAAAGGCCCAGGAATTGCAAAAATCAGTGCATGAATTGATTCCCCCTGGCATGAATCGGTTCACGTGTCCTTCAACACCCAGGAACTTTAAATTGAAGGCCATGAATCGATTCTTATCATAGATGAATCAATTAATGAGCATAAATTATTCAATTTTGGCCTAAATGAATCGATTCATATGCTTTTATTAATCAATTAATTTAGTGGAAACAGCAATACAAGATTTACATAAGTGGAAACAACATTACGGGTTTTTTGAATCCACTACGCTGAAAGGGATCCACTTCTTCCATGATTTACGCTTGTTGTTTTCTTTCCCTCGCCTATAAAAGGAAGAAGAATTGAAGCCTTTCACAACCTTTGCATCTTACACACCATTCACTTCTTTCTCAAGAGCTTCAATTTGGAGCAACAAAGGCACAAGGCCTCTCGAGGAAATTCTCTTCCGAGTTTGATCTTTCTTGTTTTTAGTTGTTTTAATTATAAAGGGGTAAAACCCCTAGATTGATTTCTTAGAGATTATTGTAATATGATTTTGAGGTTTCTGTTTTTAATATAGTACCCTTTTATCATTGTTGATTTCTTCATAATCTTACTCTGCTTATTTGAATTCCATTCTGTTTAATTAAATTTGTATGCTTAATCAGTTTAATTATACAAATGGAATAGAATAAGATTTTCATTAAAATGGATTAAGGAAGTATACATGCTTAATGAATATTTTCATAATCACTTTTAATTATTATGGTTTGTTTAATTCTATAATATGAGAATAGATTATGTATGTAGGCGATGTTCTTATGTATGCTCAATGATTCTTAGATTTTATGATCTTGACTCCTTTTGCTTAATTAGGATGCTTGATTAATATGATCATTCAATTTGAATGTAAGTAAAGGAATTGTGAATTGAAAAAGACGCTTAGTTGATTTATTCAAACTGAGCTAAGAAATCAATAGTAATGAAAGTGTACAAATCATCTTTTGTGAACCAAGGATAAATCTAATTATAGTACTCCAATAAAATCAACTGCTTGTTATTTATTTGTTCCAAGGATAAATCTAATTATTCTATTTTAAATTTTACTGTGACAACCAAACCAAAACCCCCCAAATGTATTTGTATGGTTGTTGAATTTTTGTTTGTTAAAATTATTTTAAACTTGATTTTTCTAAATTTTTGTGTTGATCTTCGAGAGAACGACCTAGGTTCACACCCTAGTACTACATTACTTTTAATGTTTCAATTTGACCGACTGCGACAGTCCATGCCAAATTATGGCGCCGTAGTCGGGGATCAATGATCTTTAGGAAAATTCTTGTTTTAAATTAGTTTTTTTAAAAATAAAAAAATTGTTTATTTTATTTTATTTCTTTGCATTGTTTGGGATTCTTTTGATGCATTTCTCTTGATTTAATTGTTGCATAATATGTATGACTAAAACAACATCTAGGCATTTGCATTCAATTGATCCTGGAATTGATAGAACTTTTCATAAGTTAGTTAGAGAAGCTAGATTTAATAATAACTTTGTTGATAGTAATAGTGATAGTGTCTCATCTGAATCTGCTGAAAGTACTACTGCTAGTTTTTCTGATATGGCTGGACAAGTACCTCGTGAAAGAATTCTTAGGGAATTAGCTGCACCTGAATTCACTTACGAAAGTTTATGTATTCAATATCCTAAAGAGGATGTCCCTTTTGTGCTTAAAACCAGACTTATACACTTGTTACCCAAGTTTCATGGCCTTGCGGGTGAAGATCTGCATAAACATCTCAAAGAGTTCCACATTGTATGTTCTACAATGAAGCCTCAAAATGTTTCAGAGGATCATGTGTATCTAAAAGTGTTTCCGTATTCTTTAGAGGGTGTTGTTAAGGACTGGCTCTACTACCTTGCTTTGAGATCAATTACAAGTTGGGATGACTTGAAGAAAAGTTCTTGGAAAAGTTCTTTCCTGCTTCTAGAACTACTACAATCTGAAAGGACATATCTGGAATTAGGCAACTCTTTGGAGAAAGCCTCTATGAGTATTGGGAGAGATTCAAGAAACTCTGTGCAAGTTTCCCTCACCATTAAATTTTTGAGTAAGGAACTCGATTGAGAAGATGGCATCTAATGCCTAACGATTCAGTGTAAGAAATAATGCTTTTAAAAACGTGAATGGTTTAAATTCTAGTGCATCTGAAATTAACTTGGAGAGAAAACTTGACGCTCTCACCACTTTGGTCACACAATTTGTAGTTAATCAAAAATCCATGACTGCCAAAGTGTATGGCATTTACACTTCATAAGAGCATCCCACTGATTATTGTCCTTCTCTACAAGAGAAGGGTGATGATAATCCCCAAGCCTATGTAGCCAACATATACCATAATAGACCTCCACAACAACAACAACAAGACCATGACCTTTCCACTAACAGATACAACCCAAGTTAGAGGAACCATCTAAATCTGAGATGGGAAAACCAACAACAAAATCCTCAACCCCTATTTCAAAACCATGCACTAACCTTCCAAAAGCCAACACTTCAACCATCCACAAGTGGCCCTTCATTGGAAGAACTGGTGAAACAAATGGCTACACAGAGTATCAACAGAGAAATGATGCTACCATCCAAAGCTTGAGCAATAAAATTGGGTAATTGGCATCATCATTGAACCAGTTATAGTCTTAGAATTCTAACAAATTACCATCTCAACCTGCTACAAATCCAAGGAATGTGAGCGTACTTCAGTTAAGATCGGGTAAGAATCTTGAGACACCTATACCCAAGGAACCTGAGAAACAAACCACTGAGCCTGCAATGGTTGAGAATGATGTACCCTCTTCAAGCACAAGGAAGTCTGAGATGTAACCACCCCAAATCCCACCTTAAATCCCTCTTCCATTCCCACCAAAAACAATTCCAAGTAAGAAGATGGAAGAGGTAGACAAAGAAATTTTAGACACTTTTAGGAGAGTGGAAGTGAATATACCTTTTCTTGATGCAATCAAACAAGTCCCTAAGTACGCCAAATTTCTAAAGGAGTTGTGTACTCACAAAAGAAGACTCAAAGGCAATGAAAGGATAAGCATGGGAAGAAATGTATCAGCACTGCTTGGTAAGGAAGTTCCTAACATTCCTGAAAAATGTAAAGATCCAAGTACGTTCACTATACCTTGCATCATAGGCAATAACAAATTTGAAAATGCTATGTTAGATTTAGGAGCTTTAATAAATGTTATGCCTATGTCTGTTTTCAAATCTCTGTCCTTTGGAACTTTACAATCTACTGGTGTAGTGATTCAGTTAGCAAATAGAAGTACTACTCACCCTACTGGAGTCATAGAGGATGTTTTGGTTCAGGTAGATCAACTTGTTTTTCCAACTGACTTTTTCATGCTTGATATGGAAGAAGGTATGTTTGACATTGCTGTTCCTATAATTTTGGGAAGACCATTTTTGAAAACAGCCCGAACCAAAATAGATGTTCATTCTAGAACTCTCTTTATGGAATTTGGTGACACTAGAGTTCAATTCAATATTCTTGATGCTATAAAACACTCATCTGAAAATCATTCTATTTTTCATATTGACATTATGGATAAATTGATTTGTGAATACCTTTCTTACATCTCTCAAAATGTTGATTTGGATTGCATGGATGATTCATACAATTGTTTTGCATTTAATGATTCTAAAAGTTGTGCTATTTATGCTGAAATTGATAAATACATACATGCTGATTCAGAATCTTTTAATATGCCTATTTACTATAAGGAACTAGAATGCACTAACCTGAATGCAGGATTTCAAGAAGACTCTAACAAAATTGTTGAGGTGCAAACAGTAGAATCCAAATCTGCTTTGTTAGTTCTATCTGTTTTCTTGATGGACTCTCTGGATATTTTCAGATTCACATTGCACCTAAGGATCAATAAAAAACCATATTCACCTGTCACTTTGGCACATTTGCTTATAGGAGAATGCCCTTTGGCCTATGCAATGCTCTTGGAACTTTTCAAAGATGCATGATAATTATTTTTCATGATTTCATTGAACATTGCATAGAGGTGTTTATGGATGATTTTACTGTTTATGGATCTTCTTTTGATGCATACCTTCATAGTTTGGATAAAGTTTTAAATAGATGTATTGAAACTAACCTTGTCTTGAACTATGAAAAATGTCATTTTATGGTAGAACAAGGATTAGTTTTAAGGCATGTAATCTCTGAGAAAGGAATTGAGGTATATCCTACCAAGATAGAAGTCATATCACACTTATCTTATCCCTCTTGCGTATGGGAGGTTCGTTCTTTTCTTGGTCATGAAGGCTTCTACAGAAGATTCATAAAAGATTTCAGCAAAAAGGCCCGACCACTATCCAATCTGCTACAAAAGGATGTGGTATTTGAGTTTGATGAAAAGTGTAAAGAGGCCTTTAATTGTCTGAAGCCAGCCCTAACTACTACCCCTATAATCCAAGCATCTGATTAGACTGTCCTATTTGAGTTGATGTGCGATGCCTCTAATTATGCATTGGGAGCTGTCCTTTGTCAGAAGATTGACAAACAGCCTAGGGTCATCTACTATGCATCTAGAACTTTAGATGTTGCTCAGATAAATTACACCACCACTGAAAACGAGCTCTTGGCTATTATTTTTGCATTAAATAAGTTTAGATTTTACCTACTCAGATCTCGGGTAGTTGTCTTTACTGACCATGCAGCTCTGAAGTACTTGTTGAAGAAAGGTGAATCCAAGTCAAGGTTAATTCGTTGGATGTTCTTGCTCCAAGAGTTTGACTTAGAAATTCATGATAGAAGTGGAACACAAAACTTGGTGGCAGACCATTTAAGCAGAATTGAGAAAACTCATGATTCCTCTCCTATTCGAGATCATTTCCCTGATGAGCAACTCATGAGTATCTATAACTCTTTTGATACACCTTGGTTTGCTAACATTATTAATTATCTTGTTGCTTCTGTTTTCCCACCATGTGCATCAAGAAATCGAATTTTAAAATTAAAGTGATGCAAAATATTATATATGGGATGACCCCTATTTATGGAAGATTTGTAGTGATCAGGTTATTCGCAGATGCATTCCAGATTATGAGATAAAATTAGTGCTCTGATTCTACCATTCTTCACCAGTTGGTGGACATTTTAGTCCATAAAGAACAACAAGAAAGATGTTGGATTCTAGTTTATACTGACCCACCATTTTTAAGGATGCATGGAAGACTTGTAACACCCGTGAGGAATGCCAAAGAGCTGGTAATGCAATCACATGGCGTCAACAAATGCCTCAACAACCTATGTTTTTTTATGAAGTATTTGATGTTTGGGGCATTGATTTTATGGGTCCATTTCCTCTATCTTTTGGTTTTACATACATTTTGTTAGCTGTGGATTACTTTTCTAATTGAGTTGAAGCTAAAGCCACTAGAACTAATGATGCTAGGGTTGTTATGGATTTTGTTAGATCTCAAATTTTTTAAGGTTTGGCATCCTGAGAGCAATCATTAGTGATCAGGGAACACACTTCTACAACAGGATCATGCAAGCTACACTCTGGAAGTATGGGGTTATTCATAGAGGTCTACTTCATATCATCCCCAAACCAATGGACAAGCAGAAGTCTCTAACAGAAAAATTAAAAGGATCCTGGAGAAGATAGTGCAGCCTAACAGAAAAGATTGGAGCAAGAAATTGGATGATGCTCTTTGGGCACATAGAACAGATTTTAAGGCACCTATAGGAATGTCTCCCTATAGAGTTGTTTTTGGTAAGGCATGTCATCTTCCAGTATAATTAAGCATCATGCTTACTGGGCTGTAAAAGCTTGCAACTTAGCACTTGATCAAGCAGGTAAGGAAAGGAAATTACAACTAAATAAGCTTGATGAGATCCGTTTGGTAGCTTATGAGAATTCAAAGTTCTATAAGGAGAAAATAAAGAAATTCCATGATATCTTAATAGTTAGAAAATAGTTTGTTGCTGGACAGAAAATGCTACTGTTTAATTCCCGGTTGAAAGTCATGGCCGGAAAATTACGCTCTAAATGGGAAGAACCATTCATAGTCACTAATGTATTTCTCCATGGAGCTGTTGAGATAAAAAGTGAAAACTCTAATAAGAGCTTCAAAGTTAATGGACAACACTTAAAGCCATTTCATGAAAATCCTTCGCTTGTAGATGTCACAATGGAGGAGCTTGCTTTGGAGGAACCACTTCTTAACCCCCCTTGACGAATGAGTTTTCTTACCCATCTCTTTACTTGTTCATTCTCTTGTCCATTTTTGTATGCTCTATTTTACATTGAGGACAATGTATGATTTAAGTGTAGGGGTGGGATTTCTCTATGTGATTTTAGACCGTTTTTAGGTGTGATTGTTTTTATGTGTGATTGTTTTTCTGTTAAATAAAAAACATTTAAAATAAAAGTTTTTGTGTGTGTTTTTGTTTAAAATGACACGTTTTATTGGAATTTTTAGGATATGCATGAGTAATAAGTAATTTCTTTCATGTTTGATATGAGTTTCATAATATGTTATGATTTGAACTCAGACAATTTTTGGTATGTTGAGAATGACATGATAATTGAGAGATGATGATATATGATGGAATTATGCCTTGTGAGATTTTTGAGCCTTAAAATTTGATGGATCACTTCACACCATCTTAATTCTTTCATGTGTGATTTATTCCTGAATGCTTACATCCTAATCTTTGTCTTGTTTCTTGATGATACTTGAAACTCATATACATGTATTTGAAATGACACAGGCATTTTGTTCAATTGAGCCATTACCCATATAAGCCTACCATGAATAAATCATCATTTGCTAGCCCCTCTGAGCCTTGCAGATCAAAACAAGCCTTGGGCGAGAAAAACCAAAAATGTTCATGCCTTAAGGAATATCCTAGAACTTTGACATCGATTCAGAAATGGGCAATTCAAATAAGTGTGGGGGTGTGCTAACAAGGGTCACAACTCTTGGTTTTACTTGTTCATAGAAAAAAGAATCACTGAGAATGTTTGCGAACAAATACGATTGAACAAATGTTTTACTTCACTGTTTGCCTGTTAAATTAATTGCTCCATCATTCTTTTTGTCATATGAAACTAATTTCCAAATTTTTATCACACTATTTTACCCTGGCCACATTACAACCCTGAAAATCCTTGTCGATCTATACATGCATTTGTGCTGATTGTGGAATTGAGAAATTTGCCAAATTTATGGGATTGTCTATTTTTCAAGAAATGTTTTGAGCGTATACACAAACCCAAAACACTTGAGAGTTGAGAGTATGTCTTGTGAGGTTCTGTCACTTATGATTTTCTTTTTAGTTTGATTTAATTCTCACATGCCTAAGTGTTTACATGATTTTCATACATATCTTGAT
Source organism: Clitoria ternatea (assembly GCA_037962975.1). Classification (NCBI taxonomy): domain Eukaryota; kingdom Viridiplantae; phylum Streptophyta; class Magnoliopsida; order Fabales; family Fabaceae; genus Clitoria; species Clitoria ternatea. Next base: position 73,115,115 of record CM075672.1, read on the forward strand.
GCTCTCTATTCTACATGTTAGATAACTCCTGTTTCTCTGTATATTCTTAAGATTTCATGATGAGCATGTTAGTTCTGTGTGTTTATTGTTTTTCAACCTAATGTTTTCAATAAATTGAAAGATTAGTTTTTATTTTGATTTTGCCCGGGAGTGCAAAAGAGTAAGTGTGAGGGTATTTGATAATGCATATTTTATCATTAATTCCTCATTTTAAATGTGTATGATTTGCTAGTACTTATTATGTAATATATTGCATTTTAACATATTTTCATAATTTAAGCTTTATTTAATGTTTGATTTTAAAATGAATTAAGGATTAGTTTCTACTGGAAATAATCCTGGTTTCTCTTATTTTGTAGTGAATGATTGAGCTTGTAAATTGAAAAATTATGACCAAAGATTAAGAGGAAGAAGGCACGAGTGATTACATATCAAGAAAGTGTCCAGAAATCATGAAAATGCACCATAACAGGTGCATAAATCGATTCATGAGAAGCATGAATCGATTCGTGTGTTAAAAAGGCCCAGGAATTGTAAAAATCAATGCATGAATCGATTCACGCGTCCTTCAGCACCTAGGAACTTGAAATTTAAGGCCATGAATCGATTCCTATTATAGATGAATCGATTCATACGTACAAATTATTCAATTTTGGCCTAAATGAATCGATTCATATGCTTTTATTAATCAATTCATTTAATAGAAACAACAATACGAGATTTACATAAGTGGAAACAGCATTACGGGTTTTCTAAATGCACTACGCCAAAAGGGATCCACTTCTTCCATGATTTACGCTTGTTGTTTCCTTTCCCACGCCTATAAAAGGAAGAAGAATTGAAGCCTTTCACAACCTTCGCATCTTACACACCATTCACTTCTTTCTCAGGAGCTTCAATTTGGAGCAACAGAGGCACAAGGCCTCTCGAGGAAATTCTCTTCCGAGTTCGATCTTTCTTGTTTTTAGTTTGTTTTAATTGTGAAGGGCTAAAACCCCTAGACTGATTTTCTTGGAGATTATTGTAATATGATTTTGATGTTTCTATTTTGAATATAGTACTCTTTTATTATTGTTGATTTCTTCATAATCTTACTCTACTTGTTTGAATTCCATTCCGTTTAATTAAATTTGTATGCTTAATCGGTTTAATTATACGAATGGAATAGAATAAGATTTTCATTAAAATAGATTAAGGAAGTATGCATGCTTAATGAATATTTTCATAATCACTTTTAATTATTATGGTTTGCTTAATTCCATAATATGGGAATAGATTATGTATGTAGGCGATGTTCTTATATATGCTCAATGATTCCTAGATTTTACGATCTTGACTCCTTTTGCTTAATTAGGATGCTTGATTAATATGTTCATTCAATTTGAATGTAAGTAAAGGAATTGTGAATTGAAAAAGACGCTTAGTTGATTAATTCAAATTGAGCTAAGAAATCAACAGTAATGAAAGTGTACAAATCATCTTTTGTGAACCAAGGATAAATCTAATTATAGTACTCCAAGAAAATCAATCACTTGTTTTTTATTTGTTCTAAGTTTTACATTTATTCTGTTTTAAATTTTACTGTGACAACCAAACCAAACTCCCCCCCCAAATGTATTTGTATGTTTGTTGAATTTTTGTTTGTTAAAATTATTTTAAACTTGATTTTTCTAAATTTTTGTGTTGATCTTTGAGAGAACGGCTTAGGTTTACACCATATGAATACCCCTTTGTCACACTTAGAATCAAATTTTCCAAGATGATCCTTTGTGTTAAGGATATAGCTGGTGCACCCAACGGGATGAAAATATGATATGTTGGATCTTCTTACCTTCCACAATTCATAAGGAGTCTTGTTCAGTATTGGTCTAATAAGAATTCTATTTTGAATATAACAAGAAGTGCTCACAGCCTCTACCTAGAAATATTTTGGAAGATTATTTTCACAAAGCATTGTTCTGGCTATTTCTTGTAGAGATCTATTTTTCCTTTCCATAACACCATTTTGTTGAGGTGTTCTTGGAGAAGAAAAACTATGAGTTATGCCAGACTCATTGCAGAATTTTTCAAAAATCTCATTTTCAAATTCTCTGTCATGATCACTTCTTATTGTATGAATACATAATGCTTTCTCATTTTGGATTTTCTTGTAGAAAATGTTGAATACCTTCATAGACTCATCCTTGTGTTCTAAGAAGTATACCTATGCCATTCTTATGTAATCATCAATAATAACAATTTCATACTTTTTTCCTGTCAGACTCTACTTGAGATAGACCAAGAAAATCTAAATGTTATATCTCTAAAGTTTGGCAGTGGAAATAACATTTTTGTTTTCAAAAGAGGTTTTATGTTGTTTCCTTTTTTGGCATGCTTCACAAGGCAAAGAACTGTTGAAAGAAATCCTTGGCAATCCCTTGACAAGGCCATTTCTATGAAGTTTTGAAATATGTTTTAAGCTCACATGCCCAACCTTTTTGTGTCAGATCTACCTTTCCTCAGAGTTTGAAAACAAACGTTACATTTTGATTATTTAGTTCATTCAAGTCAACCTTGTATAGGTTGTGATGTGTGTTTGCAGAGAAGAGTATGGTTCCATCATGGTTGATGACAATACACTTTTCTTTGTCAAAAGAGACCTTGTACCCACTGTCACAAAATTGACTAATGCTCAAGAGGTTATGTCTCAGACCTTAAACTAAATAAACATTTTCAATGACAGGTGAAAGAATTTTACTAACTCTACCAGACCCTATGATCTTTCTAGTCTGGTTTCCTCTAAAGGTGACTGTTCCACCTTTAAACTACTCAAAGTCTAGGAACATAGACCTTGTTCCAGTCATGTGATATGAGTATCCACTGTCCAGATACCAACACAGAGGCTTTGTCTTTGTCTTTAAGCACATCTAGAATAGGAATGATTAATGATTTTGGTACCCAAATTTTCTTGGGTCTTACATGGTTAGCAACTTTTTCATTGCATTTCTTTCTTTTCCTACAATCATTTATTACATGATCATGCCTTTTACAATAATTACATTTAACATGCTTTTGTTTCTTTGAAATAAAGGAAGGAGATGAAGATTTCTTGAAATCATTTTTCTCTACATAGCCCAGACCTGGTCTGCTATGGTCACTATAAGATTTTCCCAAAAGCTTATTCAAATTTTTAGTGCCATTAACAAACTTGCTCAGGTCTGAAGTAAGTAAACTTACTTGCTTCTGTAATTTAATGATTTCATCAGCTTGAGAATTGCAGCAAACTTTGGTATTTTCAAAATTGATTTTTAAAACAAGATTCTCCTATCTAAGTTTGCTCAATTATTCAAGGTACATTATTTCATTTTCTTCCATTTCTTTTTGAATATTTTTATCAAAATCTTCTCATTTGAATTTCAAAATTTAGTTTTCAAAGTAAATGATCATATCAATATGTTTTACTTTCAATTTCTTAAAGTTTTTCAACAGCCTAGAAAAATCATTAAACAACATATCATAATTTTGTTTGACTTCTAAATAGCTTACTTCCTCAGATTCTGAATCACTTGAACTGGTTTCAGAGTTTGGTTCCTTATCATCCATAAAACAAATCTAGGCAGTCTCTTCATCAGACTCTCTAGAACTAGAAGAACCTTCATCGTCCCAAGTGATCAATCCCTTTTGCTTCTTAGGGAATTTTCTCTTTTCTCTTTTATCTTTCTTGTCTTTATTCAGAAGAGGACATTCTACTTTTATATCTCCTGGTTTCCCGTAGTTGAAACATTCTAGTGTAGATTTGTCAGTTTTAAACTTAAATTGAGTTTTACCTTTGTGATCTTTTCTCTAGAATTTCCCAGGTATGAACTTCTTTTTCTTTAGCAACCTATGAAATCCTTTTGTCACAAGGGCCAGCTCTTCATCTATATCTGTACCCGACTCATTAGAGTTTGGTCCTGAGCTGGTAGACTCCTTAAAATTCAAGGCCTTTCTTTTCTTGCCTGATTCATCAGACTTCAGGGAAATGCTTTTGGAGGAGGAAGGCTTGATAACTTCCTTCTATTTCAGCTTCATTTCATGCACTCTAAGTACCCCAAGGAGTTTATCCAGAGAGAAGGTACTTAGATCTTCAGTCTCCTCAAGAGCTAATCATTTGGCATCAAATCTTTCAGGTGGACTTCTAAGAAGCTTAACATTGATATCTTCTATGAAAGGTGTTTTCCATGAGGTTTAAGCTCATTCAGCAGGGTTTGGAATATTCTAATCATCTGATCCACTATTTCATGATCCTCCATCTTGAAAGTATCATACTACTTTATCAACAGTATCTTTTTGGATCTCTTTACATTAGAGGTTCCTTCATAATTACATTGAAAAGCATCTCAGACTTCTTTAGCTGATCTATAACTAAATACCTTACTGTACTTTGACTTGCTTAGAGCACAAGTTAATAAGGAATCTGGCTTTGGCATTGATATCCATTTTCCTTATTTCAATCGTAGTCTATTCATCTTCTAATTTGTGCTTTCTATCTTCATCAACAGGAGCTGCATAATCATCATTTATGATGACTGCCCATATCGAGTAGATTTGATAAATATCTCATTTTATCCTTCCAATATGGGTAGTCTTTACCAAAGAAGGTTAGTGGTCTGTTGATTGAAGAACCTTCTACAATAAGCTGATTACTCTGAGAAGTCGCCATAGATCTTGTTCCTTTTCACTCATGGGAGTGATCAACCCAAAGGACAAGCTCTGATACCAATTAATGGTTCAAAGTCAAACTTACAAAGGGGGGAAGAGGTTGAATAAGTCTAAGACTCTTTTATGCAATTTGAACTTTTAGAGCGCAGGTAATCAGACTTGTAAAACAGACTTTTAAAGAGTAAGTAAAAAGAAGAATGAACATAAGGAATTTATACTGGTTCACTTCCAACATAGAAGCTACATCTACTCCCTTCCAACTTGAAGGATTTCAACTATTGTAAAATCTCCTTTACAATAACAGCGTCACACATGTGTCACAAGTATTCTCGGCTCTAGCCACTCCTGGCTTAAACCCAAGTATTCTTTCAACAAGTTACTCCTGGCTTAAATCCAAGTATTCTTTCAAAAGCCTCTTCAGGCCACAAACTGTTTCCCTTAGTAACTAAAGGCTGGCAACACACCAGACTTTTACATAATAATAGATTTACAAAGATAGATTGTGTAAGGTGTTTTTAAGAACTTAATGTATAAAAAGATACAAAGAATGAACTAATACACTAAGTAAGATAGACAAAGAGGATCAAGGTCTATTAGAGGCAGAATGACAAAGAAGGCCTTTGTCTAAGAAAACTAAGAAAAGATTGTAAGAGCTTTGCTTAAAGATCATAGAGGTTTTCTTTTGTGCATTTCTTCAAATTTGAATCTCTTTATATATATAGGTCACTCAAGATGACCATTTGATAAGCTGGTGAGGAGATATAGCCGTTGAAAATCCTTTGAAAGAGTTTTGCTTGATTATAAGCACCAGACCTTGAGAAGATATATGAGATGCCAAAGGTTTGGTACCAAGTAACTTTGAAGCTTGGATGGAAAAGTAGTTACTTGAGATCTTCAGAGCATAAAGATTAATTATTGGGTTTTTCTTCTGAATAACATACAGAGCACGTAGTTGAAGATCTTCTATACCTTCCTGACACAAGAGCTGACTCCAATTAGCTTTTCTAAAATGCACAGGGTAACTACCTTGGTTTCTTTGCAAGTGAGCCTTGGTTGCTCCATTGTTTTGTCTCTTATCTTCTTTGATGATAAGCACAGTTATCCTTGATAGGAGCTTGACTTGAAGCATCATCCAAAAGGATTTAGAACGTTGCATGAAGAGAACTTGAAGTAATTGTCTTGTTGCTTCAAAAGTTTGAGGTCTAATTGGTGGTTTAAATTTCTGAAAGTCTTTGAATCAGACTCTCTTTGGGCAAAGTCTAGAATCAAACTTTTCTCTTGATGGACTCCGCCTTTCTTTTGTAACTTGTGTACTTAGAATCACTATTGCAAAAAATGCCTTTTACACGGCTATTTTGGGCTTTTTACATCGGTTGTTAGTTGGTGTAGATCAATAGGTGTAAAAAATTGAATTTTACATCCGGTGTAAAAAAATATATTTTACACCAGTTATTTTAGATAGATCTGGTGTAAAAAATGGTTTTTACACTGGTTATGGTCCTGATACCCGGTGTAAAAAAGGTCTTTTATACCTATTTTTTTATACATCCGGTCTAAACAGGGTTCTTTTGTGCCTTTTTTTTATATATCCGGTGTAAAGAAGGGTTTTTTATACCTATTTTTTTATACATTCGATGTAAAATATGATATTTTACACGGGATTCTTTTTACACCCGGTACATAATTGTTTAATTTAACACCAGTTAGTTATTTATAACTAGTGTAAAAACCTTTTTTTTGCTTTTTTTTATTTTTTGTTTTCCTTTTATTTTTTTGTTTTTCAAACCTTGTTTAAGTTAATTACTAGTATCAAATTACAATGACCAATATTTAATTATAATGACCAATATCAAACTACAATGACTAATATTAAATTATAATGACCAATTTCAAATTATAATTATCGATATCAAATTATAATGACCAAACAAATAATATTTTGCAATCCATAAAAACATAATATTTTGCAATATCAAATTATGAAATGTTAATAATCTATAAGAAGATCTACAATTTAATCAATCCATAAATTTAAACTAGACTTTTGCAATATTCAATAAATATTTTGCCCAATGCTTTTGAACATCTTTAATGTCGTCATTTAGACCACGCACGAACTACTTTCCCTTTATTAACAGGGAAAATTTTTCATTGAGCTTCCTTAAAGGTAATTTTTACAAACAATACCAATAATCATAAATGAGTAGGATATATTAGTCATTAAAACTGTGGCAAATATGATCCTGTTATTGGAGAGTGATGCAAACAAAGTTAAAAAAATTTAAAACAAAAAATGCTTATGTGTAGTTGAAATTCATGGTCACCTTCATAATCAGGACCGAATACTAAGACATGTAATTAAAATTGTGGCAAATATGATCTTGTCGTTAGAGAGTGCTTCAAACAAAGTTTAAAAATTTAAAACGAAAAAATGCCTATGGGTAGTTGAAATTGAGCTCTTTGGCTTTCTTTTTTCCATTGCTCCCAATGAGCTTGGTTTGCATCCAATAAAAAATTTATAAAAAAGAAATTAAAAACCTTGGTTAGAACTTGAGAAGTGAAATGAAAAATAATGTGAAAAATAGAAAAACCAATTTTTACTTACTTTTATTTTGGTGAATCAATTTGGGTTGATACTTTTGGTAAACTATATACAGTGTGCAGATAACCCAATTAAGGCAAGTCCAGCAAGTAATGAGCTGCAAAAGACTTAAAGTTTAAATAGAGTTGCAAATTAGTGGTTCAAGTTCCCAAACAGTGACTTTAGTAAATTCTTGATTTCTCCATGTTGCCTTTTTATCATCCCTCTTCCTAACCATAGTTTTTTTATTCCTTGTCTCCTTTGCTAGTGGATTCTTTTTATGGAGCAATACGATAAACCTGTTTGGCTATATTAGTGAAATGAAGGATCTCTAACCTTCAAAATTATTGTGTGACATCCAAAGATTGAACATATCCGTTTCAAAAACCTTAAGTATTATTGTCATGAAGATAACTTCTGTTATAAGTGGATTTGTAACATCCCAAAATTTATATCACTACAACAATAAGGGAATTTAGCGGCGCTTATTTTGGATTATAGCGGCTCCTTAAATGACATATGTGGCGGTTCTAAAATCGCTGCTAAATGCTCCGCCACTAGGCATTTAGCGGCTGTTATTTAAAACCGCTGAAATAAACGCCGCTAATAGTTTAACTGTGGTTATAACCGTCGCTAGTATTTAAAGCGTCGGGAAGACCGCCATAATGATGTTTTATACAGTTACAACCACCGCAAAAGATAAAAGCCTTTTAAATGCCGCTTAAACCGCCGCTAAAAGTTTCAATTTTTTTTTGAAAAAATCAGAATTGTTAATTTTAACAAATTATTTTTTATATCCATTAATTTTTAAAAGTCAGATTTTGCCTTAATTGTATCATTATTTTTATATCCGTTAATGTTTTTAATACGACAATTATATATTATATTTTATATAGTAATGTCTTAAATATTTATATTTTAAAAATAAATTTTAACATACAAATTAAATTGATTATCAATATATAAATAGGATAAACTAAATTTCTAAAAATATAATTAGAAGATCAATATATAGTCAATAAGAATTATATTAATAACAAAGTCAATATAAGTCTTAACCCACTTACATGTCATTAATGTAATAAAAGTTAAACAACAATCTAAAACTCATATATATAGTCAAGTAAAACATAAAGCAATTATGGTTGATGACTAGCTGAGGAAGAGGGTCTGGCTTGTGTAGGTGATCCTTCATCCTGAAATTAAAATAAATAAAATATGTTATTGTTGTGCATTAAAAATGTAGAAAGTTAATCTATAAATATCTGGAACCTAATAAGTGACATGCTATACATAAACACCCAACAACTTGTAGATTATACTTGATTATCATGTTAAAATGGGAAATCATCCTGTCCTCCAAATTTATGAACCATGTGGGTCATTTGGTCTTCAGAAAACTTCATCCTTTCTTCAACATACTTCATCATCTCGTTCCTTACTTCTAGTTTAGCTTCTAAATGTTTAACCTTATCTTCCAACTCTTTTATTCTTCTATTCGATGGAAAGGAGCTTGTACTGTCCTCGGATTGGTTACTTACTGTTTGCAAGACTTGAGAAGGGCAAACTCTAAATACCATGCCCCGAACCCGTCCCGGGTGCTCTGGTCCAAAGACATTCAGGTATGCCTCCTCATCATTTGAGGTCTCTTCACATTCCACATCTAATTTGTTCTGTAAAATAAAAAGTAGAACGTAATTAATAATCAATTATATCCATAATCTACTTAAATAATTTATAAGAAAAATCTATTCAAATTAAAAACAAGCACATAAGAAATTAGATGTTTTATACTTACGCTCATATCTCTAGCCTCCAAGCTTACAGATGACCTATCTTTCCTCTTGTGAGTAATAGAAAACATTTCCCCTCTGCTATAAGATCTTCCTCCTTGGGTTTCCTACATTTACAAGAGATCCAAATTATTTATCCATTAAGCTATCATATATATATATATATATATATATATATATATATATATACATTTAATGATTTTACAAATAACAATATATCAAATTATTTTACCAGCAAATGTCTCTTTTTAGCAAGTGACATTAACCCGAGCGTATGATGAATAACTTGCTTTTCTTGATTAGCGGCATTTTTTGAACAGACTGCCTGTAAAATTATTTAACAGAATAACAAAATTATTTAGCAATACATGATAAGACTATTATCAACAAAATTTACAATCATCAACAAATGTCATCAACAAATCCAATAGAGAAGCATAACAAATTGGGTGGGTCCATAATTACAAATATTCATGTGATGATCGACTACTTGACATTTTACTTTCAATTTCATGTACTGATTCATAGTTGAGGTAAGGTAAGGGTAAGTGCCTTCAAATTAAACCTCTATAAAACATGAAAGTGGTGTTATTAATACTTGTAAAATTTTCTTTATATATCAAGTTACCATTAGGAATTTTGTCTTGGATAGTAGGCTACACACTGGTTAAGCACATTCTAAACAAATCTAAACAACTTATCATCTTTCCAAGACAATAACATGAGTGAAAGAAAAGAGGAACAAGGAAAAATGTAATGATCATGTCAACATTAAAAAGAAAAATGGAGTAAAAAAAGGTATAATGATCAGAATGGGAATAAAATAAAGCATAAATTATAGAGACCACATGAATGAACAATAAAGTAATTAAAAGGACTTGATTAGACCATTAGGAGGCTACCTAATTAAAATCAGCTAATAATAGCATTAGTCATCACGAGTAACCAAGTAGTATTATATTATATTATATTATTGTACTTAATGCTAACTAGTGCCACAATTAAAATTAGAAAAGTTTCATTTAGAATAATCATAAATACATTCTCCCCTAATTTCCAAGCTGAAATATAATTTATATAATTTCTTATGAAAACTTCACACTACTATGTTTCCTTAAAGAGTATCCTTAAGGCGTCAGTTAATTAACAACACCCTTTACATTATATAATTAAATAATAAAGTGATGGAACCTTTTAAAAATTCTTTAGGAACTTGTTACAGGCATAATTACATTATATAATTAACAACATCCTTTATAGGTATAATTTCTCAACACAGCAGAAAAGAGCTTATAAGAGTTCAAAAACTAATTAGCTACCTATACCTCCACCTTTCCATTCAATCTCTTTTCTCCATATTAACCGTGCTCACTAATGCACCTCAGCTACCTATACCTACACCTCCACCCCTCAAATGTCCTGTAGAAGGATAAACTTATTCCTAATTCTTCTACAAATCTAAAAAAAAACATATTATACTATTTCATTATAAACTTGAGATTATAGGTTAAGTTTGATTAGCTCTTGTGTGAGTTATGTTATATATAAAGATAAAAATAAAATTAGAGGTGTATTTAACTTAAAATATCAAATGTGGAAAAGAGATGTAATCACATGAGTATCTAAACAGAATAAGCAAGTCATTTACCTAGAGACCAGTTTAGAAACAGATATTTAACTATAACATAAAATAGCAATGAATATGGTACTATATAATATAATATATACCCATATCGCAGCGCAGTTACACTTAAATTAATACAACCATTTTAAATACTGAGTTCACCATATATACAATTATTTTTATGAGAAATAAATAACAGAAGTACTCTTACACAACTATTAAATTAGAAGTTTTGTTATGATCTTGAGGATAATACGGTAAGACATAGTTCTAGAAGTTAGTAAGTACAACTTCAGAGGCATAGCATGACGAGTACATATGCACATAAAACTGGATTTGAAGAACGAGTGAGTCATCAATAAGTTAGAACAGAATCAGTACAAAGTTGTAGTTGACATTGTTAATAGAATCAGTTATATAATGTCGTAATGTATTATATTAGTATCTTATTATATATATGTTGTAATGTATTATATTTAGACATTATTGGAGGAGCAAAAAGAAATTGGAAATTGCAATAGATATTATTGAATGTTAAGACGCATCAAAATGAAACTCTTGATATTGTATATAAAACGTACCAGCTAGAATTGTCTTTTCCTTCTTTTTGCCTCTTAATAAAATTGCACAATGTGATAAATGGCTAGGTAAAGAAAACTATGGAATGTAAGAGGAACCTTACTGATGACAATGGCATACAAACACAAGTTAAGTCATTCACTATCCCTTGCTGATGACAATGGCATACATACACATTAGGTACAACTCATTAGACACTAGTATTATTCCTTACCAAAATGCATACTGTTACTTTGTGACATATTCTGATTTTCATTTTCCTTTTCTCTCTAAGTTAATTATATTAATAATCCATATACTACTGAGAAGTCGGGTTGATGAAAGTTTCACCATTAGTGACCCCAAGACAAGATAAACGAGACAACAGATGTAATGTACTATGATAAGATGTATGTGACAACTAGCTAGTCCCATAATTTGCACAGATCAAGAAAGTTAGGATTTTGAAAGGATAAACAAAATCCAAACCGAAATGGTCCTACTCTATAATATACAGAGCAAAGATGATAAATCTAAAGTTGTGTAAGCAAAGTCAAAAACTTGTCTTCATTAAGAAAAAAGTGAAAGGATAAGGTAGGTTCATAACTTCATCACGATAAAGGTGGAAATTGACTATATTCAACTAGATCCCATATACCTGTTGTCTAAGATAAGCTAAAAGCACGGTAGGAACCTTAGAGAACATGCTGTAGGTATATCAAAATACATACTATCTACAACTTATTTCAATATTAAAAATAACAAATAGATAAAAATAATTATTTGCATTTATCATTGAAAACTGCTTTTTTAAATCATAAATATCTTCCATACAGTTAGGAATGTTAAAGTCCTTCTCCAAAAAATGCCTTTAATGAAAATTAAACTTAAAAATCTCATTACAAACTAAGTCTGAATTGTCGACTTATTAAGTTATTATTGTAAAATGATATGGTTTTCTAAAAATTAAGTTAGAGAAAAAATTAAAATTTTAAAATATTCAACCCATACCATCTTTGAGAGTAATAGGAAATGGTATCAATTGTAGCTAGACTTGGAATTGAGTCATTTATGGCAAGATTCATGCTGGCTTTTCATGTATTTTTTTAGTTGACTAGAATTTCAACATCTCAAAGAAAGGTACTCAGATTAATAAATTTAGCGCCCCTGCAACATCTCAAAGAAAGGTACTCAGGTTAATATATTTAGCCCCTCCTCCTCTCCAAACTTCAAAGCCTGCAATGTGACAAAATATGAATGGCTACGATGGGAATTTGTAAACGGTCCCTTAATTTTGTTGGAAAAAAAGGAATATAAAATCATTTGATATATATGATGCATATACTCAGGTTAATAAATTTAGCCCCCCCTCCTCTCCAAACTTCAAACCCTGCAGTGTGACAAAATACGAATGGCTACGATGGGAATTTGCAAAGGGTCCCTTAGTTTTGTTGGATAAAAAGGAATACAAAATCATTTGATATATATGATGCATATCTACTCCAGTACTCAGATATGAATATGAAGCTTCTAGTTAACTTATATTTTATCAAAGTTGATCACTTACACTACTTGTTTACACACACATAATTAATTTTTCTACATATTAATTAATTTATGCTAAATGTAGCTTCTAAAGACTTGTAGATTTCTCACTAACTCAATTCACATCACCTTACTTTCTAGTTTCTTAATTGGCTTAACAATTTAGACGCTTCTAGAAAATCAATACAAAATTCTACAAATTAATCAAGACATATGGAAGCATATCAGAAAGGTTCAAATTCAACCACACACCAAAAGGATTTATCTGGCTGCAGCTACATAAGTATATATACTTGTATATAACCTTGTTTCAAGCTTAACTATGATATACAAACAGCAGTAGGAACCTTATTCAATTCAATTCATCTTTTGCCACTGTTTTCTTTTCTTTATTATTCCAAACCCACCAAACCTTATCTCTCACACTCACTAAAGCAACATCATTTGACTACACTACCTAAATAGCGCAAAAAAAAAAAAATACCACTCTATTTTTTGCCCCATAACAAATACTTATTTTCAGTGTACCATAACGAAAAACAAACAAATACCACTCATTTTGAAAAGGGGCTTTCACACCCAAACAAAGCAACAACCAGACCAAACAATACATCACCCAAAGAAGAAATGAATAACGACGTGAGAACCATGCATGGCGAGAGCAGTACCTTAGCGACGTGAGAACGATGGCAAGCGAGGCACCAAATGTCTTGCGAAAGAACAAAATACACCAGTAGTAGCATGCAGGCACGAAAGCACAACCAGTCATGGAGAGATCGAAATGTGAAATGCATGAGTGGACAAGGAGAAACTGAAAGGAGAAAGAGGGAAAGTGAAAAGGGGAAAGTGAATGGGTTTAGGGATTTTGGGGAAAAGAGGGAAACTTATGTGCAAGGCATATGGGTGTTTATTTAGATCTTACCGGCGGTTTAACTAATACGCGGGCCCAACCGCCCTTATCATATTTCCATTACTGGCGGTTAATTAAAACCGCCGCTAGAGCCGCCGTTAAATACCCGCAGCTAATTTCCCATTTTCTTGTAGTGTATGAATACTTAATTGAGAGGAATAAATAGTAAATAATGTCCCAAAAAATTTAGAAATAATTAAATTGGGATTTATTATGATTATTCATATTTATTGTGGCTTAAAGAGCTAAAATTAATACTCGATTAAAATATAGGTGTCGATCCAAGTATTTCTGATTGATGTACTGTTGGTCAGGGCTATTAAGAATATTGATATGAATCTTAATATGTCTTCGGAATAATTTTTGGATAAGTGTTGAGCCTGAACGGTGATCCTGTTTGTTATAAAATAAAGAAACTTTAATGAAGGGTCAAATTAAAATGCCAAAAATCTGTTTCTCCTCTCTCATTTCATGTTGCTTTAACTTTCTAATGGTAAGAGACATTTGCCCTCTGTTTTCCCCATTTCTCCTTCCTTCTTCTTCTTAAAAACCTAGCAAATGGTGTGTGTGTCCATTGCTTCCCTTTCCACACTCATTTTCATTTTCCTTCTACAAGCTTGAAGGAAATGGTGTGATTGGAAGTTCTCTTCCTTCCCTTATTTTTGTGCTCTCTCACTCTCTTGAAGCTCACTTTCTTTTGTTGGCTTGAGGTAAGTTCCTCACCATTTTCCTTTAGCTTGAGCCCTAGGTTATGGGTATTTGTGGTTTATGAGAGTGTATGTTGCATGGGTTACTGATGGGTGTCATTAATGATGGAAAACCCTAAGGTAAGGTGTCATAAATATAATATTTATGAGGGTTGATGATGGTATACAAAATGATAATAAATGGCATGAGAAAAAATGAATATTAATGATGGTTGTTGGGTTTTTGATGAAACCCTAACCCTAAGAATTGGGAAAACATGTAATGTTGATTGGAGAGTTGATTTTAAAAGGGTATGTATGATATTTAAGGTATGGGTGTCATTAAATATGTTGAGAGATGTTATTAATGATGTGAGATGGTTATTAATGGCAGTTGATAGCCATTAATATAGGAACCTACTAATGGGGGTAGCTTTAAAATGCATAATAATGAATATGAACACCAAACCCATAGTGGTTGTGGTGAAATAAATGAAAAGGAAAATGGTTGAATAATGATAATGGTATAAACACCAAGTGTTTAATTGAGAACATGTAAAACTTGGTAGTTTGAATAGAACATAATGGTATGGTACATTGTGTAATGTAGGATATATTCCAAACGACGAGGCGGGACCGTCGAATCGCTCAGATTACTTCTCTTAAGGTATGAGAGGAGTTTATATTCTAAATGCATGAGTTGAGTTTTGGTTGATTGTTTTATGTGACATTGCACATATTCTCCTTGCCTATGTTATATTGATGAATTGTTATGTTGGATATTGTGATGTTATTGTGCTTGGCAAATGTGTGATATGTATTTGGAATATTGGTGGTATGCTTTATGGTGATTGATAATTATCATGAGACTTTAGGGCAAATGTTGTGCCTTGTGTTGTTGTGAATGAATGTATATTCACCACAAATAAAGATTGATAAATATTGTTGTTGATGATTGTTGATGCCATTGTGGTTCATTTATATGAGTTGAATTTGTGTTGATGGAAAATGTTGTGAATGCCACACTAAAATTTGAAACAATGGCAATAATCAATGAAATTAAAATCCATTAAGAATTATATGGTGATGTTGATGATGGTGATGATTGATGAGTGGCATAATATGATACATAGTGTGAGATCACATATGAATTGCATCTACGTTGCATCTATGCCATATTGCATAGCTGCCGGTAGGGGATATTAGGAGTTCCTCCAGTTGACCCAGTGGTAGGGCGGCTCTATGCACGAGTGTTGTTGTTTACCTTAGTGACTCAATGGTAGAGTCACGAAGCTGCACATGCTTAGCTACGGGGAGCTGCATGTGTTTGACCCAGTGAGGGTGACTCTTTGAGGAGCAGGTGTCCTCGGTGGTCCTTTGGATCAAAGTTTCCATGGTATAGTTCATGGTTGGCCCGCAACACCATTATGATGTTTATGTTGTTTACCACGGTCATGGTGAAAATGACCGATGTTGCAAGATGGGAGATTGATAAGTGTTAATTAAAGCATTAATTTCATGATTCAATCGAACTCATTTTGTAAAGAATTTAATTAAATTGATGAATAAGTGAAAGGAAATTGAGCATGATTTTGTTATGATGGATACATTGTATAAAAGAGAAAACATTGTCAAAATTCTTGAAGAGATGTAGGAAGTTCAAGAAGAAATCAAGGAAAGGAAGAATAAATCAAGTCAGCACACTTGGTCATGAAGAATCAAGCTTAAAGCAAGAAATACCAGCATCTCACGCTCAATGTGTGCTTGAGGGAGAAGAATTAAAGCATCAGACCCCCTTCACGCTTAAGCGTCGGAAGGGGACGCTTGGGCGTGAGACTTGCGCGCTTGGGCGTGAGACCAGTGCGCTTGGACGTGACACATCTGAATCCCACTCGTATTGAGCGCTTGAGCATGGAACAATGCGCTTGGGTATGGCACAATTTGAATATCAAGCTTAAGGGGCGCTCAAGCGTAAGTACAAACAGAAGCATCAGACCTCCCATGCTTGAGCGAAGAATGAGGAGCTTGAGCATGGAAGTAAAGAATTGGACTTTAAATTTAAGCGTAGGTCAAGCATAAACAAACAGTGAACATCAGGGCCTCTGACACTTGAGCGTGATCACCAACGCTTTAGCGTGATTTATACAGAATGGGTCTTTTAATTAAGTATTAGCCAATGGTGCGATCCCAGCGCATCCACTTCTATATGTTTCTGACCACTCCTGCATGGGCCATTAACTAGTGGGGTCTCGCTTAAGCGAAGGAAAGATGAGCTTGAGTGAGACTTTCATTATAAAAACAGAGGATAACAGAGAAGGAAGGGGAGGAATCATCAGATCATATTAGAGTCTTAGCTCTTCTTCACCATTAAAAACGCTGAGAGATTCAGTGAGGAATATGAAATTCATGTGTAGCTAAACTCTCCATTAGGGTTAGTGGTAATCACTTCAAATCCAACCTACTGTTATTGTATCTTTACATGTATGGAAATGAGAATTAATGGTTTTTGTGTTTCATTCTATGCTTAATGCCTGAGAATACTTGATCACTATTTTCTTGATTTTGGTAAGTATATTGGGAAATAACTTTGGGAAACAGACCTAAATTAAATGTTGTAAGTAGCTGCTAGGGATGGCATCTAATGCAACAAATGTTTAAACAATCGATCGATAATGCTGGAGTGATTTCAAAGCGATTGAGGGATCAACGGTTTGGAATCACTCTTATGAATTTTGTAGTCGAGGGATTGATGCAAATGACTTTGATTGTGACGTAAAAACTATTATTTCAAAGTCCATACATGCAAATTTACACAACATAGGGAAGGTGAGATAGATGAAACCAACCCCAGTTTCACTCACTTGATTTCCATCAATTTTAACTTACTGTTCTGCTATCACAATCATTTACTTCTAGTTTTGGTTACGTTCATTATCAACTTATTAAAACACCAATGCAAATATTAAGTCATATCAATTCATAAGATCCAGATTTCTAAGTTTATTGCTCCTTAGTGGAATGACACTCTTCTATTACTACAACTTCTGTGATTAAACTTGGCATGAACCTTTTATATTATACAAACTTGATTCTTATCTCACTTCCAAAGATAAGTCATTCAAGAAATCTGTTACCAAGTTTTGGCACCACAACCGGTGAGCAATTAAAGTTTGGAAATCTAGTTCGAATTGACAGATTCTGTGAATATTTTTTTTTCTTGTTCATTTTGTTATTTTGATTTACCTTATGAATAACCTTGCTTGAGTTAGCTTTATGCTATTAAGAGGACAGGGATCAAAAGAACAACTTGTATTTGACCTAGAAATAGATAGATTCCTCAAGAAGATCAAGAGAGCGAAGAAAAAGCAGAACTTTCACATAGGAGAAAGTTCTTCCTCAATACCAGCTAAGAAAATGGCAGATGACAACAACCACAACCAAAATCCACCAAGAAGGACACTTGGAGATTATGCCTTACAACAAGGACCCAGACATTTTTCAAGCATTGCTATTCCTAACACTATAAGAGCAACAGAAATGAAACCTACTTTTCTAAGTTTGATTAGTTCCCACTAATTCCATTGAATGTCAATTAAAGATCCATATACTCATTTGGAAACATTTTATGAATTGGTTGAAATAATGGGATTTGACCAAGATGTTATTGAGGCTGCATATCTAAGATTATTTCCTTTCTCTTTAGCAGGTAAAGCAAAGGAATGGTTACAATCTCATTCAAATCAAAGTTTGAATAGCTAGAATATAGTTGAAGAAAAATTCCTACAAAGATTTTTTCCACCATCCAGATTCATCAAAGCCAAATCAGACATCACAACATTTAAACAGGGCCAAGATGAACGCTTTTGTGAAGCATGGAAACATTTTCAATCTCTCTTTAGGAAATTCCCAAACCATGGTTTGGAAGATATTGCCCAACTTAATATCTTCTATAGTGGACTAAGGCCTAATACTAAAATGTTATTGGACGTAACAGTTGGAGGCATAATGATGATGGTGGATTCAGAACAAGCCATAAGAATTATTGAAGTACTATCCTCCATAGACTACCAAGCTCAACATGATAGATCTCAAGACCAAAAGAAGGGAGTACTGGAGTTAAACACCACGGATGCCATCCTAGCTCAAAATAAGATACTCACTCAACAGATTGAGGCTTACACACAGTAAATGGCAAAATTACCACAACAGCTACATGCAGTACAAACGTCTCATTTTGCAAGAAATCAACAATCATAACTGAAATGTGAGTTTTGTGGAGGAGACCATCAAAATGGACACTGCCAAGGAGAACAGCCTGGCGAATCCATCCTGTACATGAACAACCAAGGAAAGCAAGGTAATTTCAATAACAATGTTTATTCTAAAAATTTTTCACAGGGTTGGAGGAATAATCAAAATAATGGATGGAAACAAGAAGCGAGCACATCCAACAGGCAATAACTGTATCAACAGGGCCATCCTCCTTTACACGAGAGAACATCAAAATTAGAGGACACCCTTGAGAAGTTCATGCAAGTTTCCATTACTAATCAGAAAAATACAAAAGCTTTAATAAGGAATCTGGAGACACAAGTGGGACAATTGGCTCATCAAATTGCAAAGCAACATAATTCGCAATTTAGAGCTAATACCCACCCAAACCCAAAGGAACATTACAAAGCAATTACCACAAGGAGTGGAAGGATCACTGGGCAAGAAGTAGGGAAGGAAGAAAAGATAGAGAAAAAGAGTCGTGAAAAAGAATTAATAAAAGAAGGAGTTACAGAGAGGAATGAGGAAGAAGAAGAAAATAAAAATAATAATGGTGTACATATGGAGAAGGAGGACATCATTGAAAAAGATAAAAAGAGAGAAATAAAAGAAGGGAAGAAAAAGGTGGACAACCCAGCACCACAGCTGAAAAGTTTGTTGTATCTAAAGAATCCCTCAAAAAGAGACAAAGAGAGGCAATTTGCAAGGTTCATGGACATTTTCAGAAGGTTGCAAATAAATATACCTTTTGTAGAAGCCATGGAGCGAATGCCAACCTATGCAAAATTCATGAAGGAACTATTGACAAAAAATAAAAGATTCTCCGAGGAAATAGTGGAGCTCGAAGTTGGATGTAGTGTTATTATTCAAAAAGCATTGCCTCAGAAAACCAATGATCCAGGCAGCTTCACAATCCCAGTTACTATTGGTACACTACCAGTAGGGAAGGCACTTTTAGATCTAGGAGCCAGCATTAACTTGATGCCTTTGTCAATGGTAAAAAGGATTTGAGATTTGGAGGTGAAACCAACACCGATGTCTCTTCAATTGGCAGATCGATCTATGGAATTCCCATACGGGATAGCAGAAAACATGCTAGTGAGAGTCGATAAATTCGTATTCCCTGTAGATTTTGTCATCATGGACATTGAGGAAGATACAGAGGTGCCTCTCATTTTAGGCAGACCTTTCATGAAAACTGCAAAGGTGATTATTGACGTAGATGATGGAAAGCTCAAGGTGAGAATGCAAGATGAGGAGGTGAATTTCAATATACTTGATGCAATGAAGCACCCTACGAAGAAGCAACAATGCTTCAAAATTGATGTTGAAGATATGGCCACTAAAGAAGAAGCAAAGGAATGGTTCAATATAGAGCCATTGTAAAAGGTACTGACATATGCCTTAGAAGAGTTAAATGAAAAGGAGAAAGAGGAAGTTGAAGAGATTTTGAAGGAGATGGAATGCAAAAAGCCTATCACCCAAGGAAAAAGTCATTATGAGAAGCTACCAGGAAAAGCAGAAACCATTGTGCAAAAGATGGAACTAAAAGTTTTACCTTCACACTTAAAATATATTTTTCTTGACGAGGAAGGACAAAAGCCTGTTATTATTAATAGTCACCTGTTATAATCTGATGAGTAACACTTAATTCAAGTGTTAAAAGACAACTCAACCACAATTGGATGGAGATTAGAAGACTTGAAGGGTATCAGTCCAGTGTATTACATGCACCGCATTTATATAGAGCAAGAGTTCAAACCGATTGCTCAACCTCAGAGACGTTTGAACCCAACTATGAAGGAAGTTATCAAAGGAGAGGTAACTAAGTTGCTGGAAGCTGGAATAATTTATCCAATTTCTGATAGTTCTTGGGTGAGACTAGTGCAGGTGGTTCCAAAGAAAGGGGGTGTAACTGTTATAAAAAAATGACAAGAATGAATTGATCCCTACAAGAACAGTCACAGGATGAAGAATATGCAATGACTACAAGAAGCTTAATACAGCAACCAAGAAGGACCACTTTCCCCTACCTTTCATGGATCAAATGCTGGAGAGGTTAGCAAGGCAAGCATATTATTACTTTCTTGATGGGTACTCAGGATACAACCAAATAGCTGTTGCTCTCAAAGATCAAGAAAAAACAGTATTCAAATGTCCTTTTGGGATTTTTGCATATAGGAAAATGCCCTTTGGATTGTGTAATGTGCCAGTGACATTTCAAAGATGCATGCTAGCCATTTTCTCAAACTTGGTGGAAAAATGCATTGAAGTCTTCATGGATGATTTCTCTGTTTTTGGATCATCCTTCGAGCATTGCCTGGAAAATTTGAAAATGGTATTAAAAAGATGCGTAGAAACCAATTTAGTCTTAAATTGGGGAAAATGCCACTTCATGGTAACTAAGGGGATTGTGTTAGGACATCAAATTTCCAAAAAGGGCATTAAAGTAGACAAAGCCAAAGTGAAGGTGATTGAAAAGTTGCCACCACCAGGAAACGTGAAAGGAGTTTGGAGTTTCTTGGGCCATGTAGGATTCTATAGAAGGTTCATCAAGGATTTCTTAAAGATCACAAGACCTTTAAGTAATCTCTTAAACAAAGATACTCCTTTTGACTTTGATAATTCTTATTTGAATGTATTTGAAACTTTGAAAAATAAATTGATTTCTGCACCTGTGATAGTTGCTCCTGATTGGGAGTTGGACTTTGAAATTATGTGTGATGCTAGTAACTATGCAATAGGAGGAGTACTGGGACAAAGAAAAGCTAAATTTTTCCATGTCATTCACTATGCCAGCAAGATTTTAAACCCTGCTCAAACCAATTATGCAACAACTGAGAAGGAATTATTGGCAATAGTGTATGGCTTAGAAAAATTAGTTCTTATTTGATTGGTTCAAAAGCCACTATTTTTACTGATCATGCTGCCATAAAATACCTATTGAACAAAACTGGCTCTAAACCAAGATTAATTAGATGGATTCTGCTATTGCAAGAGTTCAATCTAATAATCAAGGACAAAAAGGGTGGTGAGAATTTCATTGCAGATCATTTGTCTTGACTAATTAACAGAGAAGTCACAGTGTCATAACTTGAAGTAAATGAAGAATTCCCAGATGAAAAGCTTTTATTGGTGTAATAAAGGCCATGGTTTGCAGATATGGCTAACTTCAAAGCAGGTGGAGTAGTACCAGAAGAACTCACATGGCAACAGAAAAAGAAGTTTCTGAAAGATGGATGACATTTTATCTGGGATGATCCATACTTATTTAAGCTTGGTTCAGAAAACATTCTTTGAAGATGTGTATCCCAGCAAGGGGCCAAGAGCATACTATGGCATCATCATAGCTCAGCCTATGGAGGCCATTTTAATGGAGAAAGAACAGAGGCTAAAATCCTTCAATCTAGTTTTTACTGGCCTTCTCTATTTAAAGATGCTAACACTTTTGTGTAAAATTGTGATGCTTGCCAGAGGTCAAGGAGTATATCTAAAAGGAATGAGATGCCATTGACAACCATCTTGGAAATAGAAGTTTTTAATTGTTAGGGAATAAACTTTATTGGTCCATTACCTACTTCATGTTCTAATGAATATATTGTTGTTGTAGTAGATTATGTTTCAAAATAGGTAGAAGCAATGGCGTGTGTTAAGGCAGATGCCAAAGCTGTGATTAAATTTCTTAAGAGGAACATTTTTAGTAGGTTTGGTGCTCCTCGTGTGCTAATAAGTGATGGAGGTTCTCACTTTTGCAACATGTAACTTCAACGGTGTTTAGAGCACTATGGAGTAAAGCATAAGGTGACGTCTCCTTATCACCCTCAAGCCAATGGTCAAGTTGAGGTGTCAAATAGAGAAATTAAAAGGATCTTGGAAAAGACAGTTTCCCTAAACAGAAAAGATTGGTCTTTGAAGCTTGACGATGCTCTATGGTCATACAGGATAGCTTTCAAAGCTCCAGCTGGATTCTCACCTTATCAATTGGTATATAGGAAACGTTGTCATCTCTCTGTGGAGCTCGAACATAAAGCTTATTGGGCAATGAAATTGCTCAATTTTGACCTTAAGGAATCCACAAAAGAAAGAGAAATTCAGCTGCAGAAGCTGGGAGAATGGAGATTGGAAGCATATAAATCTTCAAGGATTTATAAGGAAAAGATCAAAGCTTATCATGATCAACACATTCTGAAGAAAAGATTCTATCTAGGATAATTTGTGCTCCTCTTCAATTCAAGACTAAAACTATTTCCAGGAATATTGAAGTCCAAATGGTCAGGTCCATTCATAGTCAAAGAAGTCAAGTCTTGTGGAGCCATTGAGTTGCAGGACCCTCAATCAGAAAGAACTTGGGTAGTCAATGGCCAAAGACTCAAACCATATTTGGGAGGAGAAGTGGAGAAGCTCACCACTCTCATCCATCTACAGGAAACACATTAACAACTCCTCAAACATCAAGCTAAAGACGATAAATAAGCGTTTTTGGGAGGCAACCCAATCATTTATATTTTCTTTTCATTTTGCTGATTTTAATTCAGGTAGTATTTGTGTTGTGTTTAAAGTTTTCCTTTATTTTTAGGACAACTCATCCCACTTATCACATTAAGCTCAAGTGCCAAAAGCCAAGGGTAGAGACAAGTTTCAGCCACTATCACAATCACGCTTAAGCCTGATTCTTCAAGCTTAAGCATGGATAACAAAATGGACCAACCGTGGAATCCACGCTCAAGCGTGGCAAGAATTTTATTGCATCAGGAGATACCACGCTCAAGCGTGAGAAACTTAATTGCATCAGGGGGTATCAAGCTCAAGCGTGCAAAGCCAAGCTTAAGCGTAGGAGGTGAAAAGCATCAGGGGGTATCACGCTCAAGCGTCCCAATCCGTGTTCAAGCGTGAAACTTGAAATGCAAACAGGTAAAACTCCAAAGCTTTTTTTTTTGTGGCCCGAGCTCGCTCAAGCGTGAATTATCATGCTTAAGCATGGGGAACTTAAGGTATCAGGAGGCACACACGCTTAATGGAACACCCCGAAAATAGGGGTAAATTTTTCGCAATCTTAAT
This sequence comes from Clitoria ternatea, assembly GCA_037962975.1. Taxonomy (NCBI): domain Eukaryota; kingdom Viridiplantae; phylum Streptophyta; class Magnoliopsida; order Fabales; family Fabaceae; genus Clitoria; species Clitoria ternatea. The sequence continues at coordinate 73,138,822 of CM075672.1, forward strand.
ATCATTAATTTATGAAAACATAAAGTGGTGAAGCTTTCATTCAATACCCCAGACCTGTGAAGGACCTGTCTCATATATGAAGATATGAGAAGATAGGTTAAAGAAAACGATTAATGAGGAATATTCAATTGAAAACAGCGGAAGGAATTATTTAAATTGATGCCATATGGTTGGGTTTAAAGAGGTTAAACATCATGAGGATTGATGACTTCAAAATATGCCCAAAGTATTTATAAGATGGTACAAGAAGAAGGTTTGATGTAAAGAGAAAGGAAAATAATCAAACAATGAAATTTAGAAAATCAAAGCATAACTCGCTCAAGCGAGAGTCACACTCGCTTGAGCGAGACCGAGTGGGGCGCTTGGGTGAGCTATGGCACACACTGAGCGAAAAGGAGAAAAAGAGTATCAGGGGTCATCTCGCTTGGGCGAGCCCCAACTCGCTTGAGTGAGATCCTTAGGGTTCGCTTGGGCGAGGCAAGCAAACATAAGCGAAATTCGTCATGAATCTAGCATACGTTCACTCGCTTGAGCGAGTGCCACATCCAAAGGCCTTTTGCTCAAGCAAAAATGGTCCAGTGGAAAAATACCCCACTCTCGTTTGGGCGAGATCCTACTCGCCTGAGCGATTTTCCTCCAGTGGCTAACCTTCTAATGTGTGGGCAGTCTCGCTTGAGCGAGACTCACTCTCGCCTAAGCGAAATTTGGCCAGTGGCCATACACCAACGCAGGGGATTCTCGCCTGAGCGGGAATCCATCTCGCTTAAGTGAGAATACCAGTAAAAACACAGATAACATGAGAATTAAACAAATCCACATACCAAAACTCAATTCAAGCCAAATTTGTTAAATTCATCACATCACATACATCATGTTAAGCATTTAAAACTTATTCCAAACAATCATACCTATGAATTTTCACTTCGACTCATGAATCACGTCCTAATTAAGCTTATTACTATATATGTTCTATAAAATGCAATTTTTTATAGAAACCTTCATTCATTCATCAATTCTAACTGCATCATTCATCATTTTCATTATCCAATAAAGGTTATGGTCACCAATGAAAATGAGCCATAAGTACTAGGGTCTTATTTTCCATACATGACCTCCAAAATCATCATCATATATTCATCATCCACACTAATTATCCACGTTAATTCATGGCTATACAAAATGTCATTATATCTATATACATTACAAAAGCCTACGTAAAAGCCATAAAATCAAACATTTGCCGGCCAAGGCATTCTTTACCCAAAATGGACTTCCTTCACACTATTTCTCCACACAAGAGCTCCATGGGCAACCCTACAACACAATAGCTAAAAAGAAAGACCACATGGAGAGTGAGTATATTTCCTCAATGATAAAAATCCAACGATTAGTGATAACATACATATGAATGCAAGATTAAATGTCTCCTCCTAGAAAGGAGTTCAAATGGCATAAAAAAAATCAATCATTCATCCAATTCATTGAACATACATATTCATCAAGATTCACATAGTTACACCCACCAATAACACAATTACAGATAGTGATCAAAGAGAGTTCCACATACACCTCACAAAACTTCCTCAACGGGATATTACATTATGCCATGCTCCTATGGCTAATGCATATGCTAGTGTTTAAAATGCATATGCACGGATCTGACTTCATTTCATCAGGTGATCGCAACCACCATAATCATTCATTCATTCACATTGGTTTCCCGCCTCGCAAGGGGTACTCCCTCTAGCAGCCTCGCAAGGTGCTTTCTCATGATCACAACCACGTTCAACAATTTATAATGGTTTACGCCTCCCAAGGGGTACTCCCGCTTCGTGATCGCAACCACAGGCATTTAATCTCATTGGTCCCGCAGGGCCTCTCATTTCAAATACCAGGTGATCGCAACCACCATTTTAATAATCACAGTAACTCGCAAGCCCTTTATATCATAAATCTCAAGTGATCGTAACCACTTTTCAAGTACCTTGTTATGCATGCCATACTATGTATGCAACAATGCTCATGCATGTCTTAACCTCATGAGGATTGTCTCTCCCTTTCATCTAGGGTACCACTCATACTCAATCACAATATTCATTCCACATCATCAAACATATATATATATATACCATTCCACAATTAACCACCGCAGATTCAATTCTCTATTTCATACCATACACATATAACACTACGCCCATTCAAGGAGCAACACGCAACATGGCATCAATACATACATTATCAACATACAAGGTTTCATGCATTTAGAAAATACACCCCTCTTCTACCTCAAGAGAAGTAGACTTCCAGGTTTGATGTTCCCACCTCACAAGCGTTATCAAATCCTACATTAATCAATTGTAGGACCACATCAATCATTCATTCAAGCATCATCATCAATATATATACATATACACATGATTCTTATCATGTAGAAATTATTCATAGGTTTTATTCATTTTCCTAATTAGGCTTTAGGAATTCCTTCCCTTTGATCATCATTCATTATTATCAAGGCAACAACCTAATTAGTTAGGTTACCACATATACCAACCTCACATTCAACTCATTTAAAGTGGGTTTTTCATTTATGGCATCTAACCACCATCACCAATCATCATTTATGGTTATACCTCATCATTAATTAATGCCTTTTACATTCATATTACATATTCCCCAATTTCATAAGTTAGGGTTTCATTAAAATTCAACCATTTCATAAATGCACTTCAATATTCCTCATCCTTCAACCCTATTTTCGTGCACCCCATTTATCGCTCATAAATGTCTTCATTCATTTCACCCCACCTTTGGTTTTCCTTATTTAAAGCTTCTATTCAATACCCACTTACCTTAACTACTCTCCCAAATCATAACTACCAATTTTCTAGGTTCAAAACATAAGAAAAAGGCAAGAAACTTACCTTGCTCCAAAAATGAAATGAGAATCAAGAGGGAAGGGGGTTGTGACAAAAATGGAGAGGAAAATGGGAGAAGCTTCAAGAATCCATTGTCTTCTCCTTTCTCCTTGACAACGAAAATGAAGAAGAAAGAGGGCACTAAGCTTTTTCTTAGATTTATAAGGGAGAGAAAGTGAAGAAGGTGAGTGGAAAAGTGATAGAAAGAAGAAGAAGAAGAAGAAGTGTGTTTGCATAAGGGAGAGAGAATCACGAGAATGACAGTGAAAGGGTGAGGTTTTGTTTAAGTTTTTAAGCCCATCACTAAACTCTTCCGTTTTTCAATAAACACGCTCTCTGTTTGGGCCTAATACTTTATCTAAAAATTATTCCAAATACATATTCGGATTCCCAGTAATATTAACTACAACCCTAACCAACGGCATCTCAATCAGAGATACTTAGTCCGACACCCATATTTTAGTCGGGTCAGTTTTCTGCTTATCCGGTCTCAATAAATTTCTAACAGTTTCGAAATTTTTAATTTAATTTTTTTAATATTTTCGGATATTAAATAGTTCACATTCAGTTACTCACTATTTATTCCCCTAATTAATTCTATATTTTAAAATTTGGCATGTTACACTTAAGCGACCTTATCAAGCTTAAGTGTGAAACTTGAAAAGTTTTTGAATGGGCATGATCACGGTCAAGCGTGATTATCCACGCTTAAGCGAGGAAAGAAAATAGTAATAGGGGAAGCATGCTCAAGCGTAATATCAAGCGCAAGTTTATTCTATTTGATCACGCTTAGGTGTGACCCATCCACGCTTAAGCGAGTAGTTTAAAAACTGCCACCTGATGCTATAAATTACAAAAATTAAGGCCCATTATTTCCCTCTTAGAAAATGTAAATCCCCACTCCCCACTCCCATCCCCACTAAACCCTAAACTTATCTACCTCTATTTAACTTGTGCACATTCCATAAACTATCCATCCAAAGAGTTAAATTTCCTTTCTGTGCAGTGCTCTTCAAAATCTTTAAACAAGGTAACTACTGCACCTTTGCCTTTCGAATTCCCATATGTTGTTACTTTGTTCACGAAGAATGGTAATCTCATTTTAGGCATGCATGTGTTAATTTCTATAAAAATAATGCTGATCATCCTTTATATAACTCAAATACGCTGAAAAAGCTATGTACTTTCATTTTTTTCTTGGTTGATTAAGGAGGTGTAGTGAAGAAATTTCTTAAAGAACAATAATGTGCATGCTACTTGTTTGATAAAAGTGCTTAGAGAACATGAATATAGGCATGATTAATTTATTTTTAAATGTTCTTTCAATTTTACACTTCCTTGTCACATAAGTAACCTGATTCTGCTCTATCCCTTTAATAGAAGTTTCAATTTTGTTTTGCCATCATTATATTTATTTCAATTACATTACTAGACAGATGGCAAGAACCAAGCAAGTTGCACCCTCCTCCCTACCAGCAGCTGCTAGCACCAGCAGAAGAAACAAGGGCAAAAGAGCCCGTACCTCAGAAGACCAAGACTCAACCCTAAAATTTAGGGACAAGGCAAGAAGCAAGCGGTATAAGGATATCCAAAATTGGACCTTCATCCCTGAGAGAAAAATGGGCTTAGCCTTGGGAGAATGTGATATTTTTCTGTAGGTAATCCGAAGGAGGAATTGGTTAAAAATTTGCTACCCCAGGGATAAGTATGACCCTGAAGTTGTTAGAGAGTTCTATGCCAATGCATGGCCTAAGGAGGGTGAAGGTGATCAAAGAACTTATGTGAGAGGCCATTGGCTTTCATATGGTAGGGATGAGATCAACACATATTTAGGCAGCATTATGGAATTTGAGGAGGGAGAAACCTGTGATTATGCTACTATGAAACAAAGGAATGAATTCATTGCAACTCATGACATTGAAGCTGCAATATGCATACTAGGACATCATTTTCAGCTAGGACAAGGAGACAATCCATTACGTATCCTAAGAAAGGAGATGACCACTATTTCTCAAGCTTGGACATCCTTTTTGCTTGCTAACATGGCCCCTAATGCATACGTTTCTGATCTAATTTTTAGCAGGTGTTATTTGTTGTACTGTATTATGTAGGATGATATCTCTATTGATCTGGCCCAAATTATTTCTGATGAAATCCATAAGTTCATGAAGGTTGATCAGAAGATATCTCAGGATGGAAACAAAGTAAAAGGGAGTCTAGAATTTCGTGCTTTCATCACTGATTTTTGTGCAAAACATGGAATTGAGCTACAGGACCTCAAACCAATCAGGCAACCCATTAATAAGCGTTTCATTGAGTGCCATTGTAGTTTCCAGGGACAACCTGCACCAGATGCACCTCCACCAGATGCACCTCCACCATCACCAGCCACAACAACAGAACCTACTCCACCTCCTCTAACCAGCGAGAATGAAATGATTCTTCAGGCCATCTTCCAGCTTAAAATCCAGCAAAATCATATCATGGCACAATAGAGTGCCAATCACAGAAGTGTTATACACCTACACCATGGCCTGTATCAGAGCAATCTTGTAGGCCAAGTCAACCCATGGATGGACCCTGCTCAGTTTGTAGCTCATATGGCATGGCTTGGGGATAGGCCTTTTCTACCAAGGAAGGATGAGACACCAAGACCATCATCACAGCCACCTCTAGTAAGAGAACCTGAGCAGGATGATACAAAGTCAGAGGATGAGGTAGAGGATGATGAGTGAAGGATGATTTATTATTTCCTTTTTTAAACTAACATTTTATGGTCTGATAGTTGAATTTTCTTTAGCCACCTCCAACAAGAGAACCTGAGCAGGATGATACAGAGTCAGAGGATGAGGCAGAGGATGATAAGTAAAGGATGATTTATTATTGCCTTTTTCAAACTAACATTTTATGGTCTGATAGTTGAATTTTCTTTAGTTTTAATGCCTTTTATATTACTGCAACACTTTTAGTTTACGGTTTTGAAATTTTTATGGTTTTGAATTTTTTATGGTTTTGAAATTTTAATCTTTTTCTCATGCCATCTTGATTATTTGTCCTGATTGTTTGGATCAAATTACATGCTTGAAAGTTGAATTCTTTTGAAAACTAACTAAGAACTAGTTTTGAGCAAGAAAAGTTAAATGCATGTAAAGATTCTTAGCAACAACTTTTTAGACAGTAAATTGTTTTTAAAAGGACAAATGGCTGAATTCAAATCTAGGAAATTGGAATAATTGTACTTTTGAAAAATTTTGGCATATGCTTGAACCTCTTACTGTTAGAATTTTAGAATTTGACCTGAGAACCTTGTGAGTAAAGTGATCAATCAAACACCGAGAGTCTTATTAGTAATTTCCTGTATGCATTGCCTAATTTTCTAGTTAACTTTTATTTGAAGAGATAAGTATGAAAATGATAAAGGCATTTCTTGTAAAACAGAATAAGCTAGAGCCAAAAAGCTACCTATAATAAAAAGAAAGTAACCTACTTTTTTGTAGCCCTTTTTTTAGCCTAGAAATTTCATTCATAAATCACCCTACCTTAAGCATAAAATCAAAGCCTATCCTTATAGCATGCTTAAGATAGAAAAGCATAATTAACTCTAAAAGGTGATACAAGAGATGGATAGCTGTAAAGAAAAATTTTGAAAAAAAAAAGTAGTTCTCAATACTTAATTCAAAAGAAATAAAACAAAAGGAGAACTGCAAAAACATGAAGAAAACAAAGAAATAAGTTGGAGTCAAAATTAGAAAGCAAAGATCACATTTTATGGAAGTCAGTAATGATTATGCTCTCGCCTTCTTTACATGCAATTTGAACTCCAAGAAAAACCAAGGATTATTATAAGCCCAACCCCATTACAACCTTGCTAAAATCCCTTTTGATCCATGCTGCCCTTTTAATTTTAGTTTGATTGGAAATGATTGGTAATGCTAACTAGGCAATTTTGATGATGAATGTGTGAAATAGGAACCAAGTGAGAAATCAAGAGAACTCCTTATTTTTCAGTATAATGTTTCTTGCTTTGAAGAAAATTCAATTGTGCTTTGCATCTCAATGAATGGATAGTAAGGAAGCCACATGCCTAAAAGAATTAAAATTTTAAAAAAAAAATTGTCTTTACAATTTTGTTTGCAACTAGAATCTGAACATCATGAATGCTTGATTGTTTAAATCCTATTTCTTTTGCTTGAGGACAAGTAAAACTCTAGGTTGGGGAGAGTTTGATAAGTGTTAATTAAAGCATTAATTTCATGATTCAATTGACTTCATTTTGTAAAGAATTTAATTAAATTGATAAATAAGTGAAAGGAAATTGAGCATGATTCTGTTATGATGGATACATTGTATAAAAGAGAAAACATTGTCAAAACTCTTAAAGAGATGCAGGAAGTTCAAGAAGAAATCAAGGAAAGCAAGAATAAATCAAGTCAGCACACTTGGTCAGGAAGAATCAAGCTGAAAGCATGAAATACCAGCATCTCACGCTTAATGTGCGCTTGAGTGAGAAGAATTAAAGCATCAAACCCCCTTCACACTTAAGCATGGGAAGGAGACGCTTGGGCGTGAGACCAGCGCGCTTGGGCGTGACACATCTGAATCCCACGCTTACTGAGCGCTTGAGCATGGCACAATGCACTTGGACGTGGCACAATTTGAATATCAAGCTTAAGGGGCGCTCAAGCGTAAGTATAAACAAAAGCATCAGATCTCCCATGCTTGAGCAAAGAATGAGGAGCTTGAGCATGGAAGTAAAGAATTGGACTTTAAATTTAAGCGTGGGTCAAGCATAAACAAACAGTGAATATCAGGGCCTCTCATCCTTGAGCGTGACCACCTGCGCTCAAGCGTGATTCGTATAGAATGGGTCTTTTAATTAAGTATTAACCAATGGTGGGATCTCAGCGCATCCACTTCTGCATGTTTCTGCATGTTTCAGCATGTTTCTGACCACTCCTGCATGGGCCATCAACTAGTGGGGTCTCGCTTAAGCGAAGGAAGATATGAGCTTGAGCGAGACTTTCATTATAAAAATAGAGGATAGCAGAGAAGGAAAATGAGGAATCATCAGATCACATTAGAGTCTTAGCTCTTCTTCACCATTAAAAACACTGAGAGATTCAGTGAGGAATATGAAATTCATATGTAGATAAACTCTCCATTGGGGTTGGTGGTAATCACTTCAAATCTAATCTACTGTTGTTGTATCTTTACATGTATGGAAATAAGAATTAATATTTTTGTGTTTCATTCTATGCTTAATGCCTAAGAATACTTGATCACTATTTTCTTGATTTTGGTTTTCTTAAGTATATTGGGAAATAACTTTTGGAAACAGACCTAAATTAAATGCTTGTTGTAAGTAGCTGCTAGGGATGGCATCTAATGCAACAAATGTGTAAACAATCGATCGATAATGCTGGAGTGATTTCAAAGCGATTAAGGGATCAACGGTTTGGAATCACTCTTATGAATTTTTTAGTCGAGGAATTGATGCAAATGACTTTGATTGTGACGTAAAAACTATTATTTCAAAGTCCATACATGTAGATTTACACAACATAGGGAAGGTGAGATAGATGAAACCAACCCCAGTTTCACTCACTTGATTTCCATCAATTTTAACTTACTGTTCTGCTATCACAATCATTTACTTCCAGTTTTGGTTATGTTCATTATCAACTTATTAAAACACCAATGCAAATATTAAGTCTTATCAATTCATAAGATCTAGATTTCTAAGTTTATTGCTCCTCGGTGGAACGACACTCTTCTATTACTACAACTTTCGTGATTAAACTTGGCATGAACCTTTTATATTATACAAACTTGATTCTTATCTCACTTCCAAAGATAAGTCATTCAAGAAATCTGTTACTAGAGATGCGATTTGGAACCTGTAAAAATTAAGATTTGACATATATGTATACATATTTTACTACTGTAGTAGGGGCATGGTTATTTATCTATGCTTGTTACCCATAATTGATGATTATTATTACCACAGTCAGATCCATAAGTATTTTTGATGAATATGATTCTTGTACATATGCATTTGCTTAAAAGCATTTGCATATAGCATAGAGATATGCCAAAAGAAGATGAGTTGAGGTGATGATTGATATGGGTGAAAGAGAACTTAAAGACAACAAGTGAAATATATATATATATATACAATGAAAAGAAAGATCTTATGTATTGATGATGATATTTGTGTTAGCCTAATATGGTAAAAGGCAATGATGTGTGTATGTGAACGTGCTTTGCTATAAGTTTTGGTTGATGACTATGATATATATATATATATATATATATATATGTTGAAAGACTACGGAATCATAATGATAATTGATGACTTTGATGCAAAGTATACATATTCTTATATGCATATACACATAATCACAGATGTATTCGTATTCGTCACTTGGAATGTATAACTCACTCTCCATGTTGTCTTTTTAGCATTATGATACAGGAAGTGCATGGGGTGAGATGTATCCCATTTTGGAACTCTATGTTTTTAGTGGAGAAGATAAAATAGTTGTATAAGAATACCATGGCTGGTAGTCCTTTTGTAAGGCATATGATGTAGATATATACATGCCATGTAATTGAATATTGAATAGTGATGGATGTTTATTTTTATGGGTCATGTGTGAAAATTAGACCTTGATATTGAAAGGTTAATTTTTGGTTGTGACCTTGACTATGTAGGATGATAATTGTAGTACTTGGTTTTTTACTAATTTGATGAATGGATAATGATATTTAAGAATTTGTGATCCTTGACAAAGCATATAAGTTGTGTGTAATGTAGACCTTGGAAATGTATATACATTGTGGGAAGTGGATAGGTCATATTCCCATTAGATGATTAATACCTCATGTAGAGGCTACCTACAATTCATAATATACATACGTGACTTGTGTGCATGGTTCATTTTGGCCAAATAGGTTTATATTGTATTTTGGCATGCTTGGTTTAGCTCAAATGTGTTTAAAGTGCATGTAGTGCATAGGATGATCTAGAGCTTAAATTATTGGATGACTCTTGATGGAACAAGTCATAATTATGTGTATGAGTGTATGTTAACTGATGGTTTTGATTAAACCCTCGCTTGTTGCAAATTGGCATGCCATACAAATTGTTTTCTCTTTGGAAATGGCCATATTCTGATAATCTTGCTTAAGCGAGACTGTTATGCATCAGTATTGTAGTTATGGTGCATTCTTGCTTAAGCGAGCATGGTCTCACTCGAGCGAGAACCAGTGTAATGCTTCTGTGCATTTTTCGCTTAAGTAAGTTGGGACTCGCTCAATCGAAATCATGAGGAATTGATTCTGTTGGATTTTCGCTTAAGCAAGTGAGTACTCGCTCAAGCAAAAATAATGTGAAATGATTCTGCCTTATTATTGCTCAGGTGAGAGGCACTTCGCTCAAGCGAGTAGACGAGGATTTGGTTCTGTGGTATGTTCCCTCAAGCGAGGGTTGTCTCACTTAAGCGAAATTACAATGTTTTACTTCTCAATGCTTTTTGCTCGAGCGAACGTGGCTCACTTAAGCGAATGCTCAGGGACTCGCTCAAGCGAAAGATGCTTCACTTAAGCGAGATCACCAGGATTTGATTTTCTTTATTCCTTTCATCGTTTTTGGTTATTTTCTCATATCTTCATATATGGGACTAGGTGTATGCCCTGTATACACATTTTTCTTCCGCTGTAAACTCAATTATTTCCGTATATACTTTAGGGCAATCATTTATTGATCCATTTTTGTAAAATCTTTAACTTTGGTTTTGATTTTCCGTGATTCGGGTTTCGATGTAAGGTTGTACGTTTGGACTTTCAAAATGCAAAAAATTTACTCATGTTTTTATTTACTTAGTTAATTTGATTATTGCAATTACATCAGGACTCAGGTCTGGGGAATCGGGGTTTGACAGGATTCACACAATCAAAAACTAATTTGGATTACAAATTCTACCTACTATCTAACAAAATACTCTACCAATAGCATTTCACTTCTAGCTCTGGGAGATTTTTCCTAAAATAACTTTCAGAAGTCATAGCTGTAATTAAGCCTGTATAAGACTAGTGACAAAAGACCAAAAAAGAGAAGTGGCCACTGTTATTCTCAATAAAATAGAATATAAAAGAAAAGATACAAAATAAAATGACCAGAGAGAATTATACCACTACCATTGTTACAGTAGACGACCACTATTGTATATTGATATATGCTCACAGTTGAACCACCACATACTTGGTTGTCAAACAACTCAACCTGGACCTACTCTAAACTGCCATTTAAATTTCCAAAACCCCAGTATATTATAACAGGTAGAATTGAAAATAAAAAATAAATTTTTTATTATAATGACTTTCTAATTTGTTTTTATTATTATTTAGCTTATTATAAAATAAAAATAAAATTTGACGTATTTGTATATTTTTTTATCAAATTAAAATATTATAAATCTTAATAAATGTATCTCTTATAAAATTACTATAATAAAGATAAATTTTCAAAAATAACATATAAATATAATAAAATATTAATAAAATATTTAGGTATATATATATGTGTCTAAAATTTATGTTATAAAGGTTGTTCTTTTCCTTTTAAATATTTTTGTTTCTCTTTTAAGTGGCAAAAAAAGGAAAACAAAGAAAATGCAATAGGTTAAAGCAAGTAAGAAAACCAACACTTTTAACATAAAATGGAAGAAAATCATTAAATGGAATTCTTCTATGGTTAATTTAATGGAACTAGGTGTGGTTACTTAGGTAAAGTTTAGATTAGAAACAAAGGAAATGTGTTTGTATGTATTGGTCGCTATGATGTCAAAACTTTATGAGTGATGCCCAAAGTTATTTCATAATACGTTTGCAATTAATGATTAGAAGAAGAAACCGAAAATAAATAAAAAGACTCATAAACAAAACTTATGGGGTACATTCTATTAAAAGTTTTTGAATAAACAAAACTTATGGGGTACATTCTATTAAAAGTTTTTGAATGAGTTACCAGGTGTACATAATCTCTGGCTGTAATTACAAGTATGTCAGCACATGACACTATTCCTAGACACTTGCTCTTCATAATTGCCTTAGCCTTCCTTATAGTCTCAAACCCCTCCACCCTTAACTCTTTGTTCTCCTCTGTATCCCTCTCTGCCTTCTCCTTGCTTCCTAGCTTTGATGCTATTAAAATTGATGCATCACACCCCTACATCCAACCATTCCAAAACCATCATACACAAACCCCAACAAAAAAAACTTAACAAATATCCTTATGTAAGTGTATTTTAAAAAGCATCTGAAATTAGGAAGGAAAATGTATGCATGCAAAGGAAAAACCATTATCTAAATCTTGATCACCTCAAATAAAAAATGAGAAGAAATAATTCAAAGAGTGTTTTTTAATAAGAAAAAATATAACTTTAATTAGACTCTAATTTATAGGTATAATGTATTAGGACGAACCTCTTTCCCATCACCCATTATCCCTTTGTATACATCACTTCCACCCCAACCCTATCTCATGCCATTATTTTCCCATATTATATATGTTCTAAGCTAACATGATGTGTTAAAACTAAGGCAATGTAAAACCAGAAAAACTATAGTTATTAATAAGTTTAATTTTCATTGTCATAAAACTTTTCATGAGAGATACTTATAACTGATTCCACTTGGACCACGCGCAATTAGTATAGATGATTGTCTTTTATCTTATGAGACCCTACGTTTATGACCATGTATCGTATACAATAGTGTTGTATATATAATGTATCTATTCCACCAAGTGTTTATGTACAAAAAAAAACTTTCACATTTTTCTAAAACTCGTAACCTCTCAGTTAACCAGGACAATATAGTGGAAGGGATTGTCCTAGTTAACCGATGGTGTTACAGGTTACATTTAAGAAAAGAAAGATTTCCTAATCTACAGAAGTCTAAACTAAACCCAAGAGGTGATGGACCTTTTCAAATAATAGAAAAGATTAGTAATAATGCCTATGTCTTAGATTTACCTGGTGAATATGGGGTTAGTGCTATGAATCAATTTAGGGACTAAATTTTTTGCTTCCCGGGCTTTTCCAATGTATGAATCTATTCAAGGCTTCTTTCCATACATATGAATCAATTCAGGGCTTCTTTGAATCTATTCAATGAATCTATTCAAGGCTTCTTTGAATCTATTCATATGTTTGTTCCTCCTTGTTTCATGCTTTGTTTTACTCCTTGTAATGGCTTTTTATGTATTCATCAATTTGCTTGTTGTAACATCCCTGTTTTTAGTAGCAGTTTTATTTGGTAAATTTTGAAGTGTGGAAGGTCAGAAAGTAAGAATAAGTGAGTAAATACCTTGTATAGGGTCAGTAATACTCTAAAAAATTATATTTTTGGGTATAATTATGGAATTTATACAGACCTTTGAGGATATTATTCAAATTCCGAGAGAAAAAGGCTTTGATCCGCGTGACAGAGTGACATTCCGAGTGAAAAAGACTCTGTTCCGAGTGACAGGAAGCAATTCCGAGTGATAGAAAGAAAATCCGAGTGAGGAATGAAATTCCGAGTGTAAAGTTAGGTTGACCGAATAAAACATTACTAAAAAGGATACTACCGAGTGAAATATTGGTCTTAGAGATAGCTGGAGTGAAGTGGGTTCAAGGGAACCACTTCTGAGTGAATATTCCGAGTGAAAATACCCTTGAGAGACTCATTTCCGAGTCAAACCTTGCCAATTGCTTCTTTCTTGAGTGACAATTTCTACGATACCGAATGAATAGACTCAGTCAGGGATATAACTGATGCAATCCGAGTGAAGTTGTCCAAGTCAGACCTCCCTAATAAGATAGAAGATAGCAATCCGAGTAGGTTGAAAACCATTTTGAGTAGGACTTAATATGTAGCCTTTCCGAGTGAATGGGTTTGAATATTTCCGAGTAAGATATGCTCGAGTGGAAAATAATACTGAGTGAAATGTGTGTATAAGAATGAATTTGGATATTCCCGAGTATAAAATCCGAGGGAAGATTGGTTATAATGGCTTAGATTGGAAAATTTCTAAGTATATGATAAACCGAATGAATGATCCATATATAAATCCGAGTGGATGGGATTAGAACAAGCCTGAGTTGAACTTAATGTGATGATATTTCCGAGTAGATTAAATAATGTGTAATTAGAGGGTCTAAGTATGAAATGAGTCCGAGAGGAACCTAACTTAATAAGTTTTACCTGAGTGGTTAAGCATGAAATAAACCCGAGTGAATGATGAGGAGTTCCGAGTGAATGAATGCATAAGTGTTTTATATTAAGTTGATGCTTCTACCGACTGAAATGAGTTATTAAAATTATTTGGGAGGTGTTAATGGAAGAAATAGTGATGGATTCCGAGTGGTTATATATATATTGTATGGTTAAAGCATTACTTGGCTTGAATATGAGTGGTGATGAATGAATAATGATAATTGAGTAGATACTGAGCGGAAAATGGTGTTTGGGAACCCATTCTGAGTGAATTGTAGTAGGCAGGGCCATTTCCAAGTAAGTCTATGAGTATGACTCCTCTTCCGAGTGAGAAGTACTCTACTGGACCAAGTCCGGGTGAGGCTCATACGTGTGTGTCTTTTCCGAGAGGTAATGACCTTAATAGGCTTCGATTGAAATTGTAGTTGAAGAATTTGGTTCAAACCGAGGGAGAAATATGAGTGGACCGAGTGGAGAAAGTGTTGACTTCTGAAATAAAGGATGTTATAATTCTGAGTGGAAACTGAATGAATATGGATACCCTTTTCCGAGTGAGCCTAAGGTGTTATGAAATCCGAGTAAAAAGTGATTTGATGTTGAGTTGGCTAAGGAATGATTTAGTTAAGTATGAAATAAATAAGAATAGGTTGTTTACCGAATGGAAATCCTGAGTAAAAAGAATCCGATTGAATCCAGAAGAAATCCGACCTAGAGAGGAGAAATCCGACTAGATGTTTTAAGAAGAAATAATCAAGAGTGAGGACCAAGAGAAACGAATCAGTTTTTGAAGATTTCCGAGCCATGAAGGGCGGACTCGCTCAAGCGAATCGGATTTCGCTTAAGCGATCCGATGTCACCACTCCACACAAGTTAGCTAAAATAGGTCGTCCTTAGAGCAGGAGTTCACACCGGATAGCTTTGAGCCGGTGTTCATCACAACACCGCCCTCTTTACACAGACGGAGTCCTTAACTCCTTCACACACACCGTCCTTCCTTACTTCACACTCAACACCGCCCACTTCACACCGCCTCACATTCCACACCGCCCTAACACTCCATACCGCCTCACATTCCACACCGCCCTAACACTCCATACCGCCTCACATTCCACACCGCCCTAACACTCCATACCGCCTCACATTCCACACCGCCCTAACACTCTATACCGCCTCACATTCCACACCGCCCTAACACTCTATACCGCCTCACATTCCACACCGCCCTAACACTCTATACCGCCTCACATTCCACACCGCCCTAACACTCTATACCGCCTCACATTCCACACCGCCCTAACACTCCATACCGCCTCACATTCAGTAACGCTCTAACACTCCATACCGCCTCACACTCCACTTCCAGCACTGAACATTTTTTTTTTAATTCCACTCCAATTAGTGATCAGCCCACTTAATTACATAAATCCAAAAATGAGTGGCACAACGAACCAATCACAGGGGAAAGTTGCATCCATTATAATACCTTTATATATTTTATTCCAATCAAATGCTACGCTGACAGTGAAATGAGTCAAAAGTTGCCATTATCTTCACCTAACCATCACTCACGGGAAATGTTGTCTTCCACTTGTTTCCCTCATTATTAATACATTATTATCACTTTTAGAACACACACACATACGAAACATAACCTCTTCTTGCCAGCTTTCTTTCTCTCAATTCTTTTCCTCTCTCACGCGGACTTGAAGTAGGACAGTGAAAGGAACCCTTTTTCTCCTTATCCAGGAACTTCATTGAGGTAAGGGGGTATATTCTCAGGTATTCTGGGGGAATCTGAGTGAAAGGAAAGGGTTAAGGAATGTGTTTCCTTACCTCTCCAGGACAGATCTGGTTTGTTGTGATTTAATTGTTTGTTATATATATAATGTATTGAACATGTTTAATTACAGCGTTGTTTATTATTGACCATGAGAATTCAGTGAACCTGTTGATTTTATTGATTAATACGAATGAATAAATGTATATGTTTGATGCTGGACTGTAAAAATATTAAAAGTATCATGGGTATTTATGAGGACTCCAGTGAAGAGATATGAACTGACATCGGATACTATGATATTAAGCTCGGTATTGTACCAATCAACCAGAGCAGTTAAGAATACACAAATTCACTCAGAAATTACAGTGATATGACCAGTTATATATTAATCCGATTGGTTATCTGAAGAATACAAGTTTCTTATTTAAAACTTTCAAACAGGATTATATTACATTTGATAAACACCTTATTTTCACTCGGAATCTTAACTTTTGCACTCGGTATTTATCCAAGTTTTACTTAGAAAATCTGGTTATCAACATTTCCACTTAGACATAACTTATGTTTAATCGGAAAACTCATTTTTACTCGGTACTAATCTATTTCTACCCGGAAAAATTCATTTTTCATTCGGAAACAGACTTCTTTTACTCGGTTAATTATATTTCACTCGGTATTTAATTGATTTCACTCGGAAAAACCTATTTGTCACTCGGTATTTAACTCCTTCTCCTCGGAAAAGCAGTCTTAACGTTTCATACTTGGATTTTTCAATCAGAATCCCTTTTATACTCCTTACTGAATTATTAAAATGTTAAAAATATCATTATTGGTCTTTTACCTATTATTATTCTTAATATTATTATTATTATTTACATTATTATTTTTATTATTGTTATTCTTATTATTATAATTAATATTATTGCTATAAATATCTTATTTTATTAACTATGAGTAAATAAATATGAATTATATTTTATTATTTATACAAGTATAATTTCAACTAAGTTATGAACGATGTATTTTATCAAAATAACCTGCAACGTTTGATCCATTAAATCAAAAGCTTGTGAACGAATATGATGAGGCTGGAATCACATAAATACCCATGACTCAAAAGATGAAAGAGAATGTATTTCGCATCATGAAAATATGTTTTGAAGAAGAAAGACTAGAGCATACACCTGGTACGCTGGAGGACATTCACGTTCGATCTCAGTAGAAGAATCTTGGGAGTACAACTGGAACGGCAACCCAATGGCATCAGAGTCGCGCCCTGATAGCCGGGTGAGACGAGTAATTCTGGTGTACTTCGACTAAATGACGGGATGTATCTATGATCGTGAAGAGCCAAGTCCCAAGATGAAATGATATATATAATGATGAGAACCTGTGAGTTCATTCGTACCATATGATAAAAGAAAGGGGACTTGGTGAGCTCCGATCGCTCTAGAATGGAAACGTTGTGCCCAAGAAATAACTTGAGCAGGATGGAATCCAAAGAATGAAAGGATGATGATGGATTGATTTATTGGGCCCACATGCATCATGAGACTCAACCAAAGATAAATCATAATAAATCCGAACTCATGCATTCATTACAGCATATTTGATTGTTATAATTGTGAATATGTTATATGTACGATTTATTTCATGATAACATGCTTGATTGTTATAAATATGCTAAATGTATGATCTATGTGACATTGTATGTTAACTGGATTATGTCCGCATCGGATGAACCAATCAGGGTCTTGGGTTATACTCACCCTTACTGTTGAACATTTTTCAGAGGAATTAGAAACTCAAGAACCCGAGTGTGAAGATCAGCAATACGCTAAACCCATTGAGAATAATCATTAAGGATAGGATAATTGTTATTAATAATCAGACACCGGATGACTGTATAATATCTAAGGGTGCCTGCGTGCCCTATTTTGTTAAGAGTACAATTACTTACAGTTTGTGAATGACTATGTGATATATACATTATTGCTTCCACTGATCTGCCATTATTTTAAAAAAAAAATATATTCACTTTTTCTGAAAACTGTTAACACACTCAGTTAAATAGGATGAACCTACAAAAAGGATTTGTCTTATCTAACCGAGGGTGTTACAAGGTGGTATCAGAGCATAGTCGATTCATTAAGCTTGTGGAGTGGACCATTAGGTTTCCACGTACTCTGATAGAAATATTAAACAGTCCATAAAACACCTAAGACTAGATTTCCTATGTGGAATTCTCCACATAACATATACCCAGAACCTCTTTGTTGATATTCCATCAACAATTTCCTAATGACTCACTGAAACAATGATCATGATATGGAGAAACTTCTTACTCAAATCGTGGAGATGATAGAACAACAAGAATTACCCCATATCTCTACTAAGCAGAGCCAAGGATTAGCTAACTTTCAGCAGAATGATCTTACACAATTCGAAGGAGAGCTACGACAGGAAATCTGTCAAACATTATTGGAACTTGAAGAGTTAAAATAAGAACCGATTAGAAATCTGAGTATAGGACCAAGTAGCTCCGATTGAGATACCATTGGTTAAGACTATTAAGGATATTAGTGGAATTTTTGAAGTTAGTATTAAGCCCAAACTGAGATCCTGTTCGAGAAACAAGAGATGACCTATTTCCTTATTCTCTCTTCATTTTTGTGTGCATACTAGAGCTTGGGATAGCTCGGAGCGTAAGGTAAAATTCTCTAATCTTTGTTTCTAGGTTTTGAATTTCTATGTGATTAAGAGCATGTCTTGTGAATGGGTTTTAGGAATAGAAACCGTTTTCATGTAAAACCCAAAGGTAGAATACACTTATGTGTGTTTTAGGATGGATGTGAAGTGGTATACAAAAATTTCAAGATTTGAGACAGAAGATGATGGTTGTAGTGGAACCCTAACTTAGGATTTAAAGGAAGTAAATAATAATGTCATGAGAGATGATTTTTAGCGAAAACCCACGATAATGTGTATGTAGGTGTTGTTAATAGAAATTGGTGATTATTAGAAATGATCATTGAATTTTGGTGAAAAACCCTAAGTGTAGTGATTTGAGGATTTTAACTAAGTTGATGATCTTGATGGCTTTAAATACTCTAGAATGATTACATATAAGGAAATGAATATCTGAGGCATTAGGTGTTGATTATTGAAGATTGGGAAAGGAGTGTATATAAGTAAGTATGTAATTGGAGTAATTAATTTAGACTATTGATGTTATGATAGTAGATTAAGGAAACAATTGATAGTGGATTAAGACATTTGAAATGATAAATAGGCATGTCATTTTGAAATAGGATGAATTGGTGATGATCTTAGATAAAACCAAGAGGCTTATAATGAGTTTGACTAAATTTTAGTAATGATTAAATGATTCATGTGATGATTTGGAAGTCTTAAGGCTAAGGAAATCATAGCATTGTTTTGTTAGGTACGGATAGCCCTTTAAGATTTAAGAGAATCTTGATCTTGAGAGAGAAATTTCCGAAGCATAACATGAGCATACAACTTGGATTCAGACAAGTCTAGGACTTGATGATAAGTTTTGGGGGACGATGTCCTATGATGGTATATTAATAGTATATATAAGTATGATTATGAAAGAATTGTATTCAGGACGATGATGCGAAACAATTTCACCTTTTGAATTTCGGGACGAAATTCCTAAAAGGGGGGGAGAATGTAACATCCCTGTTTTTAGTAGCAGTTTTATTTGGTAAATTTTGAAGTGTGGAAGGTCAGAAAGTAAGAATAAGTGAGTAAATACCTTGTATAGGGTCAGTAATACTCTAAAAAATTATATTTTTGGGTATAATTATGGAATTTATACAGACCTTTGAGGATATTATTCAAATTCCGAGAGAAAAAGGCTTTGATCCGCGTGACAGAGTGACATTCCGAGTGAAAAAGACTCTGTTCCGAGTGACAGGAAGCAATTCCGAGTGATAGAAAGAAAATCCGAGTGAGGAATGAAATTCCGAGTGTAAAGTTAGGTTGACCGAATAAAACATTACTAAAAAGGATACTACCGAGTGAAATATTGGTCTTAGAGATAGCTGGAGTGAAGTGGGTTCAAGGGAACCACTTCTGAGTGAATATTCCGAGTGAAAATACCCTTGAGAGACTCATTTCCGAGTCAAACCTTGCCAATTGCTTCTTTCTTGAGTGACAATTTCTACGATACCGAATGAATAGACTCAGTCAGGGATATAACTGATGCAATCCGAGTGAAGTTGTCCAAGTCAGACCTCCCTAATAAGATAGAAGATAGCAATCCGAGTAGGTTGAAAACCATTTTGAGTAGGACTTAATATGTAGCCTTTCCGAGTGAATGGGTTTGAATATTTCCGAGTAAGATATGCTCGAGTGGAAAATAATACTGAGTGAAATGTGTGTATAAGAATGAATTTGGATATTCCCGAGTATAAAATCCGAGGGAAGATTGGTTATAATGGCTTAGATTGGAAAATTTCTAAGTATATGATAAACCGAATGAATGATCCATATATAAATCCGAGTGGATGGGATTAGAACAAGCCTGAGTTGAACTTAATGTGATGATATTTCCGAGTAGATTAAATAATGTGTAATTAGAGGGTCTAAGTATGAAATGAGTCCGAGAGGAACCTAACTTAATAAGTTTTACCTGAGTGGTTAAGCATGAAATAAACCCGAGTGAATGATGAGGAGTTCCGAGTGAATGAATGCATAAGTGTTTTATATTAAGTTGATGCTTCTACCGACTGAAATGAGTTATTAAAATTATTTGGGAGGTGTTAATGGAAGAAATAGTGATGGATTCCGAGTGGTTATATATATATATTGTATGGTTAAAGTATTACTTGGCTTGA
The DNA here is from genome assembly GCA_037962975.1 of Clitoria ternatea. Taxonomy (NCBI): domain Eukaryota; kingdom Viridiplantae; phylum Streptophyta; class Magnoliopsida; order Fabales; family Fabaceae; genus Clitoria; species Clitoria ternatea. Next base: position 73,159,644 of record CM075672.1, read on the forward strand.
ATATGAGTGGTGATGAATGAATAATGATAATTGAGTAGATACCGAGCGGAAAATGGTGTTTGGGAACCCATTCCGAGTGAATTGTAGTAGGCAGGGCCATTTCCAAGTAAGTCTATGAGTATGACTCCTCTTCCGAGTGAGAAGTACTCTACTGGACCAAGTCCGGGTGAGGCTCATACGTGTGTGTCTTTTCCGAGAGGTAATGACCTTAATAGGCTTCGATTGAAATTGTAGTTGAAGAATTTGGTTCAAACCGAGGGAGAAATATGAGTGGACCGAGTGGAGAAATTGTTGACTTCTGAAATAAAGGATGTTATAATTCTGAGTGGAAACTGAATGAATATGGATACCCTTTTCCAAGTGAGCCTAAGGTGTTATGAAATCCAAGTAAAAAGTGATTTGATGTTGAGTTGGCTAAGGAATGATTTAGTTAAGTATGAAATAAATAAGAATAGGTTGTTTACCGAATGGAAATCCTGAGTAAAAAGAATCCGATTGAATCCAGAAGAAATCCGACCTAGAGAGGAGAAATCCGACTAGATGTTTTAAGAAGAAATAATCAAGAGTGAGGACCAAGAGAAACGAATCAGTTTTTGAAGATTTCCGAGCCATGAAGGGCGGACTCGCTCAAGCGAATCGGATTTCGCTTAAGCGATCCGATGTCAGCACTCTACACCAGTTAGCTAAAATAGGTCGTCCTTAGAGCAGGAGTTCACACCGGATAGCTTTGAGCCGGTGTTCATCACAACACCGCCCTCTTTACACAGACGGAGTCCTTAACTCCTTCACACACACCGTCCTTCCTTACTTCACACTCAACACCGCCCACTTCACACCGCCTCACATTCCACACCGCCCTAACACTCCATACCGCCTCACATTCCACACCGCCCTAACACTCTATACCGCCTCACATTCCACACCGCCCTAACACTCTATACCGCCTCACATTCCACACCGCCCTAACACTCTATACCGCCTCACATTCCACACCGCCCTAACACTCTATACCGCCTCACATTCCATACCGCCCTAACACTCTATACCGCCTCACATTCCACACCGCCCTAACACTCCATACCGCCTCACATTCAGTAACGCTCTAACACTCCATACCGCCTCACACTCCACTTCCAGCACTGAACATTTTTTTTTTAATTCCACTCCAATTAGTGATCAGCCCACTTAATTACATAAATCCAAAAATGAGTGGCACAACGAACCAATCACAGGGGAAAGTTGCATCCATTATAATACCTTTATATATTTTATTCCAATCAAATGCTACGCTGACAGTGAAATGAGTCAAAAGTTGCCATTATCTTCACCTAACCATCACTCACGGGAAATGTTGTCTTCCACTTGTTTCCCTCATTATTAATACATTATTATCACTTTTAGAACACACACACATACGAAACATAACCTCTTCTTGCCAGCTTTCTTTCTCTCAATTCTTTTCCTCTCTCACGCGGACTTGAAGTAGGACAGTGAAAGGAACCCTTTTTCTCCTTATCCAGGAACTTCATTGAGGTAAGGGGGGTATATTCTCGGGTATTCTGGGGGAATCTGAGTGAAAGGAAAGGGTTAAGGAATGTGTTTCCTTACCTCTCCAGGACAGATCTGGTTTGTTGTGATTTAATTGTTTGTTATATATATAATGTATTGAACATGTTTAATTACAGCGTTGTTTATTATTGACCATGAGAATTCAGTGAACCTGTTGATTTTATTGATTAATACGAATGAATAAGTGTATATGTTTGATGCTGGACTGTAAAAATATTAAAAGTATCATGGGTATTTATGAGGACTCCAGTGAAGAGATATGAACTGACATCGGATACTATGATATTAAGCTCGGTATTGTACCAATCAACCAGAGCAGTTAAGAATACACAAATTCACTCAGAAATTACAGTGATATGACCAGTTATATATTAATCCGATTGGTTATCTGAAGAATACAAGTTTCTGATTTAAAACTTTCAAGCAGGATTATATTACATTTGATAAACACCTTATTTTCACTCGGAATCTTAACTTTTGCACTCGGTATTTATCCAAGTTTTACTCAGAAAATCTGGTTATCAACATTTCCACTTGGACATAACTTATGTTTAATCGGAAAACTCATTTTTACTCGGTACTAATCTATTTCTACCCGGAAAAATTCATTTTTCATTCGGAAACAGACTTCTTTTACTCGGTTAATTATATTTCACTCGGTATTTAATTGATTTCACTCGGAAAAACCTATTTGTCACTCGGTATTTAACTCCTTCTCCTCGGAAAAGCAGTCTTAACGTTTCATACTTGGATTTTTCAATCAGAATCCCTTTTATACTCCTTACTGAATTATTAAAATGTTAAAAATATCATTATTGGTCTTTTACCTATTATTATTCTTAATATTATTATTATTATTTACATTATTATTTTTATTATTGTTATTCTTATTATTATAATTAGTATTATTGCTATAAATATCTTATTTTATTAACTATGAGTAAATAAATATGAATTATATTTTATTATTTATACAAGTATAATTTAAACTAAGTTATGAACGATGTATTTTATCAAAATAACCTGCAACGTTTGATCCATTAAATCAAAAGCTTGTGAACGAATATGATGAGGCTGGAATCACATAAATACCCATGACTCAAAAGATGAAAGAGAATGCATTTCGCATCATGAAAATATGTTTTGAAGAAGAAAAACTAGAGCATACACCTGGTACGCTGGAGGACATTCACGTTCGATCTCAGTAGAAGAATCTTGGGAGTACAACTGGAACGGCAACCCAATGGCATCAGAGTCGCGCCCTGATAGCCGAGTGAGACGAGTAATTCTGGTGTACTTTGACTAAATGACGGGATGTATCTATGATCGTGAAGAGCCAAGTCCCAAGATGAAATGATATATATAATGATGAGAACCTGTGAGTTCATTCGTACCATATGATAAAAGAAAGGGGACTTGGTGAGCTCCGATCGCTCTAGAATGGAAACGTTGTGCCCAAGAAATAACTTGAGCAGGATGGAATCCAAAGAATGAAAGGATGATGATGGATTGATTTATTGGGCCCACATGCATCATGAGACTCAACCAAAGATAAATCATAATAAATCTGAACTCATGCATTCATTACAGCATATTTGATTGTTATAATTGTGAATATGTTATATGTACGATTTATTTCATGATAACATGCTTGATTGTTATAAATATGCTAAATGTATGATCTATGTGACATTGTATGTTAACTGGATTATGTCCGCATCGGATGAACCAATCAGGGTCTTGGGTTATACTCACCCTTACTGTTGAACATTTTTCAGAGGAATTAGAAACTCAAGAACCCGAGTGTGAAGATCAGCAATACGCTAAACCCATTGAGAATAATCATTAAGGATAGGATAATTGTTATTAATAATCAGACACCGGATGACTGTATAATATCTAAGGGTGCCTGCGTGCCCCATTTTGTTAAGAGTACAATTACTTACAGTTTGTGAATGACTATGTGATATATACATTATTGCTTCCACTGATCTGCCATTATTTAAAAAAAAAATATATCCACTTTTTCTGAAAACTGTTAACACACTCAGTTAAATAGGATGAATCTACAAAAAGGATTTGTCTTATCTAACCGAGGGTGTTACACTTGTCATCAAATGTATTTAATCCTTGCCCCTAATTCATTTTAAAATTAAATATCAAATAAAACTTAAATTATGAAAATGTGTTACAATGCAGTATATTACACAATAATTGGTGGCAAATTATACATATTTAAAGTAAGGAATTAAGGATAAAATATGCATTATCATGCTACCTTTAATGTCTTTGATTTATCTCCCTTTGATTTAGATAATTATGACAATCTAGATTTGAGGACAAATCTTTTCAAAGAAGGGGAGCATGATGAGGACATGAGAAAGGAAGATCCTATCACAACCCTAGACAAGGGTCTGGAGCTTTACAAAGGACCCTTGACAAGGGCAAGGGCAAAGAAGGCCAAAATCACCAACCAACAAACCCTAGCTGCCTTCCTGACTACTCTACATGGGCCTAAGCCCAAGGAGGACCATTTGAAGACCTATTCATATTTTTCATGTAATGTTTGTAAAATATAAGTTTTTAAATATATTTTAGAGCTTTTCATATTTTTAAAGATAGGATTTGGGTCTTGCATGGTCATTAGGCCACTTTTGGGCTTGTAAATTCTATTTGGGCTTGTATTTAGGCCATATTTCTCTTGTTTTGAGTAATTAGGCCTAGGGAAATGTTAGAAGCCCAATACTCCATGCCTTAGCCTAACTCTTTAGTGGGCTATATAAGGGCATGCTCTCCATGTAATCTTCACACCTTGAATTTTAAAAGAATTACATATTTTTGAGAATTGAGTGCATACTTCTCATTCTTAGGTTAGAATTCCTTTTAGCCTCTTTCAAGCTCGCATCCCTAGGTTTCTATCCCTAGAGTGGTGAGTCAGAGGACTTATCCTTCATCAATGGCGTTCCCCAAAATTCTTTTAATCCTTACATCACCATTTCCATCCTTTATGCTTCCGAATTTAGTTCTTGGTCTTAAGATAACCTTCCTCCAAGATTTGAAGAAAGATAGCTAGATTCATCCCTCTTCCTATATAATGTTTCATATATCAGGTTTTATGAGAAATTGTTAGTTTAAATGAGAATTAATTGGAAAAATAGTAAAAATTTGAATCTGAATAACCCAGCTTAGGTTTTGTCAGCTCGATAGTGTTTGATCCTATTTATTTTGTCTATTTTGTAGGAAAAAGAGGAAAAATAGAGAAAAGAGGTTGAAGTGGCAAAAAATTTAAGCAAGTATGAAGTAACTCGCTTAAGGGAGGCCAGTTTCACTTAAGCGAGTGACTCGCTTGAGCGTGGCTTTACTCGCTCAAGTGAGAAGAAGTCAGAAAACATTTCAAGTATGTTTGCTTGAACGAGGTGCATCATGCTCAAGCAAAAATTGTCTTAGAGAGCAAAGAAAGAACTCTCACCTGAGCGAGGCTCGGGTCGCTCAAGCGAGAAAACTTCAAAGAACAAGGATTGTGCATTCGCTTGAGTGAGGTTCATCCCGCTCAAGCAAAAATCAGATAGAGACTTCAAGATTTTATTTTACTTAAGCGACACTTAGCCCGCTTAAGCTAAAACAAGGCAGTAGCATCAAGTCCAATCTCGCTTAAGCAAGGAAATTCCCGCTTGAATGAGAAGTCGAAGATTCAAGCAGCTGACTAAGCACCTTAATGGCAGAGCAAGTGGTTCTCGTTTAAGCGACGCTTAAGTGAGATAACTTATATAAAAAGATTAGAAACAAAGATTAAAGAGAGAAGCTTTTGAATGAATAGAACGACGAATCTCCATCTTTGGCAAAAGTGACGTAGAAGGTCGTAGAAGCTATTTTTCTTCTCATTTTCCTTATTTCTTTGGTTTGTAATGGCTACCATGTGTAGCTAGACTTTCTTTTAGGATTAGATGTAGTCGATTTCAGCCCGACATACTTTGGCCCTGTATATATATATATATATATATATATATATATATATATGGTATTTCATTCTGTGTTTATTGCTTGATTCTATTGGGTAAATAGTTTCTTGATTCAATTTTTCTCGAGTTATTAGAAAATGATTCTTGAAAACCGATCTAAATGAAATACTTGATACGATTGGTTGTTAAGAATAGCTTCTGACATATCGAACACTTCAAACAACTAATTGTAATGTTGGAAATTTTCTTAGAATGATTAAGGAATCAATATTTTAGGAGTTTTCTTAGGATTTCATAATTGAAGAATCGATACGGATGATTTTGGATTGTTGTGTAAAAATTAATAGTTCTGAATGCCATTTTTTATGAATGTATGCCACTTATATATATACATAGGGTACGATTGAGTGAGATAGATGAAATCTAACCCCAGCTTCTCATCACTTGATTTCCCTTTTAATTACATTAATTTTTATGTTTGTTTTCAAGTCTAAATTTCATTTTCACACTATATCCACGTCTGCAATTTATTTTCCTGCCTAAATTATTTAAAACTGAACCTTTTAAATTACAACAACCCCCAGTGGAAGGACATTTGTTTATACTACAACAAGGAGTGGGTAACTTGCCACTATACCAAAAGCTTACCATTGATTAAAATGGACTTTATTGGATTTAATAAAGTGTCAAAATAATAAAATTTGGATTTAGAAGAAATTAAAAAGTAAATACGATCTTGAGCTAGATAAGAAAAAGTGTTGCTTTAGTTATGTTGTGAAATTTAAATGAGTATGACTAATAATCTATAGTAACTACGATGTGTCTATAGGGATATGCGTATGTATATATATATATATATATATATATGTATATATATACATGTATTGGTAAAAATATGTGATTACCTGAGGACTTATGGCAAAGTGTATAATGATACTGTAAGTTCGGTGTGAACTTGTGAATCGTACTACAGTATATGAACTTACGTGCACTGTGAATGAATTGCATGTTGCATGAGAACTTGCTATTGTGATTGTTGATAGTTTGATTAGAATTAAATTATGATTGAATAAGAATGAAATGGATGCATTAAAGTCCCTGTAGGGTCCGTGATGAGTAACTGTTAATAGGAATGATAAGAAACGTTGAGGTATGATGGCATATACTGAGATGCGTATACTGATGTGAAAGTACCCTTGAATTATAACAATGATTGAGAACTTTGTCCTTAATCGTCAATCAAGAGTTAAGGTTAAGGAACAATCAGGTTGGGGATTAATTAAACCAAAAATTATGAATTGATACTTTGGAGTATAAAAGATAAATTATTTTGTACTAATGAACAGTAATTGGAAGAAGGATCAAGTTGAATTTCTAAATTAATTAGCTTAGATTTTCTTGAGTAAAAGTATTAAAATTTTTAAGTTTCGGCAAACAAACAATTTTATCATAAAAGAGTTTTGGGTGATTATTACCTTCAAAATTTAGGAGAATTATTTTAAAATATATAATTTTTGGAGGAATATTTCAAAGTATAAATAAGTCCAAAAATGTTGATCTTTAAGACTGAGGAATAAAGTTCTATAGCAATGAATACTACGGGATAGAGTTCACCATAGCAGTTTAAGGATAAAATGGTAAATTTCTAACATCTCTAGGCCTTAAACCTTAACTTTGAGTAATGCGTACTTTGAATGAGGATTAGGGACTTGAGGATGAGAATAAAGTATATATATTTACAATTTCAAAGATTTAAGAAACACTAGTTAACTAAGAATTACTTTCGTATAGGAATCTATTTTGAAAAGAAGCAATAGTCACAAATCTTAGGTAGTGCGTTAAGTATGTATATAGATATGTGCAATTGTATTAAGGTCAATTTTAAAATGATAGCGATGACTATGTTAGCATGGTACGAGTAAAAAAATTAGAGAATGTATGTAAGTATAAGGAAGTCATGTTGAGAAGACTCCTTAGTAAGACTTTAACTTGGCATTAAGGACAAAGGACTTATTGAGGTAGGACCCTACTCGGAGACAGTAATAAGGATTGATAAATATTGAAGTATTATGGTTGTGCATTATACATGCATCATCTACATTGAAAGATTATGATTTGGGACTTAATATTAGAGCATACAATGGGGGTAAGTTGGAGCACACGATCGTTGTGACCCACAAATGAGAAGGGTCTTGGGAGTATGAATAGGGCGGGCACCTAGGGGACCCAGTGTAGCACCCGGTGTTAGGTCGTCTGTGGCAACCCTGTAGTACTTTGACTCAAACGGGTGTTTCTATGACCGTGTAAAACCAAGTTATGGTTACTTTTTTAGGGTGTGATCACAATTATGAATTTTTAGGACCTATGTGTGTGTGCTTTACCCTATATGTGTTTTTGGTGAACTTGGTGAGCTTTGGTCGCTCTAGTACAAATGCGTTAACAGGATGACTCTGATGAGTAAGATGTTGTAAGGGCCCTTATTCGCATTCATGAAATACTTAATGACAAGATAAACATAGGACAACTGACTCAAACATTGGGTATCATTCTATGTAACTAACCCCATGGTTGTGATTGACATCTATGATTGGATGTTTTACATACTAATTTTATGTGTACTATGTGAACTTGTATTAGGTGAATTGATGATCTATTTAGGCCCTGAGTATAATAAATAGCGGCAGAGATTTTTATGTTAAATTGATGGTAGTGTCTGAATTGAACAAAAGTAGTGGCAATAGAGAACAAGTAATAGAGACACGTGGGAGTAAGGATTTGGGTTGCTGGAATTCTAAGTCATAAATAATAGCAAAGGTGTCTAATTCTGAGAAATCTAAGGATAATTAGATGACGAATATGTAGCGGATGTTGTGAAAGTTTGGATAGTAAATAAATTGTTAGCATGGAACTATAATTAATTAGTAGTTGCTCGATGATGCGTGTAGAAAAAAGAATGGTATGAATTTATGGCAGACCGGACTTATTGATGAAATATGGTGTGTGTGAAATCCATCATATAGAATGGTGCACTTTTGCATGTGTTTCCAACAAGACTGGAGTAAGATAAACTTACTCTTCTTGTTTTATGATTCCTATCGTGTATATCTATATATACACCCTAGGCTGTTAGAGACAGGATAAAAGAAAAGATCGTTGTCATAGTTACGTAGCGAAGGCCCTAGTATCCTTGGAGAATCATTGCAAGAAGTAAAAGACATATTACAACAGGCAACATGGAAGAGTGGGCTCAACTCTCGAGAAGAATATTCTTAGGTTAATTAGTGTTTGCATTTTACAGGAGCCTGCACACCCCCATGTATTCAAAGTATGTAGCATTATTGAGACCATGGTAATAACGAAATGATTCAGTGAAGTTCTTGATCCACCATTATTTTCCTATACAACATAAAATTTCCATACTTTTTTTACAAACTCGTGACACCTTAGTTAAGTGTGATGATTCAGTGGAAGGAATTGCCCTAGTTAACCAAGGGTGTTACAAATTTTCTTTAAAACCCAAGTTATTTAGGGATCCTCTTTACAAGAAAGGTTTTTTCCTAAATGCCAGAGTCGTGTATATTTTGAAAAATGGTTTGAATGATGTTTACATGCATATTAAAGATTGTTATTATGCCAAAGATATTTGGAATAATCTTGATAATCTTTATCTTAGTAATGATTCTTTTGTGATTGAGAGATTAAAAATAAGGCAAGATAAGCAAAAATAATTTAAAAAAGACAATCATGAGGAAAGGATTAAGGATCATATTGCAAATGATGTTGGCATGACAAGTTCTCTTCGTCATCTTGACTCTATTGGATTGTTAGAAGAATCAAAACCAAAAGAAATTGAGAAGCAGTATGATTCAAAGGCCTTGATGAACATCAACAATGATGATGCGTATTATGGTGAAAAGCCAAGTAAGCTTCAAATTGAAACAAGTTTTATGGCTCAAAAGGACTCTAAGGCAAAAAATGATGGTTAAGAGTCTAACTTAGAAGGGAGGTTGAATAAGTCACAGATTTTTTGTGGAAATTCAAACCAAATAAAAACTAGTAATCAGATAATGCAAAAGAGCAACAAGGAAAGATTAACACGGAGAGTTTATACCGGTTCACTTCCAACACGGAAGTTACGTCTAGTCCCTTCTAACTTGAAGGATTTCCACTATTGTAAAATATCCTTTACAATAATTGTACTAGACCAGTGCCACAAGTATTCTTGACTCCAGTCACTTCTAACTTAAACCCAAGTATTCTTTCAATAAGCCACTCCTGGCTCAAACCCAAGTATTCTTCCAAAAGCCTCTTCAGGCCAACAGTATTTCCCGCACTAACTAATTCTGACAATACACCAAACTTTACAGATTGTTTATGAAAATAAGAGTAACTCTTAGAACTTAGTGTATGACAGATATACAAAGGGAATTATACACTAAGTTATGACACGATACCAAGGTCTGCTACATGCAGAATAGGCAAAGAAGGTCTTAGTCTTACCAGAGAAGAATAAACACAAAGAGAATTTGACTTAAGAGAGAATTGTTTAATGATAGCTCATAAGTTCTCTATATCTTGAAGTTAAATCTTTCTTGGCATATATAGAAGCTTGAAAAATAACCGTTGTAGCTTCTTGAAAGGAGATATAGTCGTTGGAAATCCTTTGAAGGAGTTTGCCTTAAGCTTTTGGGTACAGACCTTAGAGTTGGAGCAGGTTCAGGGGTCTGGTAGTAGGCTCTTCAATTTTTTCATGGAAATGGTTTCTCATGCATCTCTAATGCATAGAGCCATTCTTATTTTATATCAAGATTGAGCAAAAGATCAAAAGTTAACACTAAGAGGCTTTCTAAGATATGTTGACATTTTTTCTGAATATACTTAGCTTTTCTCTGAATGTGCACAAAGATAGGTACGCTGACATTTACTGATGAGCTTGATTTTGTTCCTTGCGTTATTTGATGATAAGAACGTACATATGATAAGTGCATAAATCCAATGCATCATTTAACTAGAATTAAGAACGTTCAGAAGAGATCTACGATCTTTTTGAGTAAAACGTTCCAACTTCAGCAGGATGCTTCTACTAGACTTTTGGTCATCCTCCTAGACTTTTAGAATGTTGGTACTCCTCCTTTGTTTCATAGCCTAAGACTTATATCCTAAAACACTTAGGCACACAAATTAGTCATAAGATGTACAAACTTCACTTACTAACGAAAATTCTTGATGTATGATATTAACAAATCTGAGGGTGCAAGGTACTAAGGTCAGGTCCAAAAATAACTTAATGAAATTTCTTTCATCTAGACTTTTCTTTAATAATCTCCCCATATTTGTTAATAGCAAACATCAAGACTTTTTCATAAATGAAGTCTGTAATTTTGGGAGGATAAATTATCAGATTATGCAAATCAAAAATCTCAGATTTAAATTACAGGGTTTGCAAGATCAAACAAAATCAAGTGGAACAAGATGTTCTTCATTAATAGATTGCAATGACATACAAAGACTGATTTCATACAAAAAGAAATATCATAATAGACTTTTTAACTTGTCATTACTCAACACAAAATACTTCTAAGATATCTCTCCCTTTTGATATCAATAAGAAGAGGGGCATCACTGAGACCCTAACAGCAAATCTTAAGTAGGAGAAAAGTTAAAAAAAGGAGATGCAACTGAAGAGACAAGAATAAAATAATAAGTCTAAACAACCAAAAGGAAAGGTGAATGAAAAGAAATAACAGATGGACAGTATTGAAAAATTAGATTAGGAGGAAAAGAATTACAGGAGCAAGAGCCTTTTTTCTCGAAAAACCAAAGATAATGGCATCACAAAGCATCAACATGAGCTTCTGTTGGATTAGGAGCAGACAAGATATTGGCAATGTTGGCTTCTTGAAGTTGCTTGGGTCGAAGAGGACCTTTGTAGGGAGGCTTCTACTTAGGAGGCATAGGCTTCTTTAGTCTGCCCAGAGAAATCTAAGTGGCTGGCAGTGGTTTTCGAAGGACAATAAACAGGATCTTCTTCCAAGGGGTGGTAACAGGACAATTCCTGATTTTAATATCATCCAGAGAGGCCAAACCATGTTTCAAATCATGAGTAACTAAGGCCTATTCAGCAATAAGTACTTGATGCATACCAATATCATCATTAGAGAGCAAGTCAGGGTAGGCTAGCATGCGTTCTATAGGAAGAGGGGGAAAGTATTTGGGTGCAAATGGCATGATGTAAAATTTACAAGGATTGAAGTTTGGATTTTAGACAATGAAGAGGTTGTGAGGGTCCCTATAGCCTGGGTCAGAGGGATCAATAACAGGTTTATAAAATTTGTAGATAGGCAAGGCTAGGTGAGGAACAAACAGATAGGGCAACTGAGATTTATGTTTGGCAGTAGATATGGCAGGATAGGGAATAATGGCTAGGGAGGATAAGGTCTGGGTCTGAGGTGAAGGCTTAATAGTGATAGGAACAAGTTGAAGGGATTGAAGAGAGACAGAAATGACAGACAAGTTGGATGATACAGGGTCAGACCTTGCTTTCTTTGTACTTTCACCAGAGGAAGAGTTTGATCTCTTCCTTTTTAAGGAGGCCCTGAAGACTTGCTCATCACACTGGTAGGTACCAACAGTCTCATAAAACTGATTTAACTAATCAAGATGTCTCTACTTTCTTACATTAGGATCTAAGGTATGCTTTAAATAACCATGAATAAATCTCAGATAAGAGACGAAGCCAGGATACCCACCATATTTCATTAGAGCATCATGATATTCCTTCATAACCTTTTGATAATCATCATGCATCTCTACAAACGTGCCACTCTATTTCAGTGTAGGCAATCTTGAGACAAAGACTTTTGGATGCAAGGAGGTATACACAAAAACAAACATCTGGAAGACTTCATCACTAGTTAGTTTTTTTGTTAAGATTGTTGGGGCTGGGAAGAAGGTTAAGACTACAGAGGTTACTAAAGAGTCTACTGAGATTTAGAGGGCATAGCTTTCTTTTTCTTTTGAGACCCAATCTGTTGCACATCAGATCTACGTTGCAGCTAACCAATGGGAATATTGTCATCAAAGTTAGAAGACTTTTTAGCAGTTGTAGTTGCACAAGGCTCATCATGTCTGTAGCTTAAGCTGAGGGGGAAGAAGGTATCATCTGCCAAGGTTCCACCTTTAAAGGAATGTCTGACTCATCATATTCATCAAATGATTCATCAGACATATCAAGAACCATGTTTCTGACCTTTCTTGTAGAGCAGTTCCTTCTACTGCTTAATTTCTTGGAAGGTGGTTCAATATTCTGCTTTGATGGAGCAAACCTTTTCTTCTTAGGTGGAGACAAAGGAGTATCCATAGTCTGGTCTAAGAGAGGAGTGAAGGGTGGTAGCTTGCTGACCAAGGAGAAGGGAGTCACCAAATTACTGATAGTAGTTATTTGCATATTCTCTAGTGCAAAGGCCTTCATGAGCACCACAGGATAAGGGATCTTGTTCTGCTTCTTTCCAATAGAAGAGATTAAGTAAGTCATAATGACATTGGGCAAACTTACTTTCTCTTTTGTGAGCAGGATACATACAGAAGCGATCCAGCTTGCTAACAGTGTCTTTTGTTCATTTCCTAGGGCAAAAGACTTGCTTCATGACCAAGTGTTGCATCTTGACCTTCGAGAGCAAGTGGCCAAAGATAGACTTGGTAGGGCATTCAGAGCCATAAAGTATCTGGTTGATTTCCAAAGAAGTCATCAGCATAGACTTCGCCTATAGCAAGACACCAAGTAACAGTAGCAATAACATCTTCAGAAATCTCAATAGTCTTCCCCTTAAGCTTACCCAAGATGATAAACTTGGACTTATCAACAAATGTAGTCCTCTAGAATTCAAGAACAAGAGCTGGAAAGTAGGGCTCCTGATCATGGCAAAATCTAGTCCAACCAATCCCATTAATCTTCTCAAAGATATCTCTTCCATCTAACTTGTGCTACCTCATGTTGAACACAGAAGACTCAATGATGTTTGAAGCCTTGAATGCCATTGCTGAGTTGGAAGAAGAAGGTTTAGGTTTTAATAAAATGAAGAGAGTTTTTGAAAAAGTGAGAGAGATAAAAGGATTTTAGCAAAAAGGTGGGAAATACAAATGAAGAGATGAAAATATAAAGAGTGAAAACTGACAACTAGAGTAGAGAGAAAACATGTTTAGATGACAGTTATGCAAAAAGGTGATAACTACTGCCACGTTGAACGAGAAAAAATTTATTTATTTATTATTTTTATTTTTTAAAATAACTCTCAAAATATTTAGAAGAGAGTGTGAAGTCAGATAAGTTAAACATCCACTATAGCAAGCAACAGACTTTTCATGCACCACACTCTACATGTTATAATTCTCAAATTTAAATTATGCTTAATAAAAATGAACCTGGCCTCAGCCAGAGACTTTGTAAAGATGTCTGCCCATTGGTGGTCTGTGTCTACAAATTTCATGTCTAGAATTCCTTTTTGCACATAGTCTCTGATAAAGTGATATTTCACTTCAATCTGCTTTACCTTTAAATGTTGAATGGGGTTTTTGGATAGGTTTATTACGCTTGTATTATCACATAATACAAGAATCTATCCTTCTTTAATTGAATAGTCTTCAAGTTGATATTTAATCTAAAGAAGTTGAGAATAGCATCCAGCTGTAGACATGTACTCTACTTCAGCTGTGGAAAGTGCAATTGAATTTTGCTTTTTGCTTCCCCGTGATATGAGACTTCTTCCCAAGAAGTGGCATCCACCACTTGTACTTTTTTTGTCAACTCTATCTCCTATAAAATTTGCATCACAGAATCCAAATAGGGAAAAAGAGTCTGTTCTCTTATAGAACAGCCCAAGGTTAGTTGTGCCAATGAGATATCTCATAATCCTCTTTACTACAAATAGATGTGATTCCTTAGGATCTGATTGATATCTTGCACACATACAAACATTGAACATTATATCAGGTCTGCTGGATGTGAGGTATAGAAGTGAACCTATCATTCCTTTGTGTAAGGTCTGGTCCACTGATGTACCAGATTTATCTTTATTTATTATGCAGTTTAGATACATAGGAGTGCTCATGGCCTTAGCATCACCCAATTTAAAATTTTTAAGCAGCTCTTTGGTGTACTTCTATTGATGGATGAAGATACCATCATGAGTCTATTTAATCTGCAAGCCTAAGAAGAACTTAAGTTCTCCCATCATACTTATTTCAAATTCTGCTTGCATCATTTTAGAAAAATTTTACATAGACTATCATCACTAGCACCAAACACAATAACATCCACGTAAATTTACAGGATAATAAAATATTCTTGAGAGCTTTTTCTGAACATGGTTGTGTTAACTTTTCCTTTAGTTAAGCCTTTTAAAATTAGAAAAGAGTTGAGTTTGTCATACCAAGCTCTTGGGGCCTGTTTTAGACCATACAGTGCTTTACATAATTTGAAAACATGGTTAAAAAGAGACACATCTTCAAAACCAGGAGGTTGTTTTACATTCACTTCTTCTTCAATGAACCCATTCAGAAAAGCACTATTTACATCCATCTGATATAATGTTATACCTTTAAATGCAGCAAATGGAAGAAGTATTTTGATAGCCTCAAGTCTGCCTATAGGTGCATAAGTTTTAGTAAAGTTTATACCTTCTTGCTGGTTGTAGCCTTAAGCTATAAGTCTGGCTTTGTTCCTGATGACTTTTTCATCTTCATCGAGCTTGTTTCTAAATACCTATTTTGTTCCAATAATGCTTTTATCTTTGGGTCTAGGAACAAGTGTCTATACTTTATTTCTTTCGAACTGATTTAACTTCTCTTGCATGGCAATAATCCAGTCAATATCTTCTAATGCTTCTATAATATCTTTGATTCCACTTCTGAAACTAGAGCAATTGATGATTAGTTTTGAAGGCTTAATCTGGTCCTAACTCCAGTTGCTTGATCTTCAATAATAAGGTCTAAAGGGTGATATGTCTTGAACTTCCAATCTTTTTGCTTTTCTGATTCATCAGATGACTGATTTTTCTTAGGCTCTTTTTCATTTTCAGTTGGTTTTGATTGACCAGGGTCTGTTTCCTTCATTTCAAGCTCAGGTTCTTGTTGTAGAGTTCCTGCATTATCAGAATCTAGATTTGTCAATCTCCTATCAGTCTTTTGAAGATCATCAAATCTTACATGCATAGATTCCTCAATGGTTTAATTTTGAGTATTGAATACTCTATAAGATTTTGATGTGGTTGAATACCCCACAAATATTCCTTCGTCACACTTAGAGTCAAATTTTCCAAGATAATCCTTAGTGTTTAGAATATAGTAAGTGCATCCAAAAGGATGAAAATATGAGATATTGGGTTTCCTTCCTTTTCGTAATTCATAAGCAGTTTGATTCAGTATTGGACTGATAAGGATTCTGTTTTGAATATAGCAAGAAGACCTCACCACTTCTACCTAGAAATATTTTGGAAGGTTGTTTTCACAAAGCATAGTTCTGGCCATTTCATGCAGAGATTTATTTTTCATTTCCACAACACCATTTTGTTGTGGTATTCTTGGAGAAGAAAAATCATGAGTTATACCAGACTCATTATAGAATTTTTTAAAAACTTCATTTTCAAATTCTCTACCATGATCACTTCTTATTGTACCAATACAGATTCCTTTCTCATTCTGTATTTTCTTACAAAAAGTCTTAAATACTTTTACAAACTCATCCTTGTAAGTTAGAAAGTATACTCATGTCATTCTTGTGTAATCATCAACAATTACAAATCCATACCTTTTTCCTGGCAGACATTGTACTTGAAATGGACCAAATAAATCTCAATGTAACAGTTGCAGAGGTCTGGTGGTAGAAACAACATCCTTATTTTTTAAAGATGATTTATGTTGCTTCCTTTTCTGGCATGCTTCACAAGATAAGGAGCTGTAAAAAGAAATTTTTGGCAATCCTTTAACAAGACCCTTTTTGTGAAGTTCTAAAATATGTTTTAGACCTACATGTCTAAGCTTTTTATGCCAAATCCACCTTTCCTTAGAATCTGAGAGCAAACAAGTTACATTCTGATCATTTAGTTCATTCAAGTCAACCTTGTAGAGATTGTGATGTATGTTTGCAATAAAAAATATGGTTCTATCATGATTGATGATAATACACTTACTTTTGTCAAAGGAGACCCTGTACCCACTGTCACAAAATTGGCTAATTCTCAGTAGGTTATGTTTCAGACCTTCAACAAGAAAAACATTTTCAATAATAGGTGAAGGAATTTTACCTGCTCTACCAGACCCAATGATTCTTCTAGTCTAGTTTCCTCTAAAAGTTATAATTCCACCTTTAAATTGTTCCAGGTCTAGGAACATAGACCTTTTTCCTGTCATGTGATGTGAGCATCCACAGTCCAGATACCAATACTGAAGCTTTGTCTGTGTCATTAAGTATATCTGTAGATGGAATAATTAATGATTTTGGTACCCATATTCTCTTGGGTCCAATATTGTTAGCAATCTTTTCATTTCTTCTTTTCCTTTTCCTGTAGTCATTGATTTAGTGACCATGCCTTTTACAATAATTACACTTGACATGTTTTTGACCCTTTGAAGTGAATGAAGAAGATGAAGTTTGCTTGAAATCATTTTCTTCTACATATCCCAAACCTGGCTTTTTTTTTACTACCATGGGATTTTCCCAATAGTATGATCAAATTTTTAGTACTATTTACAAATTTGCTCAGGTCTAAGGTAAGAGAACTGACTTGTTTTTGTAATTTAATGACTTCTTTATTCTGAGAGTTGCAACAGACTTTGGATTTTTCAAAATCAGTTTTCAAAATAGTATTTTCTTTTCTTAGTCTGCTTAGCTCTTCCAAGTGTATCCTCTCATTTTCTTCTATTTCTTTCAAAGCATTTTTGTCAAGGTTTTCTTCTTTTAGTTTCAAATTTTGATTTTCAAAATCAGTAATAGTGTCAACATGTTTCATTTTCAATTTTTTGAGATTCTTCAAAAGCTTTGAGAAATCATTAAATAATAAATCATAGTTTTGTTTCAGTTTAGAATAACTTACATCTTCAGTGTCTGTGTCACTAGAGCTTGCTTCAGAGTCTGATTCCTTATTTTTCATGAGACGGATTTATGCAGATTCTATCTCTTCTTCAGACTCTTTAGAGTTTGATGATTTATCATCATCCTAGGTTATCAATCCTTTTAGTCTCTTGAAAAACTTCTTCTTCTCCTTTTTCTTGTCTTTATTCAAGGGGGACATTCTACTTTCATATGACCTGGTTTCCTACAGTTGAAACATTCAAGAACAGACTTGTCAGTTTTAAATTTCAATTGACTTTTACTTTTGTAGTGTTTCTTTTGGAATTTTTCAGGTCTGAAATTCTTCTTTTTCAACAATTTGTGGAATCTCTTGGTTACAAGAGCTCATTCCTCATCAGTGTCAGCACCTGATACATCAGGATTCAATTATTGAACTATACGAATTACTTCAATAATTGATTTTATTATTTATATCTCTACATAATTTTTTTATGAATACATATAACTTTTGTTTTTATCTTGAATTTTGAAACATTCTTTGAATTCTTCATTCTTTTTTATTGTATTATTTTAATCATTTCAAAAATTCAATTCACAATTAGAGATGAAATGGAAAGGTTTTGTTTTTTAAATCTCTATTAATAACAATAGAAGCGGGGCAATTTTTGAAAATTTAATATATATAATTAGTTTTTTTACTTGAAGACTCCTCAGCTTTCAAAGCTTTTCCTTTTCTAGTTGACTCATCAGACTTCAAGGCAATGTTCTTAGAGGATGAAGGTTTGTTTACCTCCTTTTGCTTTAGCTTTAGCTCTTGCACTCTAAGAACTCCATGCAACTCATCTAAAGAAAAAGTTCTTAGATCTTTAGTTTCTTTCAGTGTAGAACATTTGGCATTAAACCTTTCAGGAAAGCTTCAAAGAAGCTTTACATTGATGTCTTCTATAGAGGGAGTAGTGCCAAAAGCTTTGAGTTTATTTAGCAAAGTTTGGAATCTTCCAAACATTTGATCTACTGACTCATGTTCCTTCATCTTGAATGTATTATACTGTTTGGATAACAGTATCTTCTTAGATCTTTTGACATTGGATGTGCATTGGTAATTACGTTGAAGAGCATCCCAAACTTTAGCTATTTTATGGCTAAATACTTTATTGTACTCAAATTTGCTGAGAGCACAAGTAAGCAGAAATCTGGCCTTGGCATTTATTTCCATCTTTTTTATCTCACCGGTTGACCATTCATTTTCTAATTTGGGCTTCCCTTCTTCATTAGTAGGAGCATTATAGTCATCATTAGTAATTACGTCCCAAAGATAGTACTGGGTGGATTTTATGAACATTCCATTCTATCCTTCCAATATGGATAGTCTTCTCCAAAGAAGGTTGGAGGCCTGTTGATTGAGGATCTTTCTGTGATCCGCTAATTACTTTGAGAAGCTGCCATGGATCTTTAACCTTTTCACTTGGAGGAGTGATCAACCTAAAAGGACCAGCTCTGATACCAATTGATGGTTTAGAGTCTAACTTATAAGGGGGTTGAATAAGTCACAAAGTCTTTTTGTGGAACTTCAAACCCAATAAAAACTAGTAATCAGATAATGCAAAAGAGTAATAAGGAAAGATTAACAGAGAGTTTATATTAGTTCACTTCCAACATAAAAGTTACGTCTGCTCCCTTCTAACTTGAAGGATTTCCACTGTTATAAAATCTCTTTTACAATAATTACACCAAACCAGTGCCATAAGTATTCTTGACTCCAACCACTTCTGGCTTAAACCCAAGTATTCTTTCAACAAGCCACTCCTAGCTCAAACCCAAGTTCAAAAGCCTCTTCAGGCCAACAGTATTTCCCACACTAATTGATTCTGGAAACACGCCAAACTTTATAGATTGTTTGTGAAAAGAAGAGTAACTCTTAGAACTTAGTGTATAACGGATATACAAAGGGAATTGTACACTAAGTTATGACATGAAACCAAGGTCTACCAGATGCAAAACAGCCAAAAGCTCTCTGTCTTATAAGAGAAGAATGAACACAAAGAGAATTTGACTCAAGAGAGAATTGTTTAATGATAGCTCATAAGTTTTCTATACCTTGAAGTTCAATCTTTCTTGGCATATATAGAAGTTGGAGAAATAACCATTGCAGCTTCTTGAAAGGAGATATAGTCGTTGGAAATCCTTTGAAGGAGTTTGTCTTAAGCTTTCGGGTACCAGACCTTGGCGTTGGAATAGGTTCAGAGGTCTGGTAGTAGGCTTCTTCAGTTCTTTCATGGAAATGGTTTCTCATGCATCTCCAATGCATAAAGCCATTCTTATTTTATATCAAGATTCAGTGAAAGATCAAAAGTCAACACTGAGAGGCTTTCTAAGATATGCTAACAATTTTTTTGAATATACTCAGCTTTTCTTTGAATGTAGACAAAGGTAGGTATGATAACATTTGCTGCTAAGCTTAATTTTGTTCCTTGCATTATTTGATGATAAGCACGTACATATGAAAAGTGCATAAATCCTAATGCATCACTTAAATAGCATTAAGAACGTTGAGAAAGGATCTACGATCTATTTGAGTAAAACATTCCAACTTTAGCAGGATGCTTCTACCAAACTTTTGGTTATCCTACCAGACTTTTAGAATGCTAGTACTCCCCTTCGTTTCATAGCCTAAGACTTATATCTTGAAACACTTAGGCACACAAATTAGTCATAAGATGTACAGACTTCACTCACTAACAAAACTTCTTGATGTATGATATTAATAAATCTGAGGGTACAAGGTACTAAGGTCTGGTCCAAAATAACTTAATGAAATTTTATCTAGACTTTTCTTCAACAAAAGATATTTTTCCTTGTTATAATTCATGCCATGACGATTTACGTTGTGCGTATAAAGAATTGGATGATGGTTTGCTTTACTTAAAAGATAAAAATTTGGCTTCTTAGCAAAAGATTTCTTGTTGAGAAAACCAAATTGAAGCTTTAAAAAAATAAGTATCTTTTCCTTGAAAAATGAATGTCTTTAAACTATAAAATCTGAACTATATTTAATAAATATGTTAATCTTGAAAATAAAGTTGAGGAATCTCTTTCTAGAAATACCAAAGCTTATAAGTTGACTTGTTTGAGTTCTCTATTTTAAAATGAAAGTAAAAAGGATATTTTACATAAGAATTCAAGTAAGACTTATGACAAAAATGTTTTAAACAACTAATACCATAAAAAGTCAAAGTTTTTTTAAAGAAAATCTTCCAAATTATAAACCATCGTCCAATATAATTATTTATGATTATTTTGGTCATCTTGGACATATTTCTTATTTATGCAATTATAGAAGAAATTATTATATAAGAAATAAAGTTTGATGAGTTCCTAAAGTACCAAAAGCATTAGTCACTAACCTTTAATGACCTAAGATGAAACAAATACCAAAATATTCTACTGGTGATTTACATGTGTAGAAAAATTGTAAAAAGCATGGACAAATTGGTCATAACAAAGGAATGTCACAAAGGAGAATGGTTCATATAATAAAAGGTAGACATGTAAAACATAAGAAAAAATGAGACCTCAATCAAAACTTCTCAAAGACAAAATGTGAACATGAGTAAATCTATCTCTCAAAAAGAGAAATGGTGGGTAAGAAAAAATAATTTCTTAAATGATAAAGCCCAAGTATCAAACTTTTTCACCTTCTATGCACCTACATTCATGGATCTAAGGTATACCATCTTACTAGCCTTAGAAAAAAGGTAACAATTACGTGTCTTGCAAAAAATGGTAGAATATTATATGTTATCACATGTTCATGCCTAACAATACATATACCTTGTTCACAAATTGATACATATCTTAGTATGCTTCTTAAGTTGCTTATCGTATATAAGTATGATATTCACTCTTAAGCATAGATCATGATAAAATTGTTACATGCCAATATATGTTTCATATGTTTATTAATTACATACAAGTATGGCATTAATTCTTGGTGCATATGTGTATTTGTTGTCAAGTTATTATGCTTAATATGTATTATTTTTCCTTATTCTAGCAACTTGAACATAGTATCTGTCGAGTGTGATTTAATCTTGTTATCTTATTAACATGAACAAAAGAGTGCTCGTAAGTACTATTACAGGAAAATAGACATCAGGATAAAATTTTAAAAAATAGAATGATTCGAACCAAGCTTTGAGTGGCTCAAATCAGTGTTGAAGAGTGGTCTGAACCACTAACCTAATAGTTCAAACCAATAAATAGATTAGTTCAAACAAATGCAATTGGATGGTTCGAACCATGCCCCTAGTGGTCCGAACCATGGTTGTCTGTCTGATAGGCGTCTAAGCTATTGAACCTTACCACTTAAGGCCTACTCAATGATGACTTGTAGCTTCTATATAAGACCACATTGTTGTTATAATTTATGTGTTGTTGAGCATGTCATTCATGAGATGAAGGACCAACAAATGAGAAGTACCTTATGCAATTGTTAACCAAGTGGCCTCAGTTACTCAAGAGGGGGGTGAATTGAGTATTAAAAATTTTACTTGGAATGCTTTTGAAATTAACTCTTTGATAAATACACTTGTTGAAGATAATAAATTTAATCATAAATGATAACAGTTTATACTCAAGGCAAATTAACAAGTACTAAGTATATGGCAATAAATTCACTTTAAGAGATAAAGTAATATTCAAGTAATAATATCAAATTAATCACAACACTGTTTTTCGTACTTGGAAAGATTTCAAATTAATTCAAGAATATTACTTAAAATAATTCCAACAGAGTTAATCTAAATAATTTACAACTCAATAGAATATGCACTTGATTTTAACAACCAAATTAATTAGCAATAATGAAGTAGTTAATTAATCAAGTTATGAACACAATAAATTAAGCAATCAAATTAAGTGCATAAATTAAATGAGTTTAGGGAAGAGAGATTTGCAAACCGATATATACGAGTTCCACCACACCGGTGTACGTCTCGCCTCTATGCAACCCACTTAGAGGATTTCCACTATTGGAGATTAAAGATACAACTTTGAGCAATCGCGGCTTCCTAGTGTCCCACACTCAAGAACCCAATCCTCACAAGTACAAGGGTACCCCACCCAATCTCTCAATCTCTCAAATTACAAGGTTGAACCCCAACCCACAAACTCTAGAAATTTTGGTGTTTAGGATACAAGAGTAACTCTCCAATAGAGTGGATATACAAATTTAAGTTTTCTCAAAATGATAACTCTCAAAGAGAGGATATGCAAATTTTAGCACTTAAAAATTATTTTCTCTCTTAAGAAATAATTTTCCAAGTTTGGCTCTCAAAATAATTTTTGCTTATTCAAAAGAAAATTATATTCAGTTTTAAGCACTTAAAAGATTAATTTTCTCTCCAAGAAAATATTCAGTTTTAGCACACAAATAATTTCCTCACTGTTAACTCTAATAAAATTATTTACAAATAAAACAATAAAGAGGAGACTAGAAGCAGCGTGAAAGATAGAGAGAAATACAGAGGAAAATGCTTCACTGCAAGGTGTGTCTTGCTTCTTCAAACTCCTTCTCTATTTATAGGCTTCATGAGGAATGGCATGTGCAATTTTAAACTCCTCCAGCATGGTGCCTTTGCATTTAAAATAAAACCAGCGTGCATAGTGGGCATGGAACAGCAAGGTGGAGTCAGGAATAATCAGTGTCTGTTGGCAACAGCTTGGACAAGCATGGTTCCTTTACTTTCTTTAATTTCCTTTGTCATGGTGGAGCATGGAGTGAGCAATTGTAAAGTCAAAGTGCAGCATGGTGATTGCAGGAAGATGTTGGCATTTGAATTTCTAAGATTCCATGGCTTTAATTTAAGTTTCCAGAATGCGTTTGCACTTAATAAATCCATTCGTTTTTGAAGGAATCGATTCATTCTTCAAAAATGAAGTTCTTGGGCAAGTTTTAAACGTGTGAATCGATTCATGTATATAAGGAATCGATTCATGCTTCAAAAATGTACTTCCTGGGCCATTTAAACTGTGTGAATCGATTCACACATAGAGGGAATCGATTCATGCTATGCAAAATTCAATTCTGGGCCTTTCTTCACGTGGGAATCGATTCATGTGGCCATGTGTTGCTTCATGAATCGATTCATGCATCTGTTGCATGACGTTTTGTGCTTTGTTTTACCATTTGGATACTTGATTGCATGTGGTTTGTTTTCTTTGATTCAAGTCACTTTTGTTGATCATTTTTCACTAATTTAATCCTTCATAAATACCTTGACTCATTTCTTTGGAGTTCATCAATTTTAATAGCTTGACAATATCCTTAATATCTTCTTCATTTGTTGTGTCATTATCAAAACCTACATCAACATATAAATACATTCTCCCCCTTTTTGATGATGACAACAAATGTTCATCTTTCAGGGTATTAGTCTCATAACAGTTCAAATACATGGCATAAATGACTACACATATAATTTGATAGCACATGTTATACATATGTCATACATAAATTTGAATACCACTTTATCATTTACACATGTAATTGGATATCACTTGTTGTAAAGAAATTATTGTAAAGCTCCCCCTTAATCATGCAATTTCAACAAGGATAGATATAGATGTTGATTCTAGATTTTATCTCCCCCTTAATCATTTAATAGATACCATTATAACATCATGATATGCTCTCCCCCTTTGTAAGATACTTTATCCCACTTAGAATGTATATATTTATTTTCTCCCCCTTTGGCATCATCAAAAAAACATTGAAGAATATATACCACGTTGAGATAGATACATTCATTATTGAAGTAAGATACCAATTGTATATAAAACTCCCCCTAACACATGCAACATATATCACAGAGTAATTCAAAGCATGTAAGCAATCATAATGATATTTTCTCCTTCTTTTGGATAAGCAAAGTCTCATGGGTGTTTTGTGAGAGGTTATACAAGGATTAAAATTTTGCAATTTTTTAATGATTTTTATTGCATGAGAGTCAAGAAAAACAAAGGTCATTTGCCATTTAGTATTAGAGATCCATCTGGTATATAGGAGATTATTAGGTGTCAGAAATATGTTTAATTAAGTAGAGACTACTCGGGAACTTAATAAAACAAGTGATTTATGGAGCATTAACATGATTATTGATAATGTGATTGGCTTTTTAATGAAAACGATTCAACCATATATCATAAAGTAAATCACTATGTTTAAAGAAATAAGAATTTTTATGAGTTAAAATCTTTAAGTCAAGGATTTGCAAAACAATGTTCAAAGAGTAAGAAAATATGATAAAAATCAATTAAACAATTTCCAAAATTCCTAATTCCCTTCTAATATTTATAAATTGTTCTTTTGGAAAGGGTTTAGTAAAAATATCCGCCAATTTTTTTGAAGTTTCAACATATTCAAGTACACAATCTCCTTTCAGAACATGGTCTCTTATAAAATGATGTCTTATTTCAATATGTTTATTTCAACATTGTTTTGGATATATTGATGGCGCTAGTGTTATCACATTTAATAGGCACCTTATTTAAAACAATATCAAAGTCAAGAAGTTGTTGTCTCATCTAAAGAATTTGAGCACAACAACTGCCAGCTACTACATATTCTACTTCAGTTGTCGATAAAGCAACACTTACTTGTTTCTTGCTATGCCAAGAAACAAGGGAACTACCAAGTAAATGACATGTGCCACTAGTACTCTTTCTATCAAGTTTACAACCAGCAAAGTTAGAATTAGAATATCCTACAAGAATACATTCAATACCTTTGGGATACCATAAACCAACATTTTGAGTACCCACAAGATATTTCAAAATTATTTTTACGGCAATGAGATGTGATTCTTTAGGACATGCTCCATATCTGGCACACATACATACAGCAAACATAATATTGGGTCTACTAGCTGTTAAGTAAAGTAAGGATCTAATCATACCTCAGTATTTAGTTATTTTAACGTCCTTACCCTTCTCATCTTTGTCTAAGTAGCAAGATGTACTCATGGGTGTAGCTATTTCATTTGCCTTATCCATTTTGAACCTTTTGAGTAGTTCTTTGCAATATTTTGTTTGACTAATAAAAGTCCCTTCATTTGTTTATTTGATTTGTAATCCAAGGAAGAAGGTAAGTTCTCCCATAATGGACATTTCGAATTCATCTTGCATAATCTTGGCAAACTCTTGACAAAGAATTTCGTTAGTAGCACCGAATATTATGTCCTCAACATAAACTTGTACCAAAAGAATGTCATTGTTTTTGCGTTTTATAAACAGTGTAGTGTCAACCTTTCCTCTTTCAAAATTATTTTCTAAGAGAAATTTACTAAGTCTTTCATACCAAGATCTTGGAGCTTGTTTTAAACCATATAAAGCTTTTCTTAATTTAAAAACATGGTTTGGAAATTTGTGATTTTCAAAACCGGGAGGTTGATCTACATAAATTTTTTCTTGAATATAGCCGTTTAGAAAAGCGCTTTTGACATCCATTTGATAAAGCTTAAAATCCATACAACAAGCAAAAGCTAACAATAATCTTATGGCTTTTAACCTAGCTATGGGAGCATACGTTTCTTCATAGTCTATTCCCTCTTCTTGATTATATCCCTTAGCAACTAATCTAGCTTTATTTCTTGTTATTATTCCATTTTCATCTAGCTTGTTTCTAAAAACCCATTTGGTGCCTATTATTAGATGGTCATTGGGTCTTGGCACAAGTTCCCAAACTTCATTTCTTTCAAATTGATTCAATTCTTCTTGCATTGCCAACATCCAATGTTCATCAATAATAGCTTCATCAATATTTTTGGGATCAGTTTGAGATACAAAGGCTAAGTGATTGCATGCATTTCTAATAGTGTTTCGAGTACTTACACCTTTATAAAGCTTAGAGGGGGTTTTCTTTAATATAGGCCTTATCAAACATCGGTTCATAACATGGCAAGTGGTATTTACCGCATCGGCCTAAAAATATTTCGAAATATTACTTTTATTTAACATAGTTCTTGCGAGCTCAGCTAAAGATCGATTTTTCCTTTCAACTACTCCATTTTGTTGTGGAGTTCTTGGAGCCGAAAAATTATGTTCAATGCCAAACTTTTGGTGAAACTTTTCAAAAGATTGGTTTTCAAATTCTCCCCCATGATGTGTTCGAATGGATGCTATTTTCAAATTTTGTTCATTTTGGATAATCTTGGCAAGTTTCTTAAATGCATGATATGCTTCATGTTTATGAGTAAGGAACAAAGTCCATGTATACCTAGAATAATCATCCACAATCACAAGACCATAATAGTTTCCACTAAAACTTTTAATTTTTGAAGGTCCAAATAAATCCATATGTAAAAGCTGTAAAGGTCTATTTGTTGAAACAACATTTTTTGCTTGAAAACAAACCTTTACTTGTTTTCCCTTTTGACATGCGTCACAAAATTTATTTTCAAATTTCAATTTTGGTAAACCGATTACTAAGTCTTTCGAAACAAGTTTGTTTAAATGGTTTACATGAATGTGAGTAATTCTTCTATGCCATAGCCATGATTCATCCTCTTTAGTTATGAAGCATTGCACATCATTTGAAGTAAGACAATCAAGATTAATCATATAAATAGTATCAACTCTTTGACTAACGAATTTTATTTCTTTGTTTAGCTTATTTTTAATTATGCAACAGTTTGATTCGAAAACAATTTTATAGCCCTTATCACATAATTGACTAATGCTAAGCAAGTTATGTTTAAGTCCCTCAACATATAATACATCATTTATATAAGTGGAAGAGTTTTTACCAACATTTCCGATTCCTAGAATTCTTCCCTTCATGTTGTCTCCATATGTAACGAATCCTTTATTTCATGGAGTAAATGATATCAACTTACTTTTATCTCCCGTCATGTGTTTTGAACACCCACTATCCAAATACCAATGAGTATTACTCGCTTTAAAGCATACCTACAAAATAGGTCAAGTTAGAGAACTTGGTACCCATTTTATGTTGGGTCCTTGTAGGTTAGTTTGAGGTAATGTTCCTTTAGGAACCCATACTTTTCTCCTAACCTTTGGCCCTAGTTTTCTAACATTACAATTAGATTCACTATTTATTTCCTTTAAATCCACAGTGATTACATTTCATGAAGGGTGATGAATTTTTACTAGGCAGTATAAAGAAACTTTTGTAGTTTTTTTGTTTCTTATAGGCATTAAAACCTAATCCCGTTTTATCAAACATGCAACGTTGTTTTCCGAGTAAAACATTTAAGTTGTCTCTACCATTTGTAAACTTTTCTAGAGTTTTACTCAAGTCTAAAACCTTAATTTTTAGCATGTCACATTTCTTAGCAAATTCACAAGGTTTAGTCTTAGAGCATGCTTGAACATTTACTATTTCTTTTTTCAAAGATTCATTTTCTTTACCAAGTTCTACAAGATGCATTTCTAGAGTATCAATGGTTTTTCTTGATAACTTATGCTTATTAGAAACTTTTATAAATTTATCATACAATTCTTCAAGAGCATCAAGTAGTTCTTCCTTATCTAAGTCATGAAAATTTACCTCATCATCTTCATCTTGATGGTTGGCCATGATGCAAAGGTTTGCTTCTTTATTTTTTGATTTATCCAAGCTACTTATCTCATTTTCATCCCATGCGATATATGCTCTTCTTTTTCCTTTCCTTTCTTTGTTTTTCTTCTTTATGCTTGGGCAATCCGCTTTAAAGTGCCCTTCTTTTCCACATTCAAAACAAGTAGGTGAAGAATTATTTTCTTTAGATATGGGTTTCTTACCTTTATGAGTGAAGCTCTTTTGGAAGCGTTTGTTCCTCATAAATTTCCCAAAATACTTCACAGTCCTAGTTCTTCATCCTCATCAAGATCACTCTCGGATTCATCCTCATCAATTGAGGTGGCCTTGAGAGCTAGCCCTTTCTTCTTTGAGGCTCTTTTTTCTTCCTCCGCGTGTTTCAAATCTTTCAACTCTTGTTCTTGTTCTTGTATCTTACCAAACAATATGGTAAGTAACATATCATTTATATTAGGAGATTGCTTGATGGCAGTAACAAGAGGTTGCCATTCCCTAGTAAGACTTTTTAGAACTTTATGAATAAGTTCCTTGTTAGTGTAAGATTTACCAAGAGTAATAAGATGATTAATAATCAAAGTAAATCTCTTTTGAAGTTCTAAAATAGATTCATTGGAATTCATTCTAAAACTTTCATATTGGCTAGTTAAAGTACTAATCTTAGAATCCTTAACATCGCTAGTTTCTTCATGAGTTATTTGAAGGGTATCCCACATATCCTTAGCAGATTTACATGTAACTACTCTAAAAAATTCATCGGGACCTAAGGCTAAAGTGATAAGATTTTTTGCTTTGTAATTATACTGTACTTTCTTTTCTTCCTCACTCATCCAATCATCCATGGGCTTTTCTATTTGTTTATTATCAACAATGTGCATAGGTATAAAAGGACCATTTTCAACAGCATTCCATACTTTCAAATCAATTGATTGAACAAAAATTTTCATCCTTTCTTTCCAAAAAGCATAACCCTCACCATTGAAAGCGGGAGGTCTATTTGTGACACCACCCTCAGGAAAAAGGTTTAGAGAATTTGAGGCCATTTGTTCTCTTGAAGCTGTTAAGCTTGATCTACCAAGAGTCAAGCTCTGATACCACTTGTTAACCAAGTGGCCTCAATTACTCAAGAGGGGGGTGAATTGAGTATTAAAAATTTTACTTGAAAAGCTTTTGAAATTAACTTTTTGATAAATATACTTGTTGAAGATAATAAATTTAATCACAAATGATAACAGTTTATACTCAAGGCAAATTAACAAGTACTAAGTATATGGAAATAAATTCACTTTAAGAGATAAAGTAATATTCAAGTAATAATATCAAATTAATCACAACGCTGTTTTTGGTACTTGGAAAGATTTCAAATTAATTCAAGAATATTACGTAAAATAATTTCAACAAAGTTAATCTAAATAATTTACAACTCAATAGAATATGCACTTGATTTTAACAACCAAATTAATTAGCAATAATGAAGTAGTTAATTAATCAAGTTATGAACACAATAAATTAAGCAATCAAATTAAGTGCACAAATTAAATGAGTTTAGGGAAGAGAGATTTGCAAACCGATATATACGAGTTCCACCACACCGGTGTACGTCTCGCCTCTAAGCAACCCACTTAGAGAATTTCCACTATTGGAGATTAAAGATACAACTTTGAGCAATCGCGGCTTCCTAGTGTCCCACACTCAAGAACCCAATCCTCACAAGTACAAGGGTACCCTACCCAATCTCTCAATCTCTCAAATTACAAGGTTGAACCCTAACCCACAAACTCTAGAAATTTTGGTGTTTAGGATACAAGAGTAACTCTCCAATAGAGTGGATATACAAATTTAAGTTTTCTCAAAATGATAACTCTCAAAGAGAGGATATGCAAATTTTAGCACTTAAAAATTATTTTCTCTCTTAAGAAATAATTTTCCAAGTTTGGCTCTCAAAATAATTTTTGCTTACTCAAAAGAAAATTATATTCAGTTTTAAGCAATTAAAAGATTAATTTTCTCTCTAAGAAAATATTCAATTTTAGCACACAAATAATTTTCTCACTGTTAACTCTAACAAAATTATTTGCAAATAAAACAATAAAGAGGAGACTAAAAGCAGCGTGAAAGATAAAGAGAAATGCAGAGGAAAATGCTTCACTGCAAGGTGTGTCTTGCTTCTTCAAACTCCTTCTCTATTTATAGGCTTCATGAGGAATGGCATGTGCAATTTTAAACTTCTCCAGCATGGTGCCTTTGCATTTAAAATAAAACCAGCGTGCATAGTGGGCATGGAACAGCAAGGTGGAGTCAGGAATAATCAGTGTCTATTGGCAGCAGCTTGGACAAGCATGGTTCCTTTGCTTTCTTTAATTTCCTTTATCATGGTGGAGCATGGAGTGAGCAATTGTAAAGTCAAAGTGCAGCATGGTGATTGCAGGAAGATGTTGGCATTTGAATTTCTGAGATTCCATGGCTTTAATTTGAGTTTCCAGAATGCGTTTGCACTTAATGAATCCATTCATTTCCGAAGGAATCGATTCATTCTTCAAAAATGAAGTTCCTGGGCAAGTTTTAAACGTGTGAATCGATTCATGTATATAAGGAATCGATTCATGCTTCAAAAATGCACTTCCTAGGCCATTTAAACCATGTGAATCGATTCATACATAGAGGGAATCGATTCATGCTATGAAAAATTCAATTCTGGGCCTTTCTTCATGTGGTAATCAATTCATGTGGCCATGTGTTGCTTTATGAATCGATTCATGCATCTGTTGCATGACTTTTTATGCTTTGTTTTACCCATTTGGATACTTGATTGCATGTGGTTTGTTTTCTTTTATTCAAGACACTTTTGTTGATCATTTTTCACTGATTTAATCCTTCATAAATACCTTGACTCATTTCTTTAGAGTTCATCAATTTTAATAGCTTGACAACATCCTTAATATCTTCTTTATTTGTTGTGTCATTATCAAAACCTACATCAATATATAAATACAGCAATTAGTTAACTCAATTGAGTTAAGTAAATAACAAATCCTGGTTTCCAAATTCTTTCATCCCTATTCTTCATTTGTTTATTTACTTACATTTCTTCTTCTTGGATACATCCATTCTTCTATTTTTTCATTTGAAATAATTACAAAAGATGTCTGATTAATGCTTTCATGGTTAATCACTATTTGATGTTTTTAATAAAAGATTATTTTAGCAAAAACTCTCTTTTTAAGCTTTATTGGTATCATTTTTATGATTTTCTTGAATTCTATTTCATGGATAAAGAAAAGTTTTACAAAACTCTTTTTTGGGAAGTACCTCCTCTTTAAGGCTTTCTCTTTTCATGGTTTAAATTGTTTTACAAATTCTATCTCTATAAGCTATGACCATCATGTGATATGATGTCTAAGGATCTAAAATTCTTGGATAGTAGTATATTCTCTTTGAATTTGTTTTTTTAGATCATGGCCACAAGAAAAGAAAAATGGATATCCTTGATAAACTTGAGATTTGAGATAATCAAAAGGATTAGGAAATAACCTGTGGTTTTTCTAAGAAAATAGGCACATTAGATTTGATGTCATCAAACTCAAAGCTAAACAAGTGTTAAAGGAAGTTGACCAAAATGAGATGAACTCCAAGTGTTATTGCATGAACTGTGACAAGAAGAATTTTAAAGAGAAAAATAAAGGAGAACTTCATGAAATGAATAAGTATCTCAATCCTCCAAAACCACTTTTATGGATTGTATGATGCTAGTTGAAAATTGGTTTTATATGCTAGTTTATGATATGTGAATGCTTCATTTACTTGATGAATATGCATGATAAAAGTGTTTTGCTTTACTTTGGTATAGGTTTTTTTATCATATCAATCATGTGATATCTTGTGATATTTTTTCTGGGGCATTGATATACATGTCTTGGTTGGGATTTTTTTTTGAATATGTTTTCAAAATGAAGCATGTCTTTTCAAAATTCTTTTTGAAAAGGTAGAAAAATTACTTTTTGAAAATTTGATTGCTTGATAATATGCATATGTTTTTAGATATGGATTATGCATGAACAAGTTTATGGAATCATTTAAATCACCTAGACAAAATTTCTTGGAAAATTGTTTTCATAAGACATGGGCTAGGATAAATTGATCAATCATACATTGGATGAATGCCTGAGTATGTTAATATGTTTATTTTACTTATTCGGGCATGGAGAATGTTTGCAAGTAGTTGTTTCAGGTTAATTGATTAAGCTAAGTATTTTGAAGGATCAGTTCCCAACTAGATTAACTCTTCATTATCCAAAAAAAGGTCGAAATGAACAAGGATTGAAAAGAAATGAAAGACATGTGTACACATGATGAGCTCATAAGGTATATGGAATTGGCATAAAGGAAACACTACTTCTATAAAAGTAGATGTCCTTCTTTCTTATGATAAGTAAATTCATTCCTCTTCTTATGATTCATTTGTTATTCTTTTTGTTGATGTCAAAGGGGGATAAATTAGACATGGGGCATAACTTATGTTGTTTGTTTATGAACTGGTCTGAACCGGGGTCTATGATCCTGTGTGGGGACCAGCTACAAAAGTTTGTGATTTGAGTGTTTGTACACTGGTACAGTGGGTATCCGATATTATAATCCGACCTCTTAGTGGGAGAGACCGGCCTTGTTGTCCTGGAGATCCTTCACACCAGAGTTTCGCGTTAACAGGGGCGTAAGGTAGTGTCACCTGTAAAGATTCTCCGACGTTCAAGTTAGTGGAGTGAATGAGAACTCAAAGAACACTTAAGCAATACAATAGTATGATAAGACTAAGAACAACATAACCTTGCATGTGTAAGAGAATATGCTATTTATAGTTGAACATGAAAAATGAATCGTTGGGTGCAAGGGGGCCCGGAACTCTAATGTTGTGTGTAGCGTATCAATCAGAGTTATTCAATACCCTGTGTACGATCAAGAGTAGTTCAATGATCAGTGTACGATTCTGACACGGGAATGGGGAAGATCCACCTTTTTCTTATATCGCTCCTGTAGTTGTACTTTGTACCTTTCGATGAATGACATAGGCATTTTTCGTTGTGCGGGGTATCAATCGTGATAAGTAGTGAAACCACTTATCCTAACGTTACGTTAGGCAAATGGTTATATGTAACGGAAGAATAAGAACAGATCATGTGTTCAGTGTTTTAGGTGCTACCTCGGATAACCGGTGAAGGAAGAATTCCTTAGCACAGTATTTTTATAGTCCAGATATTGACCTGTGATACCAGTTGACCTTCCAGAGCAATCAAGATGACATCTTAGTCTGGAGGCCGGTATCTAGACCGGATCAGTTTATAAGGGAAATATTGATAATGGGATATGTTATATGTTTAAAAGAGAGAATATAAGAATGACATGTCATATACTGCTTGTTTGAGGGGGAGGCTATACACTTATTTTTTGTTTATGTGTTTGCATCTAACAAAACCTTGTGAGATGGGTTACCATCATCAAAAATAGGAGAATGAGAATGTTGTTTTGAAATAGGTTTTTAATGATGTTAAAGCAAGGTCTTAATGATGTCATGATGTCAGGTTTTGTTGATGAGAAACAAGGCTTTAAATGATGTTAATTTTGATGATGTCAAACCCAATGTATGGATGTCAAACAAGTTATAATGGATAGACCAATATCTCAGAGTGAGTAAAATATCAAGAGAGTTAAAATCTTTAGTAAAGTTCAACTCTAGAAGGTTAATGGTAGCAAGATGAATCAAGCTTCTCCAAAATTAACAAATCTAAAGGGCTTAGAAGTCTTTGACCTTACCTAGAACATGATGTCATTCAAGACTTAAAGACTTCCTTTAGATTTATCTAAGAGTTAGACAGTAATTTAAGTGAGCATACTAAAGTCGTCTAACTTAAATTAATTAATCTTGCACTTTAATAAGGTAACTTAAAAGATTAATTAATGAACTAAACATTAAAACTTAGAAAACGCTAAATGGTCCGAACCAACCAAAAGGAGTGGTTCAAACCATTGAGCAAAATGGTTTGAACCAATCAGGTAGAATGGTTCGAACCACTAGTGGTATTAATTTGAACCACTCATTCTATATTGGGATTTTTTGCATTTTGAATTATTTTAGGGAATTTGGCATATTTTATTTTCATAATCAGTGACATTTTTTTGTTACAAATACAATGCTTTACCAAAGAAAAAAACACAGCTTTCTAAGTGGGAATCATAACCAAGTTTTAGTCTTGCTCACTTAAATTGTTATTGAACTCACAAGCTTCATATTGTAAATTGCTCTAAGTTTAAAGATAAGAGTTCTTATTTTTGTGCTCTTGGATTGAGAGTGTTTGGGACTAGGTGTGAAAATGTTAGGTAACCATTCTTTGGAGATACCTCGGACCATGGTTATCAGAATCGAATAGGACTAGTCGGTTGGACCGATCAGACTATGAGCCAATGTCCTCACCAATCTGAAAGTGCCAAGAAACTAGTGTCTTGTTAAACTAGTCAAAAACCAAAAAACCATCTAAAAATCAAGAAAATCGATGAAAAACTGGTTTTCACCTTCCATATCACTTAATTATTTTTAAAAAAAAACTCGCATCTATTTTATTTTACTTGGTTTGGACTAGTGTAATGTGAACCCTTTAGGCATGTTATGGTAGGGTGTATACTATTTTGAACTTTTCTTACTATATGATGTTTAAATTCTGGTACACTTGTTAGATTTTTTATGAATATTAAATTATTTTAGTCTAATTGATTATTATTTAATATAAATAATAATAATAATTTATTACTACTGGTTCGACTAATGACCCTTGAACCGGTGCCTTCATCGATTCAATGACTGACTCGATTTTGAAAACATTGCGTCAAACTATGTTTGCACCGACATAAGGAGATGTTTGCACAACTTATGGCACGCCTTTGCTCGCTTAGGTCTAGTTCTTCCTAGCAACAATAGCCCCCCCTTCTTCTCCCATTTCTAGTTGACATTGTATTCTCTTTTTGTCATAAATATTTCCTAGTTTGTACACAGTATATAATGATTTTTGACATTTTCTTATGTATATAAAGATTTTGATTATTCACTTGTTAATAATTTTACAATTTAGCATTATAATTGTTGTGTTTAATCAAGAAGTTATGGTAAATTTAATTTTAGACTATAATTTATATTTTTATTAATAACATTAAATCCAAAAATTGAAAAAAAAACCTATAAAAATACAAAAAAAATAGCGACAGAACCCCAACAATCACTAATACAAATTTAAATACCCCATGTAACAACATCAACATAGTCGTTACTGATACAAATTTAGATACCCTACTTAGCGACGATGTTAAAGTCGTCTCTATTGTAGTTTTAAACGCCCACTTTAGCGGTGGCAACTAGGATATAGCTATTGTTGGTTTAGAAATCCACTATGGTGACGACAACTAGGATCTCGCCATTGTAGGTTCAAAGACCCACTATAGCAATGGCATAGGTGTCGTTGTTAATTTTATTCTATTGAAATCTACCTTAGGCTTTACCACTGCTTTAGTGATGGGCCTCCAACACAAATGGCAACACAAGAGTCGCTATACACGTAAACTTTTAAAAAAATTGCCTCTGGGGTAAAGAGATCAGCTAGGGAACAAAATTATGTTTAAGATGCATGTTTTCAATAGCTAAACAACCACATAACTCATTTGATGTCGCTAAAGTAGTTCGCAATGCAAGCGTAGCGATAAGAAGAGTAACATTGGTATGTCTATCACTAGAACCGGTAGCGATAGAATCCTAACTATTAGCAACGCCTTTTGTCCATCGTTGATGCTGATTTTTTTTAGTGATATCCATGCTTTTTAACCTTTATGTTATTCATTACTTGTCCATTTTATTGTTTGTGGTATTCCATTCTTTTATTTAATTGTATTAATATTTAAAATATATTGACTAGAATTCCAAAACGAACAAAATACCCTTTATAATAAAATTAAACTTTCATGAGTATAACTGCATGGCTTATTATTATAAAATTATAAGTAAAATTAGAAGTAAAATTGGTGTAGCTTAAACTGCTTCATATCTCATGCATGACACTTTTCTCCTTCAAAAATCAAAATTAAAAATCCTTGAAAAAATAACAATAATAATATTTTCTGGAAAAAATTTAAAAATTTGTGGATGAATTTTCAAAATTAATTTATTTTTAAATATTTTTATTTGCATGGATTCTAAAATTATCATAAAAATTACATAATTTAATGTGACGTGATGTTCCTTAGGAACATGTGAATAAGATGCTATTAACCAGCTAATTTATGAACTCAATTAAGGTTTATATATAAAAATTAAAATAAAATTTTAGTGAAAGTTCATAATTTAAAATTCAAGCTTAAATAATTTTTTGAAAATTGTTATTTCATCATTGATCATACTCACAACATTAAGTAAGCTAGCAAGACCTTTAAAATAGTCAGGCCAAACTTCAAGGAAAAATTTATGATGGAAAAATTTAAATTCAGATCTTAAATTTTTTAAAATAAATAAGACCTGTTTAAGCTAAGTCTTATTTGACTTGACTTATTATTGCCATAAATCTTAACTAAATACTCAAGTTATAAAAAAAACACTCATAAATATATTAATGGTATTATTTTTATTTTAAATTTCAAAGGTCTAACTAACATATAGTGAAGCATTATTTTATTGTATGAAAGATTATCATTTTATTTTATAAAAGAACGGGTTATTTTTATAAAAGCATAGGCTTAGAAGAAAAAAAACCTCGAACCTTATGATGTTTGAGCATGTCATCATAAGTTGATCTTATAAGGATTATAATGTATGTGCATCGTCCCTAGAAAGTCAAAGACATATAATATCAAGAGTAGAGAGATTGTTATGATAATAACCACTTTATGAAGAAAATTTTTCAATGGTGGAAATGAGAATATAAGAACAAAAATGCTTAAGTCAAATGTGATATTGTAAGTCAAGAGGGAAAGGAGGGGAGGTGAAGTAAAGGACATAAGAAAGCTCGATTTGGTACTATTATCAAAATGATGGTAGAGACTATATATTGAGAGAAAATTTAGGATAGGTTTTACAAAATATGCATTAGGGACAAGGTTAGAAGATTATACAATGTCTAATGTCTCTAATTGCAAAACCTAGCATAAATAATTGTGGGAAGTGGATAGGGTGTTGGTGGAATTGGGAGTTCTGTTGGAAAAGAGAACTTTTCTTTTGGCAAAATTTATTGTTAGGTAATCTTGTATAGGTAATTAATGGAACAACTGTGAAAGAAGATACACAAGACTCACGGGTGTAAAAGTTGAAACACAATAGCTTCCCTCTTAGTAGGGCATATTGTATTATGAGTGGATGTATCATAGATGTCAACCTAGGATAATACTAAGTAATAAAAAAATAAAACAAATTTATGAAGTATAAAGTTTGAAACTAGAACCAACTGGATGTTTGGTTGGGAGTTCCAAGCAACGGGTCTGTGTTAAGTTGAAGGAAAAATTAATCCAACGGTCAAACAGAGTTTTGATTGTCTCGAACTGCGTAAAAGATCAATATTAACCTTTAGATTTTTCAATTTTCATATTTTCGTTTTCCCAGCTGCAAACCAAACATCTTTAATCTGACGGTCAAATAGAGTTTTAACTATCTCAAACGGCGTGAATAATTAATATTAACCTTTAGATTTTTCTATTTTTATAACTCCGCCCAAACCAAACATCCTCAAGGTCAGCTTGGTTGACGCTAACTAATACACATGTCTCATTTTGATTCCACATGTCAACATGTAGGTTTTGTGCTATTTATTATTAAGTGTAAGCCAAACTGATACAAATTTGAATTCTGCACAACCTTTCCCTTCCTTACACTCTCCTTTCCTCCCCAAATCTTAGTTTTGTTCATCTGATCCGTTTTCACCTCATTTGAAGAATTGAAGATTTAGATGCATTTTAGTTGGCTTTGGAAAAAATAGTTAAACCATATATTAAAACTAGTTAGGGTTTGATTTTGCTTAATTAAAAAAATTATAAAAACCACTATGGATTATGTAACACCCCGAATTTTATAAAAATGAATAAATGATGAGAATAAATAGTAAATAAATGTATATGGGTGGATTTATATCCCAAAAATATTGGAATGATTAAATTCAGATTTATTGGGGATATTTATAATTTATTGAGCTTATGTGAGATAAAATTTTACCCGATTAGAATATGGGTGTCGGACCAAGTATCTCCGAATGAGATGCCGTTGGTTAAGGCTGTTAAGAATATTATTGGGAGTCCGAATCTATATTCAGAATAATTTTTGGAATTAGTATTGAGCCCGAACTGAGAGCCTGTTGGTTATAAAACGGTGAGATTTTAATGTGAAGCCAAATAATAAAAATATAAACTTCCACTTTCTCTTCTCCTTTTCACGTCACTTCTCCCTCTCCTTTCTATACTTCTTCTCCTTCTTCTTTCACCTTCTCCATTTCCTCTTTTCTTCTCTCCATGAACCAAAAGCCGTGTAGAGTTTTCTCCTCCTCCACCATTTTCGTTTCTAAGGGAGCTTGAAGGAGAAGCTTGTGGTTGGAATTCCTCTTCCCTCTTCTCCTCCATTTTCGTGTTCTCTCTCCCTCCATGGAAAGCTCAATGTTGGCTCTTGGGTGAGGTAAGTTCCTCACCATTCTTTATGTGTTTATGCCTTAGATTTTGGTTCTTGGTTTTTGGGGGAGTATTTATGGCATATGGATTATTGGGAGAACATTAATATGAGGAAACCCTAAGGTGGGGTGTTGTTATTATGGCATTAATGGTGGGTTGTTATAGGTGCATGGAATTAATATTTAGATGAGTGGAAAATAAATGAGCATTTATGATGTTGATGGGTTTTTAGTGAAACCCTAACTTTAATAAATTGGGAAAAGTGTGAAATATGAGTAGAATGTATGTTTAATGATATTGGAGAATGATATTAATGATGAAAGATGGCCATTGATGGTGATTAATGAGCATGGGTAAATGTTATTGGGTTTTGATGAAAATCCTAGCCCTAAGAATTTGGGAAATGGATATTGTATAGCTTGAAAGGTTGAATTGAATATTAATGGGTGATGTTTAGTGATGAGTGTTGTTATGAATGTGGTATGTGAGGGATTGGTGTGAAAAGATTGTGACTTGATGAGGTTCTAAACCATTGTGGTTATTGAAGGATATGAGAGCTAAGTTGAATATTGAGTAATAATGTGATGGTGATGTTGTTGGGTTTAGTTGGCCTTTTATGATCTAGAGGATCTTGGCTTTGGGAAAGAAATTCCCGAAGCCTAACACAATTGCATATGTTGGTGTTTAGCAAGTCTAGGACTTGGGGTTAAGCTTTATGATAAACTAGCAAGTATTTGAATTGTGATGGTTATTAATTATGTGAATTATACTTGCATATGGTATGTAGATCGTATTCCGGGTGATGCAATGGAGCATTCGGAGCATTGGAATCGTTTCGGCTCTTCCCTTGAGGTAGGAGAGGAGTTAACATTCAAATTGTATGAGTAAATCAATAGTGATTAATGTATGTGATGGACACTCATGCTTGCCTTGCCATGTATTTATTGAGGTGCTATGAATGGCAAGTTAATGATGATTGGGAATGATGAGATATATGTGAAATTGTTGTGGCAATGTATGAATATTTGTATATCTGTTGATGATGAATTCGAATCTTACATTAGTAATAAGTTGGGAATGAAGATTTATAAGTATAAATGTGTGAACAGGTTGTGTATGACTATTATGATGTGTATGAAATGTTGGATAAGTCCAAATTTAGCTTATAATTAAGATTTCCGAGTAAGAATGCTTAGAATAAGTTGTATATGCCTCACCTGTTATATATATAACGTGTCGGAAGTGAGTATATTGGTCTTGGATGTGATTTCATGTGTTAAACTGTGAGAACTTTCATTTTCTAACTAAGTACTGATAGTCTCGCTCAAGCGAGAAGGGATCTCGCTCAGGCGAGGATTCCCCTATATTGGTATAATGGTCTCTGGACCAATTTCGCCCAGGCGGTGAGGTTTCCGCTCAAGCGAGCTAGAGGGGAAATTGTCACTGGACGTTTTTCACTCAAGCGGGTGTGAGTAGCTTGAGCGAGAATGTGAAGTCTGATACTGGGATGGTGCTCACTCAAGTGAGTGACTGGTATGGTTGTGCTTTTGACCGAGTGTGACGAGTGTATGGTGAGTAAGTGGGATTCTGGACGAAATTCACTTGAGTGGGAACCTTAGAAAATAATTCTATGATGTAGTGAATTTTCGAGTGAAATTATGAGTGGGCTATGCCAAGGCAGGACTTTCCGAGTGAGGGAGTGAATATAGTTCCGAGTGAGAGGTCTCCCTGTGTGATATTTTGAGTAGTGGAGTTCCGAGAGGGAATTTCCAAGTTCAGTGTAACTCATTCCGAGTGGAGCCCCTGGGTGTGTAATACCGAGTGGGGGATGGCACCGAGTGGGGACACATGGTGTGTTGTCCAGAAGTATTCTGGAATATCTTCACTTATGTGAAAATGAAAGGAAGTCGGTTTTTGAAATAATTCACCGAGTGAAAGACCTATCAGGTGACAAGTCGATTTTAGAATAAAATTACCGAGTAAAAGGCTGATTTAGAGGTGAATCGGATTTGGAATGAATTTACCGAGTGGAAGTCTGAGTGAGAGAGGACTCGGTCTGGACTGATTTTGTCGAGTGGGGGACCGAGTGAGTGATGGTCGGTTTGGAATTAATTTACCGAGTGAAGGACCATAAGAGAGAAGAATCGGTTTTGAAATAATCCACCGAGTGAGGACCGATCAGGAGTTAAGTCGGTGTGGAGATGAATTACCGAGTGAACGGTCAATCAAGTAATGAGTCGGTTTTGGAGTAATTAGCTGGGTGATAGACTATGTGAGTGTGAGTCGGCCCTGGAATACTTTGGATGAATGAAAAATGGGTCGGTTTAGATTGTTATGCCAAGTGAGAAGCCAAGTGTGAGATGATTCGGATCCGGATAAATTTTACCGAGTAAAAGCCGAATGAATGATGGGTCGGTTTTGGGGGATTCGGTCAACAGGAACCCGAGTGCTGGGAGATTTGCTGAGCGAGTGAGCATATGCTCGGCTCTGGGAGTTATGTGCTTAGGCGAGGAGTTTTCGCCCGAGTTAAGTTATGAGTTGTGTTGGCATTGAATCATTTTCCGCTCGAGCGAATGGTCTTAGTTGAGTTGCTCGCCCAAGCGAGTTGGCATGGACTTTGATTCTGGACGATTTTTGCCCAGGCTCGCTGGCTCCGCCCAAGCAAAGCTTGTGTATCTCGCTCAAGTGAGTCGGTTTTAGCTTAAGCGAAGCTTCCCCTGTTACTTCTTATTTCTTTTCGCTCTGCTCCATCCTATTTCACCCACGTGTATTGTTTGGTACTCGCTCAAGCGAGTGGGGATTTCGCTTGAGCGAGGGGGACCCCTGTTTTCCCAAACGCAGTGATTGAGTTGTTTTCTATTCTCTTTCCATTAAACGCTGATTCCAAATCACTTCATGGATACTGTGGTAATAAGATCTGATTTATTACTTTTATATTGGTCAACCTCTTTAATTTAAATCACGTAGCATTAACTTATGCCTTCTTCCCTTATCTTGTGCAATATTTTACGAACCCTTTTTGGGAATGAGTGAATGACAAGGTGTTATTACTAACCGATAGAACAGAGATGACCATGATAATGGTACTAACGAATCACGTTGCAGATCATTTCCTTGAGTGAAGGATGATCGCCATTATTTAAGAAATTATAGTAAAACCATGATGGTTGAATATGAATATTGACTTGCCATATGTTTTGAAATATAAAAATGTGATGCGTTGAGAGGTGTGTTCAAATACACGAATTGTGTTAGGCATAGGTTAAATTGCCATGGATGTGGATTGATGAATATACCTAAATGATTCTAAGTATGGATTGATATTATGATGTTTGCTATGCCTTTTGACATCTATGTGTGGATTGTTGTGAATGAGGTTAGTGACCATTGAATGCCAATTATATGAATGGTATGTCTTGAGGGGCTTGTAAATAATTACATGATTATTGAAAATGCCAGATTAAATTATATCCCTAATTGAGAGGGTGAGGAATCCTTGCGAGGTTGTTGAGCATATGCATTATTGCATTTTGCATTCATGGCATGGCATAGCATTGGTATTATGTGGTTGCGATCACAGTGATGAAAGCTCCTGCGGGATTCTATGAAGGGAGTACCCCTTGCGAGGCGGGAAACCAATGTGATGATGATATGATATTGTGCCGGTGGTTGCGATCACCTGGTTGTGAAATGTGAAAGGCCCTGCGGGGACCATTGTATGATGATGAGCCAGTGGTTGCGATCACTTGGTATTTGATATGATAAAGGGCTTGTGAGCACCTATGATGCCCATGGTTGCGATCATGAGGCGGGAGTACCCTTTGCGAGGCGGGAAACCAATGATTATGAATGATTGATTATGGTGGTTGCGATCACCCGCGATATGAAATCGGATCCGTTGCATATGCATTAAACAGTTGACATATGCATTAGCTTTAAGACCATGGCATTTGAAATGGGATGACCACGAGTGTTGAGAAACCCCTTACGAGGAGGTATTTGAGTGAAACCTTAATGAATTAATGATGGTAATGATTATGAATGCCCTTGTTGATAAGTGGCAAAGTGACGGTGTTTGTGATTGTGTATATGTTGTGCTTATTTATGATATGAATTACAATTCATAAGGCTTGTATGCCTATTGTGATAATGAGATAATGAATGAATGATAATTTGATGTTTTGATAGCAAAGCACACATGATGTTTGTATGCATATACACATGATCACAATATATATATTATTCGTCATTTTGAATGTATAACTCACTCTCCCATGTGGTCTCCTTTTTAGCATTGTGATGCAGGTTGCCATGGGATGAGTTCGGATTTTAATTAAAGCTTGGGTGAAGGTAAATAGTGGTAGAGGAAGTGCCTTGGCCGACATCATTTATGAGTTCTTGTGTAATGA
The DNA here is from genome assembly GCA_037962975.1 of Clitoria ternatea. NCBI lineage: Eukaryota > Viridiplantae > Streptophyta > Magnoliopsida > Fabales > Fabaceae > Clitoria > Clitoria ternatea. The sequence continues at coordinate 73,202,916 of CM075672.1, forward strand.
ATGAATTGATTATGAGAATGTAGATGATTTAGAGATTTTGAGTATGTATAAGATAATTCTTGAATTATGGATGGTGAATATATATGTAGAATGTAAGAGATAATTTGTTGTATATTAGAAAGATTGAAATTGAATGATGTTCATTGATGATTGAGATAGTCGGGAGAAGATTCCCGAATGTATATGTATATATATATATATATATATATATAATTATATCTTAGGCATTGCATGCTTATGTAATTATGTAAAATAATGATGGTTGTCTATTAGGCTTATGATATGCCATTGCATGCTTTGCCGAGCCTTTTCTCATATCGTCATAAAAGGGACTAGGCGTGTGCACGGTATACACATTCTTCCACTGTAAACACTATTATTTTCGTATACCGTTATGGGCAATTTATCTATCAATCCAGCTTAGGGTTATTTAATCTCACTCTTTGGTTTTCTATGATTTGGCCTTGATGTGATCATGGTGATGTCTTGAAAATATTTTCAAACGCGAAAAATTTATTCGCATTTTCATTAATTATGACGATCACATCGGGATTCGAGTACAGAAAATCAGGAGTGTTATAGATTAAATCAATCTACTACAATTTAGATTTGTCTAATTTCATGATTTTAAACTTCTATTTTAAATACCTAAAAAAAAAGAGACGGAGTATAAAATTTGAACAATAGCACTAATGACTACCCCTGTAATATACGCCACTTGCTTTCTCTAAGCTAGGGGAGCCATTTTTTGCAGGGATGGAAAGTAATACTTTAGGGTACAATTAAGATATCTTTAATTCAAATAAAAAACTACTTTTTCTGAATCAGTTGCAACCCCTCTTTCAGATAATGATAAACTGATTGAGAGAACTTTTTTAGTGAATTAACCAATTTCCAAAGATATGATTGGATCTTTCCAGGAGAACCTGGAAAATAGAAATTTGGAGAAAACAAATTTAATCTTATACTTATTTATAAACCAACTATTTTCTTTGACACTAGTGCAAAAAAGACATTTTACACCAGACTTTTCTCACCGGTTGTAGTTGGACAGGTGTAAAAAATAAGGCGGTGGCAGTTTTGTAAATAATAATTAACTTTACACCGGTCTACTATTTGGACCGGTGAGAAATAGTAATTTTTGTACCGGGCTATAATTTGGGCCGGTGAGAAATACGAAGTTAGTACCGGTCTGGTATTTGGACCGGTGAGAAATAGTTATTTTGGTTATTTTTAATTCTGGTCTTATATTTGGGACCGGTGAGAAATATTTCACATTCAAAACGCGCGAAGAGCTCTCTCAAAAGTCACTCTTGAAAAGCCCTAGCCCTCACCGATCCCTTCACCTTCGAAGCCCCTAGTATCTGTTCTGGAAATCCTTCGAATCCCTTCACCTTCGAAGCCCTCTCGAAGGTTCATCTCTTCTGTTCATCTCAAACGAAACCTTGTTGGCGCGACGGAGACATAAACTTTTTCCTTGACAAAGACGTGAGGTGTTGGGGGCGCCTCTGATGACTGATAGTGGCGGTGGAGAGGAGAAGCAGAGAGCATTTGATAGCGCACAACTCACAAAGGTTAGGGCACTCTTTTTTTATTTAAACGAATTTCTTCTCTTCTCTGATATGTGAACTCTAAATCAGAGTGTGAAACTTCAAAAAAAAACACAATGTTCATAACGTGTTGCTCCCAAAATATTTGTTTTCCAGCCTAGGTCATCCTCTGTGCGTCGTTGAGTAATAACCCCCTTTGTGCTGTGCTCCTCTGTGCCTCCTTTGCTGCTACCAAAATCGACGCTTTCTTCTCTTCTTCTCAACGAAGGTACCTTCTTTCCATTTTCTTTTCATGAGATAAATAATCAGAGTGAGTGGGGTTTGTTGTTCTCGATTGCAGAGATTGGGAATTTTGGTTGCAACTGAGAAGCTTCCCGAAAGGGGAAGTGCATTGCTTTTTTTCTTTTCAAATTACTTTACATATATAATCTATAACTAATTTAATTATGATATCTTTTGTAAAAAAAGAAGTAAAGAATTTATGGGTTAAATGTTTTTCACCTAATAGACTTAGATACTGTACTCTGTGGGTCATTGATTCTTATATTCAAATAGCACTTAATGGTATGGTTAGGAGTAGTTGACCATTTTCATGTGATTAGATCAGGGAGGAAGCCATTGGCTCAAAACCTGCTTATTGTATCACCTTGTCAGTTGTGATTTGTGAAGTTTTCATTCAACATATTAGTCCCTCACACTACCCTTAATGATTCTATTCTATGTCATGAAATGTAATGCACTAATGATGAAGTGAATCCTAGATTTTTTAGGCAGATTACAAAATTGTTGTAGCTGAGTGATTTTTAGATACATATAATAACACAGTGCTTCGAAGGTCATCCTCTGTGCGTTGCGAAGGTCATCCTCTTAAACCAAAGCTGCGAAGCCCTCTCAAGCCCCGGTCCTCACCAAGGTAATCCTCTCAAAGCCCCTTCCCATTGCAGCCTATTTCACAGCACCCTCGTAGATGCTGGATGCTATAGTATTTCAATGCAGTGGGGCATTTTGTAGCTGGATGCTATAGTATTTCACTTTAATAACTATATGCTGATTTATAATATTCACTTTTATTGTATGAGTTAGCAATATCCAAATTTAATGAGTCTCTAATACATCTTTAGTTCATATGAATATAATCAAATTTAGTTTTCTTCAAAATGGTTATGATTGCCACTTAGTAGCAGTTTCTTGTAATGTACAGTGTTGTGATACAATATCGTTATTGTAACCAGCATTATATCATTCCTAACTAGTTTTTTCTAATTTAAATAAAATGAAGTAGGGATTATCGATCGTTGTAATTAGCTATATGGTTTTCTTGTTTACGAGAAAGGAGAAATTGAAAGTGTTTTACTTAATAGTAAATGTAAATTTTAAGTAATTCACTGATAGTTAGGTGAGAAGGCTGTTAGTTATAAGTTATAATATAGGTGAGAAGTTGATACGAATTAAAGCAAGGAAAACCGATTTACATGTTACCAAATTTATTTTATAGTAGAGAGAACACTAGCTAGTAGCCACTAGATAATGTGCTAAATATTTTACAGAATAAGAAGGGACATACGTTTGCAATTGAAGCTTCTTTCAGCTTTCAAAAATCTTTTTGTTTTAAAGCGAACTTCATCAGGGTCATCCAAAGTTCCACCTCAGACCAGGTCAAGTAGTAAGATGTAATTAACCAAATCAAAACCATATTTGAGCATCTCTGTTAAGCTGGTTTAGGTCTGCAGGCTCCTAGACCTCCTTGTGGTATCTAACAGCTTTGTAAGAACAGCTTTTATGAATGATTGCTTGATTTCTAAGAATAGAAAACTAGTATAATACAGAGCAACAAGTTGCTGTGGATCAGCTAATCAACCTTTAGATGTAAGTCTTAATTATAAAAAAGTAAGCCATTATGTTATTAAAAACAACGTAAGAATCATACATGCAAAATATTAGTTTTCATCCCCCTCTCTCTCACTAACACCTTTAAAGGTCACCATTTTCAGACCTTTTCCAGCAAGTGGGTTGCTGTTCTCTAGTTTTCCTATGTTCTTTTCCCTTTTTTTAGTTTCCATCTTGTCTACCTCTCAAAAATGGTTTCATTCACAATACTAGTAATACTTGAGGGACTGAATCAATGCATAAAGAGATTGATGAGTATAATAAAATTTCATGAAAAACGTGTTTACTCAGCTATCTTTAGGATGTCCATTATTTTTTTCATTTTTGATCTAGGAATAGTAATTCAAGTTGAAGTAGACAGGAATGTCTTGGCTTTACTTTCTAATGTGAGTTCTTTGTTTTAGTTTATGTTTGATTTAGTTTCTTATTTTCAATGGAGAATGTTTTGCATTGGTGGCCAATAAACACAAATTCATTTGTAACATAACTTAGCTTTCACATATTTTTTATTATGATCGTTTAGTCTAATTGATTTGATTTGTATCTGGTGTACGTTTGGTTTTAAAGTAGAAACCAAAATCAATTTCCATACGCTAAAAACTGATTCAATATTCCTATCTGAAAAGTTGAATTGATTTATGGTTATGAGAATCACGTTTGGGTTCAAGTTATTCCTTGTGCTTTTGCATTAAGAAAAGTTAATATGTCTCATTTCAATCCACAAAAATAACTTTTCTGATATATATCATTCAAACAAGAATCATTTTAATTTTAAATTAATTTTGCATTCAAACCAACAATGCAACCCTGATTGTGTGACTAATTTACATTTTTATATCCATCAGCGAATATCTGAATTGGACAAAGAACTTTTGGATTCTGCTATTGTACCAGATTGATTATTAGCAGTATTGGTATGTTCTGATTCATACTTTGCTATTGTACCAGTTGCTGTAATAATTGCTATTGTACCAGTTGCTGTAACATTGTGTATATATAAGAAAATGAAATTTTAGGAACTTCTTTCGTAGAATACTTACTGTAACATAATTAGTTGAGAATTTTGCTTGACTCAGTGTGAGATCTGTGATATTATACTCGGAACTGAGTTCACTTCGTAGAATACTTACTGTAACTTAATTTCAGTTCTCTATTTTGAAATCCTGCTTCTTCGTCATTTAAATCTTTGTGTCACAAAGTCATCCTGCAACGAGTTCAAGGAAAAAAATTAGAAATTCAGATATATAGGCTGGAAAAGTGAAAAACCTCTGTTGGCAATTTGCCTAATCACAGAGCGAGGTATATTACACCTATTTTTCACAGACATCTCTTCACGGAGAAAAAGTCAGAACAACGCCACGTATCTGAAATAGAAAATGAAGATAGTAAAAGAAATTAAAGAAAGATTAGATCACGGAATGATTGAGTGTAGAAATTAATTAGATTAAATCACTAACAATATTTATTGTTACAGAATCTGGTTTAGTTTTTATAGGACCTCAGCTTTTGAATCGGCTCGGCCTCCGCTTCCTCAGTAAGTCAGTGCAGTACAACTATAGTCATTTCCTTGCAGCTGGTTGCTTCTTAGCTGCAACCTTGCTTGTTATCCAGGTAACTCTATCATGCTAAGACATAGACTTCAAAAAATAGTCTTATTCTTTAACTTTGGTTCACACCTTGAATTCTTGTTTAATGAGCCTCCTTACTTTAAATTTTTTGAGGCTGCAACTTTGTCTTTTGTTTTTGTTCAATCTGAGTAGTTTACATTTTTAAGACTTTATACATATATAGTTTCTAAATAGTTTTTTAAGACTTTTAGAGAACCTGAACATATTTCCACTTAGTTATTTTTTTTACATTTTCTTTTTCTTTCCCTACTTCATATAATTTTATTAGTAACGATTTTGTAACCTTGTATCAAAATTAAGTAGTCCTAGATTCCTTTGAATCCAATTTTAAACTATCATCCTAATGGATATGATATTAATATCTATGAATGATATTTGTGTCATATGTGTTCATTGTTTAAGTAGGTTGTTTCAACTCATGGATCGTAGTTGGATGAGTGCACTACGTACAACCGAGGAGTATGAGAATGGGGTTGAAGCGTTTCTTGATTACGCTACAAGAAACGTTGATGACTTCAATGGAAGATTATATTGCCCCTGTGTGAACTGTTTAAATAAGACTCGGTTGAAAGTTGAAGAAATTCGAGAGCATCTCCTCTGTGATGAAATTATGCTAAGTTATAAAAGATGGATATGGCATGGAGAGGCACTATCTACCATGTCAAGTGCACCCCAAACCGATCGAGTAGATTCAGATATGGAAGATCGACTAGAGGACATGATCAATGATATTGGAGTCGAGGCTTTCCAACAGGCACGTGTGTATGATAATATACGCAGTGACGCCAAAGTGCCTTTGTATCCAGGTTGTACTAAATTCACACAAATGTCAGCCGTGCTAAAGTTAGTCAACCTGAAGGCAAAAAATGGATGGACTGATAAAAGCTTCACTGAATTGCTACAATTGTTAAAGGAAATGCTACCAGAAGGTAACACACTTCCGAATCGCAGTTATGAGGCGAAAAAGGTTTTGTGTCTGGTGGGTCTGGGGTATAAGAGGATACATGCGTGCCCAAACGATTGCATATTGTACAGGAAGCAACATGAAGACTTGGATGAATGTCCTGTTTGCCATTTATCACGATACAAATTGAAGGATGGAGGTGTTAAATGGGACGACAGCAGAAACAAGCCTCCAGCGAAAGTTTTATGGTATCTTCCAATAATTCCAAGGTTCAAGAGGTTATTTGCTAACCCAATTGATGCAAAGAACATTACATGGCATGCAGATGAGAGGCAACATGATGACAAGATTTTCCATGTAGCTGATGGTTTATAATGGAAGAAAATTGATGAATTATTTCCAGAGTTTGGTGACAATCCAAGAAACCTTAGGCTTGGCTTGGCTACAGATGGGATGAACCCTTATGGCAACTTAAGTAGCAGACACAGTTCATGGCCTGTTCTGTTGATTATCTATAACCTCTCCCCAAACTTATGCATGAAACGCAAGTATGTAATCTTGTCTATGATGATTTCAGGACCAAGTCAGCCTGGAAATGATATAGATGTATATCTCGGCCCCTTAATTGATGATTTGAAGATGCTTTGGGAGGAAGGTGTTGAGATTTTTGATGGGTTTCGACATGAAAAATTTAAATTGCGGGTGATGTTGTTTGGTACAATTAATGATTTCCCAGCATATGGGAATCTTAGTGGATACAGTGTTAAGGGTCATCATGCATGCCCTATATGTGAGGAAGGCACATGTTACTGTCAACTTACTCATGGTAGAAAGACTGTTTACCTTGGTCATTGAAGATTTCTCAAACCTAATCATTCATACAGGAGATTGAGAAAAGCTTTTAATGGATCCCAAGAGAATGGTGTTGCTCCTAAAGCGTTGACTGGGAAGCAAGTTTATGAACGAGTGAAGGACATCAGTATTATCTTTGGGAAGACCCAAAAGAAAGACAACGTGAAAAAAAAATGGAAAAAGAGATCAATATTCTTTGATCTTCCATATTGGTCTCATCTTGATGTAAGGCACTTCATAGATGTGATGCATGTAGAGAAAAACGTATGTGATAGTATCATCGGAACACTCCTTAACATACCAGGCAAGACGAAGGATGGTGTGAACTCTCGAATGGACATGGTTGAAATGGGTATACGAGAAGGGTTAGCTCCACAAATAGTTGGCAAGCGGAAGTATTTACCACCGGCATGTTATACGTTGTCTAAAGATGAAAAAATAAGTTTTTGTGATTGTCTTCATGGTGTCAAAGTGCCACAGGGTTATTCTTCAAATGTCAAAAAGCTGGTTTCAGTTAAAGACTTAAAGTTACTTGGTTTGAAGTCACATGACTGTCATGTCTTGATGCAATAGCTATTAGCAGTTGCTATTCGTGGCATTTTGCCCAACAAGGTGAGAGAGGCCCTTACTAGGTTGTGTTTCTTCTTCAATGTTGTTTGCAGCAAAACCATTGACCCTGGAATATTAGATGACTTGGAACATGATGCTGCTGTCATCCTAAGCCAGTTGGAGATGTATTTTCCTCCTTCATTTTTTGATATTATGGTTCACTTAATTATTCACATAGTGAGAGAGATTAGGTTTTACGGCTCTGTTTACTTACGATGGATGTACCCAATTGAGCGATACATGAAAATATTAAAAGGGTATGTGAAAAATCAACAACGCCCTGAAGCTTCTATCGTAGAGAGATATATTGCAGAGGAGGCCATTGAGTTTTGTACTGACTATTTGTCAGAAGTGGATGCTATTGGGCTTCCAAAGTCTCGTCACCAGAAGTCATATGGGGGTAAGGGATTACGAAATCCAAGGATAAAGAGTATGAGTCAAGAGGAAATACATCAAGCACATTTGTATATACTTAATAACATTGATGAAGTGCAACCATACCTGGCTAAGCATAAAAGCATCATTAAGGCAAAGAAGCCAAGAATGAAAGAAAAGGCTTTGTTGAATGAGCACAACAAGAGCTTCTTAAGTTGGTTTAAAGAGGCTGTTAAGAATGATGTCACTGTGTCTGAAACATTAAAATGGCTAGCATATGGGCTTAATTATGATATAATTTGCTGGAATGGATATGATATTAATGGTTTCTCATTCTGTACCAAGTCCCAAGATGATAAGAGCACTATGCAAAATAGTGGGGTCATGGTAACAGTTGAGTCTATGCACTTTGCTAGCTCAAAGGATAATAATCCTGTTATGGCATCAACATCATACTTTAGACGTATTGAAGAGATATGGGAGGTTGATTACACAAAATTTAGGGTTCCTATTTTCAAATACAAATGGGTTGATCTTAATAGTGCTGTATATGTTGATGAGTTGGGATTTACTTTGGTGAACCTTGGCAAGTTGTCTTACAAAGATGATCCTTTCATCATGGCATCACAAGCAATACAAGTGTTTTATATCAATGATCCTTCTAACAAGCAGTGGTCTGTGGTTCTTCCTGGAAAAACCACACTTGATATTGATGACACCTTGCATGTTTCAGAGACACCTATGTCAACAAGGATGCCAAATATTAATTCTGAGGATGAAGTGGATGATGTTCATGCCACACGGAATGATCATCATGAAGGGATATGGGAGAACATTCCAGCATAACAATAAGTTAGTCATACATTATTTAATGATGCTATAATTCAACGTTACCTTTTATTGCTTGAAAATATCAATATTAATGTTAATCATTTTTTATGTTTGCACAGGAATAATGGTTGATTCTTCTGGAAACCAAGCAGCACCAGAAGAGTCTTCTGAAAGAGTGGGAAGACGAGTTACGCGGTTGAAAGAGCTAGCAATTGGTAGGAATGGAGACCAGAAGTTTCCAATTGAGTTTGATTCAGTGACTCTACTACCGAAAGGGGCAAATAAAGCTAAATTCAATAGCTACCTTGGGATGCTTGGACGTGAAAAAGCTAGTATCTTGTGTAACCGTTAGAGTGAGGTCGATGAGGTGACAAAGGATAAAATTTGGGAAACGATTACGATAATACTATTAGAGCAATATAATAAATCTTATAAGGTGATTGTAAGGTCATTTGCTAATTTAAAGTTACTTTGTTGAAACTTGTAAATCACATATGATGTTCCGAACAACTTGGATTTGAAAAGGAAATGTCTTTCCTATGTGGGGGAACGTTGGAAGCAATTTAAGACACAGTTGACTAGCGACTGGGTGTTTGGAAAAAACAAAGACAAGTCGCCTTGTGAGAAGTGGACATTCATTGATGAAGAAACATGGAAGGAGTTTGTTAAGAGCCGACAACATGTGAACTTTATTGTAAGTGTTTTTGAAAACTAAATAAATATGAGTTGGTTTATTTCATACTCTTTAGACTATTTAATTGGTAAGTTTACTTTAATCGACTTAAATAGGGGAAAAGAAAGAGAGCACAGGAGATTGCTGCAATGAATAAGTATCCTCATAGATTATCTCGTGGGGGTTATCCATTGCTTGAGGAGAAGATAATGGCTCAAAAGCAGAAAGAATATGAGCAAGCATCCCAAGCAGACCCATCCATAGTACTTCCTCCCCCATCTCCGCCTAAGCGTTATGAGAAATGGAAGTTAGCAAGGTTGAAGAAGAATGGAGAATATACATCCGCTGCAACTCGTGAGATTGTTGAAAAGATTGTAAGTTAATTGATTTATTCATGCATAGGACAAGATTATAAATTACTTGCTAACCTATATTTTGAATGCCATACATTATTTAAAATAGATTGTAGGACAATTTGACATCACTCAGCTCGGAAGGATCCTTAGTACCCTCTGGCCGAGAAGATATTCTATCTATTGCTATTGGGCGTCCAGAACACAACGGTCGTGTTCGTGGTGTTGGACAACGTGTGGGCATACGACAATACTTTGGAAAACCTCCAAGCAGAAAAGGACTTGGATCCTCTAATGTGACTCGGGATGAGCTTATGCATATTAGAGAGGAGATAAGGCAAGAGGTCACTCAACAAGTTGAAGAGCAAGTGACTCAACGAATCACAGAGCAGGTCACAGAGAAGCTAAGGTTGGAGTTTAGGCAAACTTTGGAGTCATTGGGCATCCCTTCTCTATTCACAAAAACCCAAGACATAGGGAATCCACCTTCAAATAAATATGTCAGCACAAAGGGTAGTAATTATGTTCCAGAAGGTGAAGATGAACCAGAACAGGATATGATTGATGTCCCAGAGGATTGTGAGTTATACGTAGAGAATCCTTATCATTTAGTAGCCTTTGGAAAGGTTTATAACTTGGGATCCACCGTACACCATAAGCAATTGGATGATCATAATGTTAGAGTCGTGGTTGAACGAGTTAAGGATGTAGATGCCCATGTTCCTATACCGACTGAGGAGGTATCAACAGTTGGAGAAGCCCCTAACCACTTCATTATATGGCCAAGAAAGCTTGTCATCTTAATTGGAGCCAAGGTATTACTGACAATTTACTCTATATCTTTAACAAATACTTTACATATATCTAATTATTTTATTAAATTGGTTAGAAGGGTGAAGCTGATTTTCTGCAACAAGAAGAAGACTTGCTTGAGCGTTTAGGGACATTGGCCGTGAAAATTGGCAAGAAGCCTTTGAAGCTGGAGTTAGGAGTTGAGGTTATAGGAAAGGATGTTCCTATCCCATTATACATCACCAAGCATGATGTTATGGAGATTGCTTTAGGTGATCAAATGCTAAACGTATCTATCATACAGTTTTGGATGATGTAAGTTAATTTTAGGGTCTCACATGAAATTTATATCACAAATGTATTGTTTTTTATGTTTAGGATTTATACATTAATAATCATATTTTTGTTCAATTAGGTACCTACATCAATTGTGCAAGAAGAAGGAACTCACGAATACCTATGGATTCATTGATCCTACGTTCCTTCATGATAAAGGAAACAAAAAGGAGGACATACAAAACTACATTCAAAGCAGATTATCGGAAGGAAAATTGGTTTACCTTGCACCGTATTTTATTAACTCGTAAGTAATAGGGTCTTCTTTTCATTATTTAGTTTTTTTAAAAAGTTATGACATATTTTATTTCACTTTATGTAGGTCGCATTGGCAGTTGATATTAATATGTCCAAAACAGAATTTGTGTGTGTTATTGTGCTCAACAAAGGGTAAACCATCCAAAGAACTTAAACAACTTCTACAAGTGTAAGTTTTAATTGTTATATTAATTACCATTGTCTAATGAAACATATTATCCTGTATATATATCTTATTGTTAAGGTTATTAACTTCAGTATTTTTCTATTAAAACCATTTTTATTGTAGACCAATACAAGCATCTCAGTTGTTGCTAGGTCGACACACAAAATGTTTAACACCTCCTAAATGGATCAATCCAAGTGTAAGTTGGATGTTCATGATTTTTATTTGTTTGGTTGTCACATATTTTTATCTTACACATTTCAATATTAATTGGTGTTATTTTTATAGTGCCCAACACAACCATTAGGTAGCATGCAGTGTGGATTTTATGTAATGAAGCACATGTTGGATATTGTCTTAGCAAACACTTTTGATTCATGGGACAAGGTAATTTTTCAATATGTAGTTTTGTAAATTTGTTTAAGTTGCATGTGCTTTATGTTCTTATTGCTCATGCATTCTGGTTTTAAATTTGTAGAGATTCGATCGAGAACCATTTTCCGAGGATGAAATTGAAGACATTCAAAAACGATGGGCAAGATATTTGTTTGAAGTGTTACCTCCTTCATTCTAAACATGTCTTGGTATTAAGAGGGCCACCCAAGAAACAGTGAGTCTACTATTCTAGTTCAACTGTATTTCAAGTTATTTTCATTCTATGATGTGGATTAGTTGTGTGGGTTAAAAAACTGTTTTCACTACATGTGTAACTCTTTACTTAATTGTGTTTATAACAGTTACTAAGTTATTTCAAGTTACTTGTATTTCTGGGTGAAACACAATTAGAAATTACTTAAAAATGAATGCTTACAAATTTTCAATGCTCCTTCTGGTTTAGATCGCACCACTAGTTTTTGATTGATATGTTTTCCCCCATTATGCTTGTTTCTGGGATTAAAAACTAATTCAAACACAAAAAGGGTTTTGAACTATTCTAAAACTAGTTTAAGGGTTTAAAAAATGGTTTTGAATTGTTTCGAAATGGGTTTTGAATTGATTGGTAACCAGTGCAATCGTAGGAGTGGTTTTAAGTTTAAACTCCAGTTCTGAACTGGTTTTAGAACTGCCTCTTTCACCTTATTTCCAGTTTTGCTGTTTGGTTTGCTTCAAGTTCTATGTTGATTGAGAATTGGAGTTGGCAGTTTCATGGCCTTGCCTTTTGCTAGGAAATGCAGCCAAAGTTGAATATAAACTGTTATGTGCATGGATATGTTCCAAAATAGATTGAAAGTTTGCATTCACTTATGAAATTGATATTCTGCTATCATGAGAACTCAAAAATAAGTAATTGGCTGGTTGCAGGCTTGTAAATGGAAATTTTAATTGTTTTCTCCTCTAATTTCACAACAACAATTATTCTGTGCGTATAACTTTTTAACTCGGAATATTTTTGTGAACTTTTATTAATAGGATGATAATGAAGATGATCCAGAAGATGCTTTTGTTTTTCAATCTCAGTCCTCATTCACCCTCTAGAAGCTCTCTTAAGTTCTTGGTCATTGGACAAACATTTTTCTTTGTATGTTGTATTTTCTGGCTGACTGTATGGGGACAACATTTTTGTAGTTGTAAAGAACAACTTTAAAGGAAAGAAATTAGAGTAAAATATTGGCGTTTTAGCATGATCAAAATTGATGTGATATGATGTCTATTGTCTCAAGAAGGGTTTATTTTGTTTTACTTTAGCTGACTTTGAAATTGCAATACTGAATTGGCATGCCTAGGAATGAAATACGTAGGGAAAAAAAATAAAAAAAGGTATTTTTTGTACCGGTCGAAACCTAAAGGACCGGTGAGAAAAGTCTACAATTGTACCGGGCCTGCCTAAAGGGACCGGTGAGAAAAGCCAATTTTTGTACCGGGCCAACCTAAGGGACCGGTGAGAAAAGCCAATTTTTGTACCGGGCCAACCTTATGGACCGGTGAGAATAGCCAATTTTTGTACCGGGCCTAACCTTAGGGACCGGTGTAAATAAAAGTTTTTATGCCGGTTGTTTAAAGAAGGACCGGTGAGAAAAAAGTATTTTACACCTGTTTTAAAGAAAAGGACCGGTGTTATTATTCTTTTTTATACCGGTCTTCATAAATAGGACCGGTGTAAAATCATTTTTTCTCACCGGTCCCAAAACCGGTGTAAAAAGTTGATATTTTTCTCACCGGCTCTATCCACACCGGTCCTACAACCGGTGTAAAATGCCAAAAGGGACCGGTGTAAAAAGCTTTTTTTCCACTAGTGTGAGCATGCAAGTTTTCATCTTATATTTATTTGTTTATTTATTGGTGACTTAGGGTGGCCAAGGCACCAACAAACCAACTCAAAACTCCTCTATCCAAGGCAACACATGTCAGAACAGAAACTAGCACAGGCAAAGGTATGAACAGATTTCTAAATCTTATAACTATTAACAATCTCACTACCCTCAATAGTACAAGTTGTAAAGAGAAAATAAGTAGTTATATAGGGAGTGTGTTTAAATTAAAAGCACGATATTATCACCCCTCAAATAAGTGCAAATGACAGAGCTAGCTAGTATCCTACTATACATAGGCAACGGCATAGGCACACAACTTTCCACTTTACAATAGTTTTTTCTAATTTAGTTTGGTTGTTAACCAATCAGATTTTCTCGTAAGTGAAATCGTTAGTATTCTAGCCACTAGAGTCTAAATCATAATAGTACCCTCAATTATCTACTAGTTGACCGAACCAATAAAACAAAAATATTATGAAAAATAAAACGAGTGTAGTATGAAATGGATGCTATGTCATTTATTACAAATTTAATGAGGGTTACTTAAAGTTCCCCACAGAGAACCAAAAGGCCTTGCTTGACCTTGATAACTCTATCAGCAAAGTATATAAAGTGATATACAAGTCCATAACAATGAAAATAAAATATTAGCAAAAAGGTAAAAATAAATCAGAGTTACCCCTGAAACATTTTACTGCGGCAGTTAAATCTTGAATAATCCCGTAATCTTCTTTCAGTTATAAAGATCTGTGTGAAAAGTTGGAGCTTTGGAAATAAAAATAAACTGAGGAACAGGAAAAGAATGACGAGAGACATTTTTTTTTCAGCCTTAAGAAAGGGAAAAAAGAAATGGAACTTGTTAAATGTTTTTGTTGGAAACATTATAAAATAATAATGGTTTTATTAATATGTATAATTTTTGAACTAGATAAGAAAGTAAAAGTACTTCCATTTTTTTAATTTAACAATAATTTAATTCATATGATTTTCAATACATTTTTTAATAAAGAAATTTCTCTTTCATTATTTCTGTAAAAGATTCCAACTTTAAAAAACCAAAGGAATAAAAGAAGCATGCAGGAAACAAAATTCTTTTCATGAACTGTACAATGCTCCTGGAAGTCAGAAGTTGAAGTTATTTTTATATTAATAAAATATTCGTAGGTTGATCAACTTCCTGTAATAATGACTTTCTTGTTTAATATCCATCATCACCAATGAATGGCAGAAAACAGTTAACTTAGCATTTGCTTGGAAGCTGAAACAGAGCCCACTAAAACACGCATGCTTGCCAATTCTTCAACACTACTCCACAACAAGAAAACAAAGAAAGAAAACCCACTACCCACGATAAACAAAAATGAATGCCTTATGGCTTATGTTATTTCTTACATAAACACAGCATAATAATTCAGAAGAGGTGAATTACAGTTAGAATCTAATAAGATTATAATATTACATTACATAAATAATAATGATAATATTTTCTAACCATATTAGAAAATTTGCAGAACATATAAAATTGATCAAAATTTGTTGCCTTTGGAATTGGATCATCCAGTATACCAAAAGAAGGCAAAATTTATTATTTACCTAACGGATTTTGACGAATTCTGCATCTGAAACCGCCGAGTTCTCGAATTGGCTAACATCATCATCGTCAATTGGAGCAGGGAGGTTGAGATCTATGAATGGGTTTGCAAACTTCGGTGGAACTTGAATGGTGGTTGTTGCTGCAGAGCCCGTAACATGGGTTCTCTTGTGTCCACCAAGTGCTTGACCCGAAGCAAAGACTCTGAAACAAACAGGGCACTCGTGGATTTTCTTTTCGACGCCACCAACCTTTTTCGCACGCTCGAATTCGGCATCTTCATCGTCCACTTTTATGTTCACTTTGATTTTCTTGTGACTCGCTCTGTGACCCCCTAATGCTTGGTATGATTTGAACACCTTGTTGCACGTTTCGCATTTGTACCTTCCTCGTACTCGGTTCTTGCATGCTTTCATTGTCTCTTGAGATTCGTCACTCTCTTCTAAGGACCTCTCGCTTTCATCATCTTCTTCCTCCTCTTCCTCGTACTCGTCCTCTTCTTGCTCTTCTTCTTCTTCGTATAAATATTCCACCAATTGTTGACGATTCTTTTGTTTTCTCCATTTGTCCCTAGACAACATCATGAGACAAAATGCAACATCTTCCTCTGTGGTTGCATCAGAAACCGAACTCGCAGGTTCATATGACCATGCTTCTGTCTTACTGTCTCTTGAAAACTTTACCTTCTTCTTCATTGTCGTTGTCATCATTATTGATTCCTGTTCAAGATCAGGATCTTGCTTCTTGTTATTGATATTGTTATTGTAGTTGTTATCATTGTAAGGATACTTTGAATTTGAATCCAACATGCCAAGTTTCCATGCCCGTTTGGATCTTCTTCGAGTTGGGTTATTCTTTGATGACTCTGTCTCGCTTTCTCTGTCTTGGAGAATCACAGAAGCAGTGTCTGTAGCTGGAAAAGAAAATTCAGGATCCACAAGGCGAATGCTTCGTTTTGGATTCTCTCTGAGGCCATAACAAAGGCTTTTTTCATCGTCACCATCTTCGTCTTCCGAGGAAGACGATGAAGAAGCAGCTGATTCAGCTTCGAAACTGAGTTGGATTCGTGAGGACTCTTCTTCGTGCCTTGTGAAAGGAAGGTTCATCATGTGAGACCTCATGTGACCCCCCAAGGCTCTCCCATTGGAGAAGCTTCTGAAGCAAAGCTTGCACTTGTGTTTATCCATTGTTGAATCGAAGAACCTCAAGAACCAAAGAAAGAGTGATGGGACAAGGAAAAAAGTTTTTAAGACAGAGAGGGTGTTGGCATTTTTCCGTATTGCTTTGTGCTTTGTGAGAGAGAGAGAGAGAGAGCGCGAACTATAAAAGGAGTAGGTGACAAGCATTCCTCCGCCAAGAGATGTAAAAGAATGAACAAAATAAAAAGTCAAAATGAAAATTAAAATAATCAAAATTGGGTTGGGGACTTGGGGGGTTAATTCTTTTCTTAGTATTTGTTATAACAGAAACTTAATAAAGAGTTGTTATTGAGTAATTCTTTCCTTATTTTTCTTTTTTACGAAAACTGTTTAATAAATAAAAGAAAAAATAAACCCCCCAAGTTAATTGAATATTGAATTTATTGATATTCAATTAAAGATGTGCATGCACCGAATGAGAAAAAGAACATGTTACATGCCACACTCGCCCGTTTCTGTATTTATTTCGCACTCAATTTCACTTCTTTTCTTTTTCTTTTATTGATCTTCAACCCTTTTTGCATTCCCCAATGTGTCCCTTTTGTACTGCTTCAAGAAACTTGCCAAAATCGAAGGAAGAGGCTGTTTTTCCTTTTTAAAAAAAAGACATTATCTGATTTTCTAAGGTGTCTTGAAATCAAACTTCTCTGTTTATGAATTTTTTTTTATCATTCTTATACGGGATAAAAATTAAAAAATAGAAAGGTTTGATTTAAAATTGTATTGATTTTTTCTTTAAAATCACAACATACTGGATTTTTGTAAATTTTTTACTTCAATTTCTATAAGGTTGTACAAATTAAACAAATTTTAAAGAAATCAATTTTTAAAATTTTGTTTTGGTTATATATTAGAAACCTATATTTTAATTTTAAGAAAATTAGGTAATGGTAATTTTGAAATTTAACACTGGTTACAAAGGAAATACTTGAGGTTCTTTGTTGCAAGTTGCAACGCAAAGCAGAGTAACATTAGCGATGACTTTCATTCATGGCAGAAATATAACGACCTCGTCGACTTTTAACGTCACCGGGTTGTGACACTCAACCGAAAGTTAAACGACAACGGAAGCGTTACACGTAACTCACATAACCCACGTGTCATTTCGGTATCTAATGATTTTCCCAACCTCTGATTTATAGTATTGTTGATTGTTGAATGAGATTTTTTTTTTCAATAAGCGAATATTAATTGTTATTAAAGGTTAGTGTTTATTAACAAGGTGGGAGTACAATCTATAACATTTTTCCATATTCACAAAATCTTAATCACTATATCCTTATTTGTTGTTTCAGAAATTGATTATTAATTAAAAGATTTTTTTGTGTTGTATCCAAAATTTATTAAAATTGAAATTTTGATAGTTATTTTTGTGCGGGAGATCTTTGAATCAATTGCAGTATTGAAAGTTAATCATCTTTTGAGTAGTATTCAAATTAAATGAAAATAATAGAAAAATGAAATTTTTATTTTGAAGAGACTTTGTGAGTTAACATTTTATTATTACTTTTTTAAATAAATAAAAAGGTAATGGCATTTGTTGTGCGGAGGATGATAATGGGTTTTCCTTCAATTTTGGATCTTTAGTTGAATAAAATGTGTGATGGGGATGAAGGGTGGGAAATGGGTAAGAAAAACTAACTGTCCTTCCTTTGAGAATGGGATTCAAATTCTATGAGAAGTAAATGCCGTTATGTTAGGGGTTAGTAGACTAAGTCCTGCTACTATACTAACTATACATTCACACACATACTGAAACTTTCTATAATTTCCAGTTTCAAGCAAGAGTCTCTTTTTTTCTCTCTATCTTTTCCTTTATTTGCATTGAATTTCATTTGTTTAAAATTAACAAAATGCTCATCGGCATGAGTGTGTGCCTGTGTGGGCATGCCGTGTGCAATAAATTGGTGATCAAGTTACCTTTTTCATTTTTTGATTAGTTAATACGTTTTTATCTTGCCTAAATTTGGTGTTCTTCTTCTATGAATTGTCATTTGTTTTTTTATCATGGAATTATTATTTGCTTTATGATATAGATGATTAAATCTGTTTTCTTGTTAGTTACCAATACATGTCACCTATACAGTCTGCAAATACACTCACACTCATGATAAGATTTAGTGAAATTTTATAAAACTAGCGGCAAAAAGTTAGCTGGAAACTTAAATTGCAAGCATTAAAAATTGAAAGTTGGTAGTTGAAAATCAAAAATTGAAAGCTAAAACTAACTAACTATATTAAAAATGTTCTGAAATTAGTTATTACGATAGCTGATAAATATAAAATGACATGTTTAATTATTTAAACATAACTTGTTAGTTTGTTTTATTTAAACACAAGTTGTAACTTTTTTTTTGGAGATATTTTAGTTAAAGGCTTCATTTGGGGTGGTTTTTAATTTTTAAATTTTTAAAATTAAAACCTATTTTTTATTTTTAGTTTCATGATTTAGTATAAGAATTTAAAATTTAAAAAGTTGTAAAATTTTCATAACTATAATTAAAATTACTTTACACATGAAAAACAAAACTAATACAATAAGATTAATAGTAATAATAAACATTCAACAGTGATGGTGGTCACGGTGGTGTTGGCAATAACATTGGTGGTGGGTTATGGCAATGGCAACGGTAGTGGTTGTGACGATGACGACGATGGTAACAATAATAGTAGTGGTGGTGGTGGCGGTGGCGGTGGCGGTGATGATGATGATGATGAAGGTTATGATGGTGGTGGTGGTGGAGAGGTGTTGGTGGTGGCAATAATAATGGTGGTGGAGAGGTGTTAGTGGTGGCAACAATGATGGTGGTGGAGGTCAATATCGTCGTGACAATGGTCATGGCATTTGTGATAACAACGTTGATGATGGTGATAGTGACAATGTCGATGGAGGTCATGTTGATGGAAGGGGTAGTGACATGGCAACGACAGTGGAGGTGATGGTGATAGTGGTAGAGAAGGATATGGTGATGGTAGAAACGACGGTGGTGGTGGTGGTGACAATAGTAACAATGGTGGTTATGGTGGTAAGGTGGTGGTGGTAATGACAATGGTGGTGATCACAGTGGTGATGGATGGTATTTTGATAGTGGGAACAATGGTAGTAATGGTGGTAGTAATGATGATGGTTTAGGTGGTATGGTGGTGATGGTCGTGACAGTGGTGGTAATAGTAGTGGTCATGGCGATGATGATGGTGTCGAAGGTGTGGTGATGGTAGAAACAGCGGTGGTGGTAGTGGTGGTGGAAGGTATGATGATGGTAGGGGTGACAACGAGGGTGGTGATGGAGAAAGGTATGGTGATGATAGGAAAGATGGTGATGGTAGGAAAGAGAGTGGTGGTGGCGGCGTTGACAATGGCGATGGTGATTGTGGTGACAATGGTGGTGATAATAGTGGTGATGTTAGGAACGATAGTGGTGGGGGTGGGGGTGACACTGACAATGATGGTTATGGTGGTGGTGGAGAATGTGTTGATGGTAGGAACGATGGTGATGGTGATGGCGGTGGTAGTAATAATGAAGATGATGGTTGTGGTGGTAAGGTAGTAGTGGTTGTAATAGTGGTGACACTAGTTATGGTAATGACATTGACAATAATGGTGGTGGTAGTAGTGACGGGTGACAGTGGTGGTAGTGGTGAACAATAAAGGTTAGAATTTTATAAAACTAGAAACAAAATAAAGAAACCATTTTTTCTTGTTTTAAAAATGATTAAAAACCATTTAAAATAAGTAAAAACTCACTTTAGCACTATTTTTATCAAACAAGTTTTGTTTTTAAATTGACTTTTAAAAACCAAAAAGTTGCAATCACCCTGAATAGACCTTTAGTTTTTTTTTCCTCTTTAAAATTTTAAGCGTTATCCACAATAAAAAATTATTAAGGGGAAGAAGGGAAGCGACACTATATGTGTTGAGAAGGGTAGAAGCAACACATGTTGCATGTTTTACCTTTTTGAAAATAAAATAATGGGTAGTGCTAGGAATCAATGTTTTCATAACTGAACCGATAATTGAATCGATGAAGGTACTGATTCAAGAAAATTATGATCAATCTGGGGATCGAATTGTAGTTAAACCGGTAATAATAAAGAATTTACTTGGACCGGTCACCTAACTAGTTCATGATTCAACCAGTAAGATTGGTCAGCTCGATTTAGTTTTGATGACAATGCTAGGAATTATAATTATGAAGGGACAAAAAATAAAAGTGGATGAACCTACCCAAACACATCTATTTTGTTTAAAATGATATTTCAACTATTAATTTTAACTAGCTGAAATATTGTATCAAACATACACTTATCTTGTGTTTGGATGAGGCAATTTAATGAAGGAATTCATTTCAACAAAGGAGTTTAAATACTAGTAATTATAATACATTGTTCAGATATCAAAATCCTAATAATTTTAAAATTCATAAAATTTTTAAGAGAATTTTAATATAATTAAAAGCGAGGAATTTAAAATTCTACCAAAAGTAAAGAAATCCAAATTCTGGCCACCATAGGGTGGTAAAAAATATCCATACCCACGAATGATTCATGATGTACCCTCGGTTTCTATAATCCGTCCCCAAACAATATCATTTTATTTCACTTTAATGATTCATGATGCATGAACTACTCGCGTATTTAGTTGGTTAAGACTTTTAGAAACTCAATTATTAAATACCTTAAAGGTTTACAACATCATCTCAATAAACTATACATTTTCTCAATTCTCTGAATTTCTGTCCCATAGAAATAAATTTGGTACAATTTTCAAATTCAAACCTCACCAAAATTGAGTTTCCAAACCTTAAATATCTCAAAACTTTCTCATATAAAACTTTACATAATCTTTCTCAAATTGAATCTTAGCAAGATCGAATTTAGAAATCTCAATTATTTCAAAATATCTTTAGTTATTTGGTTGAAAAATAAAATAATTTATTTTTGAAAATTTTATTTTACTAAAAGAGAATAATTCTTAATTCATTAATTAGACATACTTAAAACTACAATTTTTTTAATTCAAGAATTTAATTATTTCAACCTTTTTATAAATTAATTTTCATAAAATGTCTTCTTTCTAAAATAAATATTAGATTTTTATTCTAAAGATTAAAAGTAAAGTTAATGAAAATAATTTCTAAGAAGAAATAAAAGATTAAAATGATTATAAAATACTTTCTCTTAAAATAAGAATTTAAAGAGTAAGGTAAGAAAATTCTTACTGAATTTTAGCTTTCCGTCATGTTTGCTATATACTCAACTCCACGTCATAAGATCATCAATCACAATCAAGTATTATCAATCACAATTACATATCATTAATCACAGTCTAATATTATAAATTACAATATCATTAATCAAAATCAAATATCATTAATTATAATCAAATCAAATCAACTAAATATCACTCATAAATATAATTCAAAATTTTAATGGTTATTTAAATTAGTAGAGTTGATGTAAGTCCATGTATATAATCCAGTCTTCGCATAAGTATAGTTCGGTCCATACAGGTTATAAAAGTTCAAGTCCTTGCATAGGTAGTCCAGTTCGCATAGGTTATCCAGGTCTTTGCATAGGTATTTTAGATCAAGTTACGCAAGATACACAATTTAAAATTTATTATAAATTTTAAGTTAAATAGTTATTATCTTAAAATAATAATATTATCATTAAATTTAAAAGGAGTAGGGGACTCCTCCCATTATTCTTACGTCTTTTCATATTATATTCCTATCCCACTCCCCCTTACCTCTTGTATCTTGATTCGTTATGGAAAGTTCGTGTGCGCCTCGTCTCCGAGTTCTAAAATATACCGATTTTATTTTAATATAGTTGTAAGATGAAAATTTAAATTATTATTTCAAACAAAAAGGGTAAATAATAATTATGCATAGTAACAGTAAATAGTAAATTTTAAATAGTTACCATGAATAGTAATAGTAAATAGTAAAATGTGAATAGTAATGGTAAATAGTAAAACGTGAATAGTAATGGTAAATAGTAAAACATAAATAGTAATGGTAAATAGTAACAGTAAATAGTAATTTATTATTTGAATAATAATTTACTATTTGTAATAGTAATTTACTATTCGTAATAGTAATTTACTATTGAAATAGTAATTTACTATTAAGAATAGTAACTTAAAATAATATTATATCCAATATAATAATACATTTCTAAAACGATATGAAAATAACCCTAAAAAATATAAAAGAGAGGTATTCTTACCTTATTATTTCAGCAGAACCTCCTTCCAAAAAAATTATTTCTCTCTTACTTCCACCACTATCTCTCTAGCACTACTATATTAAGAAAATTTAATAAGAAACTATGATTTTTCTTCTTTCATTTGCTCGGTATTTATAGGAAAGAAAATTATTATGTATTCCATTATTTTATTATAAAAGTACTGTGCAAGAATTGAAAATTTCATATAGATTACTGTGCAAAGTTTAAAAATTTCATAAATGCATAGTATTTTTCACGTGAAGGAATCTTATGCATTATGAGGGGTGGTGCGAATAGCAATTTGGGGGTGCAAATAGCAATTTCATTTTTTTAGTAATTTTTTTAAATTTTTTTAATAAATTCTGAAAAAATATGTTAATAAAAAACTTCTAAAAGTCTATGGTCAAATTCCATCAAGATTTTAATGTAAAATTTTCTGTAATAAATTAAAATAAAAATAGAGGTGTTACAAACCTAAGTTACCACCATCATTGTTTTCATCGTCTCCACCACCATTGCTGCCATAATGATCGTCACCTTCACAATAAGCATCCCTTTGTCACCACCACCACTATTATCATAGTTACGACCCACACCACTATTGCACCACTATCCTCGTGTTGTCATCATTGCTACCCTACCACCACTACATCTTCCTTGTCACCACTGACATCACCATTATTGCCACCACCACCACTATTGCCAAAGTCACCACTACCGTTGCCACTATCACCACCTCCACCACCATCATCGGTACTGTTGTTACTATCGCCACCATCCCTCTACCATCGCCACCATTGTTACCACCCCCACCACCATTACTTTTATCATTACTATTGTCTCGACGACAACCACCATCGTCGTCCTAATGTCATTACTACCCTTTCTACTACTACCACCACCACCCCTTCCACAATGGCCACCACTATCTCCACCGCCTTCACCATCATCACTACTTCCACCACCACCTTCACCATCACCTCCACCAACATCGCCACCGACAAAAAATTTAAAATTATAAAAATTTTAAATACTTAATCCAAACAAGTTATTTTCAAAATGAAAAGATTTATATTACTTCATCCAAACAAACAATTTTAACAATGATAGAAATTAAATTAATAGGAATTTGATTTCCTAGAATTTTAAATTTCATAGAATTTTCAAATACCTCATCCAAACACCACCTTAGTCATATACAAATTTCTCACCCCTCTCAACTACGATTGAAATATATTTTAGACTTCAAATAAACTAGCATTTGAATTGAGTAGCCACAAAATTATAATTCTTTATTTAATATATCTATTTATGCACAATATAATTTTTTATTAGAAAAATTTTCTAATGAATTTTATTGATTTTTTTACTTTTCAAAAGTTTTATTAGTCTTCCATTCACTAATTATATATAACCTTTATTAACATTTTATATTTTCATATTTTCAATTATTTTAATAATTTTTTAACTTCAATTTTTTATAACATAACAAAATTAAAACCACATTTAAAATATTATTTGTGAAAGATTAGAAGACACTAGAAATTTTCACCAATAACTTTCTTTTTTAAACATTAAATGTCATCCATCCAACATAGTAATCAAATATCTTATTATATAAATGAATTTTGCAAAATTTCATAAAATTTATAAATTATTTGATACTTCATCGAATAATATCAGTTTAACATATAAATTAAATATGTTTTAAGATATGTGTGAATTTACCTTAGAAAGTAAACAAAAAAGATATATGAAAATTTTTATCGTAAGACAACATACCTATGAATATCTAATTTTTCTTTTTTAAAAAATGGCATATGTAACGGCTTGAATTTTTAGGGCAATGTCCATGGCCATCAGGAACTCCTGAGGGTGTCTTGTTGAGCCTTCTAAGGAAAGCATGAGGCTTCAGCCTACCCCATAGGTTGTCTTGAGTATTAGTGCGAGATATAGTGACCCCAAGAGAATGTGAACTATGAGAAACCAAGTCAAGGAAACACAAGAGCTGTGAAAGAGGATAAGGATGTGTGATGGTAGCAGAAGAAATGATAAGACAAGGAAGAGTAAGTATAGGTAAACAACCATAAATGATAACACATAACTAAATAATATTTAGTTGCAATGATAACATTTAATGATGATACTTGTCTAGTAATAATTAATGTTTGGTAGTAATGATAATTGGTAGTGATGTTTATATGTTGGTTTAGTATTAATTGATACTCGATAGTAATGTTTAGTTAATATTAATAAATATTGTTCACTCAATAGAAATATTTAATAATAATGCTTAATAATATTTCATTTGGTTATAATATTTAATTGATAATTTAATTAATATTTATTTTATCATTTTTTAAAAAATATATAATAATGTTATTTAATTTAAAAATAATATTATTTAATTAATATTTATTTGATAAAATATTTAATAATAAAATATTGTCGGGTTCTCAAATATAACTTTGGGACCTAATGGATGGTCATGTATCGATAATCTAGCATGAGACTAGTACTCTCTTAGGGAAACTAGTCTAGTTAAAGTCAACCTTGTAGTAAATCGAGTAAAACAGGTTCGGTCTCGTAGGCCTAATGCGTACCTCAAATACCTCTCAGGTTTGGCTGTTCAAGCACTTCCAAATGTCTGATTCCAGCAGGGTTAGTCTCTAATGATCCGTGTCATCTTTCTAAACACTTTTCCTAAAGGGATCCAACTCTAATTCGGAGCCCATTGACCCCGCTCTTGAGAAATCACCTAGTTAAATCAGAACCCCCGAGTTCAGCTCTAACACCATTAGTGTTTCGAGCATAACTTTTACATATGACGTCGAAATTGAGAAATTCTTATCTTGGTTTCTTCCTTGCAAAAAACCCCCATATTTCTAGCCTTGAAAGCTAATTCGTAACCAATCATCCCCAATTTAAGAATCAAGGATTCAGACTCCGAAACCCCGTTTGTTAATCCTGTTAAATCACACATAATTCGCTAGAAAATCCATATCTCCTCCATACGATGTCCGATTCGCGCAATTCTAATTTCATAATTCTTGTAACAAAATTCTCTACAACTTTTTTAAAGACTCTGAGAGCCAAATTCCATCCCATAAGTGCTGACTAATTAATCTTTTTAGAGCTGATTCAAATTCATCATAGCTCAGGCCAGTTCCAGAAAAGCGCATGTAACTCTATCATACGATGTCAAAATCACTTTGTTTTTTTTCTATGGACTTGTTTTGAAAACCCCTACAACTTTTATGAAGGGATCAAAGAGCAATTCCCAAAGGATTTTTCTGAACGATGCCATCATTTTAGTTTTTGAAAATTTGGGAGCTCTAAGAGAACTTTTCCTTGGTTCCGTCATATCTCGAGCTACCAATATTGGATTATCCTATTCTTTATATCAAATCGAAGAGAAAAGAAAGATCTAAAACTTTCATGTAAGGAGTTTTCCCAAATTCCCATAATCAAATAAATCATGAATTTATTAAAACTATCTTAAAATCTGGTTATCGAAAACCTAAAACACGCCTGATTTCTTGCGCCCTAGGTTATCTTTTCCAGCCACCTCACTCCCTCATGTGTCACAATCACGCTTGCTTTCTCCCCCTATATATTTTCACATCTTCATCCAAATCTTAATCTTTTCTATTTCCACTTCTTCTCAGTAACTTCTTCCACTTCTTCTTCTCTCAATTTTGAAGTCATCCACCACCTTTCAGCAACCAAAATAACCACCTCTTTTCTCCTTCTAACATCACCGTACCACTATCAAAACCACCATATGTCTCCACTTATTTTCTCTTTAATTTTCCACTTCAAGACTCCATCACCAACCATAGTTTCCACCACCCCACACTACCTAAAACCGTGACCTTCTACCACCTAAAATTGCCACCTTTCACTATTTTACAGCCACTGTGGTCCCTTCACTGATAAATGCTTAAATGTATAGATATTTTGATGCTATTTGAGTATTATTTTGTTAGTTAGTGCATTATCTAGAACATTTTATGCATGAAAATGAATAGAAATCAAGAAACAGATATTTTGATATGTTTAATGCAACTAAGCTCTGATTTTTTGTGTAAATGATAGGTGAAAAAGATGAAAAGGAAAAGCAAAGAATCCCAAGCCATTCCCCAATTCAAAATGAAGAAAAATTGCAAGTTTTGGGTGACTTGCTTAAGTGAGACTATACTTCGCTTGAGCGAGTCAAGAATCTTGAGAAAGAAGCCATCAGAGGGAGATTTTTCTTAAAGGAATCTCAATTGTCTTGAGCGAAATACTTCCAGTGAGCATCAGTGAAGAACTTGCTTGAGCGAGTCTCAAACCGCTCAAGCGAGAATTATCTAGAATCTAAATATGAAGGCTTCGCTCAAGCTAAAGAGGAAGTAGTCTAAGCGAAAATGTTCCAGGAAAAGTGTATGAAGAACTCAATTGAGCGAGAATTGCCCAGAACCAAATCCAAGGCTTATTCACTTGAGCGAATCACTGGGCTCAAGTGAATGCAACAACAAGCAACAGGGGAATTTTACTCGCTTGAGCAACTGAGTAGCCCAAACGAGCTTGCAAGGGAAAATCTAGAATAGAAAAGAGTCCTTCATGCTTAAGAAAGCTATCTCGCTTAAGCGAGCTAACTCTAGCTTAAGCAAGATACTTAATATATAGAGACAACCCTTTCAGAATCAAGGCGGTTGGCAATTTTCACCTCTTGGGAACGTAGAGCTTTCATTGGAATCCATCTTTTTCCTCTTCTTCATTTTTTTCTTTTTGAGCTTTGATTGTAATAGCTATGATGTATAGCTAAATCCTCTATTGGGATTGGATGTAGTTGATCAAACCCCGACACATACTTGTTCTACATTTATATATTCAGTATCTTTGTTCTATCGTTTTTGGCTTTTCATTTTACGTTTAATGCTTGATACTATTGGGAAATAGTTTCTTGATCTTATTTTTTGTCTGATTATTGGAAAATAGCTTACAAAAATGGATTTAAATGAAATGCTCGTTACAGTGAATATTAGGAATAATATTCGACATAACGAACATTGAAACAATTGCGTATAATGCTGGAATATTCTTAATGTGATTGAGGAATCAACATATTTAAGAATGTTCTTATGGATTTCATAGTCGAGGGATCGATGCGGATGATTTAAGAGTGTGACATAAAAAATGATAGTTTAGGATCTGTTTATATAAATGTATGCAACGTAATGACGGGCGAGATTGATGAAATCCAATGCCAGCCTTTATCATTTGATAGTTCATATTTTTATCATTTGTTTTATCGTACGTTGGTTAATGTTTAGTTCTTTAGATTTCAATATGTTTTTAAAACTCTCCATTTGTTTCTACTAAAGTAATAGCGAATCAATATTAAACAACATATCCCAATGGAATGACACTCTGTTTTTAACATATACTACAACTTGACAGTAGAACTTGCCATAGAAAGGTTTGATCATATCAAAACTTGCATCAAAGTTTTTGGCGCTGTCCGCTAGGAATAGGTGCAGTTTAGTTTTGATTCTAACAATAATAACAACAACAACCCTTCTCCTCCACCTAGAAGAACACAACAATGCCCAAGACATTTCTCTAGCATTATAATACCAACCACTATAAGGATCGTAGAGATGAAACCAATATTCTTAAGTCTTATCAGTACACACTAATTCACTAGAATAGTGAATGAGGATCCCTATACTCATTTAGTAACATTTTATGAGTTGGTAGGAACTATGGGATTTAGACAGGATGATATTGAATTAGCTTACTTGAGATTATTCCTTTTCTCTTTAGCAATAAAAGCTAAAGAATGGTTGCAATCCCATCCTAATCAGAGTTTGCATAACTGGAGCACAGTGGAGGAGAAATTTCTTCAAAGGTTTTTTCCACCTTCTCGTTTCATTAAAGCAAAGTCTGATATTTCTACTTCAAGCAAGGCCCTGATGAACCATTTTGTGAAGCCTGGGAAAGATTTAAATCATTGCTAAGAAAATGTCCAAATCATGGGTTTGAAGATATTGCACAACAGAATATTTTTTATTCTGGTTTGAGACCTAATACTAAAATGATTCTGGATACTTCTCTTGGAGGTACAATGATGACTGTAGATGTGGACCAAGCAACAAGAATCATTGATGCTCTATCTTCTACAAATCACCAAGCTCAACATGATAGGCAGCAAGTGACTAGAAGAGGTGTGTTGGACTTGAACATTACTGATGTAATATTAGCTCAAAACAAGATTCTAACCCAATAGATAGAAGCATTAACTCAATAAATGGCAAAGCTACCACAACAATTACATGTAGTTCATTATTTTATAGCACCTACTATGACACATTAACAACAAATGAAATATGATTTTTGTGGAGGTAATCATTCGAATAGCCAGTGCTCATATCAAGGAGATCAACAAGAGGAATCTGTTCATTATATGAACAACCCAGGGTGATAAGGTAATTTTAATTCTGGTAATTATCCAAACAACACTATCAGTAACACTATCCTTCTTTGCATGAAAAGACTTCCAAATTGGAAGAGACTCTAGAGAAATTCATGCAAGCCTCCTTAACCAATTAGAAAAACACTGAAGCATCAATCAGAAATCTGGAAACTCAGGTTGGGCAATTGGTACAGCAGCTGTTAAATCAATAGGGTTTTTTTTCAGCCAATACCTATCTGAATCTTAAGTAGCATTGTAAGTCAATTACCACAAAGAGCGATAAAGTAATAGGTAGAGAGATTGGTAAGAATGAGAAAATTAAAGAAGAGATGTTGAGAGAGAAAGAAGAAAAAGAAAAAGAATGTGTAAGTGAGTAAGATCAAAATAAAAGAGAAAGTGTAAATAATAAGGGTATGAATAAAGAAAAGAAACAAAAAGAGAATGAAAAGAAGAAAAAAAATAAGAGTCAGATTCTGTAGTTAAAGAATCTTCCATATCCAAAGAATCCTTCCAAGTAGCATAAGGAAAGGCAATTTGCTAGATTTATGGACATTTTTAAGAGGTTCCAGATCAGTATCCCTTTTGTAGAAGCTATAGAGCAAATTCCTGTTTATGCTAAATTCATGATGGAGTTATTGAAAAAAAAAGAGATTTTCAAAGGAAACTGTGGAGCTAGAAGTTGGATGTAGCACTATTATTCAAAAAGCGTTACCATTGAAGATGAAATATCCTGGTAATTTTACAATTCTAGTTACCATTGCCACTTTACCTTTTAGGAAAAGCTTTACAGGATTTAGGGGATAACATTAATTTGATACCATTATCTATGCTAAAGAGGATTGGAGATTTGGAGGTCAGACCTACGAGAATGACTTTGCAGCTAGTAGATAGATCAATGAAATTTCCTTATGGGGTAGCTGAGGATGTGTTAGTCTGAGTTGATAAATTTGTGTTCCCATTGGATTTTATGGTGATGGATATAGAAGAGGATTTTGAAGTGCCATTGATCCTAGGGAGACCTTTTATGAAAACTGCCAAGATAATCATTAATGTTGATGACAAGAAATTAAAAGTAAGAGTGCATGATGATGAGG
The DNA here is from genome assembly GCA_037962975.1 of Clitoria ternatea. NCBI lineage: Eukaryota > Viridiplantae > Streptophyta > Magnoliopsida > Fabales > Fabaceae > Clitoria > Clitoria ternatea. Next base: position 73,232,957 of record CM075672.1, read on the forward strand.
TGCACTTTGATGTTTTTGAAGCAATGAAGCATCCCTCTGAGAAGCAGCATTGTTTTCAGATAGATGCAGAAGAAGAAGCATTTACAAATCAATTTGTAAGTTGAATTTTTCTAGCACTCTTGAGAAAGTTTTAGGGAATGTTGTTGATGAGCTCAATGAAGATGAAGCAGAAGTTGTAGAGGAAATTATAAAAGATTTTGATTCAGATAAATTCATTTCACCAACCCAAGTATCCATGGAAGATTTGCTTGTGAAGGTAGAAGGTGAAACCTAGAAGCTTAAATTGAAAGCTTTACCTTCTTATCTGAAATATGTCTTTCTGGAGGATGACAGTCAAAAACCAGTAGCGATCAGCAACAGGTTAACCAAGTCAGAAGAATTAAAATTGATTAAAGTATTAAGAAGAAATAAAGGAGCAATCGGATGGACTTTGCAGGATTTAAAAGGAATCAGTCCTTTGTATTGCATGCATCGTATTTTTATGGAACAGAAGTATAAGCCTATTTCCTCAGAGAAGATTGAATCCAACAATGAAAGAAGTAGTGAAGAAGGAGGTGATGAAACTACTTAAAGCGAGCATAATTTACCCTATTTCAGATAGTGCTTGGGTAAGCCCAATCCAGGTGGTTCCTAAGAAAGGTGTCATGACTGTAATTCAGAATAAAAAGAATGAATTGATTCCAACCAGAACAATCACTGGATGGAGGATGTGTATTAATTACAAAAAACTCAACCAGGCCACTAGAAAAGATCATTATCCCTTACCTTTTATAGATCAAATGCTTGAAAGGTTAGCAGGTCAAGCATACTATTTTGGACTATGTAATGCTCCAACCACTTTCCAAAGATGTATGTTTACAATATTTGCTGATTTGATTGAGAAATGCATTGAAGTATTCATGGATGATTTCTCTGTGTTTGGATCGTCATTTGATCATTGCTTGGCCAATCTGGATACTGTGTTAAAGCGGTGTGTGGAAACAAATCTGGTTCTGAATTGGGAGAAATTTCATTTTTTGGTCACAGAAGGTATTGTGCCAGGTCACAAAATATCTTGCAAAGGCATTAAAGTGGACCCAGCAAAGGTTGAAGTAGTTAAAAAACTCTCACTGCCAGTTAATGTTAAAGGAATCAGAAGGTTCTTGGGCCATGCAGGTTTTTATCGACGATTCATAAAAGATTTCTCAAAGATTTCAAAGCCACTCAGTAGCCTCTTGATTAAGGATACTCCCTTTCATTTTGATGATTCTTGTTTAATTACTTTTGATTCATTAAAACAAAAATTGGTTTCTACTCCTATCAGAGTTATTCCTGATTGGAAACTTGAATTTGAATTAATGTGTGATGGCAACGACTATGCCATAGGAACAGTGCTTGGTTAAAGAAAGTCAAAGATTTTGCATGTTATACACTATGCTAGTAAAGTTCTTAATGAAGCACAAATAAATTATGCAACAACAGAAAAAGAACTCTTAGCAATAGTGTATGGCTTAGAAAAATTTTGACCTTACTTGATTGGATCCACTGTTGTTGTCTATGCTGATCATGCGGCTCTAAAATATTTGTTGAATAAACTTGACTCAAAGCCTAGATTGCTTCAATAGATTTTACTTTTGTAGGAATTTGACTTAATAATTTGAGACAACAAAGGAAGTGAGAATTTCATTGCAGATCATCTTTCTGGACTTTCCAATAAAGTAGTCATAAATACTCGCCTAAAATAGATGATGCTTTTACTGATGAAAAGTTGTTACTAGTTCAAGAAAGGCCATGGTTTATGGATATTATGAATTTTAAGGCATCCAGAATCATACCTGATGATCTCACCTGGCAACAGAAGAAGAAATTCTTGAAGGAAGCTCACCAATACATTTGGGATGATCTATATTTGTTCAAAATTGGATCAGATGGTATCTTGAGAAGATGTGTATCTCAGGAAGAGGCACGAAGCATCCTGTGGCATTTCCATAATTTAGCCTATGGAGGCCACTTCAACAGAGAAAGAACTACAGCTAAAGTGTTACAATCAGGTTTCTATTGGCCTTCATTGTTTAAGGATGCCATCATTCATGCTCAATCTTGTGATAGTTATCAGAGAACATATAGAATTTCAAGAGGAAATGAAATGCCTCTGAATACTATCTTAGAGGTTGAAGTGTTTGATTGCTGGGGGATTGATTTTGTTGGTCCATTGCCCACTTCCTTTGCTAATGAGTACATATTGGTTACTGTTGATTATGTATCAAAATGGGTGGAAGCTACTGCCAGTCCTAAGGCTGATGCTAAACCAGTGATCAAGTTCTTGAAGAAGAATATCTTTTACAGGTTTGGCACACCCAGAGTGTTAATAAGTGATGGAGGTTCATACTTTTGCAATGCTCAGTTGCAAAAACGTTTGGAGCATTATAGGGTCAAACACAAAGTGACATCTCTTTATCATACACAAGCAAATGGGCAAGTAGAAGTTTTAAACATAGAGATCAAGCGTATTTTGGAGAAGACAGTCTCAATCAGTAGAAAGGATTGGGCTAGAAAGCTTGATGAAGCTCTATGGGCTTACAAGACAGCATACAAAGCACGTACAGGCCTTTCTCCATATTAACTTATTTTTGGTAAATTGGAACATAAAGCATATTGGACTAAGAAGCTGTTGAATTTTGACTAATAAGCAGTCGGTGAGAAAAGGAAGTTACAGATGCAGGAGCTAGAAGAATGGAGGCTCTTAGCTTATGAGTCCTCTCGCATCTATAAAGAATGGATGAAAAAGTACCATGACTAGAAGATTATTCAAAATAATTTTTACCCTGGCCAATCTATGCTTTTATTCAATTCAAGGTTGAGATTATTTCTCAAAAAGTTGAAATCCAAGTGGTCTAGACCTTTTCTAGTTAAAGAAGTCAAACCTTATGGAGCTATAGAGTTGTAGAATCCTATTCTAAAAAGAACTTGGACTGTTAATAGGCAAAGATTAAAGCCCTACCTTGGTGGTGAAGTGGAGAGACCTACCATGCTCCTCCACTTACAAGATCCTTGAAAATTTTAAAGGCGTCAAGCTAATGACGTAAAACAAGCGCTTCCTAGGAGGCAACCCAGTATTTTACTGCTTTTTGGGTGAATTTTGTGTTTTTGTGTGTGAATCATAGGTTTAGTCATGTTTGGGAGTTCATTTATTGCATTGATGATTGGTTGAGAAGTGATGAGAAGGAATGAACAATTTTAGGAAGATGATGGTAGAATGTTGATTTCCATAATTATTGAAATTGTTACATGATTGATGATATATGTGAAATAACTTTGATAATAGAGATGATGAAGCTAACAACAAAGGCTAATAATAGTGTACTTGCTTTTGAAGTTGTGTTAGAATTGATGCTCATTTTAGTACTAAATAAGCCAGAAAAGTAGATTTGATCACAAGATCATGAATCAATTTGCAATCTGATGTTGAATGCAAGGAATCATTAGTTGAATTTATAGTGATTGCAGGGATAAGATTGAATCTTTTAATTCCTTCTTGATGATACTTCAATTGATGATTCAAAGTTACAAATTTCGTGTCAAATGGTCAAGTCTTATGCATCATGAGGGAGCTTAATCAGGTAAGTAGTTAAAATTTAAGAAAATGCTTGTTTCATTCAAGTGAAACTATGTTCGCCTAAGCGAATTTTATAGAAAACTACGTTAAATGCTATTCTGCTAACCTCGCTCAAGCAACATGGTTCTCGCTCAAGCAAAAATAATTAAGTTTAGCAGCGCTCAAGCCAAACAGATTTCGCCCAAGTGAATTTATGTTAAAAGAGTTCTGGGTAAAATTTGCCTAAGCAAGATTTCAACGCTTAAGTGAGTGAATTAAGGAAGTATCAGGGGCTTGAATTTATTTTTCTCGCCTAAACGAGCATTGCTTCACCTGAGCGAGCTTAAGGAAAAATCACTCTATTTAAATTTAGCCTAAGCGAGTTTTGAATAGCTCAAGCGAATATATTTGGGAAGGTTTCTGTCCAATTTTCGCTTAAGCTACTTCTCTTCGCTCAAGCGAAAATGCAAAAAAGTATCAGGGGATATTTTTTATGTACCTTGCCTAAGCTATTCTTCGCTTGCCTGAGCGAGGTTATTATGAAAACCAATTTGTGAAAAACTCATTTAAGCGAATCATTACGCTTAAGAGAGATAATTAAAAACTGATACTGTCCAAATTTCGCCCAAGCCAAGCTAAATCGCTTGAGCGAAAAAGGCAACCCCTGATGTTCTATGCCTAAGCTCCCTAAGCGAACAGTTGTCGCTTAAGCGACACGTCGCGATAAATGTTTTATAATGATTTTTAAAACAAAAAGAATGTTTACATTCTCATTTTCTTCAAAAAAGAAAATCGTTCTTCTTTCTCTCTTCCTCGTGAGTGCCAAGCCCCAGCCTATCCTCTTCTTCTTTAAGCTCTTATTTTCTTCTATTGTTACACAAGTAAGTTCTTTCTTCTCTTCTCTTCTTCTTCCCTTCTACATTGTGCATTTTTATACTTCTCTCACCCTTTCTCTTCTTCCCTCCGTTATGCCTTGTTTCTCTTGTGAAGTTAAATAAATGGTTTGCATGAGCTTATAACTTATTTTAACTTCTTTAAGGTAGAATATAAAGTGTTTGAAACTGTGAGAGTGAGGTACATTCTGTCTTAGATGATTATGTTCATCATATTCAGGTGCTTTGTTTTTTGTAAAGCGTTTTTAAAGATGGATTGTTTCTAATATGTTAATAGTTGTTTGGATTTCTGGTTGGAAGTTTCCTGAAAATGAGTAATCTATTTTGCATCATAAGTATGAACCTCTTGTAACTTGCATGATATTTGGGTACCTAGTTTTTCTCTCATGATTGAAGTTTGATAATATACATGTTGTTTTTGCATAAGGTTTATGATGTTAGACAATATCAATTGCTGGTTTTTCATATTTGTACTGAAATCCTAAAACATATAAATTGTATTGGGATAGTTTCTGAGTTTTAGGATGGCAAGAACTAAGACCATAAGACCAGCTTACCCACCTACCAACCCAAGCTCTTCCAACCCACCCCGTAAGGAGCGTTCTAAGAGACAATGCACCTATGAGCCTTCGCCACCAAGAAATCATAGATTTAGAGATAAAGATAGAGTGAAGAGATTCAAAGAGATTCAACACTGGAAATTCATCACTAGGAAAATAGTTGATCTGAGACAAGGGGAATGTGATGAGTTTATGAGTGTTCTTCAAAATAGGAAGTGGCTAAGGTTAGCTAATCTTGGTCCTCACTTTGACCCTGACATAGTAAGGGAGTTTTATGCAAATGCTTGGACGAAGGACAAATTTGGTGATTACAGGACATTTGTTAGAGGAGTATGGATATCTTACAGCAAGGAGACCATTAATGAGCATTTAGGGAGGCCACTGACAGCAGAGTAGGTGGAGTCTTGTGGTTACTATTTTATGCGAGAGCATAATGAATTTTACAGGACTATAGAGTTAGAGCAAACTTTTTGCCTTCTAGGTCAACATTTTTAGATAGGCCAAGGCAATCATAATTCTCTCCGCATTCTTAGGAAGGATATGAACTTTCTCACCAGTGTTTGGACAACATGTCTATTGGCTAATGTGACCCCTAGTGGTCATGTTTCTAATCTTACATATCAGAGATGCCATCTCCTGAAGACTATTTTATCTCCGCGATCTGTAGTGGATATAACTCGTGTCATCCAGGATGAAATTCACAAATTTGAAAGGATGGATGTGAAGACTATAGCATCAGGATAGAAGGTGAAAGGAAGTCTAGGATTCCCTGCCTTCATCACTAGATTTTATGCAGCCCACGGTGTTGAAGTTCATCTTACCAACCCTATCAGACCTTCTATCGATAGGCGATTTGTCCAGTAGTTCTACACTCTACCAGGACCTGCTCAGCTAGAGGCTCAGCCTGATGCACCTCCAACACCTCCTCCCTTACCAGTTTCTATAGCCCTATCCATTCCACCAGTACCTTTGCCACCTACTACTGATCCCTTTCTCCTGGCTCATCTCATTCATATCCAGCAGCAACAAGCCACTCTTCACCGAGGCTTACTTTATCTTTACCGTGCTAGCTATTATAGTCACCCTGCTGGCCCATTCATGTCTCCACCCGAGTTTAAGGATCGAGTTGCTTGGCCTGGGGACAGTCCTATCTTTCTGGAGGAGGCAGGTCCATTAGGATCAGCACCATCTGAGCCGACACCTACACCTATACCAATACCTGTATCTACACCCACAGTGACTGAGAGAGCATTAGAGACACTTGCCACTACAATACCATTTGAGCCTAAGGTACCTACACAGACAACTATTAAGGAAGCACCTGTTGAGACAGCTCTTCAGGAGACTTCCCAGTAGCAAGAGGGAGATCCAGAGTTTGAGGCATGATTAGAAAGAGTAGTCAGCAGCATTGTAGCTGATGACTGATGGAGTTCACATGGTACCTTTATTTTGATTATTATTTACTTTCAGTCATTTATTTTTAGTCTTTACTTTCAGTACTTTATTTCAGTTAAATCTACACGTACTTATAACAGTTTATAGTTTTGGTATATATTTTGTTTGGATTATATGATTACCTCGCTAGTGTTATATATATGTAGGCACGGTATTTCTTTAATATTATGTGAATATATCTTTTTGTATCTAGTTAAGTAGTTAAAAAAACATTAAGTGGGTTAAAGATGGTAAATAATCATAGGATGCATAAGTTAAAAAGCATCTTTATTTTAAAATGGCAGTATCATGGTTGATTTTAATTGAAATCTAGTGAATCTCAAGTTATGAAGTAACTGAATGATGTTTGAACTTTTTGTTGTTTAAATAAAGGAATCAGGCCCTTTTTAACCGGGAAAGTGAGTGAATCTAAAACACTGAGAGGTCGCTGATTATTTGTGTGGTTATATTTCATGATTTTCTGTCAGAAAACATCACTGAAATAAGCAAGAAAATGATAGAGGTAATTTTGTGTAGAATAGGTTAAGCTAGAGCCAAAAAAGCTAACCTGTACATAATTTGAAATCCATTTTGTTGTAACCCCTTTGAGTTGAAAAATTTTGTTCTGAAACCCTTACCTATAACATGATCAAAAATTTAAATTTCTACCTATATAGCATGCTAAAAGATCAATGAACATGTTATGTTGTATTTAAAGAGGGTGTGTTATGCTTGATGGGTTTAAATGACAAGAAATAAATGGTCATTAAGAAAAGTGAAGATGAAAAGAAGAAAAATTCCTCAATCAAAATTAATGAAAAATAAGAATAGCATAAGAAGAGGAATTGAAAATAAAAGAAAAAACAATGTATGAGCTGGAGAAAACAAAAATTGTCATGTTTAGGCAAGCTAAGTTGTACAAGTATCATGACTTTTGCTCTTCTTAGCATGCTATTTGAATTCATAGAAAAACCATGATTTTAATGTTTAGCCCAACCACATTACAATCCTTTTAAAGACCTCTAAATCCTTGTTGTTTGAGTGTTTGTTCTTTTTTAAAATGAAATGAAATACAATACTGACTAACATGTGATCAGTGATGACATGTGAGAAACACTCACCTGTGAGACCATGAGTGGATTCCTTGTTTTTACAACCATTGGTTATTTTCAATTGTTTAGTGCTTTGCAAACTTGAGTATTTACCTTGATGAATTTTAATTGAAGCCAGGATTTGTTAGTTATAAATATATGTGTTCGAATGTTTTCTTTTCTTATGCATAGCTATGATTAGAACAAATCTTTCCTTTCACTTTGATGCTTTATTACTTTTGCTTGAGGACAAGCAAAGTTCTAGGTCGGAGAGAGTTGATAAATGCTTAAATGTATAGATATTTTGATGCTATTTGAGTATAATTTTGTTAGTTAGTGTATTATTTGGATCATTTTATGAATGAAAATGAATAGAAATCAAGAAACAGATATTTTGATATGTTTAATGCAACTAAGCTCTTATTTTTTGTGTAAATGATAGGTGAAAAAGATGAAAAGGAAAAACAAAGAATCCCAAGCCATTCCCTAATTCAAAATGAAGAAAAATTGCAAGTTTTAGGTAACTTGCTTAAGCGAGACTATACTTTGCTTGAGCGAAGCAAGAATCTTTAAAAAGAAGCGATCAGAGGGAGATTTTCCTTAAAGGAATCTCAATTGGCTTGAGTGAAATACTTCCATTTAGCATCAGTGAAGAACTCGCTTGAGCGAGTCTCAAACCACTCAAGCGAGAATTGTCCAGAATCTAAATATGAAGGCTTCGCTCAAGCTAAAGGGAAAGCAGTCTAAGTGAAAATGTTCCAAGAACAGAGTATAAAGAACTCGCTTGAGCAAGACTTAAGTCGCTCAAGTGAGAATCACCCAGAACCAAGTCCAAGGCTTATTCGCTTGAGCGAATCACTGGGCTCAAGCGAATGCAACAACAAGCAACAGGGGAATTTTACTCACTTGAGCGACTTAGTAGCCCAAGCGAGCTTACGAGGGAAAATCTAGAATAGAAAAGAGTCCTTCATGCTTAAGAAAGCTATCTCGCTTAAGCGAGCTAACTCTAACTTAAGCGAGATACTTAATATATAAAGAAAAGCCTTTTAGAATCAAGGCGGTTAGCAATTTTAACTTCTTGGGAACGTGGAGCTTTCATTGGAATACCATCTTTTTCCTTTTCTTTATCTTTTCTTTTTGAGCTTTGATTGTAAGCTAAATACTTTATTGGTATTGGATGTAGTTGATCGAACCCCGACACACACACTTGTTCTACATTTATATACTCGGTATCTTTGTTTCATTGTTTTTGGCTTTTCATTTTATGTTTAATGCTTGATGCTATTGGGAAATAGTTTCTTGATCTTAGTTTTTGTCTAATTATTGGAAAATAGCTTACAAAAATAGATCTAAATGAAATGCTCATTACGACAAATATAAGGAATAATATTTGACATAACAAACGTTGAAACAATCGCGTATGATGCTGGAATATTCTTAATGTGATTGAGGAATCAATATATTTAAGAATGTTCTTATGGATTTTGTAGTTGAGGGATCCATGCGGATGATTTAAGATTATGATGTAAAAAGTGACAGTTCAGGATCTGTTTATATAAATGTATGCAACGTATTGATGGACGAGACTGATGAAATCGAATCCCAACCTTTATCATTTGATAGTTCATATTTTTATCGTTTGTTTTATTGTACATTGGTTAATGTTCATTTCTTTAGATTTCAATATGTTTTTGAAACTCTCCATTTATTTCTACTAAGTTAATAACGAATCAATATTAAACACCATATCCCAGTGGAACGACACTCTGTTTTTAACATATACTACAATTCAACAGTGGAACTTGCCCTAGAAAGGTTTGATCATATCAAAACTTGAATCATCCACATGTTTCCTTTATCTCCATAAGGCCACCACGCCACCCCGTTCTTCGATCCGCGACCACCGCCCTTCGATCGGTAAACATTTTCTTAACTTTTTCCTCATGACTCATTGTCAGATTTTGTTTTCAAGCTTAACCTCACCATGATTCCTCGTGCATGTGACCGCGGCAGTGGTGTCTCCCTCTATATAGTCTTGCGTGTAACTTTAGGTGCGAATTAGGCATGATCGGGAGCGATCAGGACGAAGTGGACGACGATCAGAATGCCAAAACCTCCTCCCTCTCTAGGCAGCAATTCGGCCATCAGATAAAGGTGGCATTCTCCCACTCAAACTTATTTCTGTCATTCTCTAATTGTCCCTATATGTTTGTTTAACCTTTCTATGAAGTTTCGTAAATATTGGAGTTTTCTGCTGGTAGTTTCGGGAGTTTCTTCCGTCGTCGGCAAGCCTCACCGGCATTTCTATGAGGTTCTTCCATCGTCAGTAGGTCCGGTACCTTTGCATGTGAGACCCGTTAGAGTTACGAGAGTTTCACCACCCTTTTCAGAGGTCCTGCCGAGGATCTGCCAAAAAAAACTACGTGTTATGAGCATTTCTATCAAATTTACGGTTTAATTGCATTTTATTTTAATTTAATTTATTTTATTATGTCGATGACTGTAAAATAGTTACCCGCACGATGCCTATTTACTTAAAAATAAATGTAATGGCAGTGTTAATTAATAGGTTATAAAGGGCCGAATAAAAATAGTAAAAATAACTTATATATATATAAATACATAATAAAAATAATAGGTACCTCAACATATTAATGATATTAAAAGTAAAATTATATTTTTTTTAAAGTTTTATATATATACATATAAATATATTGACCAATTAATAAATTAATTAAATTACTAACTTTTATAGATAATAATAGTAACTAAATTAATAATGCTCTTGATATAGTTAATAATTGAAAATGAAATAATATTTCTCTAAAATTTTATGGGTATATACATATATTTATACATATCTTGATAAAATAAGGGATATCAAATTAAATAGGCAATGATAGATTTATTAGTTGATAAATAACATATAGTAATGGCCATAATAAAATAAGGTTAACCTCGACTCGGATAATATCATTACAAGTAGATTTATACTTTTGGAATTTCAGAACATATACTTATATATATATATACACGTGTATATATATACATTGATAAGTAAAAATATTAGATTTTTTTACTAATAGGGAATTAATCGTTGGTATAAAGGTAAAATAAGGGATTTTAACATAAGTCAAAACTATAATAATTTTAAAGAACAAGTTAAGGTAATTGACATGTATATGACAATAATAGTTTATCAATAGAGAAATAAACATAGGTAACACCTAGTCATAATGAAATAGTAATAATAATTGGTATGACTTTATTGGCCTAATAATATAATTTTCTTAAATTACGAATAAAAATGACAATAAGGGAAATCTAGTGGTAAAGGTAATTATTTTAAGGAAAGTAATGAGACCTAAATAAATTTAAGTTACAATCATTTTAGTACCGAGATAAAATGGACAATAGAAAAGTAATAGGCACTAAACTAACTAATGAATAATTAGGATGAAATTAAATATGATAACCCAATAACAACAATAAGGATAAAATAACAGGGGACACTCATAAGCAATAACATATATGTGCGGTTGGTTGATGTGATGCTTGATATGTGTATGTGTCAAATGTGTATATATGTTTGTATGCCAAATTTCTTGGATAAACTTGTGTGATGTTTGTGTATGTGATGTAATTATATGGATTTGTGGTATGCGAGCCATGCATGTATGTTGCGATGAACCGTGTTGTGAAACATAAAACAAGAATAAGTTTCAGTGGGGTCCTAGTGTGATGTGGTGGTGAGATACAATAATGTGACATGATGTGATGTCATATACCCCGAGAAGAGGTGATGAGATAGTGGCGCACCGAGGTGCAGGATGGTGATGTGAAGGTAATGGACAATGATGTGCGATCCTTTTGTCCTTAATCGCCTACTAAGTAGCTTAAGATAATTCAAATACTCAAGAGTCATAATAAGAGTGCAAGCTAAGAAAAGAAATAAGATATGGTTTGATTAATCAATCCTACTTAGAAAGAGTTCATCCAATTAATTAAACTACACCTACTCCTACACATAACTGATCCGTAGTCAAGTAGGTAAGAGTGAATAAAATAGGTAAAACAAGGATTTAGTAACTAGCTAACAATTAATAACACCCATGACTAAACTATAATCCTGAAAAGTAAGACAACCCACACTCCAATAAATACCCCAATTAACTTAATTAGTTCCCACTTGGTAATACCAAATGATATCATAAGAAACTTAGGATAATCCCTGACATACCCAACCCCCATAAAGTTAGAAGAAAAATGTAGTGAGAGTGAGAGTAACAGGGTTTAAGTGGGTAACTGAGGTGCTTAGTCAAGAGTGAATAAGAAATAAGACAATCTTTGACATTAAGGACAAAGGCGGGCTATTAGAAGAACCCTACCGATGACAAGTATAATGAATGATAAAAGATTGTGCATTGAGCATGCATCATCTGCATATGGCTTAATGGAGGCTAGAGCCCATGTCGAGGGGTACAATGGAGAATACTGGCGTCCGATCTCTATGACGAATCTTGAGGGCGCACCAAGTCGGGACCTCCAATGGCTTAAGGGTAGCTCCCCGAGGCCGGATGAAATGACATAAACCTGGTGTACCCTAACTCAAGATGAGTATTACTAGGACCATGGAAAACCAAGTCTCGTTATTGTGTAGCCATAAACAGTGGTGAGAAGGATCTTGACTGCTGAGGACATGTGTGTCCTGATTACCCCTATGTTGTGGAGGACTTGGTGGGCTCCAGTCACTCTAGTGTTGAAGCATTATGCCCAGTGTCACAACTAAAAAAACAACTGTTAGCGACGGAAGTAATTGGTCGCTAATCAATGGAATTCCCGTCGCTAATGGTTTTAGCGACGGCATCGCAGACGGGCAAGAAGACGTCGCTAAAACCCTCGTCGAAAACACATCAGCGACCACATAACTGCCGTCGCTACAATATCGACGGCGTAGGGCCGTCGCTAAAATCGTCTCTGCCCCAATAACTCCAGCCGTCGCTAAGTGTTGTCATACAGCGACCTCGAATACCCGTCGCTATTAACAGCCACCAGCGACCACCGTCTGCCGTCGCTATAGGAAGTGATACAGCGACCAAGTTATTCCGTCGCTACTGATTGTGATGTAGCGACCACAGTATCCGTCGCTAGAGGTTGCGATGTAGCGACGCCGATGTCCGTCGCTAGTTGTTGTCAGTTAGCGACCACAACGTCCGTCGCTAGTGATTGTGATATAGCGACCACAGCATCCGTCGCTAGTGTTAAAACGTCAGCGACGGACATGTCCCGTCGCTAACGTGAATTTTTATATTTTTTAAAAATTAATTCAATATTGACTGGTTTTGTTAATTTAACTTTAAAAATATCTTAATATTTTGTATTGGCTGATAAAATTTTATAATTAAATTAATTTATCAAATAGGTTGAATTATTAATGATAGGTAGAATAAGGCTTTGTGATTTGAATGTAATTACCAATAAATATTGACATAATATATAAAGAATGACAAAATAAATACTGAATAAAAATATAACATAACTAAAAATCAAATATACAATGTGTATAAATAAAAGAACTACAATCAAGGTGGTGGGGGATCCTGGGGTGGTGGTGGGGGCGCCTGGGAAGTGGGGGGAGGTAGCCTCGCCATCAACTGCATCAGTAGCTCCTGCTGCTGAGCAAGTTGCCGACGAGTCTCGGCGTGCTGCTCCTCGGCCCGCTGTCGGTCCGCCTCGGCCTTCTGTCGGTCCGCCTCGTGCCGCTCCAACAGCAACTGCCTCTGACGTCGCTCCTCGTGTAGCTCATCGTTCAGGTTTTGAATTACCTGAACGACCTCAGTCGGAAGACCAGAGGAAGACGAAGAGGAAGGGGTCTTCCCCTTTTTCGCTAGCTGCGTGCCGACGCCACCCAATCCAAACACCCTCCCTTTCTTGTTCACACCGCCAACAGCCTCCATATAGATGGCGTTGTCGTCAGAACAAGATAGGGTGGGAGGAACCTCCCCTTCAGGAGTGGAAGCCACCAGGTCCGCCTCCTTCTCGGCCCTCCTGGCCTGATACGCCTCCTGTAAATTCAAAAACAACGATAGGATTAGTAAGCTGATTTGTAAGTAAATTAAAAGCATGTGTCAGTTAAAAGTAAATACCGCTAGCTCCGTAGTCTTCTGGTTTACCCATGCACCGGCTTTGTTCTTCTTGGTCATTTGCATGACCTCAAACAAAGAAGGCTCCCGGTGCTCCCTCTGCTCCTGTGGTGGACAAAAAACATTGAGATTATTATTTGTAAACATGTAAGACGAATCATAATAGAAATGTTTAACATAAATATACTTACAAATCTTTTCTTGTGCTCGAGGGTTGAAATGCTACCCCCAGTGTAAACCGAGACTGCAGCATCGGCGGCTCTGTTGGCCCTATTCCGAGCACTCGCCTGCTGGAATGGGACCCCGCCCCACTTCTGGACCATCCCGTCCCAATGGTCCTCCGGGATCCAACGAGGGCGCTCACCCTTGTCCCTCACCTTCCAAAGGGTACTCTTGATGATTTTGGAGGTCTTTGTGGCAAAGACCTTCCTAATCTCATCAATCATACCCTCCGCCCACTAGTAATCACGCTGTAAAATGAATTGAGAAATCAAAATTAATAACGGGTCTATTTTACAAATCAAGTCACAATAAATGAGCTAGGAACTTACCGAGAAGGTGTCAAACCACCTATCTTGCACAACCTTCCCAGCATCTGTCCAAGATATATATGGACCATCCCACTGGGCCTTCAAAACCTTAGTAATCGCTTTGGTAGTGCGACTACTATCAACAAAGCTGTAATGACAACAATTATGTTAGGAATAAAACAACACACAATCTAGGGAGACACCCAAAATTTCGGCAGAGTCTCCCCTGTAAATGTAACATTTCCAAGTTTAAATAGTTACCCTGTTACAAACAGAAGAGTGCCCAGTACAATTCAATCTATACAAGTACTAATTAAAGTAACATCCAATAAACCAACAAGTCTTTCAACTAAACCCTAATATAAAGTATCATACAAATAACATAAAAGTATATGAAATTTAGTCACTTACTCGTCTCCGGCCGGCACGGGTACCAACATGGGCAGAGGGGATGCCGGAGGTGGGGTCGCCTGATGGCCATGGTCCTCCAAGCCATCAACTCCAGGAGTCTGCTCTGGGGTGGTCAGCTGTGGGGGTGATGGGGTTGTCTGCTGTGGTGGTGGTGATGGAGTGGTCTGCTGGAGTGGTGATGGAGTGGTCTGCTGTGGTGGTGGTGATGGAGTGGTCTGCTGTAATGGGGATGGAGTGGTCCGCTGTGGTGGTGATGGAGTGGTCTGCTGCCCTGGGGTTTGCATCCCCAGACGGGAAGCCGGGGTCCTGGACCCACCACCCCTACTGAAGGGCAGTCGACGTCCCGTCATCTATGGATAAAATCATGAAAAGAAAGGTTAGTCTCAGGATATATATAAACCTATGTATATATGTTTAACAACTACATACTCTGTGTCTGTTTCAGTTTCAAATTCCCCCTCAGTTTCAGTGTCACTGTGGTTATCTGTTTGAACAAGTTCATCAGTATCCAAATCAGCCCTAGACCGTTTTGATCGAGAGACAAGGTCTTTGTCAATGTGTTCACCCCCCGTAGTGGCGAGTGTCTCGTCCATTATGACTGGATCAATGTTGAACAACAAATTCGCATCGTTGAGCTCGTGTGGTGCAAGCTGATAAGCGTCATCGACCTCCTTGGAGACATTGTCAGTGATCTGACTTCGGGCCTTGGCCTTGATTACTGCATACCAGTCCCGATGTCCTCCCGGGAAGTCGGTGTAATAAACCTGCTCAGCTTGTTGGGCAAAAATGAAGGGATCAAACCCTTTATATCTACCATTCTTCTTGACCTCAACTAAGCCGTAGTTGTTGTCAACCTTTGTTCCAACACCGATTGTGTTGTCGAACCAATCACATTTGAATAGAACAATATCTCTTCTTAGTCGTCCAGAGAATGAAACTTCAACAATCTCCGTCAGCACTCCATAAAAGTCTTCTTCCAACTGATCGGCGGTGCCTTTAACACAAACCCCGTAGTTATGGGTGCGCATCCCTTCACTCCATTGAAGAATATTAAACTTGTAGCCATTTACGTAGTAAATAGGCCATTTTTTAACAGTCTTCACCGGCCCCCAAGAAAGGGCTTGGAGTAAAGAATCTTCAATATGGTTGTTAGGGTCTTGTATCTATGTACAACATAAGAAGTAGGTCATTGTTACCATATTGACGGGAGTTAGAAGCAAATAGGCTTAAAAACACTTGGTATACGGGTCTTACATGTTGCGCGAACCAACCAACGAACTTGGATGACACCTCACTATGAATTTGGTCATCAGTTAACTCATTTTGCTCAAGTTTTAGCATATCTGTGTATAAGCTATTGAAAGAAACAAATAAGTTTAATATAAAAGCTACGTTAAGAATGTATAATATAACTTCTATGACTTACTCAATAAACGGTTCCACTTCTGGGCAATTGAGAAGAATGTACAAGTGAGCCGCCTTTCGATCTTTCTCATCAATGTAACATTTTGTGAGCCTGCCCCCCGGGTGACCAGGATAGTTGAAAATCGACGTTTGTTCATCAAACCCTGTGTGGCTGGCTACACCAAGATTGCGGGGAATTCTACTCATTCTAGTTTCTATCTCCGTTGGAAAATAGAAAGAAGCAAAGGTTGTCATTTCTTCGACTAAGTATGCCTCACAAATTGAAGCTTCAACGCAGGCTTTGTTCGACACTTTATCTTTTAAAGAGCGTAAGAATCTTCAACATCATTAACAAGGTGGTGTTAAGTTAGAAAATACTATTATAAGCATGATTCGCAAGTAAATTAAAGAGTTCACCAAGCATTCACCTTTCGAATGGATACATCCAACGATACTGCACTGGGCCACCAACCAAGGCCTCGTACGGTAGATGGATAGGCAAATGCTCCATGGAGTCAAAGAAACTTGGTGGGAAAATCTGCTCCAACTTACAAATCAATACCGGGATAGTTTCTTCCATCTTCACAAGTTTCTCCACACTCAACGAAGTAGCCGTCAACTCCTTAAAGAAGTGACTCAACTCCACTAACGGTTTCCAAATAGGCTTCGGTAAGGCATGAAACGCGTACGGGAGTAGTTGTTGCATAAACACATGGCAATCATGACTTTTCATGCCAAACACCCTGCCCTCCTTCACGTCGACACTTCTACTCAAGTTAGAAGCGAATCCGTCAGGCAGGGTCAACCCATTCATCCAAATACACACAGCAATCTGTTGTGGTCTAGTTAAAGCATACTTTGCATGGGGTTTAAACATTCTTCCACGTCCCGCATCCCTCAACTCCAACTCCTTCCTAGAACACCAAATCGGAAGGTCTAGACGACTCTTCTCGTTGTCCTTTGTTCTCCCTTTGATGTCCATAACAGTGTCAAAAATATTCATGAAAACATTACGTTCAGTGTGCATGACATCAATGTTGTGTCTTAACAATAAGTCTTTCCAATATGGCAAATCCCACAAGACACTCTGCTTCACCCAGTGGTGTTCCTTACCGTAACCCGCAAACTCCTTGACACTCTTGTCCCAGATGTAAGGATACTCTTCGACCCTCTGCCAAACCCGTGCACCAGATAACCTACGGGGTGGAGGTTCATTGACAACCTTGTTTTTCTTAAAAGCGGTTTTGTTCCTCCTAAACGGGTGATCCAACGGTAGAAACTTTCTATGACAGTCAAAGAAACTTGTCTTGCCACTAACAGGGAGTGATTCCCCCCCGGTATGTTCCATGCATACAGGGCAAGCAAGCTTCCCAGACGTGGACCATCCAGAAAGCATACCATAGGCCGGGAAGTCGTTAATAGTCCACATCAAAACAGCACGCATCATAAAGTTGTTCTTCAAAGACGCATCGTATGTCATTACCCCGACATCCCATAACTGTGATAACTCTTCAACCAACGGTTGCAAAAACACGTCTATGTTCGCCTTTGGATTTTTGGGTCCTGGAACCAGTACAGATAGAAACATGACCTCCCTCTTCATACACATATCAGGCGGTAGATTGTATGGGGTCAGGATGACTGGCCAACAAGAGTAAGCCCTTCCGTATTGACCGAACGGGTTAAACCCATCAGTACATAATCCAAGTCTTACATTTCGCGGCTCGCCAGAAAAGTCCGGATATAGCTCATCCAAACACTTCCATGCTTTCCCGTCGGAAGGATGGCAAAGAAACCCCTCTTGTGTTCGGTTCAGAGCATGCCAACGCATGTGTTTTACCGTGGACAATGAGGCATACAGGCGTTGAAGACGCGGTGTTATAGGGAAGTACCACATTTTCTTCCTGGCCGTCCGGGTTACCTTCCCTCTCCTTTTAACGGTCTTGTAGCGTTCCTCATTACAATGCAGACATTTTGTGACACTCTCGTCTGCAAACTCATTTCTGAACAGCATACATCCACCAACACAACACTCTATCTTCACACAACCCAGCCCCAAGTTTGCCACTTATTTCTTAGCACGGTACAGGTTTGCAGGCATTCTGTGATTACTAGGCATGGTGGAACCCATCAGACTGACCATCCTATCAAAACAACCTCCAGAAAGATTATAATCTGCCTTTATGCTTAAAGCAGCTAGGGAGGCAGATAACTCAGTGTGACTGTTGCACCCGTCCCACAATGGAGTCTGAGCCGCCGCCAACAAATCATAAAATCTCTTCACCTCCGGATTAGGATCCTCCTCTGCATTGTCAGAGTCCCCATGACCTGCTTGGTCATTATGTTCCAGCATACGCCCGGTGGAGGGTCCAACATGATCCATCACCATTTGTTCTATGTTGTTGTACGTATCCCTGTTTCCTCCAACCTCGTAGTAAGACTGTTGCACGGTTACATCTGACGATCTACGCGGTAACTGCTCACCATGGTTGTACCAGCAGTGGTATGTTTCCATGAACCCTTTCTCAGTTAGGTGGCACATGACATCATCCGCGTATTCAAAACTCATGCATTTGCACCTTGAGCACGGACAACGGATCTTCTGAGTCACTTCAAATCCAGGCGTGTTTGCCGTAGCGAACGGAATGAACTCCAACAGCCCCATCATAAACTCCTCAGTCACTCGCCGATTGCGATCTAGTCGGTTGTACATCCATCGCCGATTTGCCGGCACCTCCATTTACAGTATCTAACAAGCACGATTTCTGTTACCTTACACGTTTAAATTTTTATTTAACTATCGGTTGTGAATCACTCTATCTCTTTGATGTTGCAAATTGGTGGGGCCCTATCCCATTCGGGATGAATATGCAACCATCCGTAACCCATCCCATAATTGTATGTGGTCTATCTTGAGTTGAATGAATGTTCATTTGAAATTTCGGCAACATTTCGCATTGGTCCCCGAGTACACAGAGATACGTACGGTATGAAACACCACACGCAGACATGCACCCTGGGGACAATACGAAACACCATAACCGAAATTTCATACCAACATTCATTCAAATTCTCAAGATAGACCCCATACAACATTCATGGGTTACGCCCTACAGGTTACAAATTCATACCAAACTGTCCAACCGGGACAATTCAAGATCCAACACAACACGGTACATCGACCGGTTGTTTTGAAACTTGAACGGGAATCTAATGGGTACACACACGACTAAACCCTACATTATTAACGTTGTGTTTCATTTTTTAAGTTCCCTAATAAAGGGAGCCTGCCGAAATTTTGGCAGAGTCTCCCCTGTAAACTAGACATTTCCCAAATTTACAAATGGCCTGTTACATATAGAAAACTTCCCAGTATAGATAAATAAACATATCATACGCATTGTATATGATATTCATAGTTATGAACACAAAATCATGTTATCAATATATGTCATCAACGGCTAATGAGCTCTGCTCTCCACTAACAAACAACATTACACATGCATCGTAAATCATGTTATCAGCACACAAAACCAATGCCTAATGAGCTCTGCTCTCCACTAACAAACAACATTACACATGCATCGTAAATCATGTTATCAGCACACACAATCACTGCCTAATGAGCTCAGCTCTCCACTAACAAACAACAATCAACATACATACACTTCAACACATACAACACACATAGCCGGATAAGTTAGCGTTAGGGGATTACCGTCGAAAGAGAGATAGCGATGGAGACAAAGCTGATGAGAGCCAAACACAGACCACGCGTAAGGTGTATTGGTCTGCATGACAAAGTTGATTGTTAACAGTGTTAATCAAAGTTCCCAACATTCAACTGGTTTCCATAATGAAGTTTCTAAAGATGTAATAGATAAGAATGTAATAACTTTTAGCTTTACAACTGACTAAGTTTATATCAACTTAAATAACTAATTTGACACATATTAAGAATAGTAGTTGGAAGTAGTTTTTTTTGTATTAATGTTATTGAATATTAACATATCTCTAATATTATTTATTATACAAAACATTAATGATTTTAGGAATATATACAAGCAAAACATTTTTGATAAATGAAATGTGAGGATGATCAGGAAGAGCCATGGAACAAGAGAGTGATGAATGAAATGTGAGGATGATCAGGTTACAGTTACAGAGGTCAGGAGATGGAGCTAACAAGTTTGGTTTTTTTGGCAAATCATTGCATTCCCTCTCTCACCACTATTCATTCACACCTACACCTACAGGTACTTTCAACGTCACTAACAATAACAAACTTGCTTCTTTTACATTCCAATTCTCCTCATTCCCTCGCTATGTTGTCAAATATGTATTGCTCTCTGAAGAACTGGGATAGTGCAGAGAGTGTAAGACAAATGATGAAAATGGGAGGGGTTCGGAAAAATTGTGGTAAGAGTTGGATTGAATTGGGAGACAGCATTCACCGATTCAATGCAGCTGATCAGTCTCATGCTGAAAAGGAAGCAATTTATAGAGTGCTGGAAGGTCTGATCCAAAGAGCTAAGTTGGAGGGCTTCATACCCTTGACTGATTTGGTTTTGATGGAGAGCAAGTTACCGAAGCATCCAATTTATAAAGTGCCTTCAAACGTAAATAGGGCACATGTTTTTGCCATGTTTTATCATGTTATCGTAATTAACTGCTAGCGCAAGATGAAGTCTTCCCCAGACTACTTATTTGGCTGAGTGAGTGTCAAGATAACAAGTCCTATTTTGACTTTGGTCAGTGACTCGGTGTTTGTTTGAGAAGGTGAGATTTTGGAAGAGGAGAGAAAACTGAAGCAGATGAAAAGAATGCGAAAAAGCAAATACGCAGAATCAGAAGTAGAAGTGGTGGTTAAGGTTGTTTAGCGAAAAAGCAATCACGTGCTGGTTCAGGTACGGTTGTTAAGGTTGATGGTGGTGATGGTAGTGGAAGTGGGTGTTGGTTTTGTTTTTCGCGCCCTAAAGTGTTAGAAACGCCTAACGAATCTCCGTCTAGTGACCCTAATAACCTTAATTTTTTTACTCGTGCTATGTTGAAAAATTTGATTGACAAGAACGATCTCTATTCCAAAGAATGCAACCCCCACCTTTGATGTTGAAGATTCACCGCGATCTCAATTTGAACGATGAAAATTTACCAGAATGATGAATTACGACATTGTGGCTCATCGTGAATTATGGGGCAATGGTTGATTGGATGTTCAATAAAAATTGGTAGAATTGAGGCTTGAGAGGTGAGAACAGAGAGAATGAAAAAGCCACGACAAACTTGTGACATCTCTGTTGTTATTCTTTGTTGCTCCAAATCAAAACTATATATGTTCAGTAGAAACTCATGTGTTCACAAATCACAATAAAGCTTATTGACCTGTATTGAAATAAAATAAAAAAGGTTAATATATTTTTTAGAAAGTTCCTCGCACCATGGATCAAAAAAAAATGAGGATTAAGGAGAAGGAATGCAAAAGTGGGAGTTTAAAGTAGAAAGAAAGTGGTGGTGGAATACGGTTAAAAAAAGGGGTGTGCAAACCTGACCTGGAAATTTTGGGTTAAGGTAGAAAAAAATGGTGACCCCCCTTCTTTTGCTCTGCCATTATATATAGGTATAAATTATAACTATGTCATTTAAAAGTTAGTATCATGTAACTTGTGTGGATGGGAAGGAAAGTTTTCTTTCTTCTAGTTTTGCCTCATTGGTTTAAAGATTTTAGAGGTAAAGAGAAGGAAACGTTGCTCTGATTACAATGTCATAATGAAAAGGAAATAACTTAGATGTAATTTTTTGTGCTGTTTTCTAATTAGAGTTTTATTTTCATTTTAATATTTTTGGTGTTGTTTTCTAATCAGAGTTGGAGTTTTATCTTAGTAATATAACCAACTACTAATGTCCATGTGTAATTTATGAGTTATCATGGTAAAACTTCAATTTTGATTAAATAACAACACTAAAAATACCTAAGCAATTTGGTCCTAATACAAAATATCACATTTTCCCTACTCTTTTATTTGCAAAATTCTCTTCCTCATCTTACTACTAATCATGGATGGTTCTTCTAGCTTATTATATCTGAGATACAAAAGTGATGATTAAAAATATTTACAAATTAGTAGTGCCTAACTTTCAAACGGATTCACTTACAAGTAGACTGTTATCAACCTGAAAATATTTCCTTGTATGTGACATTTGAAGTTAAATCCAATATCCAATTAGTAATTTGGAAATGGAGGTGTATGAATATGCTATATAATAAGTTGTGCAAATAAAGCAAAAATATAGTAATAAATATGGTCCAACTTATAACTTACCTCACATGCAAAAAACATCAATGACATACTATAACAAATAATATGGAGAATACAAAATGGTCACACTTCCCTTAAATTCGAAAACCCAAATACACCCAAACATTTCTCAGCATTTCCTCACTGGTGTATACAATGAAAAACTCTGACAATCAAATAAGAGAAGATAGCAAAAACAATACTTCTAGGGATGCATCATGCATGTAATGGAATGCTACGAAAAGACATTGTATACAAATGAAGAAGTGTTTCAAATTTATAGGCTTCAATTTTCTTGAAAAACAACATGGGTAACAGAAATTACACAGTTGACCAATATAAACAGAGAATTGAGAAAGGGTGGAAGTTTGATACCTGCGACAGTGTCGATGAAGACTGTTGCTGGTGAGGTGAGCGTGAGGATGAGACCTTCACCGGTGAGGCCCCCAAGGCAACGGCACACCGAGCTTCGACGGAGGAAGAAAGGGAGCTGAAAGAGGCAGGCAGAGAGAGGGGTTCGGAGGAGGAGAGGGGGGGTTCGGAGAGAGGGGTTCGGAGGAGGAGAGGGGGGTTCGGAGGAGGAGAGGGGTTCGGAGAGAGGGGTTCGGAGAGAGGGGTTTGGAAGAGGAGAGGGGTTCGGAGAGAGGGGTTCGGAGGAGGAGAGGGGGGGTTCAGAGAGAGGGGTTCGGAGGAGGAGAGGGGGGGTTCGGAGAAAGGGTTTCGGGGGAGGAGGGGGGGTTCGAAGAGAGGGGTTCGGAGGAGGAGAGCGGTTCAGAGAGAGGGGTTCGGAGATGAACGGGGTTGCTGTCTGACGAAGGGAGGGAGGAGAGGGAGGTGAGGGAGAGGAAGGGGAAGTTAGGGCAAGTGACAGGGAAAGGGGTTGCTGTCGAGTTAGATTAAATATTTAGCGACGGCTACCACCGTCGCTAACAACGTCACTACAGTTTAAAAGTTAGCGACGGTATAATAATGTCGTCACTAACCTCCTTAGACTTAGCGACGGTATAATAATGTCGTCACTAACCTCCTGAAATGTAGCGACCGTTTCACCTGACCGTCGCTAACTTAAAGAAAATTATGGAGGGAAGGTGAAAACCACAGCGACGGTGAAGTTATCCCGTCACTAACCTCATGAACATTAGCGACGGTATCAGCGCACCGTCACTACCTTCCATTAATTAAAAAGAAAATTATGGAGGGAAGGCGAAAACCATAGCGACGGTGGAGTGATTCCGTCACTAACCTCATGAACATTAGCGACGGCAACAATGGCCGTTACTAAGTTGGCCAAACAATTAGCCACGACGGACGTTTCCGTCACTAGTACAAACCATAGCGACGGTAGATACCGTCGCTACTAGAAGAGGGAACGTTAGCGACGGTAGATACCGTCGCTACTATTTGGCACCAACACAAAATCCTGGCGGGAAACTGAAACAAGGTGGAGCTAAAAGATAGCGACCGTACTAGCGACGGTTTTCATAATTGGTAGCGACCGCTAGAGGACTCGGTCGCTAAATAAGTCGCTAACTTATTTTTGGCCCCTTTTTGTATTAAGCGGTCGCTAAATCGGTGGCAAATTAGCGACGGTGTTCGGTGGTCGCTAATTTCAGGTAGCTGTTTAAGGTTTTTTTAGTTGTGGATTGAGCAGGAGAGTTCTAGTGATTGTGATGATGAGGTTTTGGGCCCACATGCATTGTATTTAGGATGATAAGAAAGAATAATTAATAGAACACTTGTATGCATGCATAACAATATGTTGATTGATTTTGGTATGTGATATCTGTATAATATTACTAATATGTTGGTAGGACGGGTTAACCATAGATTAGAGATGAGGTAACGCTAAGTGAGGTGAGCCAGGTTAGGGACGACGTGATGTGAAGATAGTGAGTAATGAATAGTATAAGACTGAGGCCCGATCCTTAAACTTAGTGTTGGAAGTATGATTTATATGCTAGTTGGGAGAACCATCAGGAATAACAACTTCTCCATTGTTTGTGAGTAAGGGAAATTCCCCACCCTTTACAATTATATTTTTTAGACCAGATAAAAGAGCCCGCTCCAAAGACAAGACTTACCAGAAAGGATTACCTACAATTGATAAAGCTGGTCTGAGTACCTTGGGAGTGACTAAGGAAGATCTAGACAATGTGTCAACCTACTGAGGCCTCGAAGCCCTACGAATCTACGATAGAGACTTAAAGGTGATTGAGGGTACTCTTCGATGCTACGGGAATCCACCTCGCTCGCTAAGTGTAGAAGAGATTGAGAAATTAGCAGAGCACTGAGCTTACACTGGCGAGGATGGCTTGGGTCCACATCCTCTACCAGAGCTCCCAGCGCCTTTCAGGTTACCTTCGTCAGAGTATGTATCCATGGCTCCAAGGGAGGACCCTCCAAAGCCAGAGGCAAAAGGGGACCCTAAGCCAGAGCCAGAGAACGTTCCAGAGGAAGGACCCATGGATATCATGGACGAAGACCAGTAACAGCCGTTGAGGTAGTACTAGGTGTCATTCCTAAAGAGCCTATCATGATGTACAATCCCAAGGTAGGCCATCATTTGGCAGACTACTAATGGACTGTCCCCCATGTCCCATTTCCTATTACAAGCTAACTGGGACTGCTCGTAGACTTTCCTTCAACACATCTACCAGACGTTTATCTATGATGACACCGAAGGGATCATAGAGATGTATCGTGAGGCACATGATCTCCTCATAGCCGTCTCCTATGCTTACCACGACTGTTGTTGAGGAAGACAACCAGGGCCATCCACCGGTGGGGATCCTCCCAGTTCGGCATCGTTAGAGGAGGACTAGGTAGTTAGTAGGTATGTAGATATGTCTAGTTTTGGGAGCCTGCGTGCTCTTGATTTTTAGAGTATGTACAGTATGTTGAGTATGACCATTGTATTATATAACAGTGTTGCATATAATGTTTTTGTTCCCACCAGAGTTTCCATGTACAAAAAAAAACTCACATTTTTCTAAATCTCGTAACCTCTCAGTTAAGTATGATGATCTAGTGGAAGGGATTGTCCTAATTAACCGAGAGTGTTATAGCATACATGATAAAAATCATATATATATATATCATGTAATTTAATGGAATTGAATTAATGGAATTCAATATTTATGATATTATTTTATGGAAAAAGTTTACAAGAGTTACTTTTAGTAAGTTTATTCCTCTCCATCCAAACAATCCAATAAGGTTGACATAATTGAAAGATATATTAGTCCTTTAAATATGTTATAAAATGTTTGAACGTATGTATAAAGCATGATTTATTGGAAGAACAAAAGTTTACTTTGGTGATCTATACACCTATAAGAGACTATCAGTCTTTAACTGTTAGTTATATACTACTTTTGGTTTTCACCTAAAGAAATGTAAGAACTTAAATAAATATAATATATTTAGATGGTCAAGATTGAGAATTAGATAGTGTTAGATTATTAATTTAAAATGTTATGTACACTTACTTTTTAATCTTAACCATCCATATAAAGTGTAAGTTTATATTATTATTTTCTTTTCTTCATAATAATGAGTGTTGTTTATTTGTGTATAATTTAATTATTCTTCTATGTACCACTATAAATATAATTTATTTTGTTGTTTATATTCTTTTATATGCAATCACTAGCAGAGCATTTTGGACTAGAGATGGAAAAGTTCAACCATTGAATACCTATTTTTCATCATTAAAATAGTTAACAAAGGAAAAGGTGACAAGCACAAAATGGTTGCCAAAAGGTTGGTGCTTAAATTGATTGACGACAAAAATAAGTGTTAATGGCTAATTAAGACATGTGGGAAAATGTATATGGTGATCAAATGACAAAGTATATGAAGATACAACGATGGAAGTTGTGGTGACCAAATGACAAAAATTATGATGCTTCTAGGGAAGGCCAAATGACAAAGTATAAAGATATGACAACGAAAGTTGTGGTGACCAAATATGTTGTTAAAGTCAAAATTTCATTTCCATACCTAAATCCATTGTCAAATAAGGATAAATTTATTTTTTTACAGGATGCATTTAGGATGAATACTTCCCTTGCTAAAGTTGAAATTCATATATGGCTAAATTTGTTACTAGTTCTTTTTGCAATTTTATTTTTTTTAAAAATTGGGTGATTAAACCTGACGTATCAAATTAACACAATAACAATTCATTTTATTCATTCAAACACAATTGATAAAATGAATAATAAACGTCAATAACATGAAATAATCAAACGTAAGAGCCAACATATATATCAATAATATATACGACAAATGTATATCAAGTTATGAAAAATGTCAAAAATGAAAAGATCAATAAAAAATGTAAACTACTAATAATAGTCATAGTGTTGTTCTAGGTAAGGTTTGAGCCCACTAGTGATGGTTATGGCTACAATTGTGATGTAGGGATCAAACGAGAATGAAGATGGTTGATAGGAAACCTGAGACATTCAAAGATCATTCTAGGTACCTCTCCCTAGCCCTACATGTTGGCCCTCGAGGTAAAAATCTTCTTTGTCATCTCTGTTAGATCTATCTTCAACCTTGGATAACACCATCTTGAGTCCCAACTCCTTGTTTAGATTTTGAATGCTTTCAACATATTGTATTTGAGAAACAAAACTGCTAGATTTAGTTGGTCGATAAATGAACTCCACAGCCAACTAACTCAACTCGTTCACATGTCTTTTTTTCTTCGCCCCTCTAAAACAGTAAAAAAAAGATGTTGTCATAGGCTACAGACTCTTGAACCACCCGCATCATCCTTCTCCACCCTACCAATACTAGAGGCCTCTTCCTTCCATTGCTCAAAATCTCCATGTAAATTGAATTTAAAAATATTAGTGTAATTTATGGCTAAAGATAGTGAATTGAAAGCAATATAGGATACTTATAGATACTTATGATAATCGTCTTTGCCTTTTCATTATCCCAATCACCATCCTTGTCCTTCTTCACCCTCTCCATGAAATTAAAGGTTGTAGGAGTCTATTAAAGGAAAAATCCTACAAAATAAGAGAAACACTATTATAAGTAATAATCTAATAGAAATTGAGTGTTGTTTTAAGGTTCAAAAACAAACTTAGAAGGGGGTGGTTAATTAAGTGTTGTTTCCAAACCTTTTTCAAAACTATTTTTCATAAAAAATATACCACATCAACAAACATTAGATAAAAATAAAAAGGTTAAGAAGATCACACATAAGATTTATATAAGCTCACTTTCAAACAGGAAGATACTATACCTAGTACCTTTAATGTGAAGGATTTTCATTAACTCAAAAGTTTTGTAGACTTAACACTGAGTGCCACAAGTATTCTTGACTCCAACCACTTTTAGCTTATCATAAGTATTTTTTACTCCAGCCTTTTCTAGCTTACACTTCAGTATTCTTGACTCCAACCACTTCTAACTTAAACACAAGCATTCTTGACTTTAGCCTCTCTTAACTTAAATGCAAGTATTCTTGACTCTAGTCATTCTTGGCTTAAGCTTTAGTGTTTTTGACTCCATCCACTCCTGGCATAAACCCAACTATTCTTTAATAAAAGGCCACATCTGGCTTAACCTAATTATTCTTTCAAAAGCCTTTTTAGGCTAAACTATTTCCTAACAAGGTCTGGTGATAAGTCTTGAAAAGACTTAATTATTTCACCTATTTATTTAACATTATTCAGTAATTATTGGTTAGTTTGTTAGTATTATTTAATACTTTGATAACAATTCATATTTTAGTTATGAATTTCAAAAGTACTTCATTTATGTAAGAAAACGATTGAAAATATTAATTAGTTAAGGAATTTTGAAGTGTTTATAAATTCACTAAGCAGCCAGCGTATAAATGCTAGGCAATTAGCTGTTTAATAGTGCAGGAACAGGGCGTACTTGAGAAAAGAAGACAAATCCGAGTGAAAATTACAAAAAGCCGAGCAAGAATTTACAGAGCCGAGTGAGAATTCGTAAATCCGACTGAAGGAAGTTCACAAGACCGACTGGGCGAGACTTCAAAGGGTTGACCGAAAAGAATTAACGAAAAGCTGACTGCAAAGATTTCCAACATACCGACTCCAAAAGAGAACAAGGAACCGATTGAAAATAAAAAGGAAGAACCCGAGCGTCCATTTCAGAAATGCTGATTGAAAAGATAAGTCGCTTAAGCGATAGTTTAATTCGCTCAGGCGAGGGTCAAAGTTCGCTCAAGCAAAGCAAGCCTACGCTCAAGCGTGACCTCAAAACATCACCTTTCGCTTAAGCTACTCTATCACGCTTGAGCGAGAAAGCCATTCTGCATTACATATGTTCAATTCGCCCAAGTTTCGCCATAACGCTTGAGCGACAAAGCAACACTGCAGTACAATTCCCGAGCTCGCCCAAGCGAGAGTTAATCAGTTCAAGCCAAAACCCAGCAGCTGAAGCGAAAAAGCAGTAACTTAAACCCTGTTTCTTCCCTCCAACAACACACACCTGGTGCAGTACTGTTTCCGCTTCTATTGCCTTCTTCTCCACTGCTGCAACCTTAGTAACTTAAGTAGTGAACTGTCAATTAGCTGGTGCTGCGTTGTAAATTAGCTAAGGCTGAGCTGGATCCTGTTAAGAGCTGAGTTGTAATTAGTTAGTTACTCTGTAAACTGTGTAACTAGTAGTTTAGTCGTTAACTTAAGTTTTCTAAGTTATTTGCTAAGTTAGTTAAGTTAGGTAAAAAAAACATATATATAGGTTGTATATATTATGTAAAAAAAAGAGACACGCATACACAGATACAAAATAATAGAACGGAGAACATTCATTACACACTTCGAACATCTCACTACACATTTTTCTCTCTCTAATCCTCTCCTCCATGACGTTCCACAATCCTTCGATGGAACCAAAGTCAATGGAGTTCTAAATCCCTAAGGTTGGGATTGCGAAGGTTAGCAATAGAGTCTTGAAGCTGTGAGCAAGTAGATCGACTTCTAAGATCCTGAGGCGAACAAGCTGAGGAGTGGAGCAGAATCGCTGGGTTGACAAATCCAAAATTGATGAAGAACTTCACCAGTGAGGAATCATGGCTGAAGCTTAGGTAACTTCCAGCTTTCTAACTAGTTCAGGCCTAATCAATTTAGGTGAATAGTTAGAGTTCAACCTCCAATTTCGCATTAGATTCTTAGGTTAATCGAGCACTTAAGGAATTAAGGTTCATTGCTTAAGGATTAGTGTTTTTCACCTAAGGAATTAGGGAATAACCACAAGCGGATTGTCCTCTAGATTGTGAAGTTCGATTATACTTAATTGCTTGTTTCTTGAGGAAATTGTGAGCTGAAGTAATCCTGACCTGCTTTCTTTTAATCACTTTTCATATTCATCTTAACTCTGTTTCTGAAAATACCAAAAACAACTAGAAAACATTAAAATCATAAAAACCGAATGAACTACCTGTATTTCATGTTGGTTCAGCTTGTACTAGTCCTAGATTAAGGTACTTACCACAATCCCTGTGGGACGATCAAATACACTACAACGACTGGTGCGCTTGCCAAAGTGTAAATCCGAGAGTCACATTTTGTTTTACTAAGATTTTCATATCAAATTAATGACTCGGGATTTTAGCATCAAGTTAATGGTGCCGTTGCCGGGGATTGTTGAGTAATATCAACAATCCTTGGACCGGTACTAGACTGAACCATTTTTGTTAGTTTCTGTAGATGTTGTTAGTAGTTAGTAAATTTCGTTGTAAGAGTAGGAGTTGTTAATTCTTGCTTGAATTAGTTACTACTGTTTTGATTTTAGTTGTTTAGTTGTTAGCACTAACTGTTACAGTAGCCTTGTTTGCAGTTAGTTGTTGCATTTATGTTTTTCCTAGTTCCTTTGGAAAGTGAAAAGTTGCAGGTAATGGATCTTGATGACACCTTAGCAGAGTTTCTTCAATATTCACAAACGTTATGCATGAACCATGAAGAGGAGGTACAACCAATTGAGGAAGAGCCATCGGAGTTAGAAAGGGTTTAATTCAATTCATAAAAGTCACTCAAACCGGCCTCCAAAATTTTGACAATTCAATCATGAATATTCAAAATCAAGTAGATTTTATTGCAAAGCAGTTAGCCGAAAAGCAAAGCAATACAAAGGTCGTACGAAGAAAAGACCAATATGAAGAGCCATGGGATGATGATGTTGGTCTAGCTGAAGAAATTAAGTATGGGGAAGAAGAAGACCAGCTAGAAAATCTTGAAATGGATGAACCTGAACTTGAAGTTGATGTAGAAACAAAAGAAGAAGAAGAAAATATGGAAGTTCAGGGATATTTGATGGAAGAAGAGTCAATTGAAGAATATGAAGAGGAAAGTGATATGGATTATACTTCAGAAGTGGAAGATGATAGTATATCTAGTGAAGCATTCTTTGATGATTGGAATGAAGAAGATTGGTCTGAAGAAGAACAAGAGCAAAAGTTAACCACATCTTGACAACACAATATTGATACTGAATTTTTGTTGGAGTCAAGTGTGAACACAGAGGAAGAAGTAGAAGTTCATGCACAAGAAG
This sequence comes from Clitoria ternatea, assembly GCA_037962975.1. Classification (NCBI taxonomy): domain Eukaryota; kingdom Viridiplantae; phylum Streptophyta; class Magnoliopsida; order Fabales; family Fabaceae; genus Clitoria; species Clitoria ternatea. Next base: position 73,263,837 of record CM075672.1, read on the forward strand.
ACTTAACAGGTGTCGATGTTGAGAATATAAAAGAAGAAGAAGAAATTTAGCCATGTTATGAGGAGCGTTAGCTAGTGATGACTATTGCAGCTATGGAATTCAACAGGAAACGTGAATCATCAAGTCAAGAAGAACATTGCTTGTGGCATAAAAAGAGGAAGACTAACAAAAAACAGAAAAAGAAAAAGAGTGAAGAAAAGAAAAAAAAGAAAAAGCAGAAAGGTTGGAAAAGAAAAGATTGGAGGAAAGTTATGTTGAACATTAGCTTCAAACATAACAAGGAAAAACAAGGAGTAAAAAGACCAAGAGTGTATGGACATAAGAAATGGGATCCTGGAGGATGATCTTGTGTTGGTTTTTCTTGTACATAAATAAAATAGTGAGAGACTGAAGAGCATGAAGAAAATAGAATCAGATTCCCTCCACGCTTGAGCAAGAGGAAGTTGACGCTTAAGCGTGATCTAAGCGTGACCTTGTATAAGTCTTTTCGCTTGAGCGTGTCTTCTTTTCGCTTGAGCGAGCTCGAGACCTGTTTCCCCTTCCGCTTTAAGCGTGAGCTCTTTTTCCTCTCAATAAACTGCTCGCTTGAGCGTCATTCCACACGCTCAAAGTGTGACGGTGATGCATGGCTTTTTCTGCACCTCCGCTTGAGCGCTTTAAGCTCACGCTTGAGCGTAATCGGGCCTGAGGATGTGCTGTGCATTTTTCCCGCTTAAGCGAAAGCTTAATGAGCCTGAGCGAGATTGACATGATCGGGCCACTGATACCCACTGATACCCTTTTCGATCGGAACTTCTCATGGGGACTTTAATAAATGGTTTCTGATTGTTGATGTAATAAACGGGTCAGATGATGAAGGGTGACTTAATTCAGTCAGCCTTTTATCACTCGGATCCCTTATTCCTCACTCCTCACTCAGTGTCGTTCATTTATGTGTCACTCGGCCTTCTTTTCATGTATTCTGTTGTCCACTCTCACCCGTCACTCATTCCCATACTTTATCTCTTCCTTTCATTCGTTGATTCATTTATTCGTTCTTTCAATCCACCTGAGCTCTTCCTCAGTTTCCTCACCCGATCTCTCTGTATGCGTTGGTTGTTCACCCAGCCTTTCATTCACTCATTCTTTCGTCCACTCATTTTGTCACTCAATCGTCTTCTTCTTCATCCATACGGTATTCCGTTCACTTGGACCCCTCTGCAGTCGTTCTATCATTCACTCGTTCTTCATTCACTCTGTCAATCTTCCACTTGTCTTTCATTTATTCGGTCACTTTCACTTATCCACTCATCTCTCCATCTCGGTCTCTTTCACTTCTGTCACTCTTCATTCACTTGGTCAAGCATTCTCTCGTGTGTCAATCTTTCACTCGTTCTTTCTTTCACTCGGCCTTACTTTCATTCGTTCTTTTTCCTACTCGTTCTCTATTCACTCGTATCTCACTGCAGTTGTTCACTCGTCCATTCATTGTCACACTCGTTTCTCATGCACTTTTCGTTATTTCATTCATTCTTTCACTCGTTATATGATCCATTCGGTATTCATTCACTCAGTACCCTTTTCATTCAGTATTTTATTCACTTGTTCTTTCAATCTACTCTTTCTTCTTCGTTCCTTCACACACCTCTCTGTATTTTTCGTTTCCCCCACTCAGAATCTCTTTCATGCGTCTCTTTCTGCAGTCTTTTTCATTCACTCAGTTTCTCGCTAGATCACTCGGTTTCTTTCGGGTTCGTTCACTCGTTTTTCCATTTTTCGACCACTCGTTGTTGTTCATTCATTTTTTCATTTCTACTCGGTATCATCAACTCGGTATTCATATACTTGTTGTTTTATTCCACTTATTTTCCTTTTTCATTCACTCATTTTTCATTCGTGATTGTCACATTCGTATTTCCAGTACCCAGTTTCTTGTGATTTAGTTTTTTTTCATTCACCCGGTGTTCGCATCACTCGGTTTTTCATCCTTTCAGTCTCATTCAAATTCTCTCATTTCTTCGACCGATTCCTTTCTTGATGTTATTCATTCGGTAGTTTGTTATTCATTTTTCCATTTTCCACTGGCTTGTGCATTTATTCATCTCTTTCATCCAGTCAGTATACCCTTTACTCATCTCCACTCGGAATATTCTCAGTTATTTTCCCATTCATTCTTTCATCTACTCGTTTTTCTCACCCACCCTCAATCCACTCGTTCCTCAATACACTCGGGCGCCATTCCACTTGTTGTTTCATTCCTTCAGCTTTACTCTCAATTTTCCGTTCATCTGTTATTCATCGGTTCTTCCATTTACTCATTCCTTCTCTACACTCGTTGTTTTGTTTACTCTTCCACTCGTTCTTCATTTCTCAGATCTCTATCACTCGGTATCTTTCTCCATACTTACTCGGTCATTATCGTTTCACTCTTTTCACTCATTTATGCAATCTCTTCTTTTACAATCTTCCATTCTTTGTATCTTATTCATTTACTCGGTATTCCTTCATTCATTCATACCTCTATTCGTTTCTTCTACCATCCGCTTTTCTATTCATTCGTATTTCACTACAGTGGTTCACTCGTCTCTCATACGCTCTATTTCATTCATCTATTCTTTCACTCGTTCTTATATCCATTCGTCCTTTATTCATTCAGGATCTTTTCCATTTAGTGTTTCATTTACTTGGGGTCATGTATTCATTCACGAATTTTTCACTCATTCATTCTTTCACTCATTCATTTACTTATAGTTTTCATTCGCCCATTCTCTCTTATCGTTTGTTCATTTATTCATATTCCATTCTCTTGTGTCCACTTGGCATCACATTGGTATCATCCCACTCTTACTCGATCTTCTACCTATCCAGTATATGAGTATATTAAAAAAAATATATATAATAAATAATAATATATATATTATAATAATAAAGTAATAATTAAAGCTGGAACAGATTTACGCGTTTCTTGGAAAATGAATTCAACAATATAAAAAACCTTTCAGCTTCCAAACCCTAAGTACCTATGCTGAACTTGGGCTGAAGACGACAAAACATTTTCTGGTTTCTAAGAAAGGTATCATCTTTCCACTTCTTTCACTTATTTCATGCACTTGTAAGTTCGTGTTTATTATCTTCTTGTTTCATTGTCATTGTTTTCCACTGTTCATAAGCCATGCATCTCACAGTTTTGGTTTGCTGTCTTTCTGTTGGATTTCTGTTCTTATTTTTGTTTATTTAGGTTGGTTATCATCATTCTTTTAACATTAATCATGAAAAGAAGATCACAAAGACTTCTGCAAAAACCTAGACCAAATTTTGCAGAAGGAAGTGTGCGAAGAAAACAAATAGATAACGAAAGAGAAGTGGCAACCATCACTATATCTGATTCGTCTGCACATGTACCCAGTCAAAGTCAGGGTCAAAGGGATGTATCTCCTCTGGTTCAAAGGAATGTATCCCCTGCGAGTGAGGAAAATGAATCACCAGAAGTTGAAAGTGTTAAGGCTGTTGAAAACTGTGCTATGAAGTTTAAAGCCACAGAGCCAGAACGTCCCAGGCAATCTGGAGGAGCTGATTCTTCTTCTTCTAACATTCTTATGGTGTTACAGGAATTACAGGTCATGAAGAAGATACAACTTGGAATTTATGATCGGGTCTTGAACCACGATCTGATGCTCAGGAAGATTGCCACGAAACTGAGGGTTGAACACACAGCAGAAATGGGAGCCCCACCGGATAGAGATGCGTGGTTAGCTTCCATTGGATTCACGATTCCCTCCCAGCAGGACAAAGACGATGAAGATCAGGATGTTTAAGCAGTTGTTCCACGTTTTTATGATGTTTCCTATGTAATTAATTTGACATTATTGTAACTGCTTTCTGAATAGTGAACTTGTTTCTATTTTAATTATGTAATGAAAATTTTATTTTCTTGTTAATTTGTTTATTTTATTTGGTTTTTCATATGTATTGGTAAAATCCACGCGTCCCAATCTGACTACGTGTTTCCCATCCACAGCCACTCAGGTAAAAAGGGAAGTATCTTTCCGACTTATTCCTTAATTAATATTCTGAATTATAAATTGCAAAATTATGTTTATTGTTTCTTTCACTCCATCTTAATAATTTAAAAGTTGCTAATTCGTTAAGCTTAGTCGGATAAATTAATTGATCGGTTTTGTTTAACTCATCATATCTGCCCCTAACGATTTTTCATCATTAATTAAATTGTTTACTCGGCATGCTAGTTAGCAATCTGAATGTATGATCTTACATTAAGTTTGGGGACATGACTGGCTGATTAACTATTATATTCGTAGCTTTTGAGCCTGTTTTATCCTTTTCCGAGTGAGCTTGCATGCTAGTCAGTGAGACAGAATTTGCTTCAGTGCTTGCTAATTGTTGTATGTCAACCAATCGGAAATGATGAAGGCCTTCTTTGTTAATTCAGCCAGGGCCAAAAAGTAACCATCCTAATTTTATTAATCATCCTTTGACCCAATAATTATGATTGAGCCTGAGACCCTTTTATTCGTTTTAAATACCTAACGTTACAAGCCTAATTATCCAAGAAAAACCCGACTAGAGTACCCTGGATGTTACACTGGTGAATTACTCGGTTTTTGCTTATTGCTAGGGACTAGCAATTTCTAAGTTTAGGGATGAAGAGTGTGCCTAACAGTAATTAAGGACACACTCCGACCTTAATTATGGATAAATATGTAGAAAAATAAAAGGAAGAAAGGCAAAGCCGAGAGAAAAAAAAATGAATAAAGTCAGAAAAGAAAAAGAGATGCAAAGCACCACAAGAAAAAAATTCGATCGGAAAAGATGGAAAGAAAAGAAAGAAAAGGAAAGGAAAAGTCCGAAGGACTAAAAGAAAAAGAAGGTGCAAAACAGCACGAGTTATTAAGTAGCATTCAGTCGGAAAAGTTAAGAGAGTTGTTAGTAGAGGCAATTAAGTCAGAATTGAGGCAAGACATCAGTGGATACATCTTGTAACCTATCTATGACTTGGAAAAACAATAATTGAGCCTGTAGCCCAGCCCCATTATAAGCTTAAAAAAGCCCTTACTGATCTGATTGTGTTGGCATATGGCATAACGTGTAGAACTATTGTAAGCCTATGTTTATCTAACAAGTATGCAGGTGCTGAGTGCATTCTATTCACCTTATACACCAAGAGAAGAGTTAAACACCGACCAGTAAGGAAAGCATCAGCAGCTTGTCTTCCAAAGGAGGTGTAAGTTTTTTATACTTTTAGAAATTGCAACAAGAAAGCATGATCGGTATGCAATAATTATAGTATGAACTAAGTTAAGGAAAGGTTGAGTGTGTTGATCAAATGTTGTTAGTTAATAAGTCTGAATATTTGCTTGAGGCCAAGCAATTTTTAAGTTTGGGGATGTGATAAGTCTTGAAAAGACTTAATTATTTCACCTATTTATTTAACATTATTCAGTAATTATTGGTTAGTTTGTTAGTATTATTTAATACTTTGATAACAATTCGTATTTTAGTTATGAATTTCAAAAGTACTTCATTTATGTAAGAAAACGATTGAAAATATTAATTAGTTAAGGAATTTTGAAGTGTTTATAAATTCACTAAGCAGCCAGCGTATAAATGCTAGGCAATTAGCTGTTTAATAGTGCAGGAACAGGGCGTACTCGAGAAAAGAAGACAAATCCGAGTGAAAATTACAAAAAGCCGAGCAAGAATTTACAGAGCCGAGTGAGAATTCATAAATCCGACTGAAGGAAGTTCACAAGACCGACTGGGCGAGACTTCAAAGGGTTGACCGAAAAGAATTAACGAAAAGCTGACTACAAAGATTTCCAACATGCCGACTCCAAAAGAGAACAAGGAACCGATTGAAAATAAAAAGGAAGAACCCGAGCGTCCATTTCAGAAATGCTGATTGAAAAGATAATTTGCTTAAGCGATAGTTTAATTCGCTCAGGCGAGGGTCAAAGTTTGTCAAGCAAAGCAAGCCTACGCTCAAGCGTGACCTCAAAACATCACCTTTCGCCTAAGCTACTCTATAATGCTTGAGCGAGAAAGCCATTCTGCATTACATATGTTCAATTCGCCCAAGTTTCGCCATAACGCTTGAGCGACAAAGCAACACTGCAGTACAATTCCCGAGCTCGCCCAAGCGAGAGTTAATCAGTTCAAGCCAAAACCCAGCAGCTGAAGCGAAAAAGCAGTAACTTAAACCCTGTTTCTTCCCTCCAACAACACACACCTGGTGCAGTACTGTTTCCGCTTCCATTGCCTTCTTCTCCACTGCTGCAACCTTAGTAACTTAAGTAGTGAACTGTCAATTAGCTGGTGCTGCGTTGTAAATTAGCTAAGGCTGAGCTGGATCCTGTTAAGAGCTGAGCTGTAATTAGTTAGTTACTCTGTAAACTGTGTAACTAGTAGTTTAGTCGTTAACTTAAGTTTTCTAAGTTATTTGCTAAGTTAGTTAAGTTAGGTAAAAAAAACATATATATAGGTTGTATATATTATGTAAAAAAAAGAGACACGCATACACAGATACAAAATAACAGAACGGAGAACATTCATTACACACTTCAAACATCTCACTACAGATCTTTCTCTCTCTAATCCTCTCCTCCATGACGTTCCACAATCCTTCGATGGAACCGAAGTCAATGGAGTTCTAAATCCCTAAGGTTGGGATTGCGAAGGTTAGCAATGGAGTCTTGAAGCTGTGAGCAAGTAGATCGACTTCTAAGATCCTGAGGCAAACAAGCTGAGGAGTGGAGCAGAATCGCTGGGTTGACAAATCCAAAATTGATGAAGAACTTCACCAGTGAGGAATCATGGCTGAAGCTTAGGTAACTTCCAGCTTTCTAACTAGTTCAGGCCTAATCAATTTAGGTGAATAGTTAGAGTTCAACCTCCAATTTCGCATTAGATTCTTAGGTTAATCGAGCACTTAAGGAATTAAGGTTCATTGCTTAAGGATTAGTGTTTTTCACCTAAGGAATTAGGGAATAACCACAAGCGGATTGTCCTCTAGATTGTGAAGTTCGATTATACTTAATTGCTTGTTTCTTGAGGAAATTATGAGCCGAAGTAATCCTGACCTGCTTTCTTTTAATCACTTTTCATATTCATCTTAACTCTGTTTCTGAAAATACCAAAAACAACTAGAAAACATTAAAATCATAAAAACCGAATAAACTACCTGTATTTCGTGTTGGTTCAGCTTGTACTAGTCCTAGATTGAGGTACTTACCACAATCCCTGTGGGACGATCAAATACACTACAATTTTAACGACTGGTGCGCTTGCCAAAGTATAAATCCGAGAGTCACATTTTGTTTTACTAAGATTTTCATATCAAATTAATGACTAGGGATTTTAGCATCATCTGGTATTCTAAATATCCTTCACAAGCCAAACGGGTTTGGTTTTATGAGAAGGAAAGAGATAGAACATATTTCAAGCTTATAACTTAGCATAACTAAGGATAAATTTGTAGAACAAACTTTTATAATGAGGCTAGTTAGAATAAACATAGAATAGCTAAGTGTATTTAAATAATTAAATGAAAGACTATACAAACCTATTATTATATAAGAACTTGAATTGAATGTAGAATTCTTGTTCTTAGTTTGCAGGGCTTGTTCTTGTTTTCTTCATGGGTCCAGGTCTTCAATTTATAGCTTCTTATATGAATGTGACCATTGCAGCATGTGGGAATATATTAATTACCCACTATCTTGTAGTATAGGAAACTGTCTCCTTGAGTAGCATAGGTGTAAGCATACTAGCTAGATGTTGCTTTTTATTCAATGCCTATACCCATTTGTTTAGTGCATATTTGATAATTGGCATTCTGGTTAGCAGGATGAATATTTAATTTCGTAACTTGCTTGCTAGGATTCTACAAACTTTCAAGGATTCCTTGAGTCTTATACAACAAACTCTTTCAGAGAAAATTGTCTTGGCATGATTCTAACTTTCTTGTATATCGGGATGAATATTCAATTTTGAAACTTGCTTGTTAGGATTCTACAACTATATTTATGACTTGAATATGATCTTCATTGAAGTAGATCTTCAAACTTAGGCTTCATACTTATTTGTCTTGAGAGCTCTTAGTGTTATCTTGATAGTAGACTTGGAGCAAACTTAGGTTTCAAAGAACTGCTTGAAGGCATCATGTTCTTCAAGGAAATTTAGATTATCAAGCCATCTTTTTATAAGTTTTCTTTCCTTATATGCTTTAGGTCTACAAACTTAGACTTAACAATATACTTAACATATATATTAGTTCTTTAATATACTTTTTCACTTAAGAACTTATGTATATAATCAAAGATAATTTAAGGGCACTAACTGTCTAGTTTGAAACAACAAACTTGGTTATAACAATCTTCCTTTTTTGTTGATAACAAACATTAAGTCTTAAATGAAAAAGTTCCTAGTAGACAATACATGACTCCCCTTATATCAATATTTAATGCAAAGAAGTATCAGAGTAGAGAGGATGACACCAATGGTAAGGGATAAAATTATTTAAAGTTTGAGTATTGTCAAAACTTTTTCAATGTTGTATCAGATTAGCTTTGCTAAAATCAAAGCTTGTATAAGGGTTGTAAGCAAAGCTAGCTGCAAGTCATTCAATCTTGCCATGGTCTGTGTTCCCTTTTTATTTTAATGCTTAAGTCTTCTAGTATCATAGTATTTTGCATGAATCAGTAGATTACATAAACTTTGAAGTCCAGCAAGAATAACATTAAACTAGAGAATCCTTTTCAGACAGTGTTAGTCTAGTTGTCAAAAAAAGCATATTAATGATGTATCAGAGCTAGAAAAGTATATGCCCAACGAGTTAGAGATAGTCTGTATCATAGATGTAAAGGCATAACTTACAGACTTTGTGACCTTGAACACGTATTCATATCAAAGTTCCAAATATCAGAGGTTGACGAAACACGGTTAGTATAGTAGAGCATTTTTATCAAAAAGCAATGATATGTATCAAAGCAAAAGAAATAAATATATTCATACAAATAATAGTATATGTAACACTAAGAATATATTAAAGCAAGAAATCATATAAGCATGTAATGAACTATAGACTTTATTGAAAACTAAAAACACAAGAAGATGTATTACATGATGTATGCATGAGACATAAACTTTGTTTTTGGATACCCTTTTTTGCATAAACCACCTAGAGGACTTACCCATTTAAGACTTATATTTTTATCCTTTTTTTGTTATCAACAAATGAAAGAACATCACTGACCAAGTCTAGGTCTATGAAGTCTTTGAATTTCCCTTTGAAGCCATATATTTTGAGAAATAAGAAATAAGATAAACAATGTATTCCCACATTGAAAAGTCTATGGGATTAAACAGTTCTTGCTCAAGGATCAAGTGGAGTAGAAAGTCTGGGAATACATTGGGATAGAAAAGATTGTTTTGCAATGTGCATATGGAGAACAAATTCTATAACTGAATGATATGGAGAGCCTAGAATTAGTGGAGATAAAGAGCATTGAAGACTAGAAATAACTCCTTTCCATGTACAACTTCTAGAGGCGTAAAAAGTGTATCATGCCATTGTTCAAATAAAGCAAGATTTATGAACATAAGTTATCGTCTTCTTCTAAAAGACCTAGTTCTGTTAAAGGGGTAGATGTTAATTCTAGGCCATTATCTTCTAGGAATAATAGGCCAGTTATTACTAAATCCCCTCATGGATGATTCATCACCTGCAAAACCTTTGAAATAACTATCCTATTTAATAGGCTACTTTAAAGTTAGATCCACCATCTCAATAAATTCATCAACATTGTAAAAACAACTGCCTAGATGACTAATTCTAGCCAACATATTCTGTAGTAGCAATCTTGCATGCTCTTCTCTTGGATTTTCAACTTGTAGAAGTCTTTCTACTTCATCATTAGGGAGTAGACTAGTGCTTATGAATCCTAGGTCTAGAGTCAGTATTTCTTTGCCTTAGTTCTTAGAGAAGACTCTATTAGAAGCAAGTCTATCAAGGGTAATCAAAATTTTCTTATGAGGACTCACATAGGAAAAGTACCTAGAGTTTATCTTGAGATAACTTGTTTATGGTTTTAACCCTCTCACTCCCTTGGACCTTTTGCCCATTGATGTTTCTGATTATGTCCTTCACATGGATGGAGAGGAAAAGGCCAAGTTTATCAAAGATTTTCATGAGAAGGTTAAAAACCAAATACAAGCTAAAAATGAACACTATGTTCGTTGTGCCAATAAGAAAAGAAAGGAAGTTACCTTTGAGGTTGGAGATTGGGTTTGGTTACACCTTAGAAAGGAAATATTTCTAAACTTATGAAAATCTAAACTTGACCCTAGAGGTGACGGGCCTTTCCAAATACTTAAGAAAATAGGAAATAATACCTATGTCCTTGATTTATTTGGTGAATATAGTGTGAGTGCTTCATTTAATATGTCTAATTTATCTCCTTTTGACATAGATGAAGAGGATGATGCCTTAGATTTGAGGATAAATCCTTTGGAAGAGGGGGAGCATAATGAGGACACCATAAGGGAGGATCCACACATCATTTTAGACAAAGGATTGGAAGCTTATAAAGGTCCCTTAACAAGGGCTAAGTCCAAAAAAAGGGAAGGGAGGCCATCCACCAAGCCCTAACTTCCTTCATTACATTACTTGATGGGCCTAAGCCCAAGGAGGACACTTGGAAGACTTACATGTACTCATCATATAATATCACATATACTTAGGTTTTCTAGTGTTTAGGTTTTATTTGGGCCTTACTAGGCCAATTGGTCACTATTGGGCCATGTACTCTCTTTTGGGCCATGTATTAGGCCACTTCACTTCTAGAAATACCTTATGGGCCTAAAAAGCATGTAGAAGCCCAATAAGGCTCTCCTTGGCCGAAATGCTCCATGGCCTATATAAAGAGCTCTCCTCTGTAAAATCACAACAATAATATTCATTTTGAGAAATTTGACACTTTGAGTGCAAAGTTTAGTGAGAGATTCCCCTCCTTCTCTCTAGGAAAAGAGAGACTTTAGCAAGAGCTATCCAAGGGGTCTCTCCCTCCCTTGGTGGTGAGTTGGAGCTATATTCCAACCTTGGAAGTGGCCTCCAAACCATTCTTTCCTTTCCCTTGCCCCAAAATCCTTCCTTCCACCATTTCTCCTTCCATTTTTCTCTCTTTCTTTCATCAAATCCGTCCACCTTTTAGTCTTTTCTAGTTTCTTTGTTTCATTTTTTCCAAGCAAGAAGAGGATTCCACTTTGGTTTGAAGATTGAAGAAGGAAAAAGATCCTAGATCCTTCCCTTCCTAAGGAGTCTTGAAGCTTCTCCTACATCAGCACCTCAGTTCTTTTGAAAATAGGAGAATGTAGCTTCTTATGGGGACTAAGAGACTCTAGAAGTAATAGAGTCCTATCATCATTAGACTTCTAAGAAACAGGCTTCCATTCTCCATACAGATTCATCCACTTCATAGTACACTAACCCATAACAGAGTATTTGTCTTATAAAAGAAAGTATTTGCTAAACTCTTTATCCTTTATAAAGATGAGTCTTATGTATAACAATGGATTAGGAACATCTAAAACATGCTCAGGGTTTTAAAATTTACATTTTAACCATGCCCATTGACTTCATCTAGTTCAATCATGATAGACCTTATTTTATAAGATTGACTAAAAGACATAGATGGTTCCTTATTTTGAGAAGTTTCTTCTTCAGAATCCTTTTCAACTTCAATAGGTTCCTTAACCATGGTTGCACCAGAAACAAGTTCTTAAGCCAATTTCTAAGAAGGTTTAGTCTTCTTTAGAGATGACACATTAGCAATAAACTTTTCAACTCTAACAACAACCATGGGTCTTTTTCTTTTTAATGAAGCCTCACTAATAGGCTTATCATCTTAAGAATAAGATGATTCTTTTATGAAAAGGTCTTTAACAACCCTAGCAGATCTTTTCTATGTTGTGTTCTTAATCCCTTTTCTTTAATTTGGTTTGGTAACAAATTTATGTTCCTTAATCTCAAGGACTTCAATAATTTTAGACTTAACTTCAGCAGGTTCAGATGAAGTTTTTTCAGCTACAGACTCATTCTTCTTCATGATTGTTTACCTTTTGAAGGTAAGCTTAGAGCTTGGTTTCTTAACTACAGATACAATACGATCAGGTTTGATAAGAGGTACCTCAATTTTCTCAAGTACATTTTCAGCATTAGTGGATTTGCTTTTTAGTGTAAACATTTCCTTCAGCACCATTGTGAAGGGAGCAATTCTGACTGATAGATAAGAGTGGAGAAAGGTTTTTTTTTAAAGAGTGAGTGAAGGGAGAAAATTAAACAACTTAAAGAATCTTACTTCCACTAACTTGAGTCAGTTTTGAAAACTTCCCTTTTTCTTACATTTTTTTCAAAAATGTTTGAAAGAATTTAATAAATGGAAAATATTAATTTAATTTATGAAATTAAGATTGACCATAAACTTAAAGAGGTCTCAGACTTATGCAATGAATGTAAACAAGAATATCAACATACTTAGACAAATGCAACAAAAGTTATGTATAAAATGTACATAGTAGATTTTAAAGGATCCACATACATATGATATGCATATACTCACATAAATAGGTTCAATCAATATTTCTCATGTTTAAGTTGTGTTTAGTAAAAACAAACCTATTTTTAGCAAGAAGTTTTGTAAAGATATTAGCCTATTGATGTTCAGTATCAATAAACTGCATATCAAGGGATTATTTTTCATATAATCTTTGATGAAATAATATCTTACTTCAATGTGCTCTGACTTTGAGTGTTGAATTAGATTTTTAGAGAGGTTAATATCACTCATATTGTCACATACCATAGGTATTTGGTGTTCCTTAATAGAATAGTCTTCAAGTTGATATTTGATCTATAGTAGTTGAGAAAGGTAACTTGTAGCATACATATATTCTACTTCAATAGTTGATAAGAATATGGAAATTTGTTTCTTTCTTGCCCAAGAGATCAACCTTTGTCCAAGTAAATGATAACTACTACTTGTGTTTTTCCTATCAATTATGTCACTTCCCTATTCTGCATCATAATAACCAGAAAGACAAAAAGAGTTTGACCTTTTATAAAATACTCCTAGGTTTGTGATACCAACAAGATATCTCAAAATTTGTTTAATAGCTGAGAGATAAGATTCCCTTAGATCATATTGATATCTAACACATATGCATACATTAAACATGATGTTAGGTCGACTAAATGTTAAATATGCCTCTATCGGATTTATCTTTGTTGACAACACATGATGGATGCATTAGAATGGACATTGCCTTAGAGTCTGCTATCTTGAACTTCTTTAATATTTCCTTCATGTATTTTTGCTGATGCATAAAGATTCTAGAGTTTGTTTGTGTAATCAGTGGACCTAGAAATAATCTTAAGTCCTTCCATTGTGCTCATTTCAAATTCCGCTTGCATTAACTTAAAAAATTCCTTACACTAGAATTCATTAGTAGCACTAAATACTATGTCATCAACATAAATTTATACTATTAATAAATCTTTGTTTGAAGTTTTTCTAAAAAGGACCATGTCAATATTTCTTATTATAAAGCCCTTTGAAAGAAGAAAACTATTAAATCTATTATACCAAGCTTTAGGTTCTTATTTTAGATCATATAGGCTTTAGTCAATTTGGAAACATGTTTTGGAAAAGTTATATATATTCAAAACTAAGGGTTTGTTTAACAAAGACTTCTTCTATAAAACTATTCAAGAAAGCATTCTTGACATCCATTTGATATAGCTTTATATTTTTATGAGCAACAAAGGCGGGCATTATTCTAATAACTTGAAGTCTAGCAATAAGACCAAAGGTTCTAGTAAAGTCGATACTTTTTATTGATTGTACCCTTTGAGCTACTAACCTTTCTTTGTTTCTTACCATATTGCCATCTTCATTAAGCTTATTTGTTTCTAAAAGCCCATTTTGGACAAATAATGCTCTTGTTGTTTGGCTTTTTCACAAGGGTCTAGACTTTGTTCCTCTCAAATTGATTGAGTTCTTCTTGCATTACTAGAGTTTAGTTCCAATAGCTTGATCTTTTATGATTAAGTCTAAGGGATGATGTGTTTTGAACTACCAATCCCTTAGTTTTGGAGGATTAAGTTTTTTGACTGACTTTGAGATATTTGATGTTGTTGAGTCTATTGATTGTCAGGTTCAGATTTTGGTTGTTCTTTGGATTCTTTGACCTATAGATTTGTAAATACAATTTCTAGGTGTGATACTCTTTTATTAGTCTATTGTAAGTCATTAAACTTAACATGTATTGATTCCTCAATGGTCTCAGTCATAAAGTTATAAAATCTAAGACTTAGAGGTACGTAAATATCCTATGAAACTTCCTTTATCAACTTTGGAATCAAACTTACTAAACTGGTCTCTTATGTTAAGAATATAACTTATATACCCAAAAGAATAAAAATATGAAATATTGGGTCTTACACCATTCCACAATCCATATAAAGTTATGTTTAAGATAGGTCTGATAAGTATTCTATTTTAAATATAACACGATATACTTACAACTTTTGCCCAAAAGTATTTTGGTAGATTGTTTTCAAGAAGTATGGTTCTTGCTATTTTCTACAAAGTCATATTTTCCCTTTCCACAACACCATTCTGTTAAGGTGTTATTGAAGAAGAAAGTTATGAGTTATTCCAAACTCATTGTAGAAAGAATCAAATGATTCATTTTTAAAATCTCTACCATGATCACTTCTTTTAACAACAATAGAAAAACGTTTTTAATTTTGAATCTTTTTGTAAAATATCTTAAAGATCTTTACATACTTATCTTCGTAAACAAGTATACCCATGTCATTATGGTAAAGTCAACTATAATAACTGTTGGTGTATGCACTATGAGCTATTAATGTATCATGTTGAACTTATTAATTAAATAAGTCTTTTCAGTTTTAAAATTATTTCAAATCTGTTTATCCTTGGAATAATAAGCCATATGAGAAATATTCCTAAAATGTCCCCAGTCAAGTATTTACCGAGGACATGTAAATACATTAAGACTATTGTGTGAATATACTGATGATCTCATCTCATAAATCATGGATATCGAAGATATCAAGTCTTCCTAAGATGCACACATTAAGAGTAATGTTGTACTAGACATACCCATCATGAGAACGTTGCATGGATCATTACATAGTGTCATAAATGGTTCTTAATGTGATAATGGTATATGTAGTCCTTCAACCTGAAGTCACTATGAGTCCTACATGAGGAGTTTATTGTTTTAATATAATCAAACATCATCTATAATAAGATGGTCATAAAGGTTGTGGTTAGGCAATGAACAAATTATGCAGAGGGATATAAGTGATATAGATGAGATTTGTCTCTCCTATGTGACAATAATGATATCTATAGGTCACTTGATGGAGTAAGACTAAAGAAATACATAGCCATGCTAGGAAGAATAAATATTGAATATTTATTCAGTAAAGTCTACTCAGGTATTAAGTAAAATGAATTAGGTCATAAAAGGATGACGACGACCATGCCTTGGGCCCAATTAGATATCATGACAAAAGGAATAAATATATAAAATAATTATCACTTATTGGTTATAATGATGATAAATAATATTCAGACATAATGATGTATTACTAGATGCCACTCTTATTTTATATTAATAATAAAATATTTTATTATTAATATGACCAGATATTTTACCTATAGGGTCACACCATAAAGTAAGCCAACCAGAGGATAGTTTTTAGTTTAGTTGGACAAAAATAAAACTATTGGGCCTAACTCATTCAAAATGAGTCAAGAGCCCAATCTTTATGGAGAGTTCATCAAGTTAGACCTAACCGTTTATTAAAGCATGAGATGCTTATAGGCAACTGCTCAATCAAAAAGATCACTCACATTCTCGTATTTGTGGTGAAGGCTGAAGACTTCGAACTGGCATTAAGAGTTTCAGTATCTGGTGGGAGTGCTCATGTGGACTCCTAAAGGATGACGGTAAAATTTATTTGATAGAGGAATTGATTTCATGTGTATAAGAGGAAACTCTAAACGCAGTTTTGATTTTTGGTATATAATGCTTTAAAGCACCTTGTTTTATAATTTTTAATGGGAATCCTATGTGTTTCTATTGCCTGACCCTATGGGTTTCCCTAACAATAATAAAACTATATTTCTTTCCTACCAGACTTAAAGTTTTAAGTAGGACCAAAAAAATCCAAATATAACAGTTCAAGAAGTCTACTAGTTGAAACAATAATTTTGCTCTTAAAAGAGGTTGTAACTTGTTTTCCTTTTTGGCAAGCCTTACATGGAAGAGAGCTATCATAGGAAATTTCTCCTTTTACAAGACCTTTCCTTTCTAGTTTTGAAATATGCTTCAAACTTATATGTCTAAGCTTTTTATTCTAAACACATCTTTCCTTTGAGTTTGAAAATAGACATGTTACATTTTGATTATCTAGATCATTAAGACCAACCTTATAAAGTTTATTATGTCTGCTAGTAGAAAATAATATGGTTTCATTACTCTTGATAACAATCCATTTATCTTCATGAAGAGAAACATTATATCCACTGTCACAAAATCGACTGATGTTAAGTTGATCATGTTTCAAAATTTTGAATAGATATACATTTTGAATCATAAGTGTAGTCAACTTACCAACTTTTCCAAGTCCAAGAAATGCTTCACGATTGGTTACCTCCAAAGGAAACAGACCCACCTTTATATCCCCTTAGGTCTAGGAATATATAACTATCTCCTATCAAATGATGTAAGCATCGATTATCGAGGTACCATTTGGGTCTTAAGGGGTTAGAGCTAGACGAAACAATTTTATTTTTTCCCTCTTCCATAAAGCATCTTGAAGTGTTATGACTAGACTTATCATAGAATGAAGAATGAATAAACTTATTTTTATTTTTTCCTTCTGAGCTTAGACTAGTTTGTCTTGCCTTAATAAACTTGACGACACCTAATTTAGGTTTGTCATAGGTGAATTTGGGATTTTTGAAAATTTATTCAAGTTTTCAGTTCCATTAATAACTTGGCTAGATCTTTATAAGGCTTTTCACTATTTCATTCAGTCTAATCACTTCATTAGTTTTAGAGTTGCAATAGAATTTGACATTTTCTAAATTAATTTTCATTAGACCATTCTCTTGTTTAAGTTTATGTAACTCTTCCAATTGTAGTTTTTCTTGGAATCATTATTGAATTTTAGTAACTCAACATTATGCTTAGAAAGACTAAGATTGTCGTTTTCAAGTTTTGCCACTCTTTTGCCATAAAGATAATGGTTTTCTAAAATTTTCTTTAAAAAGACATGTAATTTAAAAAGAATCTCAAAGTTTTCTTAAAGAATCTTAAAACTCACTTGAAAGTTTTGTCTTAAATTTTTCTGCATTTGATTCTAAGTTTAGAATCAATATTGGCCCTTAGATAGATTTGAGCAGGCTCTTCATTTTCACTAGAGGTACTTAAGTCCAGATCTTCCCAAGTTACTAAGCCTTGTTATTTCTTAGAAAATCTTTTTCTGTCTTTTTCTAATAGAGGCCAATCTGTTTATATATGTCTAAGTTTCCTAGAATCAAAACATTCTATCTTAGATTTTTTAGTTGAAAACTTAAAGGAGATTTACCCTTGATGTTCTTCTTCTGTTGCTTTTTAGTTCTTGGTTGGATGACTTGAAGGTAACAAACATATAACTTACTTATTTTGTTATCTTTTTCCATTTTAGCTTGATTTCATTCACTTTGAGAACATTAAGTAGTTCATTTATGTTGAACTTTCTTAGATCTCTTGCTTCTTCAAGAGCTAAACACTTTGCATCAAATTTATTAGGAAAATTCCTAACAATTTGACATTGATGTCTTTATTTATAAAGATAGTTCCTAGTGCTTGAAGCCTATTTGATTTATGGTCTCATTGTCCTTAATTTTGAAGTTTTTATATTGTTTATTCAACAATATTCTTTTGGATCTTTTAACTTTAGAGGTTCCTTTATAGTTTCTTTTAAGGGCATCCTAGACCTCTTTAACTATTTTATAACTAAAGACTTTGTTGTATTCTAATCTATTGAAAGCAAGAATGATTAGAAATCTAGCTTCTTTATTCCCTTCCATCTTCTTTATTTTTGTAGCAGTCCAAAGATCTTCTTTGATTTTTCCCTCAATATCAACTAGTGTAGGATGGTTTCCATTTACAATAATTATCCAAAGACTATATTGTGTAGATTTGATGAACATTCCTATCCTATCTTTTCAGTAAGTATAGCCCTTACCTAAGAAGGTTAGAGGTCTACTTAATGAAGAGTCTTTCAGGTACTAATTAATCTTGTTGTGTTGCTATGAATGTTTTCCTCTACACGGCTTAAGGTGCTTAATCCAGAGGCTAAGCTTTGGTACAAACTGAAGGTTCAGAAATAAACTTACAAGGGACATTGATTAAATTTCTAGGCCGGGGTATGTTGTCTGGTATGAGACTAACCCTTAAATTATGTTATTTGTCTCTATTTTACATTGGTCTAGTTGGGATCTGATATTATATATTCTATTCTAGTGGGGAGATAGAAGTCTTGAAGCACTCTTTTTGAGTAAACACCACCAACCTCACGTGTTATAGGGTGAAGGTGTCACCTGCAAGGACACTCTGACACCCAAGTCAGTGGGATATTCATAGAGAATATAAGAGTTCGAGCGTAAAATTAGAATAAGAATGTTCTCTCTTTTCATTGTTGATTTGTAGGTTTTTATACCTTAGAGTAGCGGAATAATCGTTTCGTGTAGGTGAGCTTTCCATATGAAGTATCAGGATAATTCTAATCCTTGTAGAAAGGTTGACACACAATAGGGACACTACCTAATGGCTGTACCTTCCTATCAGTCACTTTGTAGGTGGCTTTCTCAGCATGTAATTACATAAGTCAACTATAATCAATCGATATCGAGAGAATGACTTGTACCGGTATTAGGTCATGAGTCTCATATACGATGCTAGAAGCCAATATTAAATTACAATATTATGTGAGATGCCGATCTTCCACAATGATTTTAGGTCAAATAACCTTTTTGCCCATAGGTTGGTATTGAGATTGGATCATTTGCCCCCTATCTTGTTTGAGGGACCATACCGGTTACTCAAATGAGCTATATCGTCTATTCCAATCACCTGTTGCAGGCATGGGTGAAAAAAATAATTCTTAACTTAAAAAAAACTTTCATTCGCGCCATTTCACCATTCTGATTCCTCTTCATACCCATTATGCATTTATATACTTTTAAACTGAAACATAGTGTTGTGCATACTATGAGTCATGTCAATCATTAAGCAACAATTACCCTTTAATCATCGTGCAATAGTTACATTTCAATCATCGTGTAACGGTTACCTTTTGGACATAGGCCTTGAAAATCTGAAATGACAGCCTATTAATTTTGAATTGAATCGTTGTTATGCTTGCCTCTAGCTACGCCTATAAAAGGTGGTTATGGAAGATCCTTTGAGTAACTACTCTTATTTGCGTACTAAGACTCTACTAAAATTTTGAGAGAAAGATCTTTAGAAACTTAGAGCTTTCTAACAACCTAGAGTATTCCCAAATCTCTTATGCATTGATGGCTTGTCTTGTTCATGGCCTGTAGGATTCTTTAACCTTTCCCCATCAAACTTAGGTAACCATCCCCAAACCTTCCCTTACTTTTGTAGTATTTACTTTTATTTGTTTGTGAGAAAATAAGAATTCAGGGTGGATAGAAGGGTAATTGTGGTGGTTATATCCTTGTTTGGCCTCCTGAGATAAGGTGATAGAGGGAAAGGGCCGCTTTAGAGTCTTACAATGACTCTTGGGTCACTAGGGTTTCTGAGGGGGAAGATAACTTTGAATGTTATCTTTCTGATGATGTGGTCTTTTACCAATAACATTGGTGGACTAAAACACGTGATTGCCACAATGACCACTGAAGTAGAAGAGTCTAAATTTGTGAAGACCATACCTGGTTACTCGAATGTAATTGCACATTGAATTGACTGGGTGAGGCTGAAGGCTCAAAGGTCATATGTCTAAAAGAAAATCTTAAACATTGCCTATCTCCATGCAAGGAAGAACGGGGGAAGGATGGAGCCCAAGTTCCCCATTTACTTCAATGAAAAATTCAAGAAAAGGTATGTCATCCTGGCATCCCATCCAACGGACTGCGTTTTCCATGTTCTAGAATATGACAAAACCATCTTTATGTATGACATCCTTTTCTCCAACCTTGGAGTTCAGTTTTCTTTGATGGAGTCGAGATAAGAGTTTTACGTTTTCTGGACTATGCCCTCACCCAACTACACCCAAATGGATGAGGTCTAGTTCGCAGCCTGAAGGTGCTCGGGGAGCACTTTAACTTCATGCCCACAGTGGTGTTGTTCTTCTATTACTGCCAAGTCCTACGTAGCAGCACCAAGGACAATGGACTAAGCTTCATCACACTACGATGTGATTCCAAAATATTGAACTTTGAGGCCTTTATAGAGTCTGCCAAAATGGAGGGTGGCAATTTCAAGAAGTCCTTCTTCAATATCTGCACCAATCTTAACAAACTAGTGTTTTGAGAGAGCGGGGACGGGATCTTAAAATTTTGTCATGGGCACACGAGCACTTCTTGCTGACCAAGGCGGTGTATTATATTGATGAAAGTGAATTATCCCCTACGTTAGTTAAAGTTGCTAGTGCCATACATGAATATTCCTTCACCAATAAATTCTCCTGCAAATGCCTCCTAGGATCGAGGCCTTAGCAGAGGTCTATTTATGTAATAGCCTTATTATGCACTTGTCTGCTTTGCTTACTTGACTTATTGTTTCTGCTTTCTTCTTTTTTCTAACAGAACAAATTAAAGCTTATGAAGCCATGAACCAAGTGAAGAAATTATAGGCAGAGATAGTGGCTACAAGTAGCAAAAATATGATCTAGCCAAAAAGAACCGCTCTGAAGGCTAAGGTGAAAACCATCAACTTCCTTGAGCAAGAGGCCAGGGAAATTCCTTTGTTGAAAAATGTACGTGAATAACTTGTCTTGAAGAAGAAAAAGAGGAAGGTTGTACTAGAAAAAGAGAAAACCCCTTGCAACCAAAAATAGAAGATAACGAAGGATGTTGATGTTGTTGATCTTGAAGGTTCAACTCAATCCTCCTCATCCCTGGAAGAGCCCACTCCCTCAACTATGAATACAGAGGTGGAAATACCAATTCAATCTTATTGCCTGAACCCCTATATCTGTATAGAGATCAAGACCAAACAAAATTAGAGCCTCTAACCTATTGCCTTCGACACAAACTTGAGGTCTTCAAATTGAAAGAAGTAGTTGTAGCTGCTCGCTGGTAATTAGCTGAAGTTAGAGGGGTCCTAGAATCCTTTACTGAGGTAGCTGAAAACGTTAATGAGGTCACACTGTGTTACAACAAGGCCCACAAAGCTGAGATGGATTTAAGGGCAACTCAGAAGGAGATCAAGCATCTTAATGGAGTGGTGAAGGCAAAAATAAAACTTCTAAGAGATAGAGACTTGGAGATATTCACATTGAAGAAAAAGGTGGGGAAACTTTAAGCTGAAAATAAGAAGTTAGGGCAGCTGAGGGAGGAGAACACCTAGCTAAATGAGGAAAACGAGAAGGCCAAGAAAGGCTATGAAGCCGTCCAAGAAGAGATCATGCGATAGATAAGCGAGCATGTCAAAGTGGAGACAACTTATGCTGAATAGAAGAAACAACTGCTGTCTAAGATAGAGGATCTTAAAAAGAAGATTCTGGAAACCACCTCCTTTCACGAAGCAAATGAAAAACTACAAGAGGAGGCAATAGCTAACTAGAAAAGGGCTATTGAAGCGCTACAACTTTGTGACACTCTAGTCGAAGAGTCATTCAATGCTGCCATAAGGAAGGTTCAATACTAGAACCCTGGCGTCGACCTCAACCTGAACAGGATTCACCCCTACCACGAATTTGCTGGACTCCTCTCTGTTTTCTTTCTTGTAAACTTTTTGTGTTGGAACATCTATTTTGTGGGGCCTTGTATCGGGATAGGCTTCGGTTTTCAATTTACGAACTTTTTATACTCGAATGAAAATTTTAACCTTTTGAAGGCACATTGGGTCACAGTAATTTTTTAAGTTGTTACCTACTTTCACCTTTTGAATGTATGTGCTACTTGTTGTTTAGGAAAGTATCCTGGTAAAGTGTTCGAGTTTTACTACTTTGTTGTAAAAACTTGGATTATAATGTGTTCATGTTCGCCACTCATTGAAGTTAGGGACGGTATCCCTCATCAGGGAACCTAGTCCTTAATCCTTATTAGGGATAAACAAAAAAAACCTTTATCAAGGTATTAATGTGAACGCTTTTGTTCATAAAAATCTACATGCACCACTCGTCAAGGCCCGGTATGGTCTCGAAAGAGAACCAATCCTCGCCACTTGTTGGGGCCAAGTAGCCAAACTTTTTTTAAGAGATTGAAGTGCCACTTGTTAGGGTCTGGTATGGCCTCAAATGAGGTCTAATCCTCGCTACTCCTTGGGGTTAAGAGTTTTCTACTTGTGCCGCTCATCGGGGTCTGATATGGTCTCAAAGAAATCCAATCCTCACCACTCGTTGGGGCCAAGTAACCAATCCTTTTTTTAGGGACTCGGGTGTTACTCGTTGGGGTCGATATGGCCTTAAAAAAGGTTCGATCCTCACGACTCGTCAAGGTAATTTCTCCTTGCATGCAAAAGATATAACAATAACGATGAAACAATTCTTTTTGTTAAACAAAATTTTATTAAACAATAAGTGTACATTGGGGCTATGTTGGGACATGCCTCATTAAAACCTTCTTAAAGAAAACCAATGGGAAAAAACCTCAAGTTAAGAAAAAGAGCACATGCCTGGTAGCCAACTAGTTGTGATAAACCCTTAGGTTCTATAAATTCTATTTGTTTCTGACTGGTGTCCCATCTAATGACTCAAGGTGATAAGTACCCTTCCAATCACCTTAGAGACACGATATGGGCCTTGCTATGACGGGGCAAGCTTACCTTGATAGGTAAATTTATTTTCGATACTAACTCATCGCAATACTCAATCTTCAACCTCAAATCGTTATAAGTAGATGTGCTTGTTCTACCAGAGTGTAGCCTTGGTATAAATGTTCAGCCTGATCTTGAATAAATGTTTCCTCTCTGAGTTCGATAATACCATCCAGTGCATTTTGAAGATACTGGTCGTTGTTCTGGTTAGAGAGGTGTTGTACCCTTGTGGAGGACATTTAGAGTTCTACCAAAATTAAGGCCTCAATGCCATATGTCAACCGGAATGGAGACTCGTTACTCGATGAATGAGGGGTGGTTCTAATCATCTTTTGCATCTCCCTAGTACTTCTTCAACTCCTTTAATACCTCACAGTTTGCTACTTCAGCCTGGCCGTTGGTTTGTGGATGTTCAATGGAAGAAAACACTTGCACAATCTTCAGACCTTCTAACAATTTATGAACTTGCAATGAGTGAATTCAGTGCCATTGTCTGTCATAATTCTCCCTGGAATGCTAAATGTTGTAATTATATTTTTGTACATGAACCGTCGGGTTCTTGCAAAGGTAATATGAATGATTGGTTTGGCTTCAATCCACTTGGTGAAATAATCTACCCTGACAATGATACCTTCAAGCGTCATAGGGAAAAGACCCAAGATGTCCAAACCCTATTATAGAAAGGCCAAGGCACAGTTTACATGGACAAGTTTTTAGCCGACGTATGGTGTAAGTTAGCAAACCTCTAGCATGGGTCATACTTCTTAACATACTCTAAAGTGTCTTTCTTCATTGCAGGCTACCAGTATCCGACCTGAAGTATCTTTCGCATTAAACTCCTTGGTCCAGAATGATTTCTACATTGCCCTTCATGGACCTCTTCCATCACCTTTTGAACTTCATTCTTATTAAGGCATTTAAGGTAAGGCACTGAGAAACCTCATCGAAACAAGATCCCATCAACCATGGTAAAAAAGGGAAGCTCCCTTTTGACTCTTTTCCTTTTAGAATTATCAGTGGGTAGTTGGCCATTCACCAGATACTAGACAAATGGTACCACCCAGGAGTCTTCGTTGAAGGCGCAAGTACGGATAGCACAAAGGGAGGATGGGTGGGAGATACTAGGCTTCATCAAAGTGTTCTGAATCAGCGTAGTTGTACCCCCAACTTTCTTTGTACTTGCTAACCTTAAGAGGACACCAACTCTTATATTATCCTCCCTTGGGACATGCTTGAAAGTGATGGTTTGGAATCTTTCTTTCAAATCATTTACACAGGCCAAATATTGTTGCAATAGAGGCTATTTAGCCTGATATTCAACAAGAAGTTGAAAAATGACCAGTTGAGAATCACTACATAAGGTCAGTGATCTTGCACTGATGTCAAGAGGTGCTCTTAACCTCGCGGGACAAGCTTCATACTTAGTCTGGTTATTTGAGGTTGTAAAATTGGAATTCAATTAAATCTTGAGATAGACCCCGTCATCACTTTCGACCATAACTTCGGCTCTACACCTGATGTGTCCTCATTAGCACCCTTTTATTATTGGAGGAATTATCAACATATACCATCCAATGAGAGCGGGATTCTTCCGGATTTGAACCAGTGAGCTCTATAATGAAGTCTGCTAGCACTTGGGATTTGATGGCGCTTTGGGGTTTGTACATAATGCCGAACTCAGACAACTCCACTACCCATTTGATAATTCTTCCTACAAGGTCAAGCTTGAATAAAATTATCCAAAGTGGAAGATCAACTCTGATCACTATCGAGTGAGTGTGGAAATAAGGCCTTAAATGATGAAATGCCCAAATGACTTCTTGGGCTACCTTCTCAATTTTTCAGTACCAGCACTCTGCCCCTTACATTGTATTGCCAGTGAAGTACATCGGTCTCTATCCCTCAGGGGTCTCCTTTACCTAAGTAACTCCCAATGCTTCATCTGAAACAGACAAGTAAAGAATCATACGCTTACCAAGGTTGGGCCTTACCAAAATAGGAGGCTTGGATAACACTTCCTTTAAACTTTGGAAAATAGCTTCTTGCTCTAGTCCCCACTCGATCCTCTTGCTCTTCTTTAAAATTTTGTAGGGGGAACAATGTGCCAACTTTAGCATGAAGCATTCTAAGGCCGTAATCTTGCCATTCGACGACTAAGCTTCAGCAGAAAGGCTGACATGCAATAGGGATGCTACCTAACGTCTGTACCTTCCTATCAATCACTTTACAGGTTGCTTTCTTAGCACGTAATTGTATAAGTTAACTTTAATCTACCGATATTGAGAGAATGACTCATACCAGTATTGGGTCATGAGTCTCATGCATGATGCTAGAAGCCAATATTAGATTACAATACCACTACTAGAAAAATGAGTAACAGCTACAACCAAATAGCGACCGCAATACGCCGTCGCTAATTAGTGACCGTCTTAGCGACCACAAAATGGAAGCGACCAGGAACATGAAACATAGTGACCACTTCTGCGACCGAAATATACCCGTCGCTAAAATACTTATAGAACCGTCACTACCTCCGTCACAATACCATACATCGTCGCTGACCCGGTCGCTATAGTTAATTCCCTCTACTTTTTTGGTTTCCCTCCAAAATATTTATGGCGCCAATTGATAGCGACGGGCATTGTAGGGTCGCTATATCCTCGAATGGTTCAGTGACGTCCTCCATGACGTCGCTATGGCTACAATGTAGCGACGGTGGTGTTGAGACGTCGCTCATATTCGTCAATATTAGTGACGGAACATTCCGCCGTCGCTAGTGCTCTGGAAATTAGTGACGTAATTTTCAGACCGTCGCTAGTTTGTCTATTTTAAAGAAGTTAGTGACGGTGATTCTCTACCGTCGCTATGTTTTGGTCTTCCCTCCACCTTTAAAGTTAGTGACGGTGAGGGTGACATCGTCGCTAATTTTCAGGAGATTAGTGACGGATTGGTTCGACCGTCGCGAAGAATTCAGTTTCCCTCCAACATTTTCTTTTAATAATTGATTTTAGTGACGGTGGGTTGGCACCGTCGCTACGGTTCAGGAGATTAGCGACGGGTTGGTACGACCGTCGCTATGAATTCAGTTTCCCTCCCAATTTTTTCTTTTAATAATTGATTTTAGTGACGGTGGGTTTCCACCGTCGCTACGTTGCAGGAGATTAGGGACGGATTTGCGTTGCCGTCGCTATTTTGTGACGGATATTGTGTACCGTCGCTAAGGCTATCTGACACGTACTCAAATTTAGCGACGGTAATAGTGTAGTCGCTAATGTTTTTAGAGTTTAGTGACGTTGTTACCGACGGCTGGGAGCGGTCGCTAAAGTTTACTGATACTGGACCAGCGCCTGTCCCCTAATCATTTGCCCTAAACTCCCAATTCCTCCATCTTCCCCCCCTCTGTCAGTACCTCTCCATCTGCCTCCCTCTGTCACTAAACTCCCTCCCTCTGACTCCTTCCTTCCAAAGCCCTCCCTCCAAGTCCGTCCCTCCCCTCCGTCCCTGCCTCTCCTCCGAACCCCTCCCTCTGACTCACTCTCTTTGTGTCCCTCCCTGCCCTCTGACTCCTTCCCTCCGAACACCTCCCTCTGACTTCCTCCCTCCGAATCCCTCCCTCCGGCTCCCCGTGCTTCCACTCCCTTTCTTCCACTTGAAGGCTGGTTCGGTAGTCCTCGAAGGCTGGTCTTCAGCTGTTCCAACTCACGCGTTGGTCACAGGAAGAAAAGGTTATAATTTTTTAACTTAATTAAATTTATTGAATGTGTATAGGGAGAGTGCGTAGGTTGTTGTTTAATTTAAGGAATTGGTTTTGTTATTGTTGAAAACCCTGAACAGAGTAGAGAGGATGTTGAAAGTCCTTCTTCCTAGCTCTTCCGTACATATTTAGAATTCTCCCAAATTCTTGCTTATTTCAGTTGTAGGAGAAAACCAGATTAATTGATCAATATGTGCTTTAGTTTGTTTTTGAAATTTTTAAAGAAAAATATACAGGACTTTTGCTAATCAATTTCTTGCCTAGACATAAAGTTTGTAATATTTCCATATGTATTCCATTTGTTCTGTATATTTTTCTGTAGAATTCCAATAATAAAATATTCTCAAAAAAGCACTGATGAATATTAAATGTTGAATATAGAAAGGATATCTATTTAGGTACCACTATAAACTTTTCTCCTGATTGCTATTCAAATGACAAAAAGCTTAACAAAAAGAAATAATGAAATGACATAAACTCTAATATACAAATACTAATACTTAAAGCAGAAGTCAAGTTGAGTGGAATTAATGTGAATCTTAATTAATTCTCACCTAATGTGTGAAGTTGACCTACCAATATATGAAAATAATGTGTATTTTGTTTTCTTCCTTGTTTTATATATCTGCATAGCAGTGAAAGTGTGAAACCATATTTAATTGACAGAGAAGTCACAGAACATATATAATATAACCAAAACGTGGAGCTAACAATAGCCACATAATGCAATTATTCCTATCCTATTAACAAGTCATCTGCAAACAAAAGATGTGTAATTTATGGTCCAGCTCTAATTTTGAAAGGCCTTCATCTTTGTGACCAGATTGTAAAATAGTGATTCTTTCCCTTTCTTTTATTCATACTATGAACTAGGTCTTGAGTTATTACTATATTTTCCTAAATGCTTCTTCCAGGAATAAAACCAGATTGTAAAGGAGACACTAATTCAGATATAAAAGGTTTAAGTCTTTAGACTATGGATTTTGATAGCATTTTATATAAAGCATTACATAAGGATATAGGCCTCAGTTGAGAGATTGTTTCCACTTTAGGAGTTAAACACATATTAGTTTGATCAATAGAGTTAATTAAATAAGGATATTGCCATAACTTTTTAATGAAAACATATATAGATTGTCCAATTTTGTCTTAAGAATCCTGGTAGAATCCAGTTGGAAATCCATCAAGTCTTAGAGTTCTCCAATGATCCATGAGCAAAAGAGCTCTTTTTAATTTCATCTTCTTGGATATCTGAGCATTTAGAGTAAGTTAATCCTTCATGCTTAGAGGTTTAAAACTAATAGAAGAAGATAAATAATAAGAAATATCAGCTTTGGGTAGTATTCATAATTTTGTACTTTTCAATATCAGCTTTTGTACTTTGGGTAGTATTAAAACCAAGGATGTCCAATTTTGGAGAATGGATAACATTTTTGAGATGTTGCTCAAAATTTTGTTGATATGATATGATGTGCCATTTGTGAGCAAATCCAAGCCAGAACTGAGTGTTCCCTCTTCATCCATTCTCAGCCTCAAGGTGCCCAGTTTCTCCCTCTTATCTGCCACATGTGACACCACTTGGTCCCACCTTAGCATTTGATTGGTTCTCTCACCTTTCTTATTATAAAATGAGTTTATCTAATTTGCTAAATCAAGAAATTAAAAAGGATAAATTTTTTTATTTAAAATTGACATTAGTGTAATATTATGAAGTTTTTTGTGACATAATTTTTAATAATTTTTTTATTTTCTTATCAGGTAAAAGTAGGGTAGACAAACCCTATAAAAAATAAATATTTACATTTATAGTTTTATATAATAAGGTTCTCTTAAGAACACAAGACACTGACACAACTTTCCTTCCCTCCTTCTGCTACACTCCATAAAACTCGCTTCTCCTTCCCACGTATACCACTTCTTCTCAATTTCTCCTATGTATTTATGTATATGATTTTTTGTGAGTGTATTAAATTTGAGTATTTTAAGTTGGTTCTTTCAATTGAATTTTGTTAACCTTGATTTCCTACTACTCATCATTCTTTGAATTGTTCCCTCAACTATAAAATTGGATTTTGGAGTAGAAAGAGATCAAGGGAAGGTGGATAGTGTGCAGATGTCTTTTTCATGTGTAAATTTTGTTATTGGTGTGAAAATTGTTACAACTCCTAAACAGAACAGACATCCTTGGTTTCCCACTCCTCTCCCCGTTTCCTTGAGCTCCGGTGATTCTCCGACATGATTCAGCACTCTCCGACGCTCGGATCTTCTTCTCCGGCGCGATTTCACCCTCTCCCGTGCTCGGGTCACCTTCTCCGGCACGATTTCACCCTCTCCGGCGCTCAGGTCTCCTTGTCCGGTGTGCTGGTTCATCTTCTCTAGCGTCCTGGTTGTCTTCTCCGGCGTGCTGGTTATCTTTTCAGGCGTGCTGGTTTCCTTTGTTTTTTTCATCACGTTGGTTGGTCCCCTTCTTTTTATCTCGCTGTTTCTGTTTTTTGTATGATACCTTATTTTTTCAGTTCTCTCTCTCCTTTTTTTTAAGTTTTAATCTTAATCTGTAAATTATTATTTTCAGTTCTCGTTGTAATTTTCTATTTCAGTTGTTGTGTTGTTGTCCTCTTCTTTTTTAGAACAAATGTAAATTTGTTTCAGTTTTAAGTTAAATATTAATCTGTAAATAAATTTTTTCAGTTCTCTTGTTGACATTTTTTTATTTCAGTTGTCCTCTCTCTCTGTTTTGTTGCTGTCCTCTCTCTATTTCCTTGTTTGTTTTAAACATTTTAGTTGTAGCTGTTGATGATTATTGTTTTGAACCTTTCATTAATTAGTTATGTGATGTTTTACATTGTTATAGTATTTTCTCAGTTTTACATTTTAATTTTTTCATTGAATAGTATTTTCTCAGTTTATTTATTTATTATTTCAGTGTCTTAATCTGTAAATTATTATTTTCAGTTCTCGTTGCAATTTTCTATTTCAGTTGTTGTGCTGCTGTCCTCTTCTTTTTTAGAACAAATGTAAATTTGTTTCAGTTTTAAGTTAAATATTAATCTGTAAATAAATTTTTTCAGTTCTCTTGTTGACATTTTTTTATTTCAGTTGTCCTCTCTCTCTGTTTCGTTGCTGTCCTCTCTCTATTTCCTTGTTTGTTTTAAACATTTTAGTTGTAGCTGGTGGTGTTAGAATTTGGTAGTGTTAACTAATGCATTTGATATGAAAATACCTGTTAGCTTGGTAACATCCAAGTGTGGTGTATATATATATGCATTTGATATGCAATTATCTTTGTAATGGCTCTAATAAAAGAATTATGAATTATCCACATGTTTAGGCTTTCCAACTATCCACTGAAAGAAAAATGACAAGTGCTTGAACTCCATTGCTTTTGTGCGGAACATGAATGGCAACAACTCCAATGTTTTGTTTTTTCTGCAGAAGGGTAGCTTGGGAAACAAATTAATTTCCACTCAAATACCATGGTTCTGAGTGGGAAATAATTTTTATGGGATCTGGAAAAATTTATTCCTTTCACTTACTATAATAACCTCAAACCAAACAACACAGGCACGGTGAAATTCCCCTAATATCAGCTGAGAAAAAGCTCCATTCCGGTGATTCCCTTCAACCAAAAACGATGCCTTAAATACAAGTGATTGTACAAGAAGTTAGGATTAACAATCGTAAAAATTATGCTCCTCCAAAAGTTCTGACTAACTTTAGCTTTGGCGGCTACCCCCAACAAAAATAATCCAGGAATCAAATTGAAGAATAAGCTCTGTATAAGTGAACCAGAATTTTAGGTACCCTCCAAAAGAAGAATTTATGTTCATTTTCCTTGGCTTTTCCTACTCGAAAACCATTGTTTTCTTTCCTTGTACTGTCTAAAAACCTTGGTTCGACATCCCTGTTTGCTTCTGCTCACTTCTTAATATAGCGAAAAACCTTAACCTTTGTGACCTTTTTTTTTCTTCTAATATGCAAATAACGCCTGGTGAATTGATTGGGATAGACCTTATATAATATTGAGTTATTAGTAATTAATTTTCCAATTGAGTGGGATGCACCTTATATAATATTGAGTTATTACAATTTGCTTCGACTGTCTCTGTTTGTTTAGTTTCCTTGCAATGTACTTAATCTATAATTTACTTTACGTGTCTCTCTTTGTTTAGTTTCCTTGCTACTTGTAACCGTCTAACCAGTTATTGGTTTGTCATGCAGAGTAGCACACGTTACGCGTGGTCTGTGATCGTTTGTCGACAGCTTTATATTCTTCCCTCACTTTTTTCCTCGAGGTAATCCCGTAACATTGACTTTGTCATTATGTGTATGCGTGTGGATTATTGTTTGTTAGTGGAGAGTAGAGCTCATTAGGCATTGGTTTTGTGTGCTGATAACATGATTTGAAGATGCATGTGTAATGTTGTTTGCTAGTGGAGAGCAGAGCTCATTAGGCATTGGTTTTGTGTGCTGATAACATGATTCTTCATGCATGTGTAATGTTGTTTGTTAGTGGAGACCAGAGCTCATTAGGCATTGGTTTTATGTCCTGATAACATGATTTGGTGTTCATAAGTATGAATATCATATACAATGCGTATGGTATATTTATTTATCTATACTGGGAAGTTTTCTGTATGTAACAGGTGGTTTGTAAATGTGGGAAATGTCTAGTTTACAGGGGAGACTCTGCCAAAATTTTGACAGGCTCCCTGTTTTAGGGAACTTAAAAAATAAAACTCATGATTTAAAAATGTAGGGTTTAGTCGTGTGTGTACCCATTAGATTCCCGTTCAAGTTTCAAAACAACCGGTTGGTGTACCGTGTTGTGTTGGAGCTTGAATTGTCCCGGTTGGACAGTTTGGTATGAATTTGTAACCAGTAGGGCGTAACCCATCAATGTTGTATTTGGTCATGATTTGAGACGTTGAATGTTCATTTGAAATTTTGGTTATGGTGTTTCGTATTGTCCCCAGGGTGCATGTCTGCGTGTGGTGTTTTATACCGTACGTATCTCTGTGTACTCGGGGACCAATGCGAAATACTGCCGAAATTTCAAATGAACATTCATTCAACTTCTCAAGATAGACCACATACAATTATGGGATGGGTTACGGATGGTTGCATATTCATCCCGAATGGGATAGGGCCCCACCAATTTGCAACATCAAAGAGATAGAGTGATTCACAACCGATAGTTAAATAAAAATTTAAACGTGTAAGGTAACAGAAATCGTGCTTGTTAGATATTATAAATGGAGGTACCGGAAAATCGGCGATGGATGTACAACCGACTAGATCGCAATCGGCGAGCGACTGAGGAGTTTATGATGGGGCTATTGGAGTTCATTCCGTTCGCTACGGCAAACACGGCTGGATTTGAAGCAACTCAGAAGATTCGTTGTCCGTGCTCAAGGTGCAAATGCATGAGTTTTGAATACGCGGATAATGTCATGTGCCACCTAACTGAGAAAGGGTTCATGGAAACATACCACTGCTGGTACAACCATGGTGAGCAGTTACCGCGTAGACCATCAGATGAAACCGTGCAACAGTCTTACTACGAGGTTGGAGGAAACAGGGATACATACAACAACATAGAACAAATGGTGATGGATCATGTTGGACCCTCCACCGGGCGTATGCTGGAACATAATGACCAAGCAGGTCATGTGGACTCTGACAATGTAGAGGAGGATCCTAATCCGGAGGTGAAGAGATTTTATGATTTGTTGGCGGCGGCTCAGACTCCATTGTGGGACGGGTGCAACAGTCACACTGAGTTATCCGCCTCCCTAGCTGCTTTAAGCCTAAAGGCAGATTATAATCTTTCTGGAGGTTGTTTTGATAGGATGGTCAATCTGATGGGTTCCACCATGCCTAGTAATCACAGAATGCCAGCAAACCTGTACCGTGCTAAGAAACAAGTGGCAAACTTGGGGTTGGGTTGTGTGAAGATAGAGTGTTGTGTTGGTGGATGTATGCTGTTTAGAAATGAGTTTGCAGATGAGAGTGTCACAAAATGTCTGCATTGTAATGAGGAACGCTACAAGACCGTTAAAAGGAGAGGGAAGGTAACCCGGACGGCCAGGAAGAAAATGTGGTACTTCCCTATAACACCGCGTCTTCAACGCCTGTATGCCTCATTGTCCACGGCAAAACACATGCGTTGGCATGCTCTGAACCGAACACAAGAGGGGTTTCTTTGCCATCCTTCCGACGGGAAAGCATGGAAGTGTTTGGATGAGCTATATCCGGACTTTTCTGGCGAGCCACGAAATGTAAGACTTGGCTTATGTACTGATGGGTTTAACCCTTTCGGTCAATACGGAAGAGCTTACTCTTGTTGGCCAGTCATCCTGACCCCGTACAATCTGCCTCCTGATATGTGTATGAAGAGGGAGGTCATGTTTCTATCTATACTGGTTCCAGGACCCAAAAATCCAAAGGCGAACATTGACGTGTTTTTGCAACCGTTGGTTGAAGAGTTATCACAATTATGGGATGTCGGGGTAATGACATACGATGCGTCTTTGAAGAACAACTTTATGATGCGTGCTGTTTTGATGTGGACTATTAACGACTTCCCGGCCTATGGTATGCTTTCTGGATGGTCCACGTCTGGGAAGCTTGCTTGCCCTGTATGCATGGAACATACCGGGGGGGAATCACTCCCTGTTAGTGGCAAGACAAGTTTCTTTGACTGTCATAGAAAGTTTCTACCGTTGGATCACCCGTTTAGGAGGAACAAAACCGCTTTTAAGAAGAACAAGGTTGTTAATGAACCTCCACCCCGTAGGCTATCTGGTGCACGGGTTTGGCAGAGGGTCGAAGAGTATCCTTACATCTGGGACAAGAGTGTTAAGGAGTTTGCGGGTTACGGTAAGGAACACCACTGGGTGAAGCAGAGTGTGTTGTGGGATTTGCCATATTGGAAAGACTTGTTGTTAAGACACAACATTGATGTGATGCACACTGAACGTAATGTTTTCATGAATATTTTTGACACTGTTATGGACATCAAAGGGAGAACAAAGGACAACGAGAAGAGTCGTCTAGACCTTCCGATTTGGTGTTCCAGAAAGGAGTTGGAGTTGAGGGATGCGGGACGTGGAAGAATGTTTAAACCCCATGCAAAATATGCTTTAACTAGACCACAACAGATTGCTGTACGTATTTGGATGAATGGGTTGACCCTGCCTGACGGATTCGCTTCTAACTTGAGTAGATGTGTCGACGTGAAGGAGGGCAGGGTGTTTGGCATGAAAAGTCATGATTGCCATGTGTTTATGCAACAACTACTCCCGTACGCGTTTCATGCCTTACCGAAGCCTATTTGGAAACCGTTAGTGGAGTTGAGTCACTTCTTTAAGGAGTTGACGGCTACTTCGTTGAGTGTGGAGAAACTTGTGAAGATGGAAGAAACTATCCCGGTGTTGATTTGTAAGTTGGAGCAGATTTTCCCACCAAGTTTTTTTGACTCGATGGAGCATTTGCCTATCCATCTACCGTACGAGGCCTTGGTTGGTGGCCCAGTGCAGTATCGTTGGATGTATCCATTCGAAAGGTGAATGCTTGGTGAACTCTTTAATTTACTCGCTAATGTCATGCTTATAATAGTATTTTCTAACTTAACACCACCTTGTTAATGATGTTGAAGATTCTTACGCTCTTTAAAAGATAAAGTGTCGAACAAAGCCTGCGTTGAAGCTTCAATTTGTGAGGCATACTTAGTCGAAGAAATGACAACCTTTGCTTCTTTCTATTTTCCAACGGAGATAGAAACTAGAATGAGTAGAATTCCCCGCAATCTTGGTGTAGCCAGCCGCACAGGGTTTGATGAACAAACGTCGATTTTCAACTATCCTGGTCACCCGGGGGGCAGGCTCACAAAATGTTACATTGATGAGAAAGATCGAAAGGCGGCTCACTTGTACATTCTTCTCAATTGCCCAGAAGTGGAACCCTTTATTGAGTAAGTCATAGAAGTTATATTATACATTCTTAACGTAGCTTTTATATTAAACTTATTTGTTTCTTTCAATAGCTTATACACAGATATGCTAAAACTTGAGCAAAATGATTTAACTGATGACCAAATTCATAGTGAGGTGTCATCCAAGTTCGTTGGTTGGTTCGCGCAACATGTAAGACCCGTATACCAAGTGTTTTTAAGCCTATTTGCTTCTAACTCCCGTCAATATGGTAACAATGACCTACTTTTTATGTTGTACATAGATACAAGACCCTAACAACCATATTGAAGATTCTTTACTCCAAGCCCTTTCTTGGGGGCCGGTGAAGACTGTTAAAAAATGGCCTATTTACTACGTAAATGGCTACAAGTTTAATATTCTTCAATGGAGTGAAGGGATGCGCACCCATAACTACGGGGTTTGTGTTAAAAGCACCGCCGGTCAGTTGGAAGAAGACTTTTATGGAGTGCTAACGGAGATTGTTGAAGTTTCATTCTCTGGACGACTAAGAAGAGATATTGTTCTATTCAAATGTGATTGGTTCGACAACACAATCGGTGTTGGAACAAAGGTTGACAACAACTATGGCTTAGTTGAGGTCAAGAAGAATGGTAGATATAAAGGGTTTGATCCCTTCATTTTTGCCCAACAAGCTGAGCAGGTTTATTACACCGACTTCCCGGGAGGACATCGGGACTGGTATGCAGTAATCAAGGCCAAGGCCCGAAGTCAGATCACTGACAATGTCTCCGAGGACGTCGATGACGCTTATCAGCTTGCACCACACGAGCTCAACGATGCCAATTTGTTGTTCAACATTGATCCAGTCATAATGGATGAGACACTCGCCACTACGGGGGGTGAACACATTGACAAAGACCTTGTCTCTCGATCAAAACGGTCTAGGGCTGATTTGGATACTGATGAACTTGTTCAAACAGATAACCACAGTGACACTGAAACTGAGGGGGAATTTGAAACTGAAACAGACACAGAGTATGTAGTTGTTAAACATATATACATAGGTTTATATATATCCTGAGACTAACCTTTCTTTTCATGATTTTATCCACAGATGACGGGACGTCGACTGCCCTTCAGTAGGGGTGGTGGGTCCAGGACCCCGGCTTCCCGTCTGGGGATGCAAACCCCAGGGCAGCAGACCACTCCATCACCACCACAGCGGACCACTCCATCCCCATTATAGCAGACCACTCCATCACCACCA
Source organism: Clitoria ternatea (assembly GCA_037962975.1). Taxonomy (NCBI): domain Eukaryota; kingdom Viridiplantae; phylum Streptophyta; class Magnoliopsida; order Fabales; family Fabaceae; genus Clitoria; species Clitoria ternatea. Next base: position 73,299,877 of record CM075672.1, read on the forward strand.
CCACAGCAGACCACTCCATCACCACTCCAGCAGACCACTCCATCACCACCACCACAGCAGACAACCCCATCACCCCCACAGCTGACCACCCCAGAGGAGACTCCTGGAGTTGGTGGCTTGGAGGACCATGGCCATCAGGCGACCCCACCTCCGGCATCCCCTCTGCCCATGTTGGTACCCGTGCCGGCCGGAGACGAGTAAGTGACTAAATTTCATATACTTTTATGTTATTTGTATGATACTTTATATTAGGGTTTAGTTGAAAGACTTGTTGGTTTATTGTTGCTTACTTTAATTAGTACTTGTATAGATTGAATTGTACTGGGCACTCTTCTGTTTGTAACAGGGTAACTATTTAAACTTGGAAATGTTACATTTACAGGGGAGACTCTGCCGAAATTTTGGGTGTCTCCCTAGATTGTGTGTTGTTTTACTCCTAACATAATTGTTGTCATTACAGCTTTGTTGATAGTAGTCGCACTACCAAAGCGATTACTAAGGTTTTGAAGGCCCAGTGGGATGGTCCATATATATCTTGGACAGATGCTGGGAAGGTTGTGCAAGATAGGTGGTTTGACACCTTCTCGGTAAGTTCCTAGCTCATTTATTGTGACTTGATTTGTAAAATAGACCCGTTATTAATTTTGATTTCTCAATTCATTTTACAGCGTGATTACCAGTGGGCGGAGGGTATGATTGATGAGATTAGGAAGGTCTTTGCCACAAAGACCTCCAAAATCATCAAGAGTACCCTTTGGAAGGTGAGGGACAAGGGTGAGCGCCCTCGTTGGATCCCGGAGGACCATTGGGACGGGATGGTCCAGAAGTGGGGCGGGGTCCCATTCCAGCAGGCGAGTGCTCGGAATAGGGCCAACAGAGCCGCCGATGCTGCAGCCTCGGTTTACACTGGGGGTAGCATTTCAACCCTCGAGCACAAGAAAAGATTTGTAAGTATATTTATGTTAAACATTTCTATTATGGTTCGTCTTACATGTTTACAAATAATAATCTCAATGTTTTTTGTCCACCACAGGAGCAGAGGGAGCACCGGGAGCCTTCTTTGTTTGAGGTCATGCAAATGACCAAGAAGAACAAAGCCGGTGCATGGGTAAACCAGAAGACTACGGAGCTAGCGGTATTTACTTTTAACTGACACATGCTTTTAATTTACTTACAAATCAGCTTACTAATCCTATCGTTGTTTTTGAATTTACAGGAGGCGTATCAGGCCAGGAGGGCCGAGAAGGAGGCGGACCTGGTGGCTTCCACCCCTGAAGGGGAGGTTCCTCCCACCCTATCTTGTTCTGACGACAACGCCATCTATATGGAGGCTGTTGGCGGTGTGAACAAGAAAGGGAGGGTGTTTGGATTGGGTGGCGTCGGCACGCAGCTGGCGAAAAAGGGGAAGACCCCTTCCTCTTCGTCTTCCTCTGGTCTTCCGACTGAGGTCGTTCAGGTAATTCAAAACCTGAACGATGAGCTACAGGAGGAGCGACGTCAGAGGCAGTTGCTGTTGGAGCGGCACGAGGCGGACCGAAAGAAGGCCGAGGCGGACCGACAGCGGGCCGAGGAGCAGCACGCCGAGACTCATCGGCAACTTGCTCAGCAGCAGGAGCTACTGATGCAGTTGATGGCGAGGCTACCTCCCCCCACTTCCCAGGCGCCCCCACCACCACCCCAGGATCCCCCACCACCTTGATTGTAGTTCTTTTATTTATACATATTGTATATTTGATTTTTAGTTATGTTATATTTTCATTCAGTATTTATTTTGTCATTCTTTATTTATTATGTCAATATTTATTGGTAATTACATTCAAATCACAAAGCCTTATTCTACCTATCATTAATAATTCAACCTATTTGATAAATTAATTTAATCTATTATTTTGTTTTCAATAATAATTTATTACTTCAAAAAAATTATTTTAATTTAATTATAAAATTTTATCAGCCAATACAAAATACAAAATATTAACATATTTTTAAAGTTAAATTAACAAAACCAGTCAATATTGAATTAATTTTAAAAAAATTTAAAAATTCCCGTTAGCGACGGACCACGTCCGTCGCTGACTTATTAACACTAGCGACGGACGTTGTGGTCGCTACATCACAATCACTAGCGACGGACCGCGTGGTCGCTAACTGACAACAACTAGCGACGGACAACGTCGTCGCTACATTGCAACCACTAGCGACGGATACTGTGGTCGCTACATCACTACCTATAGCGACGGCATACGGTGGTCGCTGGTGGCTGTTAGTAGCGACGGGGCCTCGAGGTCGCTGTATGGCAACACTTAGCGACGGCTGGAGTTATTGGGGCAGAGACGATTTTAGCGACGACCTTTCGCCGTCAATATGGTAGCGACGGCAGGTGTGTGGTCACTGATGTGTTTTCGACGAGGGGTTTAGCGACGTCTTCTTGCCCGTCTGCGATGCCGTCGCTAATGGTTTTAGCGACGGGAATTCCATTGATTAGCGACCAATTAATTCCGTCGCTAACAGTTGTTTTTTTAGTGGTGATACTATGTGAGATATCGGTCTTGCGTAACTAATTTCAAGCTTCTAACTTATCACAACTAATGATAAGTCTGTAGAACAGACTCTTACAGTGAGGCTAGCTTGAATAAATATAGAGCAACTAAGTGTATCCGAAGAATTAAATGAAAGATTATACACAATTATTTTTATACAAGAACGTGAATTGAATATGTAATGTTTGTTATTAGTTTACAGGGCTTGTTCTAGTTTTCTTCTTGGGTATAGGTCTTCAATTTATAGCCTCTCATGTGAATATGATTGTTGCAGTATATGGGAATAAATTAATGACCCATTTTCTTGTAGTACAACAACTATCTCCTTATGTAGTATGAGTGGAAACATAAAAACTAGATGTTGCTTTTCATGCAATGCCCAAACCCTTTTTATCAGTGCATTTATGATAGTTGGCATTCTGGTTAGTGGGATGAATATTTAATTTTGAAACTTGCTTCAACACGCTTGTTAGGATTCTATAAACTTTCGACACTACCAAAAAGTCCATATAGCGAGGGAAAAATTAGTCGCTAACGAGGAGAATTTTATCGCTAACTGGTATCAGCGACGGACACAGCCACGGGAAACCTTCATTGACAAAACGCTTGTCAATAACTCATCAGCAATATAAGCAAAATGTCGTTGAACCTTTTGCGATAGACATGTTGGCCTATAGTCGTCGCTGAAGGGTGACAAAATAGTGGTCCCCCTTGTCATCATGTCCATCACCAGTATAGTCTAATTAGTGACGACTAGACTTATATAGCTATAGAGTTGACGAATGTTGGTCGTTAACATGGTCGCTATAGGGAAACCAATTCAATGACAGGCCTGTTTTGTAGCTGAGGAGTTGGTCATAGTTCGTCGCTGTAGCCCTTGTTATTTTAGGACCAAGTTAGCGACGGAGCCTGTGTCCATCACTGTGTTGGTGATGTATTCAGTGACAGAAGGCTTCCATCGCTTATAATAAAAAATGATTTTTTTTGATAAATTGTATCATTGTTTATAATGTAAATTTATTATTTTGATATAAAATTATAAAATATATTTTATTAAGTTGAATTAAATATTTAGATATAAAAATTATATATGATTTTTTATGATAATATTTTTATGATAATTTTGAGTATAGGCACATAAAAAAGAATGAGATAAAAAGAAATAAAATTAATCCAAAAAATATACAGTTATAACAATAAAAAAATAAATGCAAAAATGTATAACAATAAAAAAAAATGAATACATGATCATGTTAGTGTTGGGGGCTGCTATGGGGATCCTGGGGTGGTGGGGGTTGCTGGGAAGCAGATGGAGGTATGACTCGAGTCGTAAGAGCCTCCATCATCTGGCGGAGCATAACCTCCTGTTGCGCCAGCTGCCGATGAGTCTCTCATCGATCCTCCTCAGCTCGTTGGTGGTCCTCCTTAACTCGTTGCTCCACTAATATAACTCGCTAGTGGTCCGCCTTAGCTTACTGCTCCACCAGCTGCCTCTTTCGATGCTCCTCTACTAAGCTTTGAATATAATGGTCGCTTTGATGAGTTCCACTATGCCAAACTATAATAAAATGTCATCAAACTTGTACTATGCTAAGAAAAGTATGGTGAACCTGGGGTTGGGATGTGTGAGGATAAAGTGTTGTGTTGATGGGTGTATATTGCTCCGAAACGAGTTTGCAGACAAGAATATAGACAAAGGTGTACACTGTAACAAGGATCGTTACAAAACCATTAAAAGATGGGGGAAAGTAACTAGGAGGACAAGGAAGAAAACGTGATACTTTCCCATAATACCATGTCTTCAACATTTGTATGCCTCATTGTCCACGGCAAAACACATGCGTTGGCATACTCTGATTTGAACACATAAGGGTCTTTTATGTCATCCATTTGATTGGAAAGCATAGAAGTATTTGGATGGGTTATACCCGGGCGTTTCATGTGAGCTGCACAATGTATGACTTGGCTTATGTACTAATGGATTCAATTTGTTTGGTCAATACAGAAGAACATACTCTTGTTGGCCTGTCATACTGACCCTATACAATCTGCCTCCTAAGATATGTATGAAGAGGGAGGTAACGTTTCTATATGTACTAATTCTAGGACATAAAAATCTAAAGGTGAAAATAGACATCATTTTACAATTGTTGGTTGAGGAGTTAACACAATTATAGGATATTGGGGTTATGACCTATGATGAAACATTGAAGAACAATTTCATGATGAAGGCTATTTTGATGTGGACCATTAATGACTTTCTTGCCTATAGTATGCTTTCTGGATGGTCAACGTCTGGGAAGCTTGCTTGCCCTGTATGCATGGAACATACTTGATAGTCGTTCCGCAAGTGCACAGGGTATCGTGTAATATAAAAGATTATCGTACCGCAAAGATTATGCCTAAGTACTAGTTTACAATGATTTAATTATCTAGGAAATATTCAACTCAATTGAAGAAAAGGTAATTTAATTAAAAACCAAACAAAAATTTAAAGAACTCAAACCCTTTTGAACAAAAATCAATCGCTTTCTTGAAAATCAAATTGAAAAAAAGCATCTTGGGAATTAGTGGGTTCATATGCCATGTACCAATTTTAACGAAATCTTTTCCCAATTATAAAGTTCTATTTCTAAGGTAGGTTTTCCTAAATTATTAGTAGTCTCCTCTTGAATTCTAACTAACATACTCAATTGCCAAAGAACCGCGTTTGATTTGTAAATTGAATCCATTAAGCATATTGAAAACCCAATTAACCCTCAAATGATTTTGCCTACTTTCGTAACCCAAAACCTTAGGTGCAATTTCATGTATTTCAAACGATATGCTAATCTTTTGATTACCTATATTATTTAAATTCATCTACGCTTATCTCTAAGTTATTAGAAGTATTAGGTACTCATGAAATTAAATAAAAACCAGAACATTCATAACTGAGAAATTCAAATCATTAAAATTTGATACAAAACACACTACCCCCTAATCCCAAAAATGAAATTTAGTTCCTCATGGAAGAGGTTTCTATCTCACAAAGCATAAATTCAAAGCCTAACATTTCAAGACTCCCTAAAATATAAAACAAGGATTTAGAAAAATAAAAGAGAAGTTCTCATTGGATCCTCTAAATTTTATGATTAAACTCTGAAATCTTGTTATTCCTTGATGTTTTTCTTCGAATCCTCTTCAAAATCTCCTTGAAAATCTTCTTAATTTTTGAATTGGTCTGTACCGGGGTTTAAGATCTGGTGTGGGAACCAGCCACAAAAGTTGATGATTTAAATATTTGTACATCGGTACAGTGGGTGTAACATCCCAATTTTAACAATGTACCGGGTGAAATAAGCCATTAAAATAATAATTCAGAAGTGGAAATTGTTCACTAATTACCCTTAACTTAATTAATCAAAAGGTGTGCTGATTGAAAAGGTGATTAGCTTTAGTGGGTGCTGATGGGACTGGGTAGCAGACTGCTCCTCACGTTTTCCCACCCTACCATTCCTTTCTCTCATGCATGCGTTTATAATTGGTCGATGGCCTTTCTTGCCACTCATTCTTCAGAATTTCCCTACGAGTTTCTTCTTCTTCTTCCTTCTTCTTCCCTTTTCCTTCTCTGCTCTCTATTCCACTCCCTGCTTCAGAGGCCACGTTGACGGTGCTGCAGATGAGACGGAGCTCCCTTATACGAGTAAAGGACGAGCATCGAAACAGAAGCAAAAACAGCCCCTGCACCACTCGTGGAAGACGGTAGTGTTTAAGTGAAGGCTAAACGAGTAAAAGTGTCGAGTGAAGCAGCAAGGAAAAGGACCAACGCCCAAACAGAAGAGTCTCTCGGAGTATCGTTGTTGGTAGGGGGAGTACCTTACATGTTAAGTGCATGGGTTATGAACGGGTTCTGGGTGTTGATAATTATGGTTCTGCATCCTGTTTGTATGATGTGCTTGCATGTAGAGTACTCGAGTGTAGGATAAGTGAGAGTGAGTGTTGCATGTTATCATTGCCTTGAAGATGCATGCATTGTCTGAGTTTCGAGACCACAAAACACCGATTACATGTTATGTTGTGTTTATTGGAATATTTAATTGAATCTGTTGATCTTCATATAGATGTATGCGTTGATTAAGTCTTGACTCTATTATATACCGATTGTATGTTATGTTGTGTTGATTGGAATACTTATCTGAATCTGTTGATCTTCATATGGATGCATGCATTGATTAAGTCCTGATACTGCTGTATACTGAGTGCCTGTTATGCTTGAGTTGGTGAGAATACTTATAGAATCTTCATATTGATTGACACCGATTGCATTGGACCTTACGTTACTGTATCCACCTAATGGAGCTATGATGATGATTGCATGGAAGTATGTGTGTGTTAGATTAATATGTGGAGTTCTGAAAATGGGTATTACCGACTGCATGTGAAGTATGTATGGCTGAATGAAAGATTGTATGCATGAACTCTATGTTGTGTGATGAATCCGCGTGTGGCGCATGGGATGCGTTGTGCTGGGAGCACGTAGTGTGGGACACTACCATCGGTTATTAAGTGTGGGACGCTGTAAAATCCTTGAGTGGGACTCAGGGTAGCCTTCGAGTGGGACTCGGGCTGCCTGTGAACACCTCCGTTGGCGCTGAGAGCGTTGGTGTCACCTGTGGGCAAACGGTTGGGTACCTGTAAAATAGCCAAGTAGCTGGGAGCTGAAATGATAGCTGAGAGCTATGTACAGAAGGCTGAGAGCCTACGTTGCAACGTTAAAACCGATTACACACGAATGCGGGACCGATTGAATAATTTGTGTTTATATTGCTACTGATGTTGTGTAGAATTAATTATGCATGTGATGATGTTAGTGAGATGATGTATACTCTTGACCGAGTGAACTATTCCGAGTACATATGCTGTTAATGCTGACTGAAATCTATTCTATGAATGTATGTTATGTTATTGGAAAGTTGTGTGTATATAGCTGAGTGAGAATTGTGGATTCTGACTGATAATGTTCAAAAGATGCATTCTAATTCATGGACCTTAATATCATGTCACTGATTATTGTATGTTAATATTATTGAGTGATGTGTGTAAGGGGCCGAGCGACAACTGGTAGATTCCGATCGGTAAGGATCTTGTGCGTGTGTCCTGGTTGATTAGTAATACTCTGACCTTAATCATTGCCACATATGATTGTGTGTACATATAAATATATATAGTTGTATAAATGTGAGACAACCTGAGTCAGTATCTATCATTTAAAATTTAAGATACTCACCCCTGCTGTGGCAATCTTTCAGTGAACATCTCTCGTAATGAGGATTGGAGGAGGAGCTGAAATGCCGGGTGAAGTGCTGATGCACTATGGAAATTTTATGACTGTGCATATGCTGTATATAATGTTTTGGGTTAAGCCTTGGCCGGCTCGTGTTTTGCTGTTAGTCTTTTATCCAGAGTTGATTCCCTTAGAATGGGAACATGGCAATGTGGTTGTAAATCCGTGATATACTCTCCTATATACATATATATATATGCCTATGTTTATGCCATGTTGCATGTCTATCTTATTCTGTGAAATGCCTGGGTAATCTTTATATATATGTGCGTTCATATTCCCGAATGTGTAGGAAATGACATAACTTAACATGAATGAAGCCAATCTATGGTCTAGAGGGTGAGTTTGTGACTCTGTCATCGAGTGAGTGAAGGTTTTCCCAACAGGAGAGTGACACCTTGGACTCTAGGGGATCCCACTATAGTGAACTGTCAGTAAGGAAAGGATCTGAGTGAGTCTTGACTTAGTAGAATATTTAGAGTAGGAAGGTTATGGTTACCGAATGAAGACTAAGAGAAATACCCCGAGTGGCAAAAAGGACGTGAAGGTTATCCTGAGTGAGGAGTCCTCCTAGATTCCGAGTGAGTGATAGTGGGGACCACTTCCATACTATTGTGTATGTGTTCTGGTTGATAAAACCGTAAAATAAATTGCATTGTCCGAATGAGACTAGTAGGTGCTAGAGCTGCGTCCGAGTGAGCTGAGATTGGATCTCCCCCCCGAGTGAATCAGGCGCTGGAATCCGAGTGAGAAAATGCCGAGTGAATGAACGGATACCGAGTGAAGCTTTCGCTTGAGCGAGTACGCGTTGCTGTGTGACTTGCCTAAGCGATTTCCCCCTTCTTCCGCTGTCAGTTTCTTGAATTTCTTTTGTTCTGTTGTTCTTCTTCTCCTCTCATTTCTTGTACCGTGGCATCCTGGTTTTAATTATGAAAATTTCCCTTGTGTTATCGTCTATGATCTATTTAAATTAGGGTGTTACATTTTGGTATCAGAGCAGACCGAAAGGTCCAAGGCCAAGGAATGCTTACCGAGTGTGAGCGGTTGTGTGCTTTCTGACTGAGTGGTCATCATGATTGAACCTGATTGATATTGACTTATGGATAGGAGGTTGTTTCCCTCTTGGCCCGATTGATTGTGTAGCATATAGAAATAATATGATGTGCTAAGTTACTGAACATTAGGCTGAAATTCGATCGGTAGCATGTGGCTTGGTATACTTATCCTTAAAGGGTGTAATTTCAGGATAAGGGATGGCGCATCGCCAAAGCATGGAGGCTATAGCCACAACATTCCAACGCTTTGCAGACGTGTTTGAGAGGCAGGGCCAGCCTCGAGCTGAGGAGGGCCAAGTGCTGGACCGCTTCCTGAAGAGGAAGCCGGGTGAATTTCTTGGAGGACGGAACCTTGAGACAGCTTTTAAATGGACTCAAGAGCTGGAAAGGATTTTTGGGGGTCTTCGTTGTACTGAGGCCCAGAAGGTAGAATGTGCAGTATACATGCTGCGTGACGAGGCGGAAAACTGGTGGAAGATAGCCAGAAACCGATTCCCTGACGATGATAATCAGCTGACCTGGAACGATTTCAAGACATGCTTCTTAGAGAAGTACTTCCCCGACACAGTAAGGAGTCGGAAGGAGTTGGAGTTTATGGAGTTGAGACAAGGCTCCATGACTGTGGAAGAGTATACGACCAGATTCGAAGAGTTGTGCCTATTCTACCCACCTTTCCAACAACCAAGGACGGAGAGCTCCAAGTGCCTTAAATTTGAGAATGGATTAAGATCTGATGTTAAGAGAGCCTGTAGGTACCAAGAAATACGGAGTTTTCCTGCATTGGTGAATAAGTGTAGGATATTTGAGGAGGATGACAAGGCCCATTCAGGCCAGAGCAGCAGAGCCAACCATTCCTTGAGGCCCCAGCAATCCCGCTTCAAGAGGCCGAGCAACGTTGGCAGAAACCGATCCTTTTCCAGATTTGGGGGTCGGAACCAGCCTGAGAGACGACTAGTTATAGAGGACGGAAAATGTTTCAAGTGTGGAGGAAGTCATTATGCCCGAGACTGCAACAACGAGGGTGAGGTGGTGTGCTTCCACTGTAATAAAAGGGGACACATTCGCCCCGATTGCCCCCAACTCCGTCAAGCAAATACCAATGTACGTCAAGGAGGTTTCCAAGAGAGAAACCGAGTGAATGATAACCAAAGACCGGGTGGCAGAGGCAACAGAGCCAGAGGAAACATGATGCTTGCTCCAAATAGCCGAGAGAGGAATACCGACCAATCAGCAGTGGGAAGAGTCTACGCCATCAATGCAGAAGATGCTGCACAAGCAAATGACCTGGTACAATGTAAGTGCTCACTCGGTAGATATACACTTGATGTTGTTTTTGATTCGGGAGCCACCCATTCTTTTATAGCTAATGAGTGTGTAAAGCAATTAAAGTTATCGACTGTGTTTATGGATCGGACTTTGGAAGTAGCCAATCCGACTGGCGCTAAGGTGTTGACATCATCAATATGCAAGGATGTAACATTTGTGTTGTGTGATCGAAGTTTCACTTTCGATTTGGTATGCATACCCTTAAAGGATCTTGACATTGTGCTCAGAATAGATTGGCTTTCAGCCAACAAGGTGTTAGTGGATTGCAGAAACCGAAGGATCATCTTCCCGAGGTAGCACAATGAAGGCGATACAGCACAAGGTATAACCCAACTATTTATGATGCTTTGTCTAACCGAGGGTGAGAGTAAAGCCCGAGTGAACGAAATTCCAACTGTCTGTGAATTTCTAGAGGTGTTTCCTGAAGACGTACCGAGTGTCCCTCCCAATAGAGAAGTTGAATTCTCTATAGACCTGATCCCTGGAGCCGAGCCAGTCTCCAGTGCACCATATAGAATGTCCCCAACTGAATTGGCCGAGCTGAAGAAGCAAGTAGATGAGTTACTCAGAAAACAATTCATTAGGCCGAGTGTATCACCTTGGGGCGCACCTGTGTTGCTTGTTAAGAAGAAGGATGGCAGCATGAGGCTTTGTATAGACTACCGACAGCTAAACAAACTCACGATTAAGAACCGATACCCATTGCCCCGAATTGATGACTTGATCAACCAACTGCGTGGAGCCTCAGTCTTCTCAAAAATCGACCTGCGATCAGGATACCACCAAATCCGAGTGAAGGATTCGGATATCCCAAAGACTGCCTTTAGGACTCGGTATGGTCACTACGAGTATGTAGTGATGCCGTTTGGTGTAACAAACGCCCCTGCTGTTTTCATGAATTACATGAACAGCATATTCCACCCATATTTAGACCGATTCGTAGTTGTTTTCATTGATGATATCCTAGTCTATTCTAAGACTTCTGAGGAGCATGAAGAACACCTCCGAGCGGTACTCCAAGTGTTGAGGGAGAAGCAGTTGTTTGCAAAGCTTTCAAAGTGTGATTTCTGGATGGATAAAATCCATTTCCTCGGATATGTGATTTCCGAGGAAGGTGTCTCGGTGGACCCTTTAAAGGTGACAGCTGTAATAGCATAGGAGAGACCCAAGTCGGTCTCAGAGATAAGGAGGTTTATGGGCCTGGCAGGCTATTATAGAAGATTCGTTGAGGGTTTTTCCAAGTTGGCCTTGCCACTGACTAAATTGACTCAGAAAAACATTCCCTTCGTATGGAGTCCCGAGTACGAGAACAGTTTCCGAGAGCTGAAGGACAAGTTGACGACTGCTCCAGTGCTGGCATTACCTGACTTGCAAGAGAGCTTCATGGTTTATTGTGATGCATCAGGACTCGGATTAGGATGCGTGCTAATGCAGAAAGACCGGGTGATAGCGTATGCCTCTTGGCAATTGAGACCTCACGAGCAGCATTATCTGACCCACGACTTGGAATTGGCAGCTGTGGTGTTCGCGTTAAAAATCTGGAGGCATTACTTGTACGGGTCCAGATTTGAAGTATACAGTGATCACAAGAGCCTCAAATACTTATTCGACCAAAAGGAACTGAACATGAGACAGAGGAGATGGATGGAATTTTTAAAAGATTATGATTTCGAGCTAAAGTACCATCCGGGTAAGGCAAACGTTGTTGCCGACGCGTTGAGTCGGAAATCCCTTCATGTAGCAGTGATGATGGTGAAGGAGGTAGAGCTATTGGAACAGTTCCAAGACATGAACTTACATGTTGACATCCCCTCCTCTCGGAAAATGACGATCGGTACGCTGAGGATTACCAACAAATTCCTGAAATCCGTGTACGAGCAACAACAGTCAGATTCCTACTTGGCTGAGATGAAGGAGACTCAGGCCAAAGGTAAGGATTTGTCCTTGACCAAGGGATCAGATGGAATCTTCCGAGTAAGAAACAGAATATACGTGCCGGGTGGGGGAGAATTGAGAAGAATGGTGCTTGATGAAGCTCACAAGAGCTTGCTAAGTATCCACCCGGGTGCCACGAAGATGTACCATGACCTAAGAACCCAGTTCTGGTGGCCCGGATTAAAAAGGAACGTGGCAGAATATGTGGCTCGGTGTATCACCTGTCAGAAGTCAAAAGTAGAGCACCAGAAGCCGTATGGTGCATTGTAACCCCTGGAAATTCCCGTATAGAAATGGGACTCAATTGGCATGGACTTTGTCATGGGATTGCCCAAAAACCGAGTGGGCCATGATGCGATTTGGGTCATTGTTGACCGACTGACAAAGAGTGCACACTTCCTGCCTGTGAACATGAAGTACCCGATGCATAGGTTAGCTCAGATTTATATTCGCGAAGTTGTCCGACTGCATGGTATACCAACTTCTATCGTATCGGATAGGGATCCTAGGTTCACGTCCCGGTTTTGGACCTGTCTGCACTAGGAAATGGGTACAAAACTTTGGCTTAGTTCTTCTTACCACCCCCAATTGGATGGACAATCCGAGCGAACGATTCAAAGCCTGGAGGACTTGCTAAGGGCGTGTGTGCTAGAGCACGGTGGAGATTGGGAACAGTACCTTCCCCTGGTTGAGTTTACGTACAATAACAGCCATCACAATAGTATTGGTATGGCACCCCACGAAGCACTGTATGGTCGAAGATACCGAACCCCGCTTTGCTAGTCGGAAACAGGTGAGAGTCTGCTATTGGGACCAGAAATTGTGAAGCAAACTTCAGAGCAGATCCGAGTGATAAGAGAAAAGATGAAGGCGTCTCAAGATAGGCAGAAGAGCTACCATGTCAAACGCACCAAACCATTAGAATTTTTAGTCGGAGACAGGGTATTTTTAAGGATTTCACCGAGTAAAGGAGTCGGGCGAGCCTTGAAGAGCGGAAAATTAAGCCCTCGATACATTGGGCCGTATGAAGTGTTGGAACGAGTCGGCTCCATGGCATACGGAATAGCATTACCGACTCACTTATCTCGATTGCATGACGTGTTTCATGTGTCTCAACTAAGGAAGTACTTGCCAGATTCTACTCACACAATGCCTGATGATGAAGTGGAAATCAGGGAAGACCTGACCACTGTAACTAGACCGACTAGGATCATGGACCGATCAGTAAAGCGATTAAGGAGTAAGAATGTGCAACTGGTTGAAGTGGAATGGCAGCAGGACGGGTATACCTCTTATACCTGGGAGCGCGAGGATGCCATGAGGCAGAAGTACCCCGAGTTGTTTGACCAAGGTGAGTTACCGACTGAATTTCGAGGACGAAATTCTTTTGAGTGGGGGAGAACTGTAACATCCCAATTTTAACAATGTACCAGGTGAAATAAGCCATTAAAATAATAATTCAGAAGTGGAAATTGTTCACTAATTACCCTTAACATAATTAATCAAAAGGTGTGCTGATTGAAAAGGTGATTAGCTTTAGTGGGTGCTGATGGGACTGGGTGACGTGAGCAGACTGCTCCTCACGTTTTCCCACCCCACCATTCCTTTCCTTCATGCATGCGTTTATAATTGGTCGATGGCCTTTCTTGCCACTCATTCTTCAGAATTTCCCTACGAGTTTCTTCTTCTTCTTCCTTCTTCTTCCCTTCTCCTTCTCTGCTCTCTGTTCCACTCCCTGTTTCGGAGGCCACATTGACGGTGCTGTAGATGAGATGGAGCTCCCTTGTACGAGCAAAGGACGAGCGTCGAAGCAGAAGCAGAAACAGCCCCTGCACCACTCGTGGAAGATGGTAGTGTTCAAGTGAAGGCTAAACGAGTGAAAGTGTCGAGTGAAGCAGCGAGGAAAAGGACCAACGCCCAAACAAAAGAGTCTCTCAGAGTATCGTTGTTGGTAGGGGGAGTACCTTACATGTTAAGTGCATGGGTTATGAACGGGTTCTGGGTGTTGATAATTGTGGTTCTGCATCCTGTTTGTATGATGTGCTTGCATGTAGAGTACCCGAGTGTAGGATAAGTGAGAGTGAGTGTTGTATGTTATCATTGCCTTGAAGATGCATGCGTTGTCTGAGTTTCGAGAAAACAGAACACCGATTGCATGTTATGTTGTGTTGATTGGAATACTTAATTGAATTTGTTGATCTTCATATAGATGCATGCGTTGATTAAGTCCTGACTCTATTATATACCGATTGCATGTTATGTTGTGTTGATTGGAATACTTATCTGAATCTGTTGATCTTCATATGGATGCATGCGTTGATTAAGTCCTGATACTGCTGTATACCGAGTGCCTGTTATGCTTGAGTTGGTGAGAATACTTATAGAATCTTGATATTGATTGACACCGATTGCATTGGACCTTACGTTGCTGTATCCACCTAATGGAGCTATGATGATGATTGTATGGAAGTATGTGTGTGTTAGATTAATATGTGGAGTTCTGAAAATGGGTATTACTGACTGCATGTGAAGTATGTATGGCTGAATAAAAGATTGTGTGCATGAACTCTATGTTGTGTGATGAATCCGCGTGTGGCGCATTGGATGCGTTGTGCTGGGAGCACGTAGTGTGGGACACTACCATCGGTTATTAAGCGTGGGACGCTGTAAAATCCTTGAGTGGGACTCAGGGTAGCCTTCGAGTGGGACTCGGGCTGCCTGTGAACACCTCCGTTGGCGCTGAGAGCGTTGGTGTCACCTGTGGGCAAACGGTTGGGTACCTGTAAAACGGCCAAGCAGCTGGGAGCTGAAATGATAGCTGAGAGCTATGTACAGAAGGCTGAGAGCCTACGTTGCAACGTTAAAACCGATTACACACGAATGCGGGACCGATTGAATAATTTGTGTTTATATTGCTACTGATGATGTGTAGAATTAATTATGCATGTGATGATGCTAGTGAGATGATGTATACTCTTGACCGAGTGCACTATTCCGAGTACATATGCTGTTAATTCTGATTGAAATCTGTTCTATGAATGTATGTTATGTTATTGGAAAGTTATGTGTATATAGCCGAGTGAGAATTGTGGATTCTGACTGATAATGTTCAAAAGATGCATTCTAATTCATGGACCTTAATATCATGTCACTGATTGTTGTATGTTAATATTATTGAGTGATGTGCGTAAGGGGCCGAGCGACAACTGGTAGATTCCGATCGGTAAGGATCTTGTGCGTGTGTCCTGGTTGATTAGTAATACTCTGACCTTAATCATTGCCATGTATGATTATGTGTACATATAAATATATATAGTTGTATAAATGTGAGACAACCTGAGTCAGTATCTATCATTTAAAATTTAAGATACTCACCCCTGCTGTGGCAATCTTTCAGTGAACATCTCTCGTAATGAGGATTGGAGGAGGAGCTGAAATGCCGGGTGAAGTGCTGATGCACTATAGAAATTTTATGACTGTGCATATGCTGTATATAATGCTTTGGGTTAAGCCTTGGCCGGCTCGTGTTTTGCTGTTAGTCTGTTATCAAGAGTTGATTCCCTTAGAATGGGAACATGGCAATGTGGTTGTAAATCCGTGATATACACTCCTATATACATATATATATGCCTATGTTTATGCCATGTTGCATGTCTATCTTATGCTATGAAATGCCTGGGTAATCTTTATATATATGTGCGTTCATATTCGCAAATGTGTAGGAAATGACATAACTTAACATGAAGGAAGCCAATCTATGGTCTAGAGGGTGAGTTTGTGACTCTGTCACCGAGTGAGTGAAGGGTTTCCCGACAGGAGAGTGACACCTTGGACTCTAGGGGATCCTACTGTAGTAAACTGTCAGTAACAAAAGGATCTGAGTGAGTCTTGACTTAGTAGAATATTTAGAGTAGGAAGGTTGTGGTTACCGAATGAAGACTAAGAGAAATACCCCGAGTGGCAAAAAGGACGTGAAGGTTATCCTGAGTGAGGAGTCCTCCTAGATTCTGAGTGAGTGATAGTGGGGACCACTTCCGTACTATTGTGTATGTGTTCTGGTTGATGAAACCGTAGAATAAATTGCATTGTCTGAATGAGACTAGTAGGTGCTAGAGCTGCGTCCGAGTGAGCTGAGATTGGATCCCCCCCCGAGTGAATCAGGCGCTGGAATCCGAGTAAGAAAATGCCAAGTGAATGAACGAATACCGAGTGAAGCTTTCGCTTGAGCGAGTACGCGTTACTGTGTGACTTGCCTAAGCGATTTCCCCCTTCTTCCGCTGTCAGTTTCTTGAATTTCTTTTGTTCTCTTGTTCTTCTTCTCCTCTCATTTCTTGTACCGTGGCATCCTGGTTTTAATTGTGAAAATTTCCCTTGTGTTATCGTCTATGATCTATTTAAATTAGGGTGTTACAGTGGGTATCCGGTATTATAATCCGACCTCTCAGTGGGAGAAACCGATCTTGTTGTCATGGAGATCCTTCACACCAGAGTTTCGCGTATTTAGGGTGGTGAAAGGTGGTGTCACCTGTGAAGAATCTCCAACGCTCAAGTTAGTAGAGTGAATGAGAACTCAGAGAACACTTAAGCCATGCAATAGTATGATATGAGTAAGAACAACGTAACCTTGCATGTGTTGGAAAATATGCTATTTATAGTTGATTGTGGAAAATGAATCGTTGGGTGTAAGTGGGCCTAGAGGATCTGATGCCGTGTGTAGTGTATCAATCAGAGTAGTTCGATGCTCAATGTGCGACAGATGGTAGGTCAATGATCAGTGTGCAATTCTGACACAGGAATGGGGATAATCCACCTTTTCCGTATATCACGCCTGTAATTGTACTTTGCACCTTTCAGTGAATGATATAGACATATTTCGCTATGCAGGGTATCTATCTTGATAAGTATGACTCCACTTATCTTATCGTGGCACTAAGGTAAATGGTTATACATGACGGAAGAATGAGAATGGATCAAGTATCCGGTGTCTCAGGTGCAACCTCAGATGACCGGTGAAGGAAGGACTCCTAACATGGTTGTGTTTATATGTTGCAGCAGGTTTTGATAATGACAAACAAGATTCAAGATCAAGCACAATAATTACGGACAAATCAATTATGTTTGATGAACTCCAAAAGAAAGATTCAAGGCACTTAAAGAGGCTCAAATCTAGTGAAATAAATTCATTAAATGCCTAAGGACCAAGACAACATTACCATATACAATAACATGTGAAAAGGAGTACCAAAATACATGAAAAATGGACCATCAGCATGTTGAATCGATTCCCTAAGACCCCTGAATCGATTCATGCGTAATAAAAGGCCCATGATGTGATTTTTTGGTCATTGAATCGATTCACTAAACCCCTGAATCGATTCACACGTGATGAAATGTGCCCAATATGTATTTTTAATGATTTGAATCGATTCACACCTTATTGAATCGATTCATACGTTCCAAATTGCATAAAATCTTCAAATTTTCATGGATGAATCGATTCATATTTCATGTGAATAGATTCATACACTATTTTAAGCCTAAATACACTAAATGAATCGATTTGTGAATAGATTCATTCAGTGCAAATTTGAATTTCAAATTTTGAATGCTGACAGAGTTGTAAGAAACGTGGAAACCTCACGCTGCTCTAAAAATCAAACAATCAAGTTGCCAATTTACAGATTCAAGGTCAGGAAACTTATGCATGGAAGTAAGAAACTTAAATCATGGAATGTTTTGTGGATTTATGTTTCTGAGGGAATTAAAAATTGGACAAATTGCATGCACCCTTGCCTATAAATAGAAAAGAAGTTGGAAGCTGAAGAAACACCAAGCATTCATACGAAAATCATATTGCTTCTCCTTATTTGTTCTTCAATTCTTGGAAAGTTACTCTCTGTTTCTATTTTGGCAAATTATTTTTGAGAGTTACTTAGTGAGCAAAATAATTTTTGAGTGCTAAAACTTGCATATCCCCTTTTTGAGAGTTATATTTTGTGAAAGCTTTAACTTGTATATCCAATCTTTTGGAGAGTTATCCTTGTACACTTAAACACTAAAAATCCTATAGTTTGGGGTTGGGTTTCAACCTTGTAAGATTGTGAGACTGAGAGATTGGGTGAGTTACGCTTGTACTTGTGAGAATTGGATTCTTGAGTGTGGGACACTAGGAAGCTTCAATTGCTTAAAGTTGTAATCTCTAATTTCATAGTGGAATCGTTCAAGTGGGTTGCTTAAAGGCGAGACGTACACCGGGGTGGTGGAACTCGTTATATCAGTTTGTAAATCTCTCTATTCCTACACTCTTATATTTGCTTATATAAATTACTTACTTAAGAGTTAGAATTAACTTGAAATATTTACATTTTTATATTGCTTGTTATATTATTTGTTATCTTCTTCAAGCATAATTATTAAAGAATCAAATTCAAAGGCATTCCAAGAAAAATTTTTAATACTCAATTCACCCCCTTCTTAAGTAATTGAGGCCACTTGGTTAACAAGTGGTATTAGAGCTTGACTCTTGGTAGATCAAGCTTAACAGCTTCAAGAGAACAAATGGCCTCAAATTCTCTAAACCTTTTTCCTGAGGGTAGTGCCACAAATAGACCTCCCGCTTTCAATGGTGAAGGTTACATTTTTTTGGAAAGAAAGAATGAAAATTTTTATACAATCAATTGATTTGAAAGTATGGAATGCTATTGAAAATGGTCCCCTTGTACCTATGCATATTGTTAATGATAAACAAGTTGAAAAACCTATGGATGATTGGACTAGTGAGGAAGAGAAGAAAGTGCAATATAATTACAAAGCGAAAAATCTTATCACTTTAGCCATAGGTCCCGGTGAATTTTTTAGAGTAGTTACATGTAAATCTGCTAAGGATATGTGGGATACCCTTCAAATAACTCATAAAGGAACTAGTGATGTTAAGGATTTTAAGATTAGTACTTTAACTAGTCAATATGAAAGTTTTAGAATGAGTTCCAACGAATCTATTTTAGAACTTCAAAAGAGATTTAATTTGATTATTAATCATCTTATTACACTTGGTAAATCTTATACTAACAAGGAACTTATCCATAAAGTACTAAAAAGTCTTACTAGGGAATAGAAACCTCTTGTTACGGCCATCAAGCAATCTCCCAACTTAAATGACATGTCTCTTGCCACTTTGTTTGTTAAACTACAAGAACAAGAACAAGAGTTAAAAGACTTGAAACAAGCGGAGGAAGAAGAAAAAGTCTCAAAGAAGAAAGGGATAGCCCTTAAAGCCACTTCAATGGATGAAGATGAATTCGAGAGTGATCTTGATGAGGATGAAGAGCTAGGACTATTCATGAAGCGTTTTGGGAAACTCATAAGGAACAAATGTTTCCAAAAGAGCTTCACACATAAAGGTAAGAAATCTATCTCTAAAGAAAATAATTCCTCACCTACTTACTTTGAATGTGGAAAGGAAGGGCACTTTAAAGAGGATTGCCCAAGCCTAAAGAAGAAAAACAAAGAAAGGAAAAAAAAAAGAAGAGCATATATCGCATGGGATGAAAATGAGATAAGTAGCTCGGATGAATCAAAAAATGAAGAAGTAAACCTTTGCCTCATGGCCAACCATCAAGATAAAGATGATGAGGTAAATTTTCATGACTTAGATAAGGAAGAACTACTTGATGCTCTTGAAGAATTGTATGATAAATTTATAAAAGTTTCTAATAAGCATAAGTTATCAAGAAAAACCATTGATACTCTTGAGATGCATCTTATGGAAGTATGTAAAGAAAATGAAGTGTTAAAAATGGAAGTAGTAAAAGTACAAGCATGTTCTAAGACCAAACCATGTGAATTTGTAAAGAAATGTGATATTCTAGAAACTAAAGTTTTAGACTTGAATAGAACATTAGAAAAGTTTACAAATGGTAGAGACAATCTAAATGTTTTACTCGGAAAACAACAATGCATGTTTGATAAAATGGGACTAGGTTTTAATGCCTATAAGAAACAAAAGGACTATAAGAACTTCTTTGTACCACCTAGTAAATCATCTACACCTTTCATGAAATTTAATCACTGTGGTCTTAAAGGTCATAATTCTTACAATTCCAATATTAGAAAACTAGGGCCAAAGGTTGTGAGAAAAGTATGGGTTCCTAAAGGAACATTACCTCAAACTAACCTACAAGGACCCAACATAAAATGGGTACCAAGTTCTCTAACTTGACATGTTTTATAGGTATGCTTTAAAGCGAGTAACACCCATTGGTATTTGGATAGCGGGTGTTCAAAACACATGACGGGAGATAAAAGTAAGTTCATTTCATTTACTCCATGAAATAAAGGATTCGTTACATATGGAGACAACACGAAGGGAAAAATGCTAGGAATCGAAAACGTTGGTAAAAATTCTTCTACTTCTATAAATGATGTATTATATGTTGAAGGACTCAAACATAACTTGCTTAGCATTAGTCAATTATGTGATAAGGGCTATAAAATTGTTTTTGAATCAAACGATTGCATAATTGAAAATAAGCTAAACAAGGAAATAAAATTCGTTGGTCAAAGAGTTGATAATATTTATATGATTAATCTTGATTGTCTTGCTTCAAATGATGTGCAATGCTTCATAACTAAAGAGGATGAATTATGGCTATGGCATAGAAGAATTGCTCACATTCATGTAGACCATTTAAACAAACTTGTTTCGAAAGATTTAGTAATTGGTTTACCAAAATTGAAATTTGAAAATAAGTTTTGTGACGCATGCCAAAAGGGAAAACAAGTAAAGGTTTCTTTTCAAGCGAAGAATATTGTTTCAACAACTAGACCTTTACAACTTTTACATATGGATTTATTTGGACCTTTAAAAATCAAAAGTTTTGGTGGAAACTATTATGGTGTTGTGATTGTGGATGACTTTTCTAGGTATACATGGACTTTATTTCTTATTCATAAACATGAAGCATATCATGCATTTAAGAAACTTGTCAAGATCATCCAAAATGAACAAAATTTGAAAATCGTATCCATTCCAACGGATCATGGGGGAGAATTTGAAAATCAATCTTTTGAAAAGTTTTGCAAAAAGTTTGGCATTGAACACAATTTTTTGGCTGCAAGAACTCCACAACAAAATGGAGTAGTTGAAAAAAAAAATCGATCTTTAGCGGAGCTTGCAAGAACTATGTTGAATGAAAGTAATATTTCAAAACATTTTTGGGCCGATGCGGTAAATACCGCTTGCCATGTTATGAACCGATGTTCGATAAGGTCTATATTAAAGAAAACCCCCTATGAGCTTTATAAAGGAAGAAAATCAAATATTTATTATTTTCACATATTTGGATGCAAATGCTTTGTCTTAAACAATGGAAAGGAAAATCTTGGCAAATTCGATGTGAAATCTGATGAAGCAATATTCTTAGGTTACTCATCTACAAGTAAAGCATATCGACTCTTTAACAAACGAACTTGTACAGTTGAAGAGTCTATACACGTCAAATTTGATGAACTTAACCAGAATCCTCCGAGAAAGGATATTAATGATCTTGTAGGTACATTCCAAGAAATGAACTTGGACGATAATGAAGAAATAAAAAATGAAGGAGATTCAACACAAAATGACGAACCTCAACAAAAGGAGTGGATCACTATGAAGAACCATCCATTGGACAATGTCATAGGTGACATAACAAAAGGTGTAAGTACTAGAAACGCTATTAGAAATGCATGCAATCACTTAGCCTTTGTATTGCAAATAGAACCCAAAAATATAAATGAAGCTATTATTGATGAACATTGTATATTGGCCATGCAAGAGGAATTAAATCAATTTAAAAGAAATGAAGTTTGGGAACTTGTGCCAAAACCTAATAATCATCAAATAATAGGCACTAAATGGGTTTTTAGAAGCAAGCTAGATGAAAATGGAACAATAACAAGAAATAAAGCTAGATTAGTTGCTAAGGGATACAATCAAGAAGAAGGAATAGACTATGAAGAAACGTATACTCCCGTAGCTAGGTTAGAAGCCATAAGATTATTGTTAGCTTTTGCTTGTTGTAAAGATTTTAAGCTTTATCAAATGGATGTCAAAAGCACTTTTTTAAACGGTTATATTCAAGAAGAAGTTTATGTAGATCAACCTCCTGGTTTTGAAAATCACAACTTTCCAAACCATGTTTTTTAAATTAAGAAAAACTTTATATGGTTTGAAATAAGCTCCAAGAGCTTGGTATGAATGACTCAGTAAATTTCTTCTGGAAAATAATTTTGAAAGGGGAAAGGTTGATACTACACTGTTTATAAAACGCAAAAACCATGATATCTTTTTGGTACAAGTTTATGTTGATGACATAATATTTGGTGCTATTAACAAAATTCTTTGTCAAGAGTTTGCCAAGATTATGCAAGATGAATTCGAAATGTCCAGGATGGGAGAACTTACATTCTTCCTTGGGCTACAAATTAAGCAAACAAAAGAAGGAACCTTCATTAGTCAAACAAAATACTGCAAAGAACTACTCAAAAAATTTGAAATGGATAAAGCAAATGAAATAGCCACACCAATGAGTACTTCTTACTAATTAGACAAAGATGAGAAGGGTAAGGATGTTGAAATAACAAAATACTGAGGTATGATTAGATCCTTACTTTACTTAACAGCTAGTAGACCCGATATTATGTTTGCGGTATGCATGTGTGCTAGATATCAAGCATGTCCTAAAGAATCACATCTCACTGCCGTAAAAAGAATTTTAAAATATCTTGTGGGTACTCAAAATGTTGGCTTATGGTATCCCAAAGGCGTTGAATGTATTCTTGTTGGATATTCTGACTCTAATTTTGTCGGTTGCAAACTAGATAGAAAACGTACTAGTGGTACTTGTCACATGCTTGGAAGTTCTCTTGTTTCTTGGCATAGCAAAAAGCAAGTAAGTGTCGTGTTATCCACAGCTGAAGCAGAATATGTTGCAGCTGGGAGTTGTTGTGCTCAAATCCTATGGGTGAGACAACAACTTCTTGACTTCGGTGTTGATCTAGATCAAATACCCATTAATTGTGACAATACTAGCGCAATCAACATCTCTAAAAATCCAGTAATGCATTCTAGGACTAAACATATAGAAATCCGTCACCACTTTATAAGAGATCATGTTCTAAAAGGAGATTGTGTTCTTGAATATGTTGACACGTCAAATCAATTGGTGGACATTTTTACAAAACCTCTCGCTAAAGAAAAATTTATAAAAATTAGGAGGGAGTTAGGAATTTTGGAAATAACAAATATTATTTAAAGTGTTCTTGAAAGCTTTCTTTGATAAAATTCTTTTTTTTTGACCATACAAAATAGTTTGCATCTTTAAATCAATGCTTACTTGTTTAGTTAATTACAAATTTTTAAAATCTCAAATTGATTTTCTAACAAAAAATTTGCTAAAGAAATTAAGACATATTCTTGTACAAAATAATCTCCTATGAAAAGATCTCTAAATAAGTTGTCAAATAAACCTTGATTTTTTGGTGAAACTTCCATACCAACAAAATCATTGGTAAATTGATAAATCTCTTGCAAAATTAGCCTCTCATATGATTTCTCTAGATTGAAATTGTGATCAATATCTCTTGAATCTCCATATAGCATTAATTTGATCATTTTATATTTACATAAATAAGAGACACCAAAAAGCTTGAAATTTGAATTCAAAACTCAAACTTGTATTAAAAGACAAAGGCATGTGCTACTCTTTCCCATGAGTCCATTCTCGTGACTTCAAATGCCAAATCCCTATGCAATTCATAAGATTTAATAGAGCTAAATGACAAAAGATGAATGATTCCCTTTCACATGAGTTCAGCTTCAAATTTGCGCAAAATACAAAGCATGAATCGATTCATCCTAGGAGTGAATCGATTCACACAAGCTTCAGTGGGCAAAAATCATATTTCATACAAAATGAATCGATTCAATTAGAAGACGAATCGATTCACGTAAGCTGCCTTGGCCTACCTCATGCGCTTTTGCTATAAATAGAGACACTCCTTCAATTTTCCTTACCCATTCTTCACTCTTCTCTTATAAATCTTTTGCCTCCTCTCTAAACACTCTTCTTCACCTCTTCTAAAAATCAATGGCCTCCTCCTCCAACCCATAAAGAAAAAGGAGAGTTGACATTGCTGGATCCTCTGCTCCACAAACCACTGATATATCTAGATTATTTACCATACAAAACTAACTCTCTAGATATCTAGAACACTTCTCTGAGAAGTCTCTCATTACCCCTTATTGGCTTGATTAATAACTCTTCCATGACAACTTCACCTTCTTTGAAATTCTCCAACAACAAAATCTTGGTGAATTTGCTACCCTTTAAGAAAATTTCATTTATCCAGAATTAATTAGAGTCTTCTACTCCACTCTAAAAGTCACAAATAATAGTCACATAGCCAAGGTAAAAGGCGTCACCATCAACCTTGATGACCACATTCTTTATCTCGTAGGATGACTTCCATTAAGCAACAGTGAATTTAGTGGAAAGAGGCCCATGCCGGAATGGAATTACAACCCTCTAGAGGCAAGAACTTTTCTAAGTCTTTCTTCCGCCGCAACAAGCACAGTGGGTCAAATGGATATAGAGCACTGACTTCTTCATTATTGCTTGGTTAAAATACTACTTCCCAAAGGAAGTAACAATGCAAGAGTAAGTGAGTCATAAATTACCTACTTTGGGCTATATTGCATCAAAAAGAAATCAATTGGATGCACTCATAAAGTATCATATCATTGATGCTCAAAAACTCACCCGCCTTCCTTATGCCGTCTTAATCACCAAACCCTTTTATCATTTTAATGTTGATCTATCAAATGAAGTCAAGGAGTTAGTTGGTTCGAAAGGTTTGATTAGTGGACCACATCTCACTAAAATGGGATGGACCTTTCAAAATGAAGAATGGCATTACTTTCCTCCAAATTCACTAAGTGAAGATGAAGCACATTCTGAGCATGAAACTTAACCTCAAGAACATGCACCTCCTCCAAACCTTAATGATGAATTCTTTAATAGGTTGACTACTCACTTTGATAATCGCTTTGATGCGATAAATGCTCGGTTTGATAACTTGGAAAATAATATGAATACCCGCTTCAACCAAATGGAGGATTCCATGACCACTCAATACAATAAACTCAATCAATAATTCTCGGAGTTTAAATTTTTCAATCCATAAAGCTAGAACTCGTTGTATCTCTTTATTTACTTTGCTTACTTTATCATGTTCTATCTATTTTTAAATCAAGTTTTTTTGATGATGCCAAAGGGGGAGAGAAATCTCATTTGTTTGTTTATCTTTATCACTTCTCTTGGTATCTTGAAAGATTATCATTATATTATTATTTGCCTTTAATTATATATAAATCATTTGTGGCACATATTACATGATTAAGGGGGAGCATTATATGGCAATTATCTTGATTAAGGGGGAGCATTATATAGCAAATATCTTGTAAAATAAAAGTGGTATCAAACTACAATAGATAGGGGGAGTCCTATTGTTTGCCAAAAACTTGCATTATAAACTATTATGAAACTAACACCCCAAGAGATGAACACTTGTTGTCATCATCAAAAAGGGGGAAAATGTCTTTATATGTTGCAGCAGGTTTTGATAATGATAAACAAGATTCAAATCAAGCACAATAATTATGAACAAATCAATTATGTTTGATGAACTCCAAAAGAAAGATTCAAGGCACTTAAAGAGGCTCAAATCTAGTGAAATAAATTCATCGAATGCCTAAGGACCAAGACAACATGACCATATGCAATAACATGTGAAAAGGAGTACCAAAATACATGAAAAATGGACCATCAACATGTTGAATCGATTCCCTAAGACCCATGAATCAATTCATGTGTAATAAAAGGCCCAGGATATGATTTTTTGGTCATTGAATCGATTCACTAAACCCCTAAATCGATTCACGCGTGATGAAATGTGCCCAGTATGTATTTTTAATGATTTGAATTGATTCACACCTTATTGAATTGATTCATACGTTCCAAATTACATAAAATCTTCAAATTTTCATGGATAAATCGATTCATATTTCATGTGAATAGATTCATATGCTATTTTAAGCCTAAATGCACTAAATGAATCAATTCGTGAATAGATTCATTCAGTGCAAATTTGAATTTCAAATTTTGAACGCTGAAAGAGTTGTAGGAAACATGGAAACCTCACGTTGCTCCAAAAATCAAACAATCAAGCTGCCAATTTACAGATTCAAGGTCAGGAAACTTGTGCATGGAAGCAAGAAACTTAAATCATGGAATGTTTTATGGATTTATGTTTCTGAGTGAATTAAAAATTGGACAAATTGCATGCACCCTTGCCTATAAATAGAAGAAAAGTTGGAAGCTGAAGAAACACTAAGCATTCATACGAAAATCATATTGCTTCTCCTTATTTATTCTTCAATTCTTGGCAAATTATTTTTGAGAGTTACTTAGTGAGCAAAATAATTTTTGAGTGCTAAAACTTGCATATCCCCTCTTTGAGAGTTATATTTTATGAAAGCTTTAACTTGTATATCCACTCTTTTGGAGAGTTATCCTTGTACACTTAAACACTAAAAATCCTATAGTTTGGGGTTGGGTTTCAAACTTGTAAGATTGTGAGATTGAGAGATTGGGTGGGTTCCCCTTGTACTTGTGAGAATTGGATTCTTGAGTGTGGGACACTAGGAAGCTTCAATTGCTCAAAGTTATAATCTCTAATTTCATAGTGGAATCCTTCAAGTGGGTTGCTTGAAGGTGAGACGTACATCGGGGTGGTGGAACTTGTTATATCAGTTTGTAAATCTCTCTATCCCTACACTCTTTATATTTGCTCATATAAATTGCTTACTTAAGAGTTAGAATTAACTTGAAATATTTACATTTTTATATTGCTTGTTATATTATTTATTATCTTCTTCAAGTATAATTATTAAAGAATCAAATTCAAAGGCATTCCAAGAAAAATTTTTAATACTCAATTCACCCCCCCTCTTGAGTAATTGAGGCCACTTAGTTAACAGTGGTGTCTTTACAGTATGGATATTGACCTGTGATACCAGTTGACCTTTCAGAACAGCCAAGATGACGTTTTAGCATAGGGGCCGGTATCCAGACCGGATCAATTTTGTTCCCAAAGATGTGTCTATGCGTGTGTCCTGATGTTCTGCTAAAACCTTATTTCCCCTCTTTTAAATGAGCCTAAACTCAGAAATTTTGGGCTTGCGCACTTGATCCACGGCCTGTGGGATGAATCTACGGCCTGTGGATCGAGACCTGATGTAAGAGTGCCAACAAACTGAAGCGTGCCATGTATAGGAAGGGATCCACGACCTATATAATGAAACCACAGCCGTGGAATGCAAGTCAGAGAGATCCATGGCCTGTGGATTGCACTGCCCATTTAAATTTACCAAAACAGAGAGGTCCACGGCCTGTGGGAATTTCCCACAGCCTGTGGAACCTCAAAAGTGCCTCTAAATTTCCTTTTTCAACGTGCCAAGGTCTAGGAACGCTTCCTTTTTTTCTTGTAAGATCTCCCAAGGTGAAATTGAGTCATGACAATACATTCTTGGCTTAAATTCCTTCCATTTATTCTAAATTCCTCTTGAGTGCCTCTATTTTGTGTGCAAATCAACCTAAATTATTATAAATCCTGTAAAATAGAAATACCAAAGTAGCATATACAGAAAAGAATTGAAAACCTAGGGAATTAGGGGAAAACTAAGTCTAAACTAACTAAAAACCAAGCATAAAAAGGTCCTAAAACAATGTAAACTAAAGACTTATCAAAATACCCCAAACTAGAACATTGCTTGTCCCCAAGAAATCACTATATTCATAGGATGGAAAAATAAGAATAAAGAATCCATGCAAAGTTAAGGAACCCAAGCAGAATCAAATTATAATGTTTCTCTTTTAGATGATTACCAAAAATGCCAAGGCAAAATCCAAGCAATTGATAAATCCATACTTCACTAAGATTGAACTAAGGGTACTCTCTTATTGTTGTTCAAGTGGCCTCAATACTCAAGAGGGGGGGTGAATTGAGTTATAAAACTTTTGCTTGGAATGCCTTTGAAATTGATTTCTATAACCAAGTTTATGAGATTGTGCAAGTGAAAGCAAGTAACAATGATATGCAATGCACTACAAGAGGTAAGTATTGTTGAGGCAATTTAGCAAACACTTGGTGTGCAATATCTAAAGTATAGCAAATTAAGCAAGTTCAAGTATGTTCTTCTTAACCAAACAATACCAATCAGCAAATATGCAATATATGGAAGTAAAAGAGTAAGGAAGAGAAGCTTGCAAACCGATGTAACGAGTTCCACCCAATCCGGTGTACGTCTCGCCTCTAAGCAACCCACTTAGAGGATTTTCCACTATTGTAGACTAGAGATACAACTTTGAGCAATTGCGGCTTCCTAGTGTCCCACACTCAAGAACCCAATCCTCACAAGTATAAGGGCAACCCACCCAATCTCTCAATCTCACAATATCCCAAAGGTTGAGTCCACAACCTTTGTAACCACTCAACCTAGAGTGAACAACCACTCAACCTAGAGTGAATAATTTGTGTGTTTGGTGTTTGTTTACAATCAATACACTCTCTTAATAGAGCAAATATACAAATGAAAAGCTCTCCCAAATTCTAACTCTCAAGATGAGAGGATATACAAGTGAAGTATGAGATGCAAGAAATAGGCTTACAAAGCACAAAAATAGAGCTAAGGATTTGTTGCTTCTTGGTTCTTGTTGGTTGCCTGTTGTGCTTGTGTTCTTCTTGCATTTATAGAGCCAAGATAGTTGTTGAGGAGTCCCTAGCCGTTGCAAGATGATGGCTCTGCGTATAGTGGGATTTGAGTGCTTGTTTTCCACTTAAGTTTGTCTATTTAGTGGTGTTTCCCACTATGTGAATCGATTCGTAGATCCTTGAATCGATTCAGAGTGTTCTGTTTTATGCATTTTGGAGTTCCAGAGTCGAATGAATCAATTCGAGCTTTGTTTGAATCGATTCAGAGCATTCTGTTTTGGGTTCTTGGTCTGTCAGCATCGTGTGAATCGATTCAGGGTCCTTGTGAATCGATTCAGGACATACTGTTTGCAATCTTAGTGACTTCCAGGGCTGTGAATCGATTCAGGGTCATGGTGAATCGATTCAACCCATTCTGTTTCTCATTTTTATGACCTCCAGGGCTGTGAATTGATTCACTCGTGCTTGAATCGATTCAGGCTCTTCATTTTGACATTTTCTCATGCCTGTTGGTCATCCATTTGAATCTAATGATGCATGGTTGCTTTCCTTTTGTTTGATTCATTGGTTTCTTTATCTCTTGAACCTTTGTGAGATCATTTTCCTCTTTTATATGAAATCTCTAATTGTTTTTGATTTGAAGACTTCCCATTGCTTGTTTCCATTGTCATTATCAAAACCTGTTATCACATGCAAATACATTCTCCCCCTTTTTGATGATGACAACCAATGGCCATCTCTTGGGGTGTTTATTAGCCAATAACAAGTCATGAAAACTAATGTCTCTGTTTGTTTTAAGCAATTATTTCTTTTAAGAAAGTAGGTCTCCCCCTTTGTTTTTCAATAAAACCATCAAATGATCTCAAGCGTTGAAATAATGTCACACCTGTATCACATTCATATATATGTATCATATTCGCATATATCATAAATATATCATATCGCACATGTATCGCACGTGTAGCTCTCTATCTCTCCATCTCTCCCCCTTTGTCATTATCAAAAACAAAAGTTGGAGGTACGCAGTAAATCGAGTAGTAATCACAGGCAAATGCAATTGAGATAAACCAAAATAATTAACCAAACGAGGTAATTGTTCAACCGACATAGTAAAGTAAGAAACTAAGACGAGATAGTTGTGCAAATAATTGACCAAAACAGAAACCAAAGTAAACAACCAAGTCTGAAAGAGAAAAATAAAAGGAATAAAGAAAAGTAACGATCAGTCATGGATGCGGGAAGTGAATGCTGGATATCTGGGTGGCAAGCTCCGTGTATCGCTCTTCCATGTTGGCTTCAATCCTGTCCAGTCGAGTGTGGATGTTTGCTTCCATGGAGTTGAGGCGCTGGTCCAGGTGAGCAGTGAGTCTTGTGAAAAGATCATCAGTAGCAGTGGGTGGAGGAGGAGGAGGAGGAGGAGGAGCGTCATCTTCAACTTCATGTCGGGGACGCCTAAGAAATTGCCACCTGCCTTGGTATTCCACAATATTCATCTTAGTGAGATGAGATTTGCCAATAGGTGCCTTGGGACCGACCACTTCCTTGATCTCATTTTTCAAGTCCACTTTAAAATGGTGGAGCAATTTGGTAATGAGTATGGCATATGGAAGATGGGCGAGGTTTTGGGCTTCAACCATGTGATGCCTAACCAAGTCAATCCAATTTATGTCTTTCTCATTGACAATTACCCAGAGCAGCAAGATTTGGGCCTCATTTAGCCTTGCATAATTTCCACCGGAGGGGAGGAGAATTTTGACAAGGACAAAGTGCAAGAGGCGGTGATGGAGACTTAAGGTGCCAACCGTGCTCGAGGGACCTGCAAGATTAAAGAAAGCTCTTGCCTCCAACGGATTATAATTCCATGCAAGAGGAGGTTCTTTGCCATGGAAGGAAGCGTTGCTAAGAGGGAGTAAGCCAACTTGATTCATTACCTCATTATTAAGACTGATAGTCTTACCTTTCACTCGGGCAATATAGCGAGCATCTTGAAGGCGTAAAGTGGAGTAGAATACACGAATGAGTTTGGGGTAGATTGCTACTTCCTCAAGAGCCATGAAGCCAACTAGCTCTTGTTGATGTAAGGTGGTGAGTAGAGGAAGTCCAGATGCTTCAAAGAATGGGAGATCAAGCCAATGGGGAGAAATGAGATGTTTCTCAGAGAATGAAGATTGGTACCTTTCAAGATCCTTTTGGGTAGTGAATAATCTAGATAAATCAGAGTGTTGAGGCATGGAGGCTGCAGCGGTGTTTGCACGTTGTTTCTTGCGAGGTTGAGAGGAGGAAGCCATGGAAGATGAAGGATTTGAGTGGAAGGTTTGGAGAAGAAGTTGAAGAGATTAGAAGTTGAGGATTTTGAGAAGAGAGAGTGGGAGATAGTGGAAGAGTTAAATGAGGGAGTGTGTGAATTTATCAGCGTGAATATGCAGTAACTGACACGTGAATCGATTCGAGGAATGCTGTGAATCGATTCGAACGTTACTGATTTGAGAGAAATGAAAGGATCAGACACGTGAATCGATTCGAGTATGCTGTGAATCGATTCGAACCTCTCTGTTTGAGGGAATATGGACCATCAGGTGTTTGAATCGATTCAAGGGGAGTCTGAATCGATTCGAACGATACTGTTTTGAGGATTTTTGAACCAACAGGTCTGTGAATCGATTCGAGGGGGTGCTGAATCGATTCGAAGGGCTGTTTCACTCAAAATTCATTTCTTTCCATTCCAATATATTCAAGGCATGAGGAATTCCATATAGGATCATTAAATCTCCATTTCCATGGGGTTCTTTTGCATTAATCACTAGTAAAGGTGTCATGCAACCAATACACAAGATGAAGTGATCACTTAAACACAATTTGTCATATCAAGAATACCCAATTCTCTTCTAATGTAAATAAATTGCTCTCTAGCCAAGGGTTTTGTGAAAATATCTGCTAGTTGCCTAGAGGTTTCAACATGTTCAAGCACACAATCCCCTTTTAACACATGATCTCTAATAAAGTGATGCCTAATCTCAATGTGTTTGGTCCTAGAGTGCATTACTGGATTTTTCGAGATATTAATGGCACTAGTGTTATCACATTTAATGGGGACTTTGTTTAAGGAAATACCAAAATCAAGAAGTTGTTGTCTCATCCAAAGAATTTGAGCACAACAACTACCAGCTGCTACATATTCTGCCTCAGCTGTTGACAATGCAACACTTGCTTGTTTCTTGCTATGCCAAGAAACAAGGGAACTACCAAGCAAATGGCATGTACCACTAGTGCTTTTTCTATCAAGCTTACACCCCGCAAAGTCGGAATCAGAATATCCTAAAAGATTACATTCAACGCCTTTGGGATACCATAAACCAACATTTTGAGTACCCACAAGATATTTCAAAATTCTTTTTACGGCAGTCAAATGTGATTCTTTAGGACATGCTTGATATCTAGCACACATGCATACCGCAAACATAATATCAGGTCTACTCGCAGTTAAATACAGTAAGGATCCAATCATACCTCGATATTTGGTGATTTCAATGTCCTTACCCTTTTCATCTTTGTCTAGATAGCAGGATGTGCTCATAGGTGTAGCTATCTCGTTTGCCTTGTCCATTCCAAACCTTTTAAGTAGTTCCTTACAGTATTTGGTTTGGCTAATGAACGTTCCATCAATGGCTTGTTTTATTTGTAGTCCGAGGAAGAAGGTGAGTTCTCCCATCAAGGACATTTCAAACTCTTTCTGCATAATCTTGGCAAATTCTTGACAAAGATTTTCATTAGTAGCACCAAATATTATGTCATCTACATAAATTTGTACCAAGAGGATGTCATTGTGTTTGCGTTTTATAAACAATGTAGTATCAACCTTTCCTCTTTCAAAGTTGTGTTCTAAAAGGAATTTGCTTAATCTTTCATACCAAGCTCTTGGAGCTTGCTTCAAACCATATAAGGCTTTTCTCAATTTGAAGACATGATTTGGAAATATATGATTTTCAAAACCGGGAGGTTGATCTACATAGACTTCTTCTTGAATGTAGCCATTTAAGAACGCACTTTTGACATCCATTTGATACAGTTTGAAATCCATACAACATGCAAAAGCTAGCAATAATCTAATGGCTTCTAACCTAGCTACGGGAGCATATGTTTCTTCATAGTCTATTCCTTCTTCTTGGTTGTATCCCTTTGCAACTAGTCTAGCTTTGTTCCTAGTTATTATACCGTTTTCATCTAACTTATTTCTAAAAACCCATTTGGTGCCTATTATTAGATGATCATTGGGTCTTGGCACAAGTTCCCAAACTTCATTTCTTTCAAATTGGTTTAACTCTTCTTGCATGGCCAACATCCAATGTTCATCAATAATGGCTTCATCAATATTTTTGGGTTCTATTTGGGATACAAAAGCCAAGTGATTGCATGCATTTCTAATGGCGTTTCGAGTACTTACCCCTTTGGTTATTTCTCCAATAATCTTGTCCAAGGGATGATCCTTCAATGTTACCCAATCTTGTTGTGTCTCTATTTGTGTTGCACCTCCATCATTGTTGACTTCTTCTTCTTTGTCTTGTAAGTTCATTTCTTGGAAGGTACCTACAAGATCATCAACTTCCTTTCTCGGAGGATTTTGGTTAAGTTCATCAAATTTAACATGTATGGACTCTTCAATTGTGTAAGTCCGTTTGTTAAAGAGTCTATATGCTTTACTAGTAGATGAATAACCTAGAAAAATTGCTTCATCAGATTTTGCATCAAATTTACCAAGATTTTCCTTTCCATTGTTCAAGACAAAGCATTTGCATCCAAAAATGTGAAAGTAGGAAATATTTGGTTTTCGTCCTTTGTAAAGTTCATAGGGGGTTTTCTTTAATATAGGCCTTATCAAACAACGATTCATAACATGACACGCGGTGTTCACGGCATCGGCCCAAAACTGTTTTGAAATATTTGCTTCATTCAACATAGTTCTTGCAAGCTCCGCTAAAGATCGATTTTTCCTTTCAACTACTCCATTTTGTTGTGGAGTTCTTGGAGCCGAAAAATTATGTTCAATGCCAAACTTTTCACAAAATTTTTCAAAAGATTGGTTTTCAAATTCTCCCCCATGATCCGTTTGTATGGATGCTATTTTTAAGTTTTGTTCATTTTGGATAACCTTGGCAAGTTTCTTAAATGCTTGATATGCTTCATGTTTATGAGTAAGAAACAATGTCCATGTATATCTAGAGTAATCATCCACAATTACTAGACCATAATAGTTTCCACCAAAACTTTTGATTTTCGAAGGTCCAAACAAATCCATATGTAAAAGCTGTAAAGGTCTTGTTGTTGAAACAATATTTTTTTGCTTGAAAAGAAGCCTTTACTTGTTTTCCTTTTTGACAAGCGTCACAGAATTTATTTTCAAATTTCAGTTTTGGTAAACCAATGACTAAATCTTTTGAAACAAGTTTATTTAAATGGTCTACATGAATGTGAGCGATTCTTCTATGCCAAAGCCATGATTCATCCTCTTTAGTTATAAAGCATTGTACATCATTTGAAGCAAGACAATCTAGATTAATCATGTAAATGTTATCTACTCTTTGACCAACAAATTTTATCTCCTTGTTTAGTTTATTTTCAATTATGCAACCATTTGATTCAAAAACAATTTTATAGCCCTTGTCACATAATTGACTAATGCTAAGCAAGTTATGTTTTAGTCCTTCAACATATAAAACATCATTTATGGAGGTGGAAGAGTTTTTACCGACATTTCCGATTCCAAGTATTCTTCCCTTTGTGTTGTCTCCATAAGTGACAAATCCTTTGCTTCGTGGAGTAAGTGATATGAACTTATTTTTGTCTCCCGTCATATGTTTGGAACACCCACTATCCAAGTACCAATGGGTGTTGCTTGCCTTGAAGCATACCTACAAAACAAAATCATTTTAGAGAACTAGGTACCCATTTTATGTTGGGTCCTTTAAGGTTAGCTTGTGGAGATGTTCCTTTGGGAACCCACACCTTTCTTAAGACCTTTGGTCCTAGTTTCCTAACACTACACTTATAAGCACTATGTCCTTTGGTACCACAATGATTGCATTTCATAAAAGGTGAGGAGGATTTGCTTGGTGATGCAAAGAAGTTTTTATAGTGCTTCTCCATTTTATGATTACTATGTTCTTGATCATATCCTAAGCCGGTTTTACTAAACATGCATTTTTGTTGCCCAAGAAGGATATTCAAATTATCTCTTCCATTAGTGAATTTCTCTAAGGTTTTGTTTAGATCTAGGACTTTATTTTCTAGATCTACACATTTCTTAGCAAAATTACAAGGTCTACTAATGGAACATATTTGAGCATTTTTCAATTCTTCTTTTAAACATTCATTCTCTTTGCAAACTTCCATAAGGTGCATCTCTAGAGTGTCACTAGTTTTCCTAGATGCTTTGAGTTTACTAGAGATTTTTGTGAATTTATCATACAATTCTTCAAATGCTTCTAACAGCTCATTTTTATCTAAGTCAAGAAGATTTACCTCGTTATCTTCTTCTTGATGATTTGCCATTAAGCAAAGATTGGCTTGCTCATCTTCCGAGTCGTCGGAGCTGCTCACATCATTCTCATCCCAAGCAATATAGGCTCTTCTTCTTCTTTGTTTGTCCTTGCCCTTCTTTTTGAGGTTTGGACAATCGGCTTTGAAGTGCCCTTCCTTGCCACATTCAAAACAGTTGGGTGAGGAAGAGTTTTCTTTAGTGATAGGTTTCTTACCTGAGCTTTTGAAGCTTCTTTGGAAGCGTTTGCCTTTCATGAATTTCCCGAAGCGTTTCACAAATAGTCCAAATTCTTCTTCTTCATCAAGTTCACTTCCGGATTCTTCTTCTTCATTTGTGGAAGTAGCCTTGAGAGCAAGACCCTTTTTCTTGGAAGATTTTTCTTCCTCTTCCGCCATCTTTAATTCTTTCAGCTCTTGTTCTTGTTCCTGCAACTTACCAAATAAAGTGGCGAGAGACATTTCGTTTATGCTAGGAGATTATTTGATGGCGGTAACTAGCGGTTGCCATTCTCTGTTAAGACTTTTCAACACTTTATGAATGAGTTCTTTGTTAGTGTAAGTCTTTCCAAGTGTAATGAGTTGATTAATGATGAGAGTAAATCTTTTTTGCATATCAACAATCGATTCATGAGAGTTTAATCTAAAGCATTCATATTGACTAGTAAGAGTACTAATCTTTGAGTCCTTTACATCATTAGTGCCTTCATGGGTTACTTGAAGAGTATCCCACATTTCCTTAGCAGTTTGGCATGTCATTATCCTAAAAAATTCATCTTGACCTAAAGACATAGTAATAAGATTTTTGGCCTTGTAGCCATATTGGACTTTCTTTTCTTCCTCGCTTGTCCATTCATCTATAGGTTTTTCAACATTCTTGCTATCTATAGTATGCATCGGTATATAGGGACCATTTTCAATGGTATTCCATATTCTCAAGTCAATTGATTGAATGAAGATTTTCATTCTTTCTTTCCAAAACGCATACCCTTCCCCATTGAAAGCGGGAGGTCTATTTATCGCACCACCCTCGGGAAAAACATTTTGAGAACTTGAGGCCATTTAATCTCTTGAAGCTGTTAAGCTTGATCTACCAAGAGTCAAGCTCTGATACCACTTGTTGTTCAAGTGGCCTCAATACTCAAGAGGGGGGGTGAATTGAGTTATAAAACTTTTGCTTGGAATGCCTTTGAAATTGATTTCTATAACCAAGTTTATGAGATTGTGCAAGTGAAAGCAAGTAACAATGATATGCAATGCACTACAAGAGGTAAGTATTGTTGAGGCAATTTAGCAAACACTTGGTGTGCAATATCTAAAGTATAGCAAATTAAGCAAGTTCAAGTATGTTCTTCTTAACCAAACAATACCAATCAGCAAATATGCAATATATGGAAGTAAAAGAGTAAGGAAGAGAAGCTTGCAAACCGATGTAACGAGTTCCACCCAATCCGGTGTACGTCTCGCCTCTAAGCAACCCACTTAGAGGATTTTCCACTATTGTAGACTAGAGATACAACTTTGAGCAATTGCGGCTTCCTAGTGTCCCACACTCAAGAACCCAATCCTCACAAGTATAAGGGCAACCCACCCAATCTCTCAATCTCACAATATCCCAAAGGTTGAGTCCACAACCTTTGTAACCACTCAACCTAGAGTGAACAACCACTCAACCTAGAGTGAATAATTTGTGTGTTTGGTGTTTGTTTACAATCAATACACTCTCTTAATAGAGCAAATATACAAATGAAAAGCTCTCCCAAATTCTAACTCTCAAGATGAGAGGATATACAAGTGAAGTATGAGATGCAAGAAATAGGCTTACAAAGCACAAAAATAGAGCTAAGGATTTGTTGCTTCTTGGTTCTTGTTGGTTGCCTGTTGTGCTTGTGTTCTTCTTGCATTTATAGAGCCAAGATAGTTGTTGAGGAGTCCCTAGCCGTTGCAAGATGATGGCTCTGCGTATAGTGGGATTTGAGTGCTTGTTTTCCACTTAAGTTTGTCTATTTAGTGGTGTTTCCCACTATGTGAATCGATTCGTAGATCCTTGAATCGATTCAGAGTGTTCTGTTTTATGTATTTTGGAGTTCCAGAGTCGAATGAATCGATTCGAGCTTTGTTTGAATCGATTCAGAGCATTCTGTTTTGGGTTCTTGGTCTGTCAGCATCGTGTGAATCGATTCAGGGTCCTTGTGAATCGATTCAGGACATACTGTTTGCAATCTTAGTGACTTCCAGGGCTGTGAATCGATTCAGGGTCATGGTGAATCGATTCAACCCATTCTGTTTCTCATTTTTATGACCTCCAGGGCTGTGAATCGATTCACTCATGCTTGAATCGATTCAGGCTCTTCATTTTGACATTTTCTCATGCCTGTTGGTCATCCATTTGAATCTAATGATGCATGGTTGCTTTCCTTTTGTTTGATTCATTGGTTTCTTCATCTCTTGAACCTTTGTGAGATCATTTTCCTCTTTTATATGAAATCTCTAATTGTTTTTGATTTGAAGACTTCCCATTGCTTGTTTCCATTGTCATTATCAAAACCTGTTATCACATGCAAATACACTTATTACTTTCTCTCTAGGTGTTTAAGTTTGTGTATAAAAATCGCTCAAATATAACACTCACTAGTGCAAAAATTGGATATAACAACTGGATATAATCACGGGTTAAAGTGGATCAGTGACAAAAACATGCGTGGTTGTATTTTTGAAATTATAAGGTAAACGATATAATCAGGGGAAACTATATATCCACGGTTAACATCATAACCGTGATCGTACCCATCAATATATAATCACGGTTGAGGAGTCAACCGTGGATATATAGTACCTGAAATATATATCCACGGTTGACTACACAACCATGACTATATATTGATGGGTATGGTCACGGCTTTGATGTTATCCGTGAATATATATTGATGGCTATAATCACAGTTATACTTCCAATCATGGATATATAGTTCAGGTACTATATATCCATGGTTTACTTCAGAACCGTGGTTATATATTGATGGGTACGATCACGGTTATGATGTTAACCGTGGATATAGAGTTGGCATTTAACCAGGGGTGTTGGTGTAACCGTGATAATAGGGATAATATGATCACAATTGCAATGGGAACCGTGATATATGTTTAATTTAAGTCAGGGATTTTGAAGGGTTTAGGTCATTTCCCCGCATCCATGACTTCTTCTTCTTCCTCTCGCGCTCTACTTCATCGTCTACGTAGTGGTTGAGTTCCTTCATCTTCATCCCTTTTTCGTTCAGGTAAGTTTTTCCTCTTCTTCCTCTCTTGTTTTCCCTATGTTGCATTGTGTGTGAAACTCTTCCTCTGTTTTGTTATGCAGAACACAACGTCATTCTCTGTTCACTGTCGTTCTCTTCATGGTATCTTTGTTGGAACTTCCCTGAGCTTCTTGCCCTTCTCTGTTTCTTCATTCAGGTAGGTTAACTAAGCTGAACCCCAATTGTCTAGTTTACTACGTGCTGTCATTGTCTAGTTTACATATGTATCAGTCTGAGCAAAATGTTTTAGTGTTTTCCCTCTGAATGATTTCCCTGAGACAAGGATCTCTTTTTTGGACTCTTCTAGTCAGATTAGTCTATTTACCTTGTTAGCTAATTCATTTTTTGCATCTATAAGTTTCAGAAATATTTACCCTATGCTTATGATTCAGAGGTCAAATTTTATTTCACTGGACTTTTGATTTGCTTTCTATCTTCAAAATTTTATGGTAGTATATTTAGTAACATTAGTAATCTTTGTTCAATATAGCAGTGTGCCTCCATATGGTGATATGAAGTTGCATTATTCTCCTTGCACAAACAATCATGCTTATTCTGTTGATGTTTTGTTGGAATGTAAAACTCTAGTTTTTTCTTTTATTGATGTTATTTTGACTCATAGGGAGAATAACTCAAGGTGATAACTTAGAAAACTTGGTATGTTGCATGAGTTTTGATGAATAATTTTTTTGAGCTCATGATTAATGACAATTATATTGTTGCTGTTGGGCATGACTTTATGGATGGGATTTGGTTATAAAATTCTATATTTAGGTTTTAGCTTTCCAAAGGATGTTAAGTATTTTTCTTAAATAGTGTGTAAGATGTATTTTTTGCTTTTATACAAGGACAAAGACAATACAATACTTAAATATGTTTAACCTTCCTAAAATTTTCATAACAGAGTTAACATCCTATAATCCATAATTCATAATTCATAGTCCATAATTCATAAACCATCCATAATTCATAATCCATAATCCATAGTCCACAATCCATATATCCATAATCCAACACCATATCCATAATCCATAATCCATAATCCAACACCATAATCCATAATCCATAATCCATAATTCATAATTCATAATCCATAATCCATAATCCATGATCAATAATCCATAATCCATAATCCATAGTCCATAATTACATGTCACTATGCAGTATATAATGTTAATTTTGTTGCTATTTATTGCTCTCATATAATGTTATTTCTGTTGTTGTTGTATATGTGTGGTTGTCAATGTTGCGTACTCGTAGGCTCATACTAGTCAATTAGTATAAAGTTGCTTTGTATGAGTGAAGTGTAGTTCCCCGTTTGAGATTCGACATAAATGGTCATTAAATTAATTGATTTCATCATTTGTGTTGAATCTTGAATTGTCTGTTTGGACAGTTTGGGATGAACAATTGTTTTTATACGCCGTTGGAATGTACAAGTTAGAAGTTATTTTAAAATTTGATAAAGTTTCGGTAACTTGCATTTTGTGTTGTTCTCTGGGTGCATATTTGGTTGTGGTTGAATTTGATTTGACTGCTCTCATTTTGTGTACTTAGAGACCAATGTGAAATACTGCCAAAATTTGATCAAATTTTAAAATAACTTTTAACCTATATATATCAATGACGTATAAAAACAATTGTCATCCTGAATGGGTATAGGACCACCACCTTTGTAAGAAAAGTGAGATTTATCATAACACCTTGTAAACAGTTGGTATGGATCGAAGTTAGATAATTGCATCACGCATAACTCTAGAGTACGAGGGTGGAGTTGAATCATTTATAGAATTCATAGCGAGGAATGCTGAGGAGGTGAATGGAAGGTATTTTTGCCCTTGTGTTAAATGCTTAAACCTGCATCGACTAGACTTGGAAGAGGTGTGAGAACATCTATTTTGTGATGGATTTCTTCGTAGTTATACCCATTGGATATGGCACGGTGAAGATGTGGTGGTGCCAAGTTCCAGCTCTCAAACTAAAAACCAAAGCTCGATGCATGACACTGATGTCGACATGGATGACCAAATTGAGGATATGATTCGTGATGTGGGGGTAGAAGGTTTTAAGAAAGCTCATGTATATACGACTATGTGTGAGGATTTTGAGTAGCCGTTGTATCCAAACTGCATCAATTTCACAAGGTTATCAGCAGTTTTGCGATTGTTTAATTTGAAGGCCATAAACGGGTGGACGGATAAAAGTTTTACTGACTCACTGAAGTTGTTGAAAGAAATGCTCCCAGCTGGAAACACCTTGCCGAATCGTAACTATGAGGCCAAAAAGGTGTTGTGTCTAATGGGTTTAGAGTATGAGAAAATACATGCATGCCCAAATGATTGTGTATTATTTCGAGGTGAGTATGAAATGCTGCATCAATGTCCTAGGTGTGGGGTGTCATGGTATAAGAAGAAAGAGGCCGATTTTGATGAGGTCTGTACTAAAGGGTCTCCTACAAAGGTGTTGTGGTATTTGCCCATAGTTCCAAGACTAAAGCATCTGTTTGCCAATGCAGATGATGTAAAACTTATGAGATGGCATGCTGATGAAAGGGTTGTAGACGGACTACTTAGGCATTTGGCCGATGGATCATAGTGGAAGAAAATGGATACGATTTTTCTAGATTTTGCCCATGAACCAAGAAATGTTAGGCTTGTACTAGCCACAGACGGCATGAACCTGTTTGGGAACCTAAGCACAAACCATAGTTCGTGGCCTGTGTTGTTGTTCATTTACAACTTGCCGCCATGGCTATGCATGAAACGGAAATACGTTATGTTATCAATGATGATTTCTGGTCCATGACAACCTGGGAATGACATTGATGTATATCTGACTCCATTAGTTAAAGACCTCAAAGTGTTATGGGAAGACGGGGTTGATGTGTTTGACGGGTTTGCGGGGCAATCATTCAAATTACGTGCCATGCTATTTTGTATGATCAATGACTTTCCAACGTATGGTAACTTATCCGGGTACAGCGTGAAGGGTCATAAAGCTTGTCCTGTATGTGAGGAGGGAACTAGTTCTGTGCAATTGCACCATGGTAGGAAAAATATTTATCTTCGAGATCGAAGGTTTCTTAAAGCGAATCATCCATTTCGTAGGTTAAAGAAGTCATTCAACGGTGCGTAAGATTTTGAAATGGCTCCTCCACCACTATCTGGTCGCCAGACATATGAAAAGGTGAAAGACGTCAACATGGTGTTTGGAAAGTGTGAAAGACAATCCACCGCACAAAACCACTGGAAGAAAAAGTCAATATTTTTTGTCCTACAATATTGGAGGGAGCTTCATGTAAGACACTGCATTGATGTAATGCATGTAGAGAAAAATATGGGCCACAGTTTGGTTGGAACACTCTTAAACATACCCGGGAAGACTAAGGATGGCCTAAATTTGTGTATGGACTTGGAGTTTATGGGTATACGTTAGGATTTGCATCCATAATCAAAGGGCAAAAGAACATATTTGCCACCAGCATGTCATACGTTGTCCAAAAAAAAAGCAAAGTCTGTGTGAATCATTACATAGTGTGAAAGTTCCGTCTGGTTATGGCTCAAACATCAACA
This sequence comes from Clitoria ternatea, assembly GCA_037962975.1. Classification (NCBI taxonomy): domain Eukaryota; kingdom Viridiplantae; phylum Streptophyta; class Magnoliopsida; order Fabales; family Fabaceae; genus Clitoria; species Clitoria ternatea. The sequence continues at coordinate 73,342,270 of CM075672.1, forward strand.
CTTATGTTTCCATGAAAGATTTGAAGTTAGTTGGGTTGAAGTCTCATGATTGTCATATATTGATGCAACAGTTTCTACCTATCGTCATTCGTGATATTCTTCCTAAAAATGTGAGAAATGTTATAACAAGACTGTGTTTGTTTTTCAATGCCATATGTTGCAAAGTAATCATCCCCGACGAATTGGATGTGTTGGAACAGGAAGCATCATTTATACCATGTCAGCTTGAAATGCATTTTTCGCCTTCTTTTTTGACATAATGGTCCACTTAATCATCCATTTGGTGAGAGAGGTCCATTTGTGTGGTCTATTGTTCTTGCGGTGGATGTATCCTATTGAGCGATATATGAAGATATTGAAAGGGTATATGAAGAATCAACATCATCTTGAAGCTTCGATTGTGGAAATGTATATTGCTGAGGAAGCTATTGAGTTTTGCACTGATTATATGTCACATGCTGAAAGCATTGGTATTCCAAAGACTCATCATGATGGGCGATTGGATGGGAAAGGTACGATTGGTAAAAAATAAAAAGGATGCCACGTGATGATGTTCTCCAAGCGCACTTGTATATTTTGAACAACACGGACGACGTGCAACCATATCTAAGCACTCACAAAGAACTAGTCAAGAGAAACAACCCTAGAATGACTAAAAAGTGGGTGTCGAATGAACACAACAAGACATTCATGCAGTGGTTCCAAATGACCGTTCTAAAAGATACATCTGTTTCTGTGACATTACATTGACTGGTACAGGGCCCGAACTTTGATGTCTTCACATTTTGTGGGTATGACATAAATAACTATTCATTTTATACAAGAACACAGGATGAGAAGAGTACAAATCAAAATAGTGGAGTTATGGTTGTGGCTCAGTCAATACATTTCTCAACTTCAAAGGACAACAACCCTGTCATGGCCGACCAGTGTTACTTTGGTGTGATTGAAGATATATGGGAAGTCGATTATGGTCCTTTCACCTTTCCTGTGTTTAAATGCAAATGGGTTAACAATAAAAATGGTGTTAAATTTGATGATTTTAGATTTACATTGGTGGACCTCAACAGGATAGGTCATAAGGAAGAACCATTCATTATGGAAACCCAAGTAAAGCAAGTTTTTTATGTTACTGACCTAGCTGACAAAAGGTGGTCAATTGTTATCCAAGGTAGACACAATATTGGAGACCCCAGCCTTGATGTTATAGAAATTTCAACCGCCACAACATGTATTTCGTTATCTATCGTGGAACATGACATAAATGATGTAGTTGCCAGTCATCATGACCACCATGAAGGCTTGTGGGAAAATATACCATCTTCATAGGGTATGAATGATTGTATTGAATGTTATGTTAATGAATCATTGTATTAAATGTTATATTAATTATTCATTGTATTAATTATGTTACAAGTACTATGTATTGACATTTTGTTTTTCATTGTTTGGACAGATACTCATGGCTGACCAGGATCCACCTGCTAGCTCCGACTCACAGGCCACAGGTTCCTCTACTCAGAAGAGTAGAGGTATTACCGGATGCATGATGTTGCACTCAGGCGTCATCGGGGAGAGAGGTCGTGTGTTGATGTCGATGTCAACACTAGTAGATTTGGTGGACCACATGGCTTGAAGTTTAGCAGTTACTTAGGAGTCGTGGCACCCATGAAGGTGCCTATTATTATCCCCGACTGGGACAATGTCGAGGAGGTCGTGAAGAACCATATCTGGAGTGATATTCTGGTAAGTTAAATATGTTATATTAATTATGTTATATTAATTATTTTAATGTATTGTTTCATGTAATTCATATACTGACTATTTCCCCCTTGTAGGACTCTTGGGATATACCAGCACAGGACATACTAAGGAGGAAAATCCTCAGTATTATTACTGAGAGATGGAGGTTATTCAAGTCCTCACTCACCAGGAGGTATGTAAGGACTTTAAATTCTTAATCAACAGTTTATCTATTGTATTCTCAATTTTTACTTCACCTTATTTTAACTGTGAATTATAGGTATATATTCGGGGAGGAGCGAGGACAGTTCCCCGAAGAGAAATATACCTTCATTGATCGGGAGACTTGGGATGCCTTCGTTGCATCTAGGCATACCGACCAGTGGAAGGTATGTTGGTATTTAGCATGATTAAATCATTTATAATTTAAACGTAACTCTAACACATTTTCTTTCTTGTTGCAGGACGTACGAGAGAAGGCACAATGCATCAAGAAGCTGAATAACTACCCCCACAGATTATCGCATGGGGGTTACCGACTATTGGAAGAGCGCATGGCCCAGGAGAAGGCCAGTCAGTGTCAGGCTAGCCAACTTGAAACCTATGTTGTAGATCCCCCTTCCCCACCTGTACGCCATTAGAAATGGAAGCGGGCCAGGGTCAGGAAGAGTAGGGAATACACTTCCTTACACTCTCAGGAGGTCGCCTCATGAATAATAAGTATCCGCCACATAAAGTTTTTAGATTTTTGGTTTACACGAAACCTTGAACACTAACTTGTTTGGTTTCAGGATTCCTTGGTTGAGCAATCAACCCAAGGCTCTTTCGTAGCCCATGGTAGGCAGGACATCTTGACCACCACCATCGGCAGGCTAGAGCACCCAGGAAGGGTGCGTGTTATTGGTCGATGTCACGGTAAGTTGCAAATGACACTATCCTTTCATTTTGTTTTCTATTAATTAATTGTAGTTTAATCATTCACATTTCACAGGCCTCTGGAGCTATTATGGTGCTCCTGACCCTGCGTCCTCCGTTGAGGAGTTGGTGGAGCAGAAGGTTGAGTCGAGGGTGGCCGTTGTGAAGGCTGAGTATCAGCAGGAGATTATAAGGCTAAGTATCACCAGGAGCCTACTGTACCAGCTGTTGACCCACAGGTTGGATTCCTTATAGTATTTAACTTGAAGTTGTTTGTAATTTTTTCTTTAATTGTTGGATAACTTCTGCTTGATGTGTAAATATATAGGTATGGAGGATTAGCACTAAGGGGTCGTGCGCTGTACCTGACCCTGATGATGATGGGGTCGAGGCTGCGGATACCCATCAATATGACCTATTCATTGATGGGTCGGAGGAGCCAGTTGCCACTGGCATAGTCTACAACTTAGGCCCTGTGGTTCACTATCAGTCATTACCTGATGGTATGTCTAGGGTCTCTGTTGTGCTTGTCCTTGAGGAGGATGCTGCTATGCTAGTGGCAACTCCAGAGGTGAAGACCATCGGTCAGGCGGTGGGCCACTTTGTTATATGGCCCAACAGACTCCTATCGGTAGCTCTTACACAGGTATAAACCTGAAACACTAACTGATTTTTTTATATTGTCAATTATGGTACAAAGTGTAATGGTTTTAATTGTTCAACAGGAAGTAGGACCGGCATTGAAGAAGCCAGACCCCGTCGACAATCCGATCCAGATGCTGAGCTAGGAGAGGACACTCTTCAGGTCCCATGGCAGCCACTGGTGTTTGGCCATCCAAGTTCACTACTGGTTTACATTACACGGAGTAACTTGTGTGAGATTATAATAGGGTCGACGATGCTGAACATATCCATCATTCAGCTGTGGGAGCTGTAAGTATATCATTTTATGTCCAATTATTTCATTATACAAGTTATTTATCGCTAACAATGTCTAAACTTGTTTAGGTTTCTGCATAAAATCTGTATGGACTTGGGTTTCCATAAAACTTATGGTTTCTTAGAGCCCTCTTTCATACAGAGGAAAGGAAACAGCAAGGAGGACACCCAGGCATACATCCAGAATTGGATGTATGAGTCTAGGAAGGGTGTATACCTGGCCCTTGATCATAAAGGGTAAGATTCTATTCCATAATTATTGTCCATTAATTTTTGCATTTTGAAGTCTCACTTATCACTGGTAACTCATTGGACTCTTTTGGTGATCTGTCCCCAGGATTCAGTGGCTTTATACTTTGATACTGTGCACAGGACTGTTCCATAATCCCTAAAAATAAGTACAAATTCGATTACATCATTTTTGGTCTTATACAATTCTAACTTATCTTGTGTTTTATTTTGACGTAGGGCGGTCGTTGGATACAGTCGACTGCATGGAAGTAAGTCCACCAGAAGAAAACTTGTGTGGGTGCACCCAAAAGTAAGTCAATCGAATTCATTCAAATCTTTATTATATTTTGAAAGTTTGAATTCACTTATTCTATATTTTATGTCCATTGTAGTCTTATAGGCAGGAGGGTAGCTACGAGTGTGGCTATTACGTCATGCACACCATGCTGACCATCGTCCAAGAACATTTAGTAAATGGATGGACAGATGTAAGTCTCATCACTTGCACTAGTTTTCTACCAATTTCATCAAATTCATGTAATAAATATAGCTTTTGTTCTAATTCTTTTGTGCATTGTTTGCAGTACTTTCAGGACCGGTCATATTTCTCCAAGATACATGTAGATAATGTTAGAAAGCAATGGGCCACATACTTCATTGAAGTGAGGAAATGACTTACATAGATATAGGATTTTTATTCTCTTATGTATGTATCTAGTGTAGGATTTAGGGTTTATATTTTATTAGGTTACATTCATCTCAATTTTATATAGTTTCATTTTCTAGGTTGTTATGAATTGATACCAAATTAATGTTATATATATACATACCATTTTTTCATATATTGGTGCTGGATATGCTGGGATATTGTGCTGGTTGTCTGATTGTAGGTTTGGGAAACAATAAAACAGAGCCCACATTAAAAAAAACTCAATATTTAATCATGGTTATTACCATAACCGTGATTATACACACTCTTTATTCACAGTTGCTACCATAACCGTGATTATAAACAGTCTGTAAATGCATATTTTATGACCATTTGTAATCACGGTTATGGTTGGCAACCGTGATTAAATAGGTTCTTATTTAATCATAGTTACAAATAACTATGATTAAATAAGATTTACAACCACGGTTGTCAACCGTGATTAAAGTACCTCATCTACTATTATAACATCCCACCTAAATATTAGGTACTAACGATGCGATTAACATTAATTAGACACACCATGTTATGCCAATTAATTAAAATACAGAGAAAATTTTTCACTAAAGGAAAATCTACACCCATTGAAATGGAAATAGTCATGTGTTCTCAGCCTAAGGGGCCCAAGATAATAGAAATCAAATAATAAAATAAAAATGGTTAAATGTAGCAAAAGAAGAAAATGGGGTCAGTGGCTACTCGCTTGAGTGAAGCCCTGACTCGCTTAGGCGAATTCAGTGAAAGTCGCTTGAGCGAGTCCCTATTCGCTTGAGCTAGATCCATAATCCGTTCCTAGGCGAGCCACGAACGCGCTTGAACGAGGGAGTCCATACGCATCAGGTTCCTATTTTGCTTGAGCGAGATTCTCTCGCTTGAGCGAAACCGTACCAGGGACACTACTATCACTACTCGCTTAAGCGAGAGGTCCAAGTAAACCATATCACTTAAGCGAAAACACTCCAGTACCTAAACTCCACCCACTCGCTTGAGCGAGTTACATTCGCTTGAACGAAATAGACACAGAATCTATTGGCCTGGTCCTCGCTCGTGTGAAGTCAAACCCACTTGAGCGGGATTCATCTAGTAACCACACTCTCCTAATGCAAGCAGGTCTCGCTTGAGCGAGAATGGTCTCCGCTTGAGCGAGGTTAGGCCAAAGACCACACTACGCGTACAGAGCACTCTCGCTTGAGCGAGAATTCACCTTGCTTGAGCGAGTTATGTAGTACATGCATAAGAACTAAAAATTCTCACACAACCTGATATATCTACACCTTCAAATGCATCATTTGATCTAATTCATCCATTTATACATATTCAAGCATGCATATGAGATTGATTTCAACTAGATATACACATCCATCTTAGTTTAATTCATATAACACATCATAATCAAGTCCATCATTACATATACTACTTAGACAAGCCCAAAATTTAAGGGACTCCTTCATCTCTTTTTCCATCTTTGAACACTAGGCAATTCACATACCAATCACATCATCCGGGATTTCCAAATAAGAATAAGGCCTATCCATAATACTTCATCATTGGCACCTAATATTGGCTCCATGCCAATATGCATTAAAACCACAAGAAGTTTAACATCAACATTCTAATTTAGATCCATCATTTACCACATCATAACTACATTGACTATATCCTAGATCCATCCAACACACATAAGGAAAATGTTATAACATTGCATACATTAAACACATTACATAGTGCACACATCGTTTAACTTATAATTTCCTTCACTCCTTGGCATCAGTTCTCCGCTTGGCGTACCTCCGGGTCTTTAACCTCTTCCCTGTCACTGGTTACTAAATTAAAGGAAGCCATAGCAAGGGTGAGTGTTTGATATATCATAATTAATCTAGAACGGTAATTAAATAACAAGGTACATGCTTACTAAAGTGTTATCACTGATACTAATTCACTAAATCTACCTTATGTAATGAATTTCACTTTTCTTTATCCACCAATTCATACTTCCAAACTCTTAGTTTCATTTGAGTTTCAGTATCCTAAAAGTATAGTTCACAAACAACAAATAGGATAGAATACATTCACATCATCACACAATATTAACAATTTCACCGAGTATTACAGCTGACTCTCACATAATTCAACACCTAGTATCTGGATACTAAAGGATCGGCCTTCATCTGGAGGTCCTACTTGACACCCCGTGAACCCTGCTTGGTCCACCGAGTCCTGCTTGACTCTTTACCTCAACCACTGGGTCCTGCTTGACCACTGGGTAGCTCAACTGGGTACAAAAACCACGGGAGCCAGAAAATGAGGGGCTATACATACCGTTGGCCATCCCACACTACATAATCATGCATATACATCACATATCATGTGGCCATCAATAACAGATCATAATCATCAACTGGGCAACCAACATGTCAAGCCCACCAACATATTGCTACTACACACATCGATTCATCACAATTGAGAACACTGTTAATTTAATAACTACTGCAAACATCTACAATTCATATTCATAGATGCAGAGACATACAAGTATCATTTAGTAACTTTTCCCACTATCTCATTGTCTAGGTAAATGTCCCAAGTTCAACTTACGCACCTATTCTAATTAGTTATGACCCGAACATTCCCCTTACCTCGATTCCAAGCTTCAACGAGTTGTTCTTGATGTCGGTTGCGTCCTCTAGGTGCTTGGTTCAAGGTCCTACTTCTGAATCTAATGCCCGCTTCGCCACTCGGTCCTTCAGCGTTCGTTTCGCTACCTACGAAGATCGAAATACAAATCCCATTAACGTTATACTACTCTCCTTGCTCCAAATATCATTTACAGGCTCACATGCACTGGGGGAATAGGAAACAAAACTTTCTCCCACCATGCATGGCCATTCGGCTAGAGAGAGAAAGTGAAGGGGGAGAGACAACTCAATTTGATGGGTCCATAGTGCTCACCTCGAAGTCACGATCTCAAAAACGTAGTTACTTTGAAGTTTCGATGTAAAACAGACCCCCCATTGGAAGCACCAAGCTCTCGGCAATGGTGAGGGAAGAAGAAAAAGAAACTCACGTGAATGAATGAGGAAGAGGAAAGAAATTTTGTTATTTAAGACCCAGGGGCGAAATGGTCATTTCCCTATTTCTTTTATATTTTTCCTTTAAAGTTTTAATTAAAACTTTTACTTTTAACCCTTATTGGTAACTTCTAAATTTACCTTCATCAAATTACACCTCATTTACTTTATAATTAATCATTCAAATAAATTTGTTTAATTCCATAACATTTAATCATTTGTAATTGTATTTATAATAATAATTCCCAAAAATCTCAATTAAATTTGAGAACAATTATTAATATTTTCCGTCAATCTAAAATTTTTAACTTAATTATTTATGATGTTACATCCACCCCCTTAAAAAGGGATTTCGTCCCCGAAATCAACGTACCTTATTGGAAAAGATCAGGGTACAACCGCCTCATGTCTGATTCTAACTCCCATGTATAGGTTATTCCATTTAAATTTTGCCACTTCACTTTCACTAAAGATACCTCCTTATTTCTTAACCACTTAGTCTGGTACTCTTCGATGCAGATAGGTGCTACTTCTAACTTCAAGTCCTCTTTTAGCTTGATAGAATCTTCCGGCACAATCATCGAATCATAAGGAATAATGCCCTCAATTGCGAAACGTGAAACACATCGTGAATGTTAGTTAAGGATCGAGGAAGGTTCAATCTATAAGCTACCTCACCGATCCGTTCCAAAATCTGATATGGCCCGATATACCTCGGGTTAAGTTTCTGGCTTTTCAATACACGACCAACACCCCTCATAGGTGTCACCTTCAGAAATACCCAATCTCCTACTTGAAACTCAAGTGGCCTTTGACGATTGTCATAGTAACTTTTCTGTCGATCCTGGGCAATCTTCATTTTCTCTCGAATCAAGGCAACCTGTTCATTCATTTCTTGGATTAATTTGGGTCCCAAATGGATAGCATCACCATCTTCATTCCAACATAGAGGTGTACGACATCTTTTACCATACAAAGCTTTATATGGAGCCATACCGATGCTACTGTGGTAACTGTTATTATACGCAAACTCCACCAATGGCAAATACCTCTCCCATGAGCCACCTTGCTCTAATACACAAGCACGGAGCATGTCCTCCAAGGTCTGGATAGTACGTTTAGATTGGCCATCAGCTTGAGGATGATAGGCTGAACTCAATCTCAGCTCAGTACCCAATTCCTGTTGTAAACTTCCCCAGAATCTAGAAGTAAATTGGGGAGCACGATCTGAAATAATACTTGAAGGCACACCATGCAACCTTACTATTTCAGTAATGTACAATCTAGCCAACTGATCCAATGACCATTTCATGTTCATGGCCAAGAAGTGAGCACTCTTGGTCAATCTATCTACAATTACCCAGATTGTATTACATCCAGAACGGGTCCGAGGTAACCCGGATACAAAATCCATCGTGATACTCTCCCACTTACAAATCGAAATTTTAGGTGATTGGAGCAATCCAGGGGGTCTCTGGTGCTCGACCTTACATTTCTGACATACCACACAAGATCTCACATATTCAATTATTGTTTTCTTCATTCCCAACCACCAAAATTCTTTCTTCAAATCGTGGTATATTTTAGTGATACCAGGATGGATACTTAAAGAACTTTTATGTGCCTCAACTAACATGGCTTGCCTGAAATCACCTTTTGCAGTTACCATAACATGGTTTCTAAACCGCCAAATACCATTATATTCTCTAATCAAATTCATCTCCTTGCCTCCAGCTTGGACATCAAGGAGTTTCAATAACTCTTCATCAGATTCCTGGGCCACCGCCAAGGATTCTAGAAATTCATTTAAGATCTTCAACACTCGAACAACCATCTGATTCGGAGTTTGCATAGCAACTCCAACATTCAAGTCATGAAAATCCTCTAATAGTTCCAGTTCCTTCCCCATCAAGAAGGCTGCATGCAGGACTTTCCTGCTCAAAGCATCGGTAACAACATTTGCTTTATCAGGATGATATCTTAGATCAAAATCATAATCCTTCAGGTATTCCACCCTTCTCCTTTGTCTCATGTTTAATTCTTTCTGATCAAACAAGTATTTCAAGCTCTTGTGGTCACTAAATACCACGAAGCGAGAACCATATAAATAATGGCGCCAGATCTTTAATGCAAATACTACCGCCACAAGCTGAAGATCGTGAGTAGGGTAATTCTACTTGTGCGGCCTCAATTGCCTTGAAGCATAGGCAATCACCCTATCATTCTGCATCAGTACACATCCTAAGCCAAATTTGGATGCATCACAATACACCACAAATTCTTTCGTCACATCTAGTAGTACAAGCACAGGTACAGTAGTCAAACACTGCTTAAGAGTTTGAAAACTCAATTCATACTTTTCCATCCATACAAACAGAGTCTCTTTTCTTATCAATCGAGTCGAGGGAAGCGCAATGCATGAGAATCCTTTGATAAAGCGATGATAATATCCAGCTAACCCCAAGAAGCTTCTGATCTTAGTCACTGACTTAGGTCTCTCCCATGCCATAACCGCCTCAATTTTGGATGGATCAACAGATACACCATCACGGAAATCACATGTCCCAAGAATTGTACACTTCCTTCCCAGAAATCACACTTTGACAGTATAGCATATAGCCGTTTCTCCTGCAATACTTACAAAACAATTTTGAGATGTTGTTCATGCTCCTCCATAGACTTTGAATACACCAATATATCATCAACGAACACCACCACAAATTGATCCAAATATGGTTGGAAGATCCGGTTCATATAGTCCATAAAAATAGCTGGAGCATTGGTCACTCCAAATGGCATCACAACATATTCAAAGTGGCTATAACAAGTCTGAAACGCTGTTTTCGGAACGTCTGCGGGTTTCACCCTAATATGATGATATCCGACCTTAGATCAATCTTGGAAAATACTACCGCGCCCCGTAATTGATCCAATAAGTCATCAATTCATGGTAAGGGGTATTTGTTTTTAATTGTCAATTGCTGCCTATAATCGATGCACATTCGCATACTACCGTCCTTTTTCTTCACAAGTAACACCGGAGCGCCCCACAGTGATGCACTTGGCCGAATGAATCCCTTATCTAGCAACTCATTGACTTGTTTCTTAATCTCTTCCAATTCCACTGAAGACATCCTGTACGGCACATGAGACACAGGTTCGGCCCCAGGAATTAAATCAATGCCAAAATCTATCTCTTGATTGGGAGGTAATTCCGGAACATCTTTCGGAAACACATCAGGAAAGTCACATACTACAGGAATATCACTAGGCATAAGATTATACCGCCCCTCCAAAGTAAATAGAATAACATAAGTTGCAAAGAAATCACTCACCACGTTCTTGGTGTCAAGTTCTTGGGAGAAGACTATAGTCTTTCGGTAACAGTCCACCATAACATGGTTAGCTACTAACCAATCGAGACCTAGAATAATATCTAAGTTCTTCAATGGCATATAGATCAAATTTACCAGAAAGGAATGATCTTCAACTTGTATCGATAAATCCCCGCACATAATGGTTGCCCGAAAGGTGGAACCAGTAGGAGTGGAGACACTAAGGGCATTCTCCATTAACACCACTGGTAGGCCAAGCCGTCATATACAACTTTCAAAGATAAAAGAATACGTAGCACCAGAATCATAAATTACATTTACCAGATGGTCATGAATAATACACTTACCTTGCACCAAGTTGTCAGTTCTTTCAACCTTAGAAGCATCAAAAGCAAATACTTGTCCAGTCTTAACATTTTGAGCACCACTGGATTGAGCATTAGACATCCTCAAGTGTTGGTCTCCACGACCACCGTTGTTTCTACCTCCCCACTGAAAATTAGCACCCCGAGTCATAGAAGTATTAGCCAGGTTACCATATCCACTCTGCTGCTACCTCTGTGGGTAATCCGGCCTAAGGTGTCCCGGTTGTCCATATTGGAAACAAATAGTTTGACTAGCGGGACAATGTTTCACCATGTGGCCCTCCTGACCATAATTATACCATGCACGACCACCAGAATGGCTGCTAGAACAGCCGGTTGAACCACGACTAGAAGAGGAGGAAGACGTAGTGGAAGACTTGCTACCATGAAAAAACTGGCCTATTTTCTTAAAGCTGAACCTTTTTGCCTTTAATGGTTTCTTGTCCTTTGGTTGAAATGTTCTCTGCAATTATACTTCTTCAGTCAATCTGGCTTTATTCACTAAAGTAGGATAATCTTGAATTTCCATGGGCATAATTACACTGCAAAGTTCAATTCGTAATCCCGCTTCATACTTAGCATATTTACTACCTTCAGTCCCTTCCAAGGAGAAAAGGTGGTAGAAGTCACATAATTCATCAAACTTGGTAGTGTATTCAGCCACTGGCATTCTGCCTTGTTCTAACCTCAGAAACTCCATCACCTTACGGATCTTGTAATTGTCAGGGAAATATTTGGCAAGAAACCTTTTTCGAAAGTTTGCCCACACCAACGGTTCGCTTGCTACATTCATTTGCACTTTAGTCCTGGACCACCACACCCTAGCCTCGTATTTCAGCTAGTAAGTAGCGCATTGTACTTTCTGCTCCTCCGAGCACTCAAAATATTCGAAAGCTTATTCAACTTCCTATATCCAAACATGTGCACCATCATAATCATTTCCTCCTTTATGAGCAGGTGGATTCCTCTTTAGAAATTTATTAAGAGTTGGACCAGATTCAGTCCTACTCATCATTTAAGAGAATTTTGAAAAGAAATCATCTACACTACCAGAACTAGTTCCCTCAGCCATAAAGCAATTCTACAATAATCAAACAAATCACCATTAATAACCAATGACCTACTAGGGAGTGGAATATTTACCTCATACACATATAAAACATAATGCCGCCGGAGTACCAAGGGAATGATGACAAGCTATCCTGTCAATAACACAAATAACCACAACAAATACAATAAAATAACACAATAGCCCTATACAAGACTCACATAATTTATTACATACAACCACCTATTGCAATCCTAAAAAGAACTGCTCTGATACCACCTATAACGTCTCACCTAAATATTAGGTACTAACGATGTGATTAACATCAATTAGAGACACCATGTTATGATGATTAATTAAAATACAGAGAAAATTTTTCACTAAAGGAAAATCTATACCCATTGAAATGAAAATAGTCATGTGTTCTCAGCCTAAGGGGCCCAAGATAATATAAATCAAATAATAAAATAAAAATGGTTAAGTGTAGCAAAAAAAGAAAATGGGGTCAGGGGCTACTCGCTTGAGCGAAGCCCTGACTCGCTTAGGCGAATTCAGTGAAAGTCGCTTGAGCGAGTCCCTACTCGCTTGAGCTAGATCCACAATCCGTTCCTAGGCGAGCCACTAACGCGGTTGAGCAAGGAAGTCCATACGCATCAGGTCCCTATTTCGCTTGAGCGAGATTCTCTCGCTTGAGCGAAACCACACCAGGGACACTACTATTACTACTCGCTTAAGCGAGAGGTCCAAGTAAACAATATCGCTTAAGTGAAAACACTCCAGTACCTAAACTCCACCCACTCGCTTGAGCGAGTCATATTCGCTTGAGCGAAATAGACACAGAATCTATTGGCCTAGTCCTCGCTCATATGAAGTCAAACTCTCTTGAGCGGGATTCATCCAGTAACCACACTCTCCTAATGCAAGCAGGTCTTGCTTGAGCAAGAATGGTCTCCGCTTGAGCGAGGTTAGGCCAGAGACCACGCTACGCGTACAAAGCACTCTCGCTTGAGAGCGAGAATTCACCTCACTTGAGCAAGTTATGCAGTACATGCATAAGAACTAAAAATTCTCATAACCTGATATATCTACACCTTCAAATGCATCATTTGATATAATTCATCCATTTACACATATTCAAGCATGCATATGAGATTGATTTATATTAGATATACACATCCATCTTAGTTTAATTCATATAACACATCATAATCAAGTCCATCATTACATATACTACTTACACAAGCCCAAAATTTATAGGACTCCTTCATCTTTTTTTCCATCCTTGAACACTAGGCAATTCACATACCAATTATATCATCTGGGATTCCCAAATAAGAATAAGGCCTATCCATAAAACTTCATCATTGGCACCTAATATTGGCTCCATGCCCATATGCATCAAAACCACAAGAAGTTATTCTAATTTAGATCCATCATTTACCACATCATAACTACATTGACTATATCCTAGATCCATCCAACACACATAAGGAACATGTTATAACATTGCATACATTAAACACATTACATATTACACACATCATTTAACTCATAATTTCCTTCACTCCTTGGCATCAGTTCTCCGCTTGGCGCATCTCCGGGGCTTCAACCTCTTCCCAGTCACTGGTTACTAAATTAAAGGAAACCACAGCAAGGGTGAGTGTTTAATATATCATAATTAATCTAGAACAGTAATTAAATAACAAGGTACATGCTTACTAAATTGTTGTCACTGATACTAATTCACTAAATCTACCTTATGCAATGAATTTTACTTTTCTTTATCCACCAATTCATACTTCCAAACTCTTAGTTTCATTTGAGTTTCAGTATCCTAAAAGTATAGTTCACAAACAACAAATAGGATAGAATACATTCACATCATCACACAATATTAACAATTTCACCGAGTATTACAACTGACTCTCACATAATTCAACACCTAGTATCTGGATACTAAAGGATCGGCCTTCATCTAGAGGTTCTACTTGACACCCCGTGAACCCTGCTTGGTCCACCGAGTACTGCTTGACTCTTCACCTCAACCACTGGGTCCTGCTTGACCACTGGGTAGCTCAACTGGGTACAAAAACCACGGGAGCCATAAAATGAGGGGCTATACATACCGTTGGCCATCCCACACTACATAATCATGCATATACATCACATATCATGTGGCCATCAATAACAGATCATAATCATCAACTGGGCAACCAACATGTCAAGCCCACCAACATATTGCCACTATACACATTGATTCATCACAATTGAGAACACTGTTAATTTAATAACTATTGCAAACATCTACAATTCACATTCATAGATGTAGAGACATACAAGTATCATTTAGTAACTTTTCCCACTATCTCATTGTCTAGTTAAATTTCCCAAGTTTAACTTACGCACCTATTCTATTTAGTTATGACCCGAACACTCCCTTTACCTCGATTCCAAGCTTCAACGATTTGTTCTTGATGTCGGTTGCGTCCTCTAGGTGCTTGGTTCAAGGTCCTACTTCTGAATCTAATGCCCGCTTCGCCACTCGGTCCTTCGGCGTTCGTTTCGCTACCTACGAAGATCGAAATACAAATCCCATTAACGTTATACTACTCTCCTTGCTCCAAATATCATTTACAGGCTCACATGCACTGGGGGAATGGGAAACAAAACTTTCTCCCACCATGCATGGCTATTCGGCTAAAGAGAAAGTGAAGGGGGGAGACAACTCAATTTGATGGGTCCATAGTGCTCACCTCGAAGTCACGATCTCAAAAATGTGGTTACTTTGAAGTTTCGATGCAAAATGGACCTCCCATTGGAAGCACCAAGCTCTCAGCAATGGTGAGGGAAGAAGAAGAAGAAACTCGCGTGAATGAATGAAGAAGACGAATGAAATTTTGTTATTTAAGACCCAGGGTGAAATGGTCATTTCCCTATTTCTTTCATATTTTTCCTTTAAAGTTTTAATTAAAACATTTACTTTTAACCCTTATTGGTAACTTCTAAATTTACCTTCATCAAATTACACCTCATTTACTTTATAATTAATCATTCAAATAAATTTGTTTAATTCCTTAACGTTTAATCATTTATAATTGTATTTATAATAATAAGTCCCTAAAATCTCAATTAAATTTGAGAACAATTATTAATATTTTCTGTCAATCTAAGATTTTTAACTTAATTATTTGGGATGTTACAACTGTCACGGCTGTAACAACCACAGTTCATTAACCATGATTAAAGGCCAATTTTAACCATGATTATGTCCACTTTTTCCACTAGTGACTCTAAACACTACCATAGGCTTAGAAATTGACCATAAACTCCACAGTTATCAAGAAAGACATGTCATGGTCTAAAGGTCTTTTAATGATTGTAACGTGGCCAAGGGTTCAACATGTAGGTATGGAAATCAAGAAAAGCGAAAATACAAAGGGCTTAACAATTCCTAAGAAAAACAAGTTTCAAAATAAACAGAACAAATATTTCTTACACATTCAAAAATTGTTAGGAGTATAATTGACAACTCCTTTGTTGTATTCTTACCATCATCCTTCCTTTTTTTCTTTCTTTTCTTTCTCTGTTTTTTTAGAACCCCAAACTCAATTTTATATATATATATATTTGCATATATATATATATATATATATATATATATAGCCTTAGCCTTTCCATATAGTTGTTATTCTTTTCCTTCTTCTACAGGAAATATGCAAATTAATAAGCAAAGAGGCTTCATGAAAAAGGAAATGTTAAATGTCTATCAAGCTCAAAGGGGTAACTAATGGGATAATATAACATATAAGTTCTAAGGCTAAAGAAGAAGGCCTAAAGTGCCTTTTTCATTCCATGACATGAATTCACAAACCATTTGAATCAGTCAAAAGCCAAGTTCTAGAGTGCCTAAAATGTGTGAATCACTCAAAGAAGAAAACAAGGGATGAAGATTTAACATCAAATACCTTTTTTGGCTCAAAAATCTCACTATGGTAATTAGTCCAAATCATAGAAAACATGGATTTATCATGAGTCTTTCATTCTAATATTCTAGCAATCATCATTATTATTATATTTATATTTTTTTCTTATTTCGGGTTCCTAATATGCATGTGATCCATTTATTCAAAATTAAACACATCTTACAAATCCAACAATCACAAATAGACTAATAATGTTATGCTAAGACAAACCAAAAATAAAAACAAACAAGATAAAACAAAAATAAAACCAAACAACTAAAGACAAAAGAAACAAATGAAAATGAAAACAAACAAAAAGAAATCAGCAAATTAAGTTTCCTTTTACTCATCACCCCAAACTAATCTTGGACATTGTCCCCAATGTGCATGCAAAGAGAAAAAGGTAAAAGAAACTTAATGGAAAAGGATTACCTATCACAGAGAAAGTGAAGGGAAATGTCCTTGCTAAGAATGCTAATCATACATGACATTTACTCGTTGAGATATTTCATCAATTCTACCTCTTGTCGAATTTGCTTAGAGGACAAAGAATCCAGTTTGGTGCCCATGTATTCCATCTTGGAGCTCATTCCTTGGGTCAAGGAATACATACGCTCTATAGAGAAACGGGAATTATGAACGGGCTAGGATGGGCCAGCAGCAGACTTTATGGGGAGTGGCATCTTAGTGTCTAAAAGATCATCCTCACCAACATTTGCATCAGAAAATAGAAAAGAAGTTCTTCCTTCCAGACTAGAAATAGAAGGACTAGGCAGGGGGTGAGGTGTAAAGAATCAAGAATAACCAAACAATACATACATGATCTTGAATAATCATACCCATATTAATCAGTTCATCCATATCAACCCGTTTGGGTTGACAAAGAAGATTATCTTGCTCTAGATCCATTCTAACATATCTAGCTATGGGGTTAATATAACTAGTAATAACAATTTTTTTGGAGGTGGCTTTCCCAACTCTTGAAAATTGGCTACAAAGCCATTTAGTGGAATCAATGGGAACATTGTTAAGCATAACATGCAAAAAGTATAATTCAAGTGCGCTAACAGTACTGGGGCTATCATATCGCCCAAATATTGAGTAAGCCATAAATCTCTGTAAATATTTAAGCATAGGATGATGCATAGAAGAGGCCTTAGAGGCCGAAGCATCATAAGGATCTCTACTTGGAAATATGGCTCCAAAAATACCCTTGGTTAAATTCCCAGGGGACACTAGCAGCACCCTCATGAGAGAAGCCATAGATGTTAGCTACCTCTCATAGATCAAGCCTAAAGTTTTGGTTATTAAGCCTAAATTTCATTTCCCAGCCAGACCCATCATAACATCTATTAATTTCAATGGAACTTAGAAACTCTAGAGAGGTCCTCTCATATATGGGTTCATGCAATTGAGTAAATACTTCCCAACCCATATTTGTTACCAATTTTAAGGTATCCTCAAATAGGCCTAGCTCCATTAAGGTATTCTTACAAAAAAATCTTAAGGGAATAATTTCCCTCTCTAGCAAAAAGTTCAACCTTATGCGTTGCTCCTCAGATGCACACTCAATGTCTTTAAGATTGGTATAGTTGGAAGACTTTACCTTTGGTCTTCCTTTTCTTCGGAAGGGATTTTACAGCCTTAGATAACATGATATTGAGCTAAAACAAAAGATTAAAAATGCAAGTTAGGAACCAAAATTTTGAGATCTTTCTAGTATGTCAAACAATATGCCAATGAATATTTATCACACTTGAGAGTAAGAATCCTAACTTATACAATAAGCAATTTGCCCAAAAATGCCTAACTAATATCAAACAAAATTGTATCTATCAAAATAATGAAATTAAATAGTAACAAGAAGATACAATTTAGTTTGAAACCATATTGACATAATGAAGCATGTAAGGATGAAGAAAAATGGTCTTAGGCATTTTTGTAAACACTTGGTGGGCAAGGATACAAAGCACATAAAGAACCCAAATTTGAATCATCAAGATTCCCCCTTTTTTTAATTCATGCTAAAACACATTCATTTAGTGCTAAACAATATATAATTATCCAAACATGGCAACAAAAGTGAAGAAGAACACAAGTATGGGTGATGAACAAGCATAAGCAATTATGAAAAAAATGAGAATTTAAGAGCATACTTATTTGAAGTCAAACCATTAACAAGTATCATATAACATATTTAAGGGTACCTAATGAACTAATTTGAAAGAATCTCAAAGATTTTTCAAATTTGAAAGAACCCTATTAACATGAAAAACTCCAAAATTTAAGAAGAGAATTATGGTCACTTACTTGATAATGATAAGGAAGAAGGAAGAAAGAAGTGGAGATTGAGTGTGGGTTAAGAGGAATGAATGGGTAAGAGGAGTTTTCTCAATATGTACTTATGCTTCTTAGAGAGTGAAACACACGAATGGAATATAAGGGGGAATAGAAAGCATAAAAGTGGGTTTCAAATGCAAAAATTACTTTTTAATATGCCCTGTCACGATCCAGGGCCGTGGTAGTAAATCCACGGCTTGTGGAGCTCTCTAAGTTAGGAAAAAATATATGTATTGGATCAGGCCTGGTTCCACGACCTGTGGGAAAAACCCACGGCCTGTGGACCTTTCTGACTTGGCCAAAATTTTACACAATTTAAAGCATAGCCCATGTAAAATTATGGTGCACAATCAGGGCTCGATCCACGGCTTATGGGAATTTCCCACAGCCCGTGGATCACACTATTTTGGGCAAAAAAATTTTACACAACATTTGACAAGTATCTGGTCTGGTTCTATGGCCTGTAGGAATTTCCCACATCCCGTGGAATACATTGTTTTCAACAAAATACTTTTAGCCAAAATGAGGTTGTTGTATGAAAAAGGATGCACTAACTTAAGCACTTATTCCATGTAAAGAGAAAGGAAAATGAAACAAAACATTAAATCAAAAATATTTGTTTTTGTTGTTTTTTATAAATGCAAACACATACTAAAATTCTAAAAAGAAAAATGAAGAATACAAATGGGGTTACCTCCCTATTAGTACTAAGTTTCAAGTCTTCAGCCAAACCATATAATCAACCATGTCAAGAATCAAAAAACTCAAGCAAGTCCAAGACACTTGCACTTTGAATAGGCTCACCTACTAAATAATGCTTAAGCCTCTGTCCATTGACCTTAAAAACACCTGATTTTTCACTCCATAACTTTATAGTACCAAAAGGAAATACTTTGGTTACCTAAAAGGGTCCTGACCATCGGGACCTTAGTTTACCTGGGAAAAGCTTTAAGCGGGAGTTAAAAAGAAGAATCGTGTCACCAAGAGCGAAGGATCTTCTCAAGATATGTTGATCATGCCATCTCTTTGTTCGCTCCTTGTAAATCTTAGCGTTCTTTTAAGCATCAAGTCTGAGTTTCTCAAGCTTATTCAGCTTCAACATCCATTTTTCACCTACAATTTTAAGATCAAAATTAAGTATTTTAATGCCCCAAAATGACTTATACTTTAACTCAACAGGTAAAGACAAGGCTTTCCATAAACTAATTTAAAGGGTGTAGCTTTGATAGGGGTTTTGTATGCAATTTGATACACCAATAAGGAATCATCTAATTTAGAAGACCAATCCTTACATGACGTATTAACTACTTTAGAAAGGATAGATTAATCTCCCTATTCGAAACCTTAACCTGTCCAATAGTTTGAGGATGATAAGGTGTAGCAACCTTATGCCTAACTCTATATTTCTTTATGAGTGTTTTGATAAGTCTTTATTTACATTGTTTTAGGACCATTTTATGCTTGGTTTTTGGTTTGTTTAGACTTAGTTTTCCCTTCATTCCATAGGTTTTCAATTCCTTTCCATATATGCTACTTAGGTATTTCTATTTTGTAGGATTTGTAATGATTTAGGTTGATTTGCACACAAAATAAAGGCACTGAAGAGGCATTTAGAATAAACAGAAAAGACTCAAGCTAAGAATGCATCATCATGACTCATTTTCACCTTGGAAGATCTTGCAAGCGAAGGAGGAAGTGTTCCTAGACCGTAACACGTTGAAAAAGGCACTTTTGAGATTCCACAGGCCGTGGGAAATTCTCATAGGCCGTGGACCTCTCTGTTTTTGAACAAAGAAGAAGCCAGCCTAATCCACAAGCCGTGGAATGGACCCACAAGTCGTGGATTCCCTCCTGTACATGGCATACTTTGATTTGTTGGCCTCTTTGCATCAGATCTCAATCTACAGGCCGTGGATCGAGTGCGGAAGCCCAAAAATATCTAATTTTAGACCCATATAAAAGGAGGGAAAATAGGGTTTAGAGAGTTACGGAAAAAGGAGGCATAGGGGGAGACTTTAAGGGCAAAAAGGAAATCACTTTCAAGGGAATTTTGAAGAAGGATTCAAAGGAAAACATCAAGGAAGAATAACTTTTAGAGTTTGGATACAAAATTTAGAGGATCTAGTGAGAGCCTCTCTTCTATTTTTCTGAACCCTTGTTTTATTATTTTGGGATTCTTGAAATGTTGGGATTTGAATTTATGCTTTATGGTATTGAAACCTCTTTCATGAGGAACTAAATTCCATTCTTGGGATTAGTGGGTATTATGATTTTGTATCAAGTGTTAATACTCTGAATTTCTCAGTTATGAATGTTATACTTCTTATTCGATCTCATGAGATCCTAATGCTTCTAATGACTTAGAGATAAATGTAGATGAAATTAAATAATATGGGTAATCGAAAGATTGACATATCATTTGAAATGTATGAAATTGAACCTAAGATTTTAGGTTACGAGAGTAGGCAAAATCATTTGAGGAATAATCCACAATGCTTAGTGGACTTAATTTACAAATCGAACGCAGTTCTTTGGTAATTGAGTACGTTAGTGAGAATTTGAGAGAAAACCACTAATAATTTGGGAAATCTTACCTTAGGAACATAACTTTATAATTAAGGAAAGATTTGTATTAAATTTGGTACATAGCATATGAACCTACTAATTCCCAATAGCTCTTTCAATTTGGTTTTCAAGAAACTAATTGACTTTTGTTTTGAAAGGTTTGAGTTCTTTTTAGCATTTATTTGGTTTTAAATTTATTTTTACACTCTCTAATTGAATTAAATCTTGCCTAGATAATTAAATCAATATGAACTTATACTTGGGCACAATCTCTGTGGGAACGATAATCTTTTATATTACACGATACCCCGTGCACTTACGGAAGACTATCAGGTTTCAAAAGATTTTTCAATGAAATGAAAACCTCGATCACTAATAACACATCTTGGGACCCCAAACCTTGGAAATATTACCTTTTTGAAAAGCTTAATAATAGTCTTGGCATTCGAATGAGGTGAAGCAATGGCTTCCACCCATTTAGATACATAATCAACTGTGACTAATATAAACTTATTTCCAAAGGATGATCGGAATGGTCCTATGAAATCAACACCCCAAACATCAAACAACTCAACTTCAAGGATATTATTTAAAGGCATTTCATGTCGTTTAGTGATATTACCTGAATGTTGACATGCATCACAAGTTAGAACATACTTACAAATATATTTGAATAGGTGAGGCCAATAAAAACCTGCTTGAAGCACCTCGAAGCAGTTTTGGAGGTGTTCATATGACCTCCACAAGATAGCAAATGGCAATGGTCTGGGATTGAATGCACTTCATCTTCAGGAACACATCTCCTTATCGGTCCATCTGTATATCTTTAGAAAAGGAGTGGTTCATCCCAATAATAATGCTTCATCTCTGCCAAAAATTTTTTCTATGCTGAAAACTTAGATCAGGAGGTAAAATATCATAAACAAGGTAATTAACATAATCAAAAAACCAAGGGACTTATTGTATACTGAGACTAAGGAGGTGCTCATCTAGAAAAGACTCATTGATAGGAACAACATTGTGCATCTTATCTTTTTTAGATGCTAGCCTAAATAAATGGTTAGCTACCAAATTCTCAATACCTTTCTTATCTTTGATTTCTATGTTGAATTCTTACAAAATTAAAATCCACCTAATCAATCTAGCCTTTGCATCTTTCTTTTGCAACAAATATTTAATGGCAGAATGGTCAGTGTAAACAATTACCTGAGAACCTACCAAATATAATCTGAATTTGTCAAAAGAAAAAACAATAGCCAAGAGCTCCTTCTCTGTTATGGTACAATTTACCTGAGCATCATCTAATGTTATACTGGCATAGTAGATGACATGAAGCTTTTTGTCCTTTCTTTGCCCAAGCTCAGCCCCCACAGCATGATCACTCGCATCATACATCAACTCGGAAAAGAGTTCCCGGGTTGCACAATGGGTGTGGAGATTAATGCTTCCTTTATCCTACAAAATTCTTCTAAATAGAGTGAGTCAAAAGCAAATGACACATCCTTACCTAAGAGGTTTGTGAAGGATTTTGTGATTTTAGAAAATCCTTAATAAATCTTAGGTAGAAACCGACATTGGGTGCGGAGATTAATGCTTCCTTTATCCTACAAAATTCTTCTAAACAGAGTGAGTCAAAAGCAAATGACACATCCTTACCTAAGAGGTTTGTGAAGGATTTTGTGATTTTAGAAAATCCTTAATAAATCTTCAGTAGAAATCGACATGCCCAAGAAAACTTCCCACACCCTTCACATTTTTAGGAGGTGACAACCTCTCAATAACCTCAATTTTGTCTTGTCTACCTCAATACCCCTTTTAGACACTAAATATCAAAGCAAAATACCTTCCTTAACCATGAAATGACATTTTTCCCAGTTTAGGAACAAGTTAGTCTCTTTACAACGCTGTAAAACTTTACACAAATTTGTTAAGCAGTTATCAAAAGTAAAACCATAAACTGAGAAATCATGCGTAAAGACCTCCATCATATTTTTGATTAAATAAGAGAATATAGCTTGCATACACCTTTGAAAAGTTACATGTGCATTACAAAGGCCAAATGGCATACGCCTATACACAAATGTTCTATAAGGATAAGTGAAAATGGTCTTTTCATGGTCAGAGGGATGAATAGGAATTTGATGAAAACTAGAGTACCCATCTAGATAACAAAAATGAGAGTCCTTAGCAAGCTTCTCAAGCATCTAATCAATGAAAGGGAGTGGAAAATGATCTTTCTTCATGGCGTTATTCAGTTTCCTATAGTTTATACATATACGCCAACCAGAAACTATCGTTGTAGAAATCAACTTCTTTTTCTCATTTTCAACTACGGTCATCCCCTCTTTCTTAGGTACTACATGAACAGGACTCACCCATTTACTACTAGTAATAAGGTATATCGGACCAACATCTAACAATTTAAAAGTTTCCTTTTCTACCACCTCTTGTATTTTTGGGTTAAGCCTCCTTTGTGGTTCTATAAAAAGCTTACTTTCCTTATCCACTATAATCCTATGCATGAAAAATGAAGGGCTAATTCCCTTTATATCATCCATGGTATATCCTATTACTTTTGTAAACAACCTAAGTTGCTTCAAAAGTTTTCTAATTTCAATAGGATTCAAATTCGCACATACAATCACAGGATATGTGGAATTAGGGCCAAGAAATTCATACCTCAGAGTTGGTGGCAAAGATTTCAATTCAACTTTTGGGTCTTTCTTGCATATGACATTAGTATCATGCTCCATTGATGCCTCTTGTGATGTTCTTATACAGTCACTGAGCAAAAGAGATTCAAATAGATCATTAAGAAGGGATTCTTCCTTCACCACTTGGTCAACAAATTCAACACTACAGCAAACATCATCATGCAAAGGCTTAGTCATGGCATCTTTCAAATTAAATTCTACCTTTTGGTCTCCCACAGTAAGAGACAACTTACCATTCTTGACATCAATGTCTGCACCTGCAGTTGCTAAAATTGGTCTTCCTAATATGATAGGAATCATAGAATCTTTATCCATTTCAAGCACAATAAAATCAGCAGGAATAAAAAATTTACCTAATTTAATAGGAACATCCTCAAGAATACCCACAGGGTACTTTACAGATCTATCAGGCAATTGTAAGGACATCCTAGTAGGTTTCAATTCACCCAATCCAAGTTTTTCAGAAATAGACAGAGGCATCAAACTAACACTAGCTTCTAAATCATACAAAGCTCTATCTATTGTCATAGTACCAATCATGCATGGGATAGAAAAACTACCTGGATCCTAAAGCTTGGGTGGTAGCTTCTTTTGAATCAATGCACTACACTCTTCAGTAAGTGCCACAATACCATCCTCTTCTAATTTTCTCTTGCTGGACAAGATATCCTTCAAAAACTTCGTATATATAGGCATTTGCTGCAAAGCTTGAGTAAAAGGAATGTTAATATAGAGTTTTTTCCAAACCTCTAAAAACTTACCAAATTGCTTGTCCAACTTAGCCTTGGCAAAGCGTTGAAGATATGGTGTGGGAGGTTGGTATGGCTTCACTCCATCTAAATTTTCTTTCTTTTTCTCCTCCTCTACAGTAGCTAGAATTGAGGGACTCTTAGTTCTTTCTTGGTCTTTCTCAATTTCTACTTCCTTTATTACCAATGGAGTCTTAAGTTGCTTCCTACTTCTAAGCGTAACAGCAACGGTATGGCTTGATGGCCCGGCTTCTGGTTTTCCAAGAAATGTCCCTCAAATTCTTGAAGAATTAGAGGCTTGCTGGGCTATTTGAGTCTCCAACATTTTATTGTGGATTGCTAGTGAATCCACCTTAGAAGCCAAATTCTTAATTTCCTGGAGAAATCCTCATTCTACTTATTTGAGTAGTAACAAAGGTCTACATCAAGGATTCTAACTTAGATTTCTGAGGTGCATAAGATCCTTGTGGTGGCTTAAAATTATTCTGATTACCTTGAAAGGGAGGAGGTTTATTTTGAAATCCTGGTGGGCCTCGGTAATTATTTCCAAAATTTCCATCGTAATTACCGATTGCATCCACCTGGTGTACTTCTGGCTCCAGTCCTTACGAGACTCTAATCTGACATCCTATAGCTGCATAACCTGAAACACCACATAACACACAAACAACATTAGTAGCACCTACACCTAATTTATCAAATTTAATAAATAGTGCTTTTACTTTAGCTGTAAGTGGGGAAATAACATTAATAGAATACTTACCTGGAGCTTTTGATGATAAATTTCTTTCTGAAGACCATTGGAATGTATTTTGTGCTACCTCCTTTATAAGGTTATAACCTTCCTCTATGTTTTTACTCATGAAGGCTCCACTAGCTGTGGCATCTAAAGTCATATTATGATTCGGGGTTAACTCATTATAGAAGATGTGGATAGTCAACCATCTCTCAATCCCATGGTATGGGTATTCCTTAAGCAATTGCTTCTATCTCTCCTAGGCATTATACAAGGTTTCATTATCTCTCTAAGTGAAGGTGATGATCTGCTTTCTTAATTGGTCAGTTTTGCTTTGTGGGTAATATTTAATGAGAAAAACATGAGACAATTGCTCCCAAGTTGTGATTGACCCTTCAAGAAATGAGTACAACCACGCTCTAGCCTTATCACTCAAAGAAAAAGGGAAAAGTCTTAAACGGATTGCATTATTTGAGACTTCGTTAACCTTGAGTGTGTCACAGTACTTAAGAAATATCTAAATATATAAATTAGGAGCTTCGGAAGTTAATCCACCAAATTGATTTTGTTGAACCATTAAGAGTAGAAATGGCTTCAACTCAAAATTAATTGCTTCAATGGTAGGCCATGTGATGCTAGGCCTTCTTCCATTGCATTCAGTGCCACAAAGTCCCTTAAGGCTTTGTTATCTAAATTATTCTCCATGTGTTCTTGGCTTGTTGTAGTAGCTTCTTGTAGTTTCTTTTACTTCCTCATTTTTTGAAGCAAGCGTTCTATCTCAGGGTCAAAGGTTGTCCCAAGATTTGTGCTTCTTCACATAAAGGAACCTGCAAAAACAACAATAAACAATAGAACAGGCATAATTTGCAGCAGAAAAAGATAGATAAATTAAAAGGAACAAATAAAATAGATATAAAAATGCCTAATCTAATTAGATCATAGTTAGCCAATATTGCGGGAACATAATCCCCAATAACGGTGCCAAAAACTTGATGGTCGTACCACAGAGATTGTGCCCAAGTACCGATTTACAGTTATTTAATTATTTAGGAAATATTCAATTTAATTAAAGAAAATGTAATTTAATTAAAAACCAACCAAAAAGTTAAAGAACTCAAACCCTTTTGAACCAAAACCAATCACTTTCTTAAAAATCAAATTGAAAAAGAGCATCTTGGGAATTAGTAGGTTCATATGCAATGTACCAATTTTAACAAAATCTTTTCCCAATTATGAAGTTCTGTTTCTAAGGTGAGTTTTCCTAAATTATTCTTAGTCTCCTCTCGAATTCTAACTAACGTACTTAATTGTAAAAGAACTGGGTTCAATTTGCAAATTGAATCCATTAAGCATATTGAAAACCCAAGTAACCCTCAAATGATTTTGCCTACTTTTGTAACTCAAAACCTTAGGTTCAATTTCATGCATTTCAAACGATATGCTAATCTTTTGATTACCTATACTATTTAAATTCATCTACGCTTATCTTTAAGTAATTAGAAGTATTAGGTACTCATGAAATTAAATAGAAACCAGAACATTCATAACTGAGAAATTCAAATCATTAAAATTTGATACAAAAACATAGTACCCCTTAATCCTAAGAACAAAATTTAGTTCCTTATGAAGAGGTTTCAATCTTACAAAGCATAACTTCAAAGTCAAACATTTCAAGAATCCCCAAAATAAAAAACAAGGGTTCAGAAAAATAGAAGAGAAACTCTCACTAGATCCTCTAAATTTTATGCCCAAACTTTAAATCTTGTTGTTCCTTATTTTTTTTCTTCAAATCCTGTTCAAAATCTTCTTGAAAGCCTTCTCAATTTTGTTCCCAAAGGTGTGTCTATGCATGTGTCCTCATGTTTTCCCAAAACCTCATTTTCCCCCTTTCAAATGGGCCTAAAATTAAAAATTTTGGGCTTTCGCACTCGATCCATGGCCTATAGGGTGAATCCATGGCCTATGGATCGAGACCTGATGTAATAGCACCAATAAATTAAAGTGTGCCATGTATACAAGGGGATCCACGGCCTATATGATGAAACCACAGCCATGGAATGCAAGTTAGAGGGATCCACGGCCTGTAGATTGCACTGCCCACCTAATTTTGCCAAAATAGAGAGGTCCACGGCCAGTGGGAATTTCCCACGGCCTGTGGAACCTTAAAAGTGCCTCCAAATTACCTTTTTCAATGTGCCAAGGTCTAGGAACACTTTCTCCTTTTCTTGCAAGATCTCTCAAGGTGAAATTGAGTCATGACGATGCATTCTTGGCTTAAATTCCTTCTATTTATTCTAAATGTCTCTTGAGTGCCTCCATCTTATATGCAAATCAACCTAAATCATTAAAAATCATGCAAAATAGAAATACCCAAGTAGCATATGCGGAAAGTAGTTGAAAACCTAGGGAATTAGTTGAAAACTAAGTCTAAACCAACCAAAAATCAAGCATAAAAAGGTCCTAAAACAATGTAAACTAAAAACTTACCAATACTGAGGGGAATCACTCCTCGTTAGTGACAAGATAAGTTATTTTGACTTCCTTAGAAAATTTCTACCATTGAATTACCCATACACGAGAAACAAAACCTCTTTTAAGAAGAACAAGGTTATGAATGAACCTCCACCTCGTAGATTATTCGGTACACAAGTGCGATAGAAAGTGTTTGGCTTTCTGTACATTTGGGATAAGAATTCTAAGGAGTTTACGAGTTATGGGAAGAAACACCATTAGGTGAAGCAAAGTATATTATGGGATTTGTCGTATTAGAAAGACCTCTAATTAAGACACGAGATAGATGTGATGCACACAAAACAAAATGTTTTCATGAATATATTTGACACTATGATGGGCATTAAGGTGATAACAAAGGACAATGAGAAAAGTTAATTGGACCTTGTAAGTTTATGTTTTAGGAAGGATTTGAAATTAAGGGATGCGGGATGCGAAAAAATGTTTAAACTACATACCAAATATTTAACAAAACCTTAACAAATTGTTGTTTGTCTGTGGGTGAACGGGTTGACCATCCCTGATGGGTTGGCTTTGAATTTGAGTAAATGTGTCGACATGAAGGAGGGCAGGGTGTTTGGCATGAAAAGTCATAATTGTCATGTGTTTATGCAACGACTATTGCTATACGCGTTTTATGCCTTACCGAAACCTATTTGGAAACCGTCAGTTGAGTTAAGTCACTTTTTTAAAGAGTTGACAACAACCTTATTAAATGAGGAGAAACTTTAAGGATGGAGGAAAGCATTCCAGTGTTGATTTGTAACTTAGAGTAGATTTTCCCCCTAGTTTTTTGATTCTATGAAGCTCCTGCTGATTCATCTACCATATGAGGCTAGAGTTGATGGTCCAGTGTAGTATCGCTAGATGTATCCATTTGAAATGTGAATGTTAGAACTACTTTATTTCCATTTTAAATTTTGTAGTGCCAAAATATGTATATGTAACTCAACATTTCTTTATGTTTTACTAGATTCTTATGCTCTTTGAAAGACAAAGTGTCAAACAAGGCATGCGTGGAAGCATCAATTGGTGAGCCATACTTAGTGGAAGAAATGACCATTTTTGCTTCATTCTACTTTCTGACAGACATAGAAACAAGAATGACTGGAATCCCCCACAACCTTGGGGTCGTTAAAAATCCCGGTATGGACGACCAAAGCTCAATATTTAACTATCCCGGTCGTCCTGGGGGTAAGGTCATAGAATGTTACATTGATGAAAAATATCAAAAGGCAGCTCACTTGTACATTCTTCTAAATTACGAGGAAGCCGAACCATATCTCGAGTAAGTCACCAAGTTTTTTAGTTCATTTTGTAGATAAGATTTTGTTGTAGCTAAATTATTGTTCTTTAAATAGTATATATGCAGATATACTGAGACAAAAGCAAAATGATATAACTGATGACCAAATACGTAATTAGTGTTAGGGAATCCCTAGTGCATAAGTAACGAAAATACAATCATTCCTATTGGACTTGCAAAACTTCATATTTCAAAACATAAGACAAACATCAAATTTATTAAGCGTTTTAGGATTACCTCTTGAAGAAAATCGAAGTAGTTCTAGCCCCGTCCTTTAGGAGTCCACACAAGTACTCCCACCAGAAACACTACATCTTCCAAATGCTAGTTTAATGGTGTGTAGCTTTTGCAACTTTTGTGTATTTTATGTCTCTTTTTGGGTAGCCGTCTATGAGCATCTTATACTCTATTTATAAGCTTAGGTTTGACCTAATTTGTTCTCTCTAAAGAGTGAGCTCCTTACTCATTCTAAATGAGTTAAGACCCAATAGCTTTATTTTAGTCCAACTAAAATAAAAGCTATTTTTTGATGGACTTACTCTATGTATATGACCCTATAGGTAAAATACTCGGTCATATTAATAATAAAATATTTTATTATAATATAGAATAAAAGAGGCATCTAGCAATGCATCATTATGTCCGAATATTATTTATTATCAACATAACCTATAAGTGATAATTATTTTATATGTTTGTTCCTTTGTCACGATATCCTAATTGGGCCCATAGCATGGTCGAGTCATCCTTGTACGGCCCAATTTATTTTACTTGATACCTGAGTAGACTTTATCTAAATAAATATCCAATATTTATTCTTTCTAGCATGGCCATGCATTTCCTTAGTCTCACTCCCTTAAGTGGCCTATAAATATCACTCTTGTCACATAAGAGAGATAAATCCCATCTACATCACTCAAATCCCTCTACATAATTTGTTCATTGCCTAATCACAACCTTTATAGTCCTCTCGTTACAAAAGACGTTTAATTATATTAAAACAACAAACTCCTTATGTAAGAATCATAGTGACTTCAGGTCGAAGGACTATATATACCATTATCACATTAAGAATCATTTATGACATTCATATAACGATCCATGCAATGTTCTCATAGTGGGTCCATCCAGTACATTATTACTCTTAACGTGTACCCTGTGAAGACTTGATATCATCTATATCCATGATCTGTGAGATCAGATCATCAGTACACTAACACACTAGTCTTAATATATTTACATGTCCTCGTGTAAATACTTGGCTAGGGACATTTTAGGAATAACTCTCATATGACCTATTACTCCAAGGATAAATAAAGGCTGTTAAACTATTTAACAAAAATGCCTTATTTAAAATGATGCGTCCTATATAGGCTCTTAGTGCATATTTCCAACAATCTCCCACTTGTACTTAGAGTTGATAAGGTTAATGTCTAATGACGTCTACAGTGCCCTCATGCTTTTGCTACACAAACGGTTTTACTTATGGGTTCCCAACAATTTTGTTGGTATGCACATTGTTTATTTTAACATCTTCCAAAGATAGAACTATTTAAGTATATGCTTGGATTACCACTTCCTTATATTGTTCTATGGTTCCATTGTCATCATAGTGCTCATAAGGTACAAAACATTTCGAATGATTGAATGTAAATCGACTTCTTTTGTAATTTATCATAGCAAAATAATTAGACTTGTTAGTAGAACCAAATACTCTTTTTTGCTTTGAACCTTGCAAGCATACATCGCAACGATCTTGACAACATATATATATATATATATATATATATTAATTGCAATCTTAAGTCATTCAAGTTACTCAGAAGATTGGCATCAATGTAACCTTTACAATGAGCTTATCTTCCACTTATCAAGATCAAATCCTTAGTCTTTCTTAAGTGTTTAAGGATATTCTTGACTATAGAATAAGAATATTAGTTCTAGAAGAAGCATGTCTTCTGCATGTAATACTAGAACTATAATTGTGTAGTTACTAAGCCTTTTCATAGTCACAAGATTTATCTGTATTCTTTAATGGAGATTTTAGCTTCTAAAAGCTTGCTTTAGTCTATAAATGGAACCATAGAATAATAAGCACTTTTGTTGATTCAGAGATTTTCTGAATAAAAGCTTCCTTGTTGGTAAAACTTACGCTACCTCTACCCTGCCTACGATCGCACACATTTGAAAGTTTTCTATCCTACAATTACGTGTTCAGAACGTCTATCTCTGACAAAAGAAATCGTGTTGTCCATTGTGCAATATCCTTTCCATTGGATATATCATCTCTCAACGGACTTATATCATATATACTCTTTCCTCGGGCTCTTTGGAAAATTCTATATAAATAGAACCAGTCTCTTCAGAAGAAAAAGGTTTGCAAGAAAAGACTCAAGCAAGAGCAAAAATATAGAGAACACAAAATAGAAAATCGAAAAAGAGAAAGAGCTTGCTAAAGAAAAGGAAGATGGGCAAAACACACTAAGAAAAGTATGGATGAAGAAAAGAAAGTATGACTGAGCACCAGACGTTCATCTACAAAAGTCCAAGAAAAAGAATAAAATGCTCAAAAAGAAGAATTCAGGCCAAGAAGAATCATCATGCAGATAAAGAAATCTCACTATGTGTATTCTATCTCTCCCAAAAGCTATAGCAACCAGAGATGTGTCACCAGCTCATATCTCTTGCTCTATGAAGAGCATTTCATCTCTGGTCATGCTTTCTGACTCAGTACCTCTTGTCCTATTGTTTCATATTACACAGGTACTAAGTCTAGTGAATGAATAAGTCCTTCTCTTTCTTCACGAACTAACTCATGTAGTTGATTACTTAGCTCAGCTAAGTTGGAAGGCTTATTCATTCAATTTGAATTAATTCTTCTAATCTCTAGTAGTACAAGTATGATGTGTTGCCAGACTCTATTAGTGTGGGAAACACTGTTGGCTTAGAGAGGCTTTTGAAAGAATACTCAGGGTTGGAGCCAGGAGTGGCTTGTGAAAGAATACTTGGGTCTGCCCCAGGAGTGGGTGCTGTAAAATAATACTCATAAGAATCCATAGGGGTCTGGTGTGTTAAAGCAAGGGTTGTGCTTAAGCTAGGAGTGGCTAGAGTCAAGAATACTTAGGGCCAGGAGTGGCCAGTGTTAAGAATACTTGAAGCACAACTTGTGCTTAAGCCAGGAGTGGTTGGAGTTGTAACACCCTGATTTTCTGGACTCGAAATAAAAATACAAATAAATTTTTTGTGTTCGGAATATTTTCAAAACACCACCACGACTGAATCAAGACTTGAACCACAGAAAACCAAAAGGTGAGATTTGATTATCAATAACTGGATCGTTAAATAGTTTGCCTATAACGGTATACAAAATAATAGAGTTTTACAGCAGAAGAAGAATGTGTATACCGGGCATACGCCTAGTCCCATATATGAGGATATGAGGAAAGGCTCGACAAAGCATGCAAAGGCATATCATAAGCCTAATAGACAATCATCATCTTTTCACATAACTTCATGAACATGCAATGCCTAAGATATATGTATATACATATTTATATGATCATGCATCATACATCTCCAATACCCATAATCTATAATTGACCATATTCAATTCATCCTTAAAGTCATACATTATTAACACTTATACATTATTCACATTACATCCACCAATAACAGTAATTATCAACAATCTTATATACATTTATCCATAATGAAATAATTCATAAATACTGCCGGCCAAGGCATTCCATTACCACTATTTTACCTTTACCAAAACTTCTCTTCAAAATATCCTCATCTCATGATATCCCTACATTGATACTAAAAAGTAGACTACATGGGAGAGTGAGTTATACATTTCAAATGACGATATGAATACAATTGAAATTATGTGCATATGCATATCAACATCATGTATGCTTTGCTAAACACATCAACAATCATCGTAATCTATTTATTTCATAATATACATATCATGTATTCACCCATCATTTCATAGCAAAGCAAGCATATACACATCTATCACAACGCCACAATGGGCCAACGTCGTCAATATCGACCATTCTGGTCTTTTCTCAAAGCCACAATCAGCTATCATCAATGTCATTAATCATAATAATTATGCCCTTCATTACATTGGGCCATAATATACATATCGTCATATTCAATATTGTTTTGTTGTAATTATATCATTTATCAACTTTATGTGGTCTTTTAGGTACTCAATTACCCATCTCATCAACACCATACCAAAATCTCAATCATCATCAATCATCATCATCATCACCTGACATATCTCCATGCTATATGCAAATGCTCTTATGGCTAATGCATATGCACAATAGAATAGACAACAAATATGGATCCGACTGTGGGAAGTGTAGGTCGAGCATAGGTGTGCTACTATGCCTCTACTGCAGTAGAAAAATGTATACATATATCTCAAAGCATGCATACATATCAACAACATCTTTTATTGGTACCAAACCACTATCACCTATCTGTAGCACTAGTCACCTCATGACTTGCGGATCAACATGGCCTCAACTGCCAAAAGTGCTATGGGCCTCTCCCGAACACACATCGAGAGAGCCGTGCCTCATCGGACACTGAGGTACTTGCTCATCACAGAGCCGCCCATCCACTAGGCCAGCCACATAGGGTGCCTCGTCACCAAACTATGGGCAGCTTCATGACTCACACACTGAGTCACAGGGGAAACAACAAGAATGCTCGTGCATTAAGCCGCCCTCCCACTAGGCCAACCGGGGGAACCCCCTAATATTCCTTACGGAAAGCGTATGATATGCCATGGATGCAATACAATGCAAATCAAATGCATTTCTCACACTGTGCATCCATAATGCCACTCATCAAACATCATCATCATAATCACCAACACCACCATACACACCTTAGTGGATTTTATCATTGTTGGTTTTAGCCATTGTTTTCAAGTTTTATATGTGGCATTTTCATCTCATTATATCATTTATTATACATGCAAGTCAATACTTGTAATCAACCACAATGACATCACAACATCATAAATCATCATTAATATTCATTATTATTTCATCAACACCACCACATAATCAGTTTGTGGATTTTCATTTCATTATCATTGCCATTGTTTCATATACCTACATGTATTAGTGTGGCATTCACAACTCATCGATACAATTTCAAACCACACAAACAAGATCACATTTGTATCACATACAATAGTATTTTTCAATTCATCAAGAATAGCGTTCACCCTTTTATTCAAGGGAATATTCATAACATTATTTATTATCGCACATTACCGATATCATCTCTGATTCATCAGTTTTTAACAAACACCTCATCATTTAATCATTCCCTCATTAGTATCATAACTATACAAGGGCATATTCTATAACCCCATCATTAAACTCTCATTATCATCCTTTCATTATCCCATTTTAGGTGGTAAATATATCATAAACAATTTATCCCAAATGTACCAATCAATCCCAATCACCACCATGTTATATCATCATTATATTGCCCTCATACATTCCCTCAGTCATCTCATAATATAAGGGAAAGGGGCCTAACATCAGAAAAATAGAGAAAACAGCATAAAATTTCACGCTGGGAAACTCGCTCAAGTGAGACCCATACTCGCTTGAGCGAGATTGAGGTAGGTCGCTTGAGCGCCCCCAATTTCCCCTCAGCGAAGGAGAGTTTAGGCATCAGGCCTTAATCTCGCTTGAGTGGGCCACTCTCGCTTGAGCGAGATTCCTTCAGTATCTAATTTCAGGCTCGCTCGCTCGAGCGAGACTTCCATCACCTACATGCTCGCTCGGGTGAAAAACATCCATTATCCAATTCCTCACTCGCTCGCTTGGGCGAGACCCAATATTCCACCTTACTTAAGCGAGATAAGTCCAGAACCATTTTCCCATCACGCTCGCTCAAGCGCGGCCACACCCACTTGAGCGAGATTCATCCAGTAAGCATTCCCTTGTCTCACAAGCGTCTCGCTTGAGCGAAACATCTTCTCACCTGAGCGAGATTGGGCCAGAGGCCACTCCTCTGATGCATGGGACTCTCGCTTGAGCGAGAATCCATCTCGCTTGAGCGAGATCATCATCTCATGTCCAACACTCAAGTTTTTCACTCATTATCACATGGCACTATCTATCCTTTATAAAAATTGGCCTAACCCAACATCATACTTATATGGAATCATATCCTTAGTCCTATACCAACAAGTTATATCTCTCCATTTATAATTCTAATTCATCAATTTTGTAAGGGGAATTTAACACAAATTTTCATTATAGCCATACATATCACTGTGCATAATTATCATAAACATTATTTCACACCTCAAGTGAGTTATCTATTCATAGATGTTTATTTCCAATATTCCATATCCCACAAAGGGACATCCCAATACTTATCACCAACATCATATATATATATATATATATATATATACTTTCATAACATTCAACATAAGCCAAGCCATCATTCATCATAGCATCAATTCAAACATTTAACATATTCATGGAAAGGCATTGCATGAGTTCACACATATACATAATTAACAATTATTCACTCATGCAATTTGAAATGCAAACCCTTCTCCTACCTCGAGAGAAGAACCACAATCCAAACGCTTCGATTATTCTGCATCCTCGTCTGGAGCACAATCTACATATTATACATGCATTCATTTAATTAATGAGCCATCATAAGGCATCATCATAATGTTAATAAATTATTAACATCCTATGGGGATCTTATCAAGTCCTAGACTCGTTTAAACACCAATTCACATGGCTTGTGTTAGGCTTCAGGAATTCCTTTCCCAAAATCATGATTCTCTAGGTTTCAAAGGGCTAAACAAACCTAACAACAACAACACCATGGCCCTTATCCATAAGGCATCCAATATCTCATAAATCATCTAATTGTTATCATAACTCCTTTTAGTTTCTTTTAAGACCATCATAAATCAACCATCTCAAGTGGCACATATTATGGCTTAAGGCCTTACCAAATCCTCATCAATGTTAAAAGCCCCAACTATCAATTCTTAAGGATTTCATACAAATTTCTAATCATCAATTCTATCAATTCTAATATATCATTACAAATATTGTATCATCATCAAAGTGTCAATCAATTATAAACAGCACACCATTTTCCCAATGGCCATCTACCCTATGGTTTGGGTTTCACATGCATAGACCATCATTCAAATAACATCCACTTAGCTCAAAATTCATCAACATCAATAATCAAGTCCAATACTTCTAAAATTTCATTTTCCTCATATAAATTATTCTAGAGCATCCAAACCACCAAAATCATCATTTAGGCCAAACCCCCTAAATCATCACACTTAGGGTTTTACCAAAAATTTACACAACCACAATCCCTATCATTTCCTCAAAACATTTCCACCAAAAGGATATTCATCCTCAAGAAGCACTACTTTATAACTAAACCCATGTTTTCCAAGCCATTCAAGCCTAGGGTTTTATATTTTCCTCAACACCCATACAACCCAACATTAATGATTCAAGCTTAATCATCATAAAACCATAAATAGAACAATAAAGAGACAAGAAACCCTTACCTCAAGTTCATGCTCATGCCCAACAAAAATGGTGAAGGAGGGAGAAGGAGATGACCCAAGCAAAGCCTCCATGTCCCATAAATGTTCCATAAATCAATGCTTAGTTCTAATTTTTGGGCAAGAAATGGAAAGAGAAGAAGGTGGTTCGGTTTTGGCATGGTGGAGTGAAGAAGAAGAAGAAGAAAAATGAAAAAGAAGAGGAAAGAGGAGAATGCTGCCGAAAGTGAGGAAGAGAAAGGGGGAAATTGGGTAAAATTGGACATTGTCCAATGTTCCAAAGGGTGCACCATATACCTTTTACCAATGGGTAATAATTCCCTATTACACAGTAGACAAAAGGGTCAAGTGAGAAAGAGAACAGAGGCTACGGCCGTGACAAGAGAAGAAATGGGATTTTGGATTTTCTTTTAATTCCATTTGTCTCGTATTTTCCCCGTTTCATATCCTACGTCATGTCCAAACAATTATCTTCTCAACACCAAAAATTATTTCAACTATACCACCTCAACCCCAATAATTTTCTAAACATTCTTGACCCATCAATTATTTAATTTGACTAAGTGGGTCCTACATCATCCGTTAAATCACCCGGTTCTGGTAAATCTTAACTTACCGATAATTCACCTCTAGTGTCTAATAAAATCTCCCATAATAATTTTGACCATAAATAATTAATTACCACTATTCCATAAATTATTTTCTTTAAAATTTAGGGTGTTATAGGAGTCAAGAATACTCA
Organism: Clitoria ternatea; assembly: GCA_037962975.1. Classification (NCBI taxonomy): domain Eukaryota; kingdom Viridiplantae; phylum Streptophyta; class Magnoliopsida; order Fabales; family Fabaceae; genus Clitoria; species Clitoria ternatea. Next base: position 73,379,860 of record CM075672.1, read on the forward strand.
GGGCAAGGAGTGGCCAGTGTCAAGAATACTGGAAGCACGAGTTGTGCTTAAGCCAGGAGTGGCTGGAGTCAATAATACTCAACATTTGATGTAAAATGTTTTTACATAGTGGAAATCCTTCAGATTTTAAGGTACTGGATGTAGTCTCTAAGTTGGAGGTGAACCAGTATAAAATTGTTTGTGTATTGTCTCTTTCTCTCTTACTCTTTACTATCACAAGTCTGTTGCTTTATTATTGTTATACTCGATAGTAAAGTCTAGCAAAATTACACTCGTCTAATCAAAGTATTACGCTCTCTGTATAAGTAAAAGTTTGGTCCGTTGTCCACACCACTGTTGCGCTTGCATATCACTTTTTGGTTTGAAAAAGTGAATAGACTTATTCAATCCCCCTCTTCTAAGTTTGTTATCTGAACCATTAAACTTGTATTATTATCTTACCTATGCAAGAAATTCATCCATCCCTGAGAGCTCAGAGGGAGGCTGAGCTAGTGGCCCAAACACCCAATAGGGAGGTACCTTCCACCCTTTCTTCTATCGATGATAATGCCATGTATTTAGAGGTTATCGGTGGTGTCAACAAGAAAAGGAGGGTTGACACATAGATTTCTAGGAATGGAAAGGCTCTTGTCTCTTCCTCTGAGTTATCACCAGATGTTATTTAGAATTTGAATAACGAGCTAGCAGAAAAACGTCGACAAAGACATCTTTTGGATGAGCGAGCTGAGGCGGACCGACAAGAGACTCGTAGGCAGCTGATGGAGCAATATGATATGATTCATCGAATGATATAGGCTCTTGGTACTCGATTTACACCTTTATCTACTTCCCAGCTGCCCCTACCACCACAAGATCCCCCTAGTAGCCCCCCACACTGACCATCCTACCCATTCTTGTATTCATTTATTCTATTATTAGAATTGTATATATCTTTAGATAAATTTTATTTCTCTTTTATCTCATTCTCTTTTTTACGTGTCTATTCCTAGAATTGGATAAATAAGACAATATCAATTCGCATTAATAATAGAAGGACGATAATTTTATATATAAATATTTAATTTTAAATTTATTAAATATTATATATAATTAATTTTATATAAAAATATTTAATTTAAATTTAAAATAATTAGCCATGTCTGCGTCTTCGTCATTAATGTGGTTGTTCCATAGCGATGGAATTTACGATGCAGCATAGCTACACTGAGTGTCCGTCGCTAACGTGGTTCTTTAATAGCGATGGACTTAGCAACGAAATCTCATCGATCCTATAGCTACGAAGAATTATCCATTGCTACGTTGGTTATCAAATAGTGATAGTTGTAGCGACATCAATTCATCAATCATATAGCTATGTCATTTTTACGTTTGTTGATTTTGTTACACAATAGGGACGGACTTAGCGACGCCGTTTCAGCAATCCGTTAGCTACATCTGGTTGTTCCATCGTTATCGTAGTCCTAAAATAGTGACGGACTTAATGAAAAAGGGGACCATTGTTGTGTCACCACCAATGACGATGTTGAAGCCAAGATTTCCATCGTAATGGTTGCTATAGGTTGCTATAGCCATCACTGATGTGTTAACGATGAACTTTTCAGCGACCGAAGCTTGGTGGTTGTTAGGGCTGTCACAGACTACCTTTAGCAATGGATTCTCCTTCTATAGCGATGTAGTTTTGTTGTCACTATAACGACTTTTTTAGTAGTGGTATTAGAGGCTATCATAGCTACTTGGTACTACCTTGTTACGCTTCTATTAAATGGTTAAATCTATAAGCTTGGTTGGTTCTTAATGTGTCTTTTAGGTTTAACTATCTTACATGATTATTGTGTGTAGTTTACTAAAAGGTAGTATGTTATTGTTGCATGGATAAACTATGATAATAGTTTCAGCATGAGTGTCACGACCGGGATCGCAGCGGGAAGGCCAACCCTCAAAAATGTTAAAACGTGTTTCAAAGTCCTTTCGAAAAGAAAACAGGGAGTCGCCACTAATATTTTTTAAGGATAAAATACCGGGAAAACCTTTCGTTAAAGCACTGGTTATGAAAGTAAAATTCTAAGTTCAGGAGTCGAATTACAGCTGAGGAAGGTATTAGCACCTCACAACTGTCCGTTATAAAACGGTTACCTCAAGATGATAGTGCGCATTATAATTAGCCCAAAAATTATTTTAACTTCTTCAGAAAAGGAACGTACGAAATGACAAAACATACAAAAAAAACAAAAACAAAAATAGACACGGAATTTTTTTTAAACATGAGATTAACAGGACGTCTCGTCCAAATTAACCTCGCTCCTCCCTTTTTTAAAAAAGATATATAAAAAAACATGGACGTCTCGTCTAAATTAACCTCGCTCCTCCTTTTTTTAAGGAGATGTTATTAAAAAATGAGATTAACAGGACGTCTCGTCCAAATTAACCTCGCTCCTCCTTTTAATAACAAAACAAAAATAAAAATTCTAAAAAATTAAATAAAGAAAGATGGGCCCGATAGGAACTGTTTCCTGCTCCTACGTATTCTCGAGCTTTTGAGAAATCAGGGTTACGTAGTTCTTTGTTGGAAAGTGTTTTTGAGAAAATATTAGACTTATTTTTGATTGATTTGTTTTTTTTTAATAATTAAAGGAAATTTATGAAGAACAAAAAAAAACAAGGCAAAGTAATCCATACTTGCATAAACTTGTAAAATTTAATAACAGTAATGTAGGCAAAATAAATTTGTACGACATCTCTCCTAAGATCTTAAGAAAGAACTATCTATTTTCATAAAAGGAAACAAAATAGGAGGAGAGACAGGGGGCGATGAAAGAAAAAAAAGAAAAGGAGAGAGAGAGACAGAGTGAGTTCGGAAAAGAGAGGAAAGAGAGAAAACGAGAGGGTGGAGGGAGATCTAATGACACGCGTGGAAGAGCTTGAACGACATCAAGGGGAGACCTGATCGGATTCTCGGTGAGTGATAGTCGACGCGGAGAAGATAGATAAGAGAGAGGGACGCTGGAGACGGAGGCAGAGACAGAGGGACGGTGAGAAAGTAAAACGAGTGACGGAGTGAGAGACCGAGTGAGAGAATGAGAGACCGAGTGAGGATAAAAAGACCGAATGATAGAGTGAGAAATCGAATGATGGAGAAACTGAGAGTGGAAAAGAGACTTAGAGACCGAATGAAGAAATGAGAAAGACTGAGAGTGAGGAGTGAGGGAACCAAGAGAAGGAGAGACGAGTGAAAGAGATCGGGTGAGGAATGAAAGAATGAAAGAACGAGTGGAAGACCGAATGGATGAAGGAACGAGTGAGCTAGTGATGAGTGAAAGAGTGAACGAGTGAACAAAAGGGCCGAGTGTTGGAATGAGAGACCGAGTAAGGACGAGAGACCAAGTGAGGGAATGACTGAGTGGGGAACAGAAGAGTGAAAGAATGAGAGTGGAAGACTGAATGGATGAAGGACCAAGTGAGCTAGTGATGAGTGAAAGAAAGAATGAGAATGAAAGAGATCAGGTGAGGGAATGACAAGTAAATGAGGGACCGAGTGAGGGAACCGAGAGATAGAGTGGGAGACCGAGTGAGGGAATGACTGAGTAGGGAACGAAAGAGTGTAAGAAAGACGAGTGAATGAGAGACCGAATGAAGGAATGATGAGAGATGGAGTGAGAGACTAAGTGAGGGCGACAGAGACCGACTAAGGGAACGAGAGACTGGAGAGGGAGTCAGAGACTGACTGAGGGAGAAAGAGACCAAGTAAAGGAGGGAGACTGAGTGATGGACCGAGTGAAAGAGAGACCGAGAGAGGGAATGACTGAGTGGGGAACGAAAGAGTGAAAGAACGGGAGTGGAAGACCGAATGGATGAAGGACCGAGTGAGTTAGTGATGAGTGAAAGAAAGAATGAGAATGAAAGAGATCAGGTGAGGGAATGACGAGTGAATGAGAGACCGAGTGATGGAACCGAGAGATGGAGTGAGAGACCGAGTGAGGGCGACAGAGACCGACTGAGGGAACGAGACTAGAGAGGGAGTGGCCAGTGAAAGAAAGACGAGTGAATGAGAGACCAAATGAAGGAATGACGAGAGATGGAGCGAGAGACCGAGTGAGGGCGACAGAGACCGACTGAAGGAACGAGAGACTGTAGAGGGAGTCAGAGACTGACTGAGGGTGAAAGAGACCGAGTAAAGGAGGGAGACTGAGTGATGGACTGAGTGAAAGAGAGATCGAGAGAAGGAATGGCTGAGTGAGGAACGAAAGAGTGAAAGAATGAGAGTGGAAGACCGAATGGATGAAGGACCGAGAGAGGGAAAGAAGAGTGAAAGAGATTGGGTGAGGAACGAAAGAGTGAAAGAACGAGTGGAAGACCGAATGGATGAAAGACCGAGAGAGGGAGAGATGAGTGAAAGAGATCGGGTGAGGAACGAAAAAGTGAAAGAACGAGTGGAAGACCGAATGGATGAAAGACCGAGTGATCTAATGAAATGAGTGAAATAGTGACCGAGAGAGGGAAAGACCGAGCGATGGAAAAAAGAGACTGACTGAGGGAGAAAAATAGTGGAGTCAGATCGAATGAGGGAGTGACGAATGAATAAGAGATCGAAAGAGAGAGGGAGAGACGAGTGAATGAGATCAGGTGAGGAAGGAAATTGGGTGAGGGACCGAGTGAAAGAACGAGAGTGAAAGAGATCAGATAAAGGACACAGAGAGTGAAATGAGTGAAGGAGAAACTGAATGGGGGTGAGACGAGAGAAAAGAAGAGAACCAAGAAAGACTGAGAAAGGGAGAGACGAGAGAGTGAAGGGAACCGAGAGAGAGAACCGAGAAGGGGAGAGACGAAAGAAAAGAAGGGAACTGAGAAAGAGAACCGAGAAGGGAAGAGACGAAAGAAAAGAAACGAAATTGGAGGAGATACATACCAGAGAATGTTCTTCTTTCTGATTTTTTTTCTTTGTTCTTTGTTTTTTTTTATCTGTATTTTGTTTCTTTCTTGTTGATTTCTCCCCTTCTCTTCTTATTTCTTCTGGTTTATATGACGAGGATGAAGAGGATTGGGAGAGGAAAAAGACGAACACTAAAGTTGGGATGGATTGGGGGAGAAGTTCTTTTGCCTTTTTTTGTGTTATCTGATGAGGAAGATGGAGAAGGTGATGGGTCTGGGTTTTTCGTTCCTTATCCCTTTCTCTTTTTTTTCTCTTTTCTTTTTCAGGGGATTTTCGTTTGCTTTTTATAATGAGGATGAAGAGGATTGGGAGAGGAAGAAGACGAACACTAGTGGAGGAGTATTGGGGACAGGTTCTGGATTCTGAATGGGTTTTCCAGAATGGAGGGGGGAAAATTATTATTTAATATAGAAAAAGACAAAATATGGTGTTTACAGTTGCCCCTCTTTACTTTCTTTTCATGAAAATATGAATGATTTATTCATATCGTGAAAAGGAAGTAAAGAAGTGAACACCATCTTGACACTAACATCCTCAATGAGGTGACGACCTTGACAAATAGAAGACTCAAATAATGCCAACTTTGGCAAATGTGTTATGGAAACTTAAAGAAAACCAACTTCGGCACCGAGCACCTGAAAGTGCTAGATAAGCTTGAAGAGTTACCAACTTTGACAATTGGGAAAGATGAACAAGGTTCCGAGTTTGAAGACTGAAGTTTGAGCTTTGTCCTAAAAAATCAAAGGATATTTCCTTGATATTGAAAATGAAGTAGCCTAGAGAGGAATACTTAAAGCTTCGAAGAAAAATGAATGACATAGGGATTTGCCCAAACACGTTTGGACTGAAGCATATAGCTTAGGAATGAGTACCTGAAGCTTTTTTTTGATAGAAAACAAATGGCCTGGGGGATATCCCTGGTTCAAATTGAGAAAGGGAATAGCCTAGGGGTGAGTTCCTGAAACTTTTTGACAGAAAATAAATTACTTGGGGGGAATGCCCCAGGTTCAAATTAAGAGAGGGAATAGCCTAGGGAGGTGTACCTGAAGCTATTTGACAGAAAATAAATGACTTGGGGAATGCCCCTGGTTCAAATTAAAAAATGGGATAGCCTAGGTGTGGGTTCCTGAAGCTATTTGATAGAAAATAAATGACTTGGGGAGATGCCCCTGGTTCAAATTGAAAAATGTGATAGCCTAGGAGTGGGCTCCTAAAGCTATTTGACAGAAAATAAATGACTTGCGGAATGCCCCTGGTTCAAATTGAAAAATGTGATAGCCTAGGAGTGGGCTCCTGAAGCTATTTGATAGAAAATAAATGACTTGGGGGGATGCCCCAGGTTCAAATTGAAAAATGGGATAGCCTAGGTGTGGGTTCCTGAAGCTATTTGATAGAAAATAAATGACTTGGGGAGATGCCCCTGGTTCAAATTGAAAAATGTGATAGCCTAGGAGTGGGCTCCTGAAGCTATTTGACAGAAAATAAATAACTTGGGGAATGCCCCTAGTTCAAATTGAAGAATGTGATAGCCTAAGAGTGGGCTCCTGAAGCTATTTGATAGAAAATAAATGACTTCGGGGGATGTCCCAGGTTCAAATTGAGAGAGGGAATTGCCTAGGGCGGTGTACCTGAAGCTATTTGACAAAAAATAAATGACTTGGGGAATTCCCCTAGCTCAAATTGAGAAATATAATAGCCTAGGAGTGGGTTCCTGAGGCTTGCTGACAGGAAGGGTGCCTTATTTGACGACTAGAAAGTAGAGGGTGCCTCGTTCGGCGATTAAAGAACAAACACGATGCCAAAATTGATAATTAGGAAGAATGAACAGCATGCAAACTTTGGCAATTGAAGCGAAAGCCTTGTATACTAGTTTTAGTGAAAGAAACTTGAAAGATGCCGACTTTGGTAACTCATGAAAAGAAACTCAAAAGACGCCATCTTTGGCAATTGAGGAGGAAACCTTGAGAAGTGCCAACTTTGACGATTCCATTAAGGAGAGGAAACTTGAAAGATATCGACTTTTGCAGTTGAGGAGGAGACTTTGAAGGTACCAGCTTTGGCGATTGAGAAAAGGTTTTTAGAGGTTCCAGCTTTGGCAGCTTTGGCAGTTTGAGGAAGAAACTTTGAGAAGTACCAGCTTTGGTGATTGCGATTTCACTGGGGAAGAGAATTTGAGAAGTGTCAGCTTTGGCGATTGTGGTTCCACTGGGGAAGAGAATTTGAAAAGTGCCAGCTTTGGCGATTGTAGTTCCACTGGGGAAGAGAATTTGAGAAGTGCTAGCTTTGGCAACTGTGGTTCCACTGGGGAAGAGAATTTGAGAAGTGCCAGCTTTGGCGATTGTGGTTCCACTGGGGAAGAGAATTTGAAAAGTTCCAGCTTTAGCAATTGTCCCTTTTTATCAACCTTCATGAAAAAGGGGTAAGTAATGTAGAGAATGAATTAAAATTCTGGTAGATCCCTTTGAGACTGTGATCCCTGAAATGACTCATGGACGAAGCAGAATGAATAAGGCAACCATAGCTTCGGAGCGCGTGCCTGGCCAAGTCTCTGTGATGATCGCCCAAGAGGAGGTCGAGTAGTAGGAGCATCGTGTCCCTCACGACTTTAAATGTTTACCATTCTTCCATTTATTTTATTAAAACACATGTTTCTATCAGATCAACAAAATTCATAACACGTATCGAAGAGGATGAATTTTATTCATGCATGTTAAACAAGTATAGAGAAAGGAAAACAAGGAAGGTAAATGAAATGAATGAGGTCACATAGAACAGGTCAAGGACAATTGAAACAGGGAGGGTTCATGGATCCTCCAGTGAACCTCTAAGACTAGTGAGAGTCTTAACCCCAACACGACTTCATGTTCACCCTTCGACCTTGCTTTTGGAAAGGTAAGTTCGACGATGATTCATGTGCCCGAGCTTGGACTCGTATTTCTTTGAGTCAGAGGTCTTATTCGCATTACCAGAAATTTGACCCTAACTTTTGCCTGAGCCGCCCTTTTGGGTTTTCGACTCACCAGGTCGCTCTAACTTTTGCCTAGGCCGCCCTTTCAGGTTTTCAGCCTAGCGAGCATTATTTTTCTTTTTATTTTTCTCTCTTCTTTTTTTTCTTAGTTACTGACATTCCCTCCCTAAGCATAGTACTTCTTCACTGCATCTGCGTTTATAGGCATTGATAAATCCTTGCCATCCATATTAGTGAGTATTAAGGCTCCTCCAAAAAAAGCTCTCTTCACAACATATGGTCCTTCGTAATTAGGAGTCCATTTACCTCGATTGTCCTTTTGAATCGGTAGAATTTTCTTGAGTACCAGGTCTCCTTCTTGGAACTGTAGAGGTCGTACTTTCTTCTCGAATGCTCATTTCATACGCCTCTGATACAACTGACCATGACAGAGGGCAGTCAATCTTTTACCATCGATCAGGTTTAGTTGGTCATGTCGAGCCTGAACCTACTCACCTTCTTCTAATTTTGCCTCCATCATCACCCGAAGGGATGGGATCTCTACTTCAAAAGGCAAGACCGCTTCCATACCATATACGAGAGAGAACGGGCTTGCCCCTGTCGAGGTTCGAACCGAGGTGCGATACCCATGTAGAGCAAAAGGGAGCATCTCGCTCCAATCTCTGTAAGTGACTACCATCTTCTGTACTATCTTCTTGATGTTCTTGTTGGCCGCCTCAACCGCCCCATTCATCTTAGGCCAATAAGGAGAGGAATTATGATGGTGAATTTTGAAGCTTTCACAGAGTTCTGTCATCATTTTGTTGTTCAAATTCGTACCATTGTCAGTAATGATCTGACTTGGTAGGCCGTATCGGCATATCAGTTCTCGCTTGATGAATTTGACCACAACATTCCTTGTTACATTGGTATATAAAGTTGCTTCTACCCATTTGGTGAAATAATCGATGGCTACCAAGATGAAACGATGACTGTTTGAGGCTTTTGGCTCAATGGGCCCAATGACATCTATGCCCCACATTGAGAAAGGCCATGGCGAAGACAAGACATTTAGGGATGACGGGGGTGTATGAAGATGGTCAGCGTATATCTGATATTTATGACATTTTCGAACATAGGTGAAGCAGTCCGCTTCCATGGTCATCTAGTAATAACCGGCCCTCAAGATCTTTCTTGACATGGCATGTCCATTAGTGTGAGTCCCAAAAGATCCTTTATAAATATCCCTCATGATTTCGTTTGCCTCAACAACATCAACACAGCGAAGAAGGACAGAGTCATAGTTTCTTTTGTAAAGCACATCTCCATTTAAGAAGAAATCCATGGCGAGTCATCTTAGGGTCTTTTTATCATTCTCTATAGCACCCTCGGGGTATTCTTGACTCTGGATATATCTCTTAATATCATGGTACCAAGGTTTCCCATCAGACTCCTTTTCCATCATTTGACAGTATGCAGGCTCACAATGCTTCTTTACTTCGATGAGAGGCATATCGTAGTCACTACTTACTTCGAACATTGAGGCAAGGGTAGCCAAGGCATCAGCTATTTGATTTTCATCCTGGAGAACGTGATGAAAAGAGATCTCATCAAACTCTTTGATCATTTCCTTGATATGATCATAATAAGGAATCAACTTACTGTCCCTAGTCTCCCAATCGCCTTTCAATTGGTGGATGACCAAAGCAGAGTCCCCATAAACTTCCAATAATTTTACTTTTGCATCCAACGCTGCTTGGATTCCTAATGAGCATGCCTCATATTCAGCAATGTTATTGGTACAGTCAAAACACAATCTGGCACAGATAGGGATAAATTCCTTATCGGGTGAAATCAGGATGGCCCCAATTCCGTGCCCCAGTGCATTAGAAGCTCCGTCAAATCTCAGGGTCCATTTATCTTTCTGACCACCTTCCTCATTGAATAGTGCCAGGATATCTTCATCCGGGAAGTTAAATTGCATCGGCTGATAATATTTAATGGGTTGGTGTGCCAAGTAATCTGCCAGGGCACTTCCTCTTATGGCCTTTTGAGTGACATATATTATGTCGTACTCAGTTAATAGCACTTGCCAACGAGCGATCCTTCTGGTCAAAGCAGGTTTTTCAAAAATGTACTTGACGGGGTCTATTTTAGAAACTAGCCAAGTGGTGTGACTCAACATGTATTGCCTTAGACGCTTAGCGGCCCATGCTAACGCGCAACAAGTTCGCTCTAAAGCGGAGTACCTCATTTCACAATTAGTGAACTTCTTGCTTAAGTAGTAGATAGCATGTTCCTTCTTTCCAGTTTCATCGTGCTGTCCCAACACACAACCTATGGATTCGTTCAATACAGTCAGATACAATATAAGTGGCCTTCCTGGGGTTGGGGGCACCAAAATTGGTGGTTCTTGCAGGTACTGCTTAATCTTTTCAAAAGCTGCTTGATAGTTCTTATCCCATTGCCCCGGTTGATTCTTGCGGAGTAACTTAAAGATCAGTTCACAAGTCGCTGTCAATTGTGAAATAAATCAGGCAATATAATTGAGCCTTCCCAAGAATCCTCGGACTTCTTTTTCTGTACGGGGAGGAGGCATCTCGAGAATCGCCTTGACTTTGTTGGGATCAACCTCTATCCCTCTTTTGCTTACTATAAACCCTAGCAGCTTGCCTGACCTTGCGCCGAACGTGCACTTGGCAGGGTTCAATCTGAGCCTGAACTTTCTCAACCGTTCAAAAAGCTTCCTTAGATCGCTAATGTGCCCTTCATCTGTCCTAGATTTGGCAATGATGTCATCCACATAGACTTCTATCTCCTTATGCATCATATCATGGAAAAGAGTCACCATTGCTCTCTAATAAGTTGCCCCAGCATTTTCCAACCCAAAGGACATCACCTTGTAACAAAATGTGCCCCATAGAGTGATAAACGTGGTCTTCTCCATATCTTCAGGTGCCATTTTAATTTGATTATACCCTGAGAAACCATCCATGAATGAGAAAATGGAATGCTAAGCTGTATTATCAACCAAAACATCGATCTGTGGTAGGGGAAAATCATCCGTGGGACTAGCCATATTCAAATCTCGGTAGTCCACAAACATCTGTACCTTTCTATCCTTCTTTGGAACGGAACAATGTTGGCTACCCACTGAGGGTATTTTGCCACAGCTAGGAACCCAGCATCAAACTGCTTCTTAACCTCCTCTTTGATCTTTAGGAGCATTTCTGGCTTTATTCGGCGTAGTTTCTGCTTTATTGGAGGGCACTCAGGTTTTAAGGGTAGTCTATGCTCGACAATGCTTGCATCGAGTCCAGGCATATCTTGATAAGACCAGGCAAAGACATCATAAAATTCCATTAACAGCTTGATTAAATCTTCTCTTTGTTCTCTGCTTAGGGCAGTGTCGATCTTGACTTCCTTCTTATTCTCTTTATTCCCCAAATTGATGACCTCAACTATGTCTAGGTAGGGTTAAATCCCTTCATCCTCTTGCTCTAACAATCTTGTCAGCTCAGGCGGTGGCTCACAATCTTCCCCACCTTCCTCATCGGCGTAATCAACTGGGTGATCAAAGTCATGAAACAGGATTGTGACCTCACTATCCTCAAGAAAGTTATTTTCAGATCTGCAATTTAGTGTGTTATGGCAAATGAAAAAAAGGAACAAGCGAGTAAAAAGAAGGATTCAAAACAAGGATAAAGGACATAAGAAGAGGTTTTTTATGGATTTGGACACGCGTTTATTGATGAAAATGATAAAAACAAGTTTTTTTCGCCCTTATTACATGGGAGAGTCCCAAAGCCTTAGGCAGAGCAAAGGGATGAAAAAGTACTTAAAACATAAACAAATTACTTTGGTGAAACATTCAAAGTCGTAGGGAGCTCGATGGCCTCCCAGTTATGAAGTTCTTGGCCCGGCGGACAAGCAATCATAAAATTAGCACTACCACAGAGACTTTCTTCAATGACGGCTACTTGGTCTGAAGGCATCAGTCCGGCGCTCTGGAAGCTTTTGTAGAGATCACAGATGGGGACTCTCGCAGTATAAGGCTCTCTGCCGGCAAGATGGGCAACCCTTCTTTCTCTCTTTTCTTCCTCTACCCTTTTTTTGTCGGCAGCTATGGGCCGGTATCCCAATCTAAAACCATTTCTGTTCTCAAGCAGGCGTATAGGTTCCACTTTTCCATTCAAAGTACGTCCTAGCCCTCTTCCAGGTTTATACCCCTCACGCAGCATAATCTTTGCCATCACTAAAGATGCACTTGGCATGTAAGCCTTTACCATTGTGGCTCCTTCCCCCACATAGGTGGCGTTTGCTATCTCCAATGCTTAGAAAGAAGTTTCAAGGGCCTCTTCCACTGCCTCGATGTAAGGGGTTATCAGAGGTTTGCTGACCAGAAGGTCCTTTTCACCAGAAACAATTATCAGCTTGTTGTCAATTATGAATTTTAGTTTTTAGTGCAGGGTAAAGGGTACCACTCCAGCAGAATGGATCCACGGCCTGCCTAATAAATAGTTATAGGCAGGTGAGATATCTATGACTTGAAAAAGGACCTGGAACGTGCATGGCCCAACCTGTATGGGCAGCTCAATCTCACCTATGACCTCCCTCCGAGTTCCATCAAAAGCTCATACTACTGTGGTACTTGGCTTCATATAAGTCCCATCGAATGGTAACTTGGCCAATGTAGATTTTGGCATGACGTTGAGCGATGACCCATTGTCAATAAGTACTTTTGCTAAGATGTAATCTCGGCACTTCACGGAGATATGGAGAGCTTTGTTATGCCCAATTCCCTCTGTTGGTATTTCATCGTCAGTGAAGGTCAGATAGTTATTTGCAATAATATGCCCCACTATTCCCTGAAACTTATTGACGGGAATGTCATGACTGACATGGGCCTCGTTCAGGATCTTCATCAATGTCTTCCGATGTGGCTCAGAGCTCATCAGCAATGATAACAAAGAGATTTTTGCAGGAGTATGGGTCAGTTGGTCAAGCACTTGATATTCGCTCTGGCGAATAAACTTTAAGAATTCATGGGCTTCTTCATCAGTCACGGCCCTTTTGATTTCACCACTGGCCCCTTCTTCGCCCACCTTGGCTTTTCTGGTAATCTTATCATTCTTTGCCTCTGGAGGGGCGTATACTCTTCCACTCCTGGTTACACCTACTACCCTAATAATATTTGTGACGGACGAAGGAGACGGGTCATTCATTGCCGAGCTTGTAATGATCACATCTGCATTGTACTTCCAAGGGACAGCCTGAGAATCTTTGAACGCAAATGGGGTGGGAGCTTGAATAATGATGATTGGTTGTACAGAAACAGGAGCTGCTTGAGGATTCCTGCTGTAAAAAATTGTCAAGGGCTTAGGGACTCGTGCCCCTGTTTGTTCCTCGACCATGTCAACCTCATCTCCATGGCGTTTACAGACCTGCATAATATGGCTGTCCATAAGGCTTTGAAGGACCTCACAGAAGCCTTGGCATTCGGCAGTCTGCTCATAATCATGTTCCATACTCCAGGTCCCTTCAATTAATCCCCTTTCAAGCAAAAGGGAATGAACTACCCTTAACGACATTCTTATGTCAGCAACATTCTTAACGCACTCCTCATCATTTTCCACGGCGTTGACCCCTGAATTTCCATGGTTAGGTAGGGGATTTGTGGCCACATTTAGGCTACATTCCTTAAAGTTAATCCAATCAGCTTTAATCAGATCCCTTACTTTATACTTCAATGCCATACAGTTTTCAGTAGAATGCCCCGGTGCTCCGGTGTGATAATCACACCGGCCATTAAGATCATACCCCTTGGGGTAAGGGGGTTCTACTGGCCTTAAAGGGTAGGGTGCCACTAAATTGCTATGAATGAGGAGAGGCAAAAGTTCAGTGTATGTCATTGGGATGGGATCGAATTGCATCGGTGTACGGTCATTGTTAGGTTTCCTTGTATTCTAGTTAGGATCGGGTGGCTGAACTATTTGTTGTGGAGGACGATATGGCATAGGTTGTGGTATAGGTGCTCTGACAATGGGTGGACGAAAATGAGGAGGGTAAGAGGTTGGGTTATGGACGGCAGCAGCCACATATGGATTCGGTGTATAAGAATTGAGGGCTTGAAAAACGGTGGGGGTGAATAGTCTTGGTTGGTCCCTTTTCTGATCATAAGAGACAAAGTTGGTCTCCCCATCTCTTCTCCTGCCATCACCTGGCGCTGGTCTTTTCATATTGGATGCCCCAGATGGGCCTCGAATAATCTTCCCCGTTCACACCCCACTTTCTATTCTCTCCCCGATGGTCACAATGTGAGAGAAATTTGAGGAAACACTGCCAATCATTCTGTCATAGAAGGGTGACTAAAGCGTATCGATGGACATCACTACTACTTCTTTCTCAGACAGTGGGGGGTCAACCTGTGTAGCAGTTTTACGCCACCGTTGAGCATACTCCTTAAATGTCTCATTATCCTTTTTTGTCATGTTACGTAGCTGCACTCTACCGGGTGCCATGTCTAAATTGTATTTGTACTATTTCAAGAAAGCGTCTGCCAAGTCCTTCCAGCATCGAATACGGGTTTGTTCCAAGTGGGCATACCAGGTGAGGGCAGCCCCGGCTAGACTATCCTGGAAACAGTGGATTAATAGCTTGTCATCGGATGAATGATATGCCATCTTCCGGCAGTACATTGTGAGATGATTTCTTGGGCAAGTCATTCCCCGATATTTATCAAAATCTGGCATTTTAAACTTAGGGGGAATAATGACATCTGGGACTAGACAGAGTTCAGAAGCATCAATCAATCCAAAACCTTCTACTCCTTCCACAACCCTTAGTTGCTCCTCCAAGATTTCTATCTTTCCTTTTTGGGAGACATCGACTGTTCTAGAATCGGCTACTGGGTTTACCAATTGGGTCATTCCTTATGGATTGGCAGTATAGGGGTTCATGTACCCATATGGATAGCCGTAAAGCTGGTGGAAAGGTATAGATGCATGAGGCTGACTTGTTGGGCTAGTGTTTAATGGAGGACACTGGGGTTGGCCCGTAGGTTATGCAGTATAGACTGGCTGGGCTATCTGGGTGACTTGGGCTGGGGTGGCTTGAGCTGGAGTGGCTTGAGCTTGAACGGCTTGTGCTTGGGCAATTTGTGGCTCATGAAGTGATGGTATAGTGGGCTAAGCGGGGTGTGAGGTATGGGGATTCGTTGCTTGGTGGTCGTGGGTGTCTTGTGGGTTAGTGAGCAATGGGGGAAAGTATCCCGGTGGTAAGACATAAGGCGGAAAAGGTACCGGGTTACCATCTGGGCCAATAAATGTATGTTGTTATGCATAGGATATGCCGTAGTGTGGTTGGGGATCAGCAGCAGGGTTAGGCCTTCCAACATTGATAGTGAGAGGAGGAGCCATTGGATTGGGAAATTGAGTCCTTGTCGGACCAAAACCTGGAGGATGTAGCGGGGTGGTAGGCTGTTGTTGGGTATCCTCAATACCTGCAGAGGAGCCCCCTTCTTTGATTCTCTTTTCCAGAAGCTTGGTCAACTCGGCTACCTGTTCCTTTAGCTGGTTGAACTCGTTTTTGAAATCTCCGTCCCTGATTTCTGCTTCGGCCATGAGTCTCGTTTGGAGTCGGGTCTGGTAAGGATGCTTACCCGTAATGTCTAATGGAAGTCAAAACACGAAATTGTTAAAATGAAAGCGTTAAATAAAAGCAAATAATATGGTGCATGAAGCTATCGTGGAACTCGGCCAGTATCCTCCAACCGTTTCTCAGAACGTCACGTTCAAAAGTACTAAGTATGTGATAAGTGGAAATTAACATGAGATAGTTGTGGAGACAAAAGAATCCTTCTTTTTGAATTCCACCAAAATACATTACTGTTGCCAATCTATTTTTTATGCAGAAAAAGTAAATCAGCCATTCCTAGCTCGGGCAATCATGGCTCTCATTTTACAAATCATTTCTCTACAGTAATCAAGGAAGGTTACAATTTTTTTTGGGGTGTTAAGAGGATTAACCATCCCCTCAGCTTGCTTAAGTAGGAGCGGGAGGTCTTCCAAAACTACATTAGCCAAATGTGCCAAGTGGGCGAAGCGGTTCATCCATGAATGAATAACTTCATCTTGTTGTGTTATTTCAGTTTTCAAAACACGAATAGCCTCATCACATTCTTGCTCAGTATCTATCGTGCGCCATTGCTCACCATTTATCTCATGCTGGCAAGCCTCTACCACTTCATTAAGCTGATGCTCTAATCGGCTAACTTGCGATTGCAGAAGCTCTTTTTGCACCAGGGCATTTTGCTCGTGCTCTTTGGCTTTTGCCAACATGTCCCTTAAGAGTTGCTTGTCAGTCAACATGGCATCCCTTTGTTTGTTCTTCATTCTCAGCTGAGTATTAGCTGTTTAGAGGCACTGACTTTGTTTCCTCAAGTAATCCCTTTCAATTTTCCTCTTTTTTCCAATCTCCTTGATGGTTTGCTTGCTTTCTAAGTTCTCCCTTTTCTGAAGGGCACATTCTTCTTGAGACATCAGCAAGTCTTTCTCTAGCTTCTTGTTTTTGGCAATTAGTTCTTTTATCTTGGCTCTCATTGCCTCCTCTTCAAGGGTAGGTGGGGTAACATATGTGCTTGTTGGGAAATAGGAGGGACTCCTGAAAGGTAGCTTGACAATGAAAACCCTATTTAGGATCCATTGGTAGTATTCCTCCTTCACGGTGTGGCTTCGAGTTCCTAGTTTTTTCCCTTGTCTGTGGACTTTCTTCCATGCATTTGCTATATCCCGAATAACAGAGGTACAATCTCCTTCTGAGTAGTAAAGGACAAAAGGGATAAGTGATTCTTCATCGGGCGGCCTAAGCAATGGATAGGCTAGCTGACTTTTGGCTATGACAGGGTTGTAGTTAATGCATCCTTGAGTGCCCATGAGAGGAACGTTCGGGTAGCTTCCACAATGGTGAATAATGGTGTCAACCTTCAACCACTGTGGATACCACCTTACTTTATCAGCTGTGAGCCCTATCAGGTGTTTGGCCTATTCACACCCATTCTTTGTTACTAATTGGCATAACTTTAGATCAGAAATAGGACATTCAACTTTGCCGACTTGGTGGAAGACATACGACGTGAGCCACACATACAGAGCAGGTAGACAACAAATGAATCTCTTTCCACCTTGTGTATAGCAGAAGTCCATGGTGCAGTATATATTTGCCAAGACAGCAGTGATAGGATTTTTAGATTTGAACTTACGGGCAAGGAAAATGCCAATAGCATCATAGTCTATGTAATTGTCAATATTGGGGAACAAGATAACACCATAAATGGTGAGAGCCAAGGTATCCATGAAGGCTTCCCAATCTCCTTTCTCAGCCAACAGGTGCATGTGCTTCTCAAAATATTCCTGATCAAACCCCAGGATCTGATTTCTATTTAGTTACGTACTCCTTAACACTTCCGAGTGAATCCTTAGGACATCAACGATGGTAACAATATTCGTATGACGTCCAAGGTGGCGGTAAGGCATTTGTCCTTCTAGTGGCCTCCCCAGAATCTGTTCGAACTCCTCAACAGACGGAGCCAACTGAAAGTCTCGGAAGGTGAAACAACGGAGAGGTGGGTCATAAAACTGAATCAAAGCAGTAATTGCCTCGACTTGTACCTCCACTTCTAGCAGCTTTAAAATCCTCCCATATTTCCTTGAGAAGGTAATTTTCTGATTCATGTCCAATTTCTTCCCTTATACTTGCAAACTGGTTGTATCGACTTTCCTAGCCTTAACATGCAGTAATTTTTTCAATTCGGGTATATTTGTACCACAACTATTTGATCTCATGTTAATTTCCATATTTTCACTCAGAGGTACTGGCTAAGCTCTTGATAGCTTCCTGCAAGAACATGAGAAAATCAGTCATTGGAAACTGACGTGCTTTGCAAATCGATACTCCCCTAGTAACTTTCTTGAAAACATTTTTGTATTTAGGGAGGTTTCGATTTGACAAAACTTATGACAAATCAAGGGTCATGTGAGCTACGGATTTTCTGATCATTGTCAATACAAAAAAATTAATTTTTTCTTTTGATTTTTTTTTTGATATATACTTTTATTTTGCTTCTTTTTTTTATTGAAAACATCCGTAACTCAAGGCCCAAAGACTTGTGCATAAAAGGAAAGGACTACTTTCCCATTAAAGGATCACTGGTTAAAAGTATGTCATTTTTTGGAAAAAGTAATCCACTAAACGGGCAAGTGGTCCTCTAATTTGGATTAGAAGGGAAAGTGAGAATGAGAAAAGGTAGAAGTAAGGTTTGCCCCTTCATGCCTTAAGTCGGGTTTTTTTTTCTGAAGGTCTCCTAATGGTTCTTAGGTTTGTCTAACAGTGATATCTCGCATTAGGTGGCTTGTTCTAAAACTTCTAAAGGTCACTAGAGCCAAGATCCTACTCATGATGTTGACCACAACAGTAGGAAGTCTACTAGGTGTGGGCACTATGAATAAGTCGAACTCTAGCTGAGATTCTCACGGAAACCAGACAGGAAGTACATCCCAAATGGCTCCACTATCAACCTCCCCTAATCTTAAGTTTTATTTAGGCCCGGGTATAGGGTCCCACTCAAAAGTGTGTGCAAATTGTGAGTGTAGTGTGTGAAAGAGGCATTCAATACTTGTACCTTACTCATCCTGCACATAGAACAAACACAGAGCAACAAAATAAAGTCGCCTAACCTAGGGTTCAACAATCACTCAGACATTAACAGAACATAAATGATAAAATACAAATAAAACAGAAACCAAACATTGACAGAAGAAATAAAATAAAGGAAGAAGTTAAATAATTAATATGCTAATTAAAACATGCGCTATCAAATTGACTGGCTTGACTCTCTCCGTCCCTAGTGGAGTCGCCATCTGTCGTGACCGGGATCGCGGCGGGAAGGCGACCCTCTAAAATGTTAAAACGTGTTTCAAAGTCCTTTAGAAAAGAAAACAGGGAGTCGCCACCAATAATTTTTAAGGATAAAATACCGGGAAAACCTTTCGTTAAAGCACTGGTTATGAAAGTAAAATTCTAAGTTCGGGAGTCGAATTACAGGTGAGGAAGGTATTAGCACATCACAACTGTCCGTTATAAAACGGTTACCTCAAGATGATAGTGCGCATTATAATTAGCCCAAAAATTATTTTAACTTCTTCAGAAAAGGAATGTACGAAATAACAAAACATACAAAAAAAACAAAAACAAAAATAGACACGGAATTTTTTTAAAACATGAGATTAACAGGACGTCTCGTCCAAATTAACCTCACTCCTCCCTTTTTTAAAAAAGATATATAAAAAAAACATGAGATTAACAAGATGTCTCGTCTAAATTAACCTCGCTCCTCCTTTTTTTAAAGAGATATTATTAAAAAATGAGATTAACAGGACGTCTCGTCCAAATTAACCTCGCTCCTCCTTTTAATAACAAAACAAAAATGAAAATTCTAAAAAATTAAATAAAGAAAGATGGGCCCGACAGGAACTGTTTCCCGCTCCTACGTATTCTCGAGCTTTCGAGAAATCAGGGTTACGTAGTTCTTTGTTGGAAAGTGTTTTTGAGAAAATATTAGACTTATTTTTGATTGATTTGTTTTTTTTTAATAATTAAAGGAAATTTATGAAGAACGAAAAAAAACAAGGCAAAGTAATCCATACTTGCATAAACTTGTAAAATTTAATAACAGTAATGTAGGCAAAATAAATTTGTATGACTTCTCTCCTAAGATCTTAAAAAAGAACTATTTATTTTCATAAAAGGAAACAGAATAGGAGGAGAGACAGGGGGCGACGAAAGAAAAAAAAGAAAAGGAGAGAGAGAGACAGAGTGAGTTCAAAAAAGAGAGGAGAGAGAGAAAACGAGAGGGTGGAGGGAGATCTAATGACATGCGTGGAAGAGCTTGGACGACATCAAGGGGAGACCTGATCGGATTCTCGGTGAGTGATAGTCGGCACGGAGAAGATAGATGAGAGAGAGGGACGCTGGAGACGGAGGGAGAGACAGAGGGACGATGAGAGAGTAAAATGAGTGACGGAGTGAGAGACCGAGTGAGAGAATGAGAGACCGAGTGAGGACGAAAAGACCAAATGATGGAGTGAGAAATCGAATGATGGAGAAACTGAGAGTGGAAAAGGGACTGAGAGACCGAATGAAGAAATGAGAAAGACTGAGAGTGAAGAGTGAGGGAACCGAGAGAGGGAGAGACGAGTGAAAGAGATCGGGTGAGGAACGAAAGAATGAAAGAATGAAAGAACGAGTGGAAGACCGAATGGATGAAGGAACGAGTGAGCTAGTGACGAGTGAAAGAGTGACCGAGTGAACGAAAGGGCCGAGTGTTGGAGTGAGAGACCGAGTAAGGATGAGAGACCGAGTGAGGGAATGACTAAGTGGGGAATGGAAGAGTGAAACAACAAGAGTGGAAGACCGAATGGATGAAGGACCGAGTGAGCTAGTGATGAGTGAAAGAAAGAATGAGAATGAAAAAGATCAAGTGAAGGAATGACGAGTGGATGAGGGAACGAGGGAGGGAACCGAGAGATGGAGTGAGAGACCGAGTGAGTGAATGACTGAGTGGGGAACGAAAGAGTGAAAGAAAGATGAGTGAATGAGAGACCGAATGAAGGAATGACGAGAGATGGAGTGAAAGACCGAGTCAGGGTGACAGAGACCGACTGAAGGAACGAGAGACTGGAGAGGGAGTCAGAGACTGACTAAGGGAGAAAAAGACCGAGTAAAGGAGGGAGACTGAGTGATAGACCGAGTGAAAGAGAGACCGAGAGAGGGAATGACTGAGTGGAGAACAAAAGAGTGAAAGAACGAGAGTGGAAGACCGAATGGATGAAGGACCGAGTGAGTTAGTGATAAGTGAAAGAAAGAATGAGAATGAAAGAGATCAGGTGAGGGAATGATGAGTGAATGAGGGACCGAGTGATGGAATTGAGAGATGGAGTGAGACACCGAGTGAGGACGACAGAGACCGACTGAGGGAACGAGACTAGAGAGGGAGTCGCCAGTGAAAGAAAGACGAGTGAATGAGAGACCGAATGAATAAATGACGAGAGATGGAGTGAGAGACCGAGTGAGGGCGACAGAGACCAACTGAGGGAATGAGAGACTGGAGAGGGAGTCAAAGACTGACTGAGGGTGAAAGAGACCGAGTAAAGGAGGGAGACTGAGTGATGGACCGAGTGAAAGAGAGACCGAGAGAGGGAATGGCTGAGTGAGGAACGAAAGAGTGAAAGAACGAGAGTGGAAGACCGAATGGATGAAGGACTGAGAGAGGGAGGGACGAGTAAAAGAGATCGGGTAAGGAACGAAAGAGTGAAAGAACGAGTGGAAGGCCGAATGGATGAAAGACCGAGAGAGGGAGAGATGAGTGAAAAAGATCGAGTGAGGAAAGAAAGAGTGAAAGAATGAGTGGAAGACCGAATGGATGAAAGACCGAGTGATCTAATGAAATGAGTGAAAGAGTGACCGAGAGAGGGAAAGACCGAGCGATGGAAAAAAGAGACTGACTGAGGGAGAAAGACAGTGGAGTCAGATCGAATGAGGGAGTGACGAATGAATGAGAGACCGAAAGAGAGAGGGAGAGATGAGTGAATAAGATCGGGTGAGGAAAGAAATTGGGTGAGGGACCGAGTGAAATAACGAGAGTGAAAGAGATCGGATGAAGGACACAGAGAGTGAAACAAGTGAAGGAGAAACTGAATGGGGGTGAGACGAGAGAAAAGAAAGGAACCGAGAAAGACTGAGAAAGGGAGAGACGAGAGAGTGAAGGGAACCGAGAGAGAGAACCGAGAAGGGGAGAGACGAAAGAAAAGAAGGGAACTGAGAAAGAGGACCGAGAAGGGAAGAGACGAAAGAAAAGAAGCGAAATTGGAGGAGATACATACAAGAGAATGTTCTTCTTTCTGATTTTTTTCTTTGTTCTTTGTTGTTTTTTTATCTGTATTTTGTTTCTTTCTTGTTGATTTCTCCTCTTCTCTTCTTATTTCTTCTGGTTTATATGAGGAGGATGAAGAGGATTGGGAGAGGAAAAAGACGAACACTAAAGTTGGGATGGATTGGGGGAGAAGTTCTTTTGCCTTTTTTATGTTATCTGAAGAGGAAGATGGAGAAGGTAATGGGTCTGGGTTTTTCGTTCCTTATCCCTTTCTCTTTTTTCTCTCTTTTCTTTTTCAGGGAATTTTCGTTTGCTTTTTATAATGAGGATGAAGAGGATTGGGAGAGGAAGAAGACGAACGCTAGTGGAGGAGTATTGGGGACAGGTTCTGGATTCTGAACGGGTTTTCTGGAATGGAGGGGGGAAAATTATTATTTAATATAGAAAAAGACAAAATATGGTGTTTACAATGAGTAACTGGTAATTGTCATAGCCCCAATCACTCAAATTGGGCGAATTCCAAAGGTAAACCAATTCCCCAAACATTTAAATCATAACTAACTCTTGCTCTATTCTATGTATTTTCTTATTTTGATTCTCCAACCTATAAAATCTCAATTATTTGATTCACTTGATTGGTTTTTATTTATTTTTTAGCAAACATTCCTCATAACATGGCTAAGTTTTTACTTTTTCTATATTCTCAACATCTGAACATATTAACTTTTGTTCTTAAACCTCTAATTCTTCATCCGTATTCACACTTGGCTCCAACCAAATTTCAACATCATTATTGTTTGGCCAAAATATGGTTTCCATCTCAACTGAGATCTCTACTTCCTCTATTACTTCTTGCTCAATGACAGTATATAATTAAGTCTTAACTTCCTCAATGGCTTATGCTGTTATTTCTTTAATTTGGACTACTTCAACACTTACCTCAACAAAGTAATTACCCAATGACAGCTCCTGCTCTTCTTCTTCAGACCAATCATCGAAGAATGCCTCGCTGGATATATCATCTTCCAACTCAGAAATACTGCTGGATTCACCTTCATCCTCGCATTCTTCAACTAATATTTCAGAAGTTTCTTGAACAAAAATTTTCTGATCACAGGAAATAAACCTCTGATCCTTAATGCTTTGCTCACAATAAACTTCTTCAACTGATTCCACTTCCATAAGACATGCCTGAACTTTCTCATTTTTGCTTTCTTTTTTTTTCATATATCTCAACATCTACCTCAAGTTCAGGTTCAACCATATCATTATCTTTTTCATCATAAATGTTCTCCAACTGGTCTCCTTCTTCCCCAAACTTAATTTTTTCATCTGGACCAACATCATCATCCCATGGCTCTTCATATTGGTCTATTATTCGTACAACCACTGTGTTACTTTCCTCTTCGTCCAATTGCTTTGCAATAAAATCCACTTGATTTGGAATGTTTCTAATTGAATTATCAAAATTCCTAAGGCTAGTTTGAGTGAATTCCATGAATTAAGTCAATATTCTTTCTAATTCATATACATCTTCCTCAATTGGTTGTACTTCTTCCACATGGTTCATGCATAATGTTTATGAATACTGAAGAAACTCAACTAAAGTATCCTCAAGATCTATCACCTATAACTTTTCTCACTTTCCAAAACAAAACAAACATACAAGTACAATAACTAACAACACATAAAACTACTCTAACAGTTAGTGCTAACAAACTAACAACAATTAAAAACAACTAACAACAAACAATCAACACAATAGTAACAACTAACAATAATTAAACAAAAATTAACAAAATCCTACTCCTATAATAAAATTCACTAACCAACAAACAAAAATTACAGAACTAAACAAAAGAAAAATGGTTCAATCTAGTGGCTTCCCAAGGATTAATGATATTAATCACCATTTCCTAGCAACAACTCCATTAACTTGATGCGAAATCATCGGAAGATGAATTTCTATGGCAAGCACACCAATCATTAAGATGTAGAATATTTGATCGTTCCCACGAGGATTGCGTTAAGTATCACAATCTAAGAAACAAAAGGCATTCTATTTTTATATTTTCTGAATTTATATTTTTTTATGAATTTTTGTCCACTAGTGTCACAAGTAGAATTAAGTAAGCAATTAAACTATACTAACACACAGATTGGAATCGAAATCAGTACACCATAAATCAAAAATTCAGATAAACTTAACATTAGATTCACATGCAGCAGAATTCAACTTCACAGATGGATAACTCCTAATCCCTTAGGTAATTACCACTAATCCAATCTAGATTAATCCCAATCTTAATCCCTTAGGTATCAACTTTTAATTGAATCTAATGCGAAATTAAGGCGAACCCTACTATCCTAATTCCTTGGGTATAAGAACTAAGTCAACAATTGCGAATAAGAATTCCTCACCATGATTCTTCTCTAATGAAGACTTTAGAATGGTTCTAGATTTCCCAATCCTAGGGTTAAAAATGAACAAATGCTGATGTTCAGAATCTACTCTAACGCATCTTCAATGTAACATCCTAAAATTTATAAAAATGATTAATTGAGAGGAATAAATAGTAAATAATTATATATGAGTTGATTCATGTCCCGAAAAATTGAAAATAATTAAATTAGGATTTATTATGGATATTCATAATTTATTGGGACTTAATGAGATGAAATTCTACTCGATTAAAATATGGGTGTTGGACAAGGTATCTCCGATTGAGATGCCGTTGGTCAAGGCTGTTAAGAATATTATGGGGAATCCGAATATGTCTTTGAAATAATTTTTGGATAAAGTATTGAGCCTGAACGGAGATCCTGTATGTTGTAAAACGGTAAAATTTTAATGGAGTTAAAATTAAAACACAAACCCATTATCCCCTCTTCATTTTTCACGTTGGCTTCTTTCTCCAAAGGGGCATTCACTCTCTTTTCTCTTCTCCACTCATTCACTCTTTATTTTCTTCTTCTCAAAACCCATTAAGTGGTGTGGTGTGCCCTTCATTCTCCTTTCATTTTCGTTTGCTTCAAGCTTGAAGGAGATGATAATGGTGATTTGAAGCTCTCCTTCTCCCCCTCATTTTCGTGTCTCTCTTATCCCATTCTTGGAGCTCACTTCTTTTGGCTTGAGGTAAGGTTTCCTCACCATTTTTCTTGAGCTCTAACCCTAGGTTTTAGAAATGGTAGTTGGGAGAGTGTTTGGTTTCAGAAGGGTTGTTAATAGAAGCCATTTTTATGCAAAGCCCTAAAGTGGTGTGTGATAAATGTGTGGTTTTGTGAGGGTGTATATGGGTACACAAAATTAGTGATGGAAGATGATGGAAGATGATGATTATTTGTGGTAATTGTTGGGTTTTTGATATTAATGATGGTCATTAATAAGGATTATTGGGTTTTTGATAAAACCCTAGCTCTAAGAATTTAGGAAAAACATGTAATGTTGAATTGAGAGTTGATTTTAAATGGAAATGTATATTAATTAGTGTGAGGGTATCATTCAATGTGTTGGGAGAATAATTATTGAATGATGATTTAATGGCCATAGGAGTGACTTTGTGAATAGAAATGGAATTTAAGATGATGGTATTGATATTAAGGTGAGAAGTGGCATTAGTAATGGTAAATGGCCATTGATGATGGAACTCATGGATGAGTGTTGCTATGCGATGTGTAGAAATAAATATGAACACCCAAAACCTATGATGGTTATGATGGATTAATGAAATAAAATGGACACAAAGATTTGATGAGGACCTAGGCCATGATGAGTGCTATTTGGGTTAGTTGATTTATGTGGTTAAATGGAGCTAAGAGGCTTATATTGAATTTGGATGACAATGATGATAGTTAGATGATTCATGTGAGATTAAAAGCATTATGGATTAAAGAGGTGGTGTTGTTATTGTTGGGTATAATTGACCCTTTGAGATTTAGAAAATCATGGTTTTAGGAAAAGAATTCTCGAAACCTAACACAATGGTATAAATTAGTGTTTTGACAAGTTTAGGACTTGTTCATAAGCCTTACAATGTGTAATTAATTAGCTAGAATTATGATGAAAGCTTTATGATAGCTCATGATTGAATGAATGCATATATATGTGTTATGTAGATTGTGTTCCAGATGATGATGCAGAATGATCAAAGCATTTGAATTACGATTCTTCTCTCAAGGTAGGAGAGGAGTTTATATTTCAATTGCATGAGTTGAATGGTTGATGGTTAATGTATATGATTATACTCATGCTTGCCTTGCCATAATCATTTTGGAATTATGGGATGATTAATAATGTGATGAATGATGTGCTTGGTAATTTTTTTGATTTTGGGAGTTATATATATATATGTATGAGATAATGATGAATGTGTAGTGGTCCCTTGATGGGAATTGATGCGTCATAATGAATGATCCATAATGAAATGAAGTATTAATGGTTTGGGTCAAATTATAGCTTACAAAGTGCATTTTATGCATAATCAAGGAATTGGATAGGTGATATTCTCATTTAATGGGTTAAACTTTATGTAGAGGCCATCCACAATCCATAATATATGTATGAAACTTGTGTGCATGGTTGGTTGTGGCCAAATAGGCCTACTTTGCAATTTGACATGCTTGGTTTAGCTAAAAATGGGCATGAATTGTCACTAGAGCATATCTTGATCTAGAAAAGGAGTTATTGGATGTGACTTGTTAGAGCAAGTCACATTTATATATGTGAATATGGGTCCATAGAGAGTTTAGATCAAAACTTAGCCAATTGCATTTTGGTATGTCATGTAAAATGTCCAAAATATGCATAAAACTAGCCTGTAGCTTAGATCTTGATTGAGATCGAATTTAGGCTTAAAACTTTTCCACATAATTGATATTATGGTAGGTAAGTTGTGTATAAAATTTCATGCAAATTGGAGTTGAATAGCCTAGTGAAAAGGGGTCCCAAAGTTGGCAAAAACTTAAGGGTCAAAAAGCTGTAGTATGGTGCCTACAGTAGTGAGATCCACGGCTAGTGGGAATTCCCATGTCCAGTGGATCATTTTGCCTCAAAACGTGGAAAAATGACTATTTTGGGTGGTCCAAACAGTGGGTTCCACGGCCAGTGGAATTTGCCACTGTTAAAAATTTCCAACTACTACTTTTCCTTTGCTGTTTTTGGCCCATTTGGGTATCTTAATGGCATTTTTGGCCTCTGACTTCTTCATAAAAATTATAGATAATAATGTTACGGAGGTGTGGAAATTGTTCTTACCTTAATTAGAGTTTCCTAACTCTTATTAGGCGTAAAACACTGGGCCTACTACATCGTAAAACTCAAATTTAAGAGGGTTTTGAACCCAACTTTTTATGATTGTCAAATTGGGACTAATAGGTGATATTTGTGACATGTCCCACTATTTTTAAGACTAAAAATGAACTTTTCTCATATGCCTTAGTGTTGAAATTTGTCATGAGCTTATTATTACCTAAACCCCCTTTATTATGTAAAAAGTAAGAGATTGTACTAGGGGTATATGATGATGGTGTGTCTTGGTGGTGTTTGATATTGATTGAGACATTGGAAAAATATGTATGTGTCTATGATATGTTATGAAAACATGAATGTACACCGCTCATAATATGATATGATGAATGATAATGAAAGTTAAATGATGGAGTTGTAAGACACACCCTTGTATCATGATGAAACTAATAAGGGGATGATTTCATGACAATATGTTTGTTATAAGTAATGATGGATGATTGTTATTATTAATGATTTGTTGAATACCATTGTGTTTGATATAAGTGTGACCTTGTATGTGTGGTGTAAATTGTATTGATGAGATTTTGTGAATGCCACACTAGAATGTAAAATAATGGTAATGATCAATGAGATGAAAAATCCACTAAGAAATTATATGGTGATGTTGATGGAAGATTGATGAATGTTATTGATGTTTGTGATGCCATTGTGAATGTTGCAAGTATTGACTTGCATGTACGATATACGTATGTTGAAATAAAATGCCACACATAAAACTTGAACACAATGGCTAAAACCAAAAATGATAAAATCCACTAAGAATTGTATGGTGGTGTTAGTGATGATGATGATGATTGATGATTGATGAGTGGCATGGTAGGATGCATAGTGTAAGAATGCATTTGATTTGCATTGTATTGCATCCACGGCATATCATATGATGTCTATGTAGAATGTTAGGGGTTCCAATAGGTAGGCCCAGTAGGAGGGTGACCTAGTGCACGAGTAAATTGTTGTTGTTCCCTAGTGATTCTGGGAATCATGAAGCTTCCCTTTAGATTGGTGGCGAGGCACCCTATGTGGCAAGCCCTATGGGCGGGCGGCTTTGTGATGAGCAAGGTACCTTGGTGTCCGACGGGGCATGGCTCTCTCAATGTGTGTTTGGGAGAGGCCCTTAGCACTTGTGGCAAGTGAGGCCATGTTATTAATCCGTAAGTCATGGGGTGACTAGTGTTATAGATGGACGATAGCGGTTTGGTACCAGTAAAATATGATGTTGAACATGCATGATTTGAGATATAAGTGTACATTTTTACTACTGCAGTAGGGGCATAGTAGCACACCTATGCTTGACCCACATTTAGTGTTTATTCCCACCGTTGGATTCGTATTTGTTATCGATAATTCCATTGTGCATATGCATTAGCCTAAGAGCATTTGCATATAGCATGGAGATATGCCAAAGGTGTTATGATATAATGATGACTAATTATGATATATGATGATGGTTGAGATTGAGATGTGATGATGATGAGATGGGTAAATGAATACCTAAAAGACAACATGTAAAATATGAATACAAAGAAAAGATGCTGAATATGATGATGATGTATGTGATGGCCCAATGTAATGAAAGGCTTGTTTGTCTATGGTTGACGATGATGATGTTGGCCCATTGTGGCGTTGAAAAATGATGTGTATGTGTGTTTACTTTTCTATGAATTGATTGATGAATATGACATGTATGTGTTGTTAAATTGAGAAATTTATGATGGCTATTAATAATTTTAGCAAAGCATACATGATGTTAATATGCATATGCACATAATCTCAATTATATTCATATTCGTCATTTGAAATGTATAACTCACTCTCCCATGTTGTCCATTTTTAGGATTGTTGCTGGAATATCATGGGATGAGGCTATTTTTAAAGTAAGGCTTTGGTGAATGTAAATAGTGGTAATGGAATGCCTTGGCCGGTAGCGGTTGTAAATTATTGTATTATGAATGAAATATGTATAATAGTGTTGATAATTATTGATAATGGTGGATATATTGTAAATAGCCATATATAAGTAAATGATGTGTTGATATTTGGGGTATTGGAATTCATACCCATTTATAATAAGGTTGGACATGTAGCCCATTTTGGGAATATATAAGTGTTGATGATATATGATTTTGAGGTTGAATCGAATGTGGTCAATTATGGAAAATGGATATTTAAGATGTATGCTGCATGACCATATAAATGTATATATAAATATATTTAAGGCAATGCATGATTATGATTTATGTGTGGAAATAATTGTGGCCTATTAGACTTATGTTCTGTATTTGTATGCTTTGCCGAGCCTTTTCTCATATCTTCACATATGGGACTAGGTGTGTGCCCTGTATACAGATCCTTCTTCCGCTGTAAATTATATTATTTTTGTATACATTTATGGGCAATTTATCTTGTGATCTAGTTATAAATTCTCAAATCTCACTCTCCGATCTTTTGTGGTTCGAGTCTTGATGTAATAGTTGTGGTGTTTTGGAATTCTTTTAATCGTGAAAAATTTATTCACATTTTTATTAATTAGATATCTTGATTATATTGGAATTTGGGTCTGGAAAATCAGGGTGTGACATATCACTTGAGATTCAAAGATATAGAGGCTTCATCCATTCCCAATCCAAGGGAATTATGCACTCATAGAAGAGAAGTGAAAATGGATACAGAGGTAAAAGGTGAGAGATGAGAGAATCTAGAGACAGAATGTAAATCAAAAAATGAAGTTAGAATCTAAAAATTAGTTGTGGATCCCCCTACATTGATGACATTACATGTATAAACAAGTTTCCTAAACTAACTAAATTCCTGAACAAAACTAATTACAACAAATGCCATTAATTAAAATATATAAATAAATTAGTTAGCTTAAGTTAACTAAAAAAATACAATAGTGCAAAGTCTGAAAATTTCCTAAGTTAAATGGAGCAGTGCCTTAGGGTAGGAACATCTAGTGAACGTGTCTACGCGTGAGTCTTAATGTGTGCCTGATATGGTTGAGTGTGAATGTTGGCATGTGATGGGCATGTAAACGCTGAAGTTCTGGAGTGGCACTTGATGGAATCATGTTCCCAGTATATGCTCACGCAACAGGGGCGTAGCAACGCGTGATTTGTATATTGCCATATGAAAGTGAATGTGAGGATGGGCGTTTGTATGCTTGATGTATAGGTCATGGAACATGGCACTTGATTTGGTTGCTTGGTTAATGCTTGTCCCTTGATCAAAGTCCCTTGTACCTGAAACATACAAAACAACAACTCCCAACGTACCAATCGTTGGTCAAACTATAATATGTCAGAGTCAAAAATACATATTTTAAATATTTATCAAATCAAATTAAAACATATTTATTAACTAAAAATATAATTAAATCATAAAATGAATAAAATCCTAACATTACTAAATATATACTATTTTCACTCTTAAATGAATAATTAATTACTGTTAAATAGGCAAAAGTGATGAAAAATGAGTCGAATAAATAATCCTTTTCAGGGCTTATCAAATGCGAAAGACATGGAGGCTAATTAAAAAGCTCTTTGGCGATAAATTTAGCGACTACGTAAAGGATCGCGACG
Organism: Clitoria ternatea; assembly: GCA_037962975.1. NCBI lineage: Eukaryota > Viridiplantae > Streptophyta > Magnoliopsida > Fabales > Fabaceae > Clitoria > Clitoria ternatea. The sequence goes on from CM075672.1 coordinate 73,410,550, forward strand.
GCATCAACGACAAATGGATAATAATCTTTAGCGATGGAATACGCGGCGGTCGCCGACTTCATAGCTGATTTTTTCCCTAATGTGTGGGTGGTCGTTTTTCCTTTTGCCATTACTAATTTGCTCACTAACTACAATGACTAACTGCAGTCACTAAATTTCTATAGTTGTCAGTGACTTTTTTAGTAATGCAAGGATACCTTGAGTCTTGCATATTTAAAGTTCCTTTCTAAGTTAATGCAGTAAAGTCTTTTAGAGAAAATTATCTTGGCATGATTCTGACTTTGTTGCATATTGTCTAATTAGTAGACTTATAGATCAGAACAACTACTTTTGAGAGTTAAATATGATCTTCATTGAAGTAGACCTTCAGACTTAGGCTTCATACTTCTTCTGTCTTGATAGTTTTTAGTGTTATTCTTGATAGTAAACTTAGGCTTCAAATAGCTACATGAAGATCTTCATATTATGTCTTGGCTCATTGATCTTTGAATCCTTCTCTATAAGTAATATTTATGCTTCCTTTTATGTGATAAGTTAGCATACTTTGGATTGTTGAGTCACTTTTCCTTAAGTTTGTCTTCCTCATATGCTATTAAGTCCACAGATATAGACTTAATTACACACTTGACATATTTGTTAGTTCCTTAAAAAACATTTTTACTTAACAACTTATGTATATAATCATACAAAATTTATGGGCACTAATTGTCTAGTTTATAGCAACAGACTTGGTTATAACAAGAAGTTTTCAATTATACTTTATGCAAGTTATATAAAATTACCAGTTGATCCCTATGACACACATAAAAAATTGAGCCACTGGTGTACAATAAGGCTATACCATCATTTGCCACCTACTTCTTCTTTGACACATTCTAGATCTTCCCTTGCCACTTACCACCAGCTCACTTTGTCTTCAACTCTTCTAAGACCTTAGGGCTTAACTAATGAGTCTTGTCTTCACTCTTTCTGAATTAGTTGAAGGATTCTTTATGCTATTTGACCCTTTATGAATAAGGATAGCTTTTATCCTATCATTGTTGTGTAGCAACCACTTGCATTTGGTCTATAAAGAATTAGAAAAGTTAGAGATGATAAAAAAATTCCAAGTCTTCAAATTTTGATAAAAAAAACAAAGTTTTCCCTATAAATTGGACAATCAAACATTTTAAACTACAAAAAAACTAGAAATTTCCCAATAGAGTTTATAACGAGATATCCATTATATAATCAACTTACTTAATTTGCATTAAGTAATGCCAAACACGCTTTACCATTTCTTGTTCTAAAGTTAATTTTGGAGCTAGGGAAAATGATTTAGATTCAACTTAGATGTTAAATCTTCATCATATAACTCTTCTGTAAGGTTTTATGGCTTCTGTAAGGTTTTATGGCTTCTGTAATCCTTTCTTTAATGCTAGTTGATCTTTATGAAACTAGGTCATTTTACATAATTTTCAAGTCTTTAGATTCAATAGGTAGACTTCTAGGTTTGAACTTTTAAGATTAACCTCATGACATCTTCCTTGAAGCATGGGCTAAGTTTTGTGATGATCTAAAACTTTTATTTTTATACCCTATTTTGTGGCACCGTGTTCTTTCTTTAGATTCATATGTTTTTGCTTTAGATTCAGATTGATCTTGATTATGTTTATGATCTTTATACTTGAGAAGCATTCTGAATTTATTTGATTTTACTAAAGTGTTGATTTAGTTTTTTTTTCTACTCTAGTTCACATTTAAATAAAACTGTTAGATCACTTTAGAATTAGAGATTCCTAAATTACTTTTAGAAGTGCGGTATCATAAAAACTTGGATATCTAGGCTTTGGAGATTTAGACTTAACAACGTTTTCATATTACACAAGGACACTTTATATTATCCTTTAAAGAATAATAAGGTTGTTTCATAACCTTATTGACAAATTCACTAACCTTTAACAAACTCATACTTTAGACCTCTCCTATGACAAGGATAAACTTTATCATATACATCCATAGTCCATTAAAAGCTCTGCATTAGGTACAACACATGTCGTATTGTTCAAATTTACACAACAAATTAACTTTAAATTTCTAAACTCAAAATTTCTATATTTTAAATTAGTGTATTCTACTTTTGTAAATTTTATAATATTGAACTTTCAATTTCCATATTTTATAATTTTAAATTTTTAAGATTCTAAATTTTAGGATTCTAAATTTCTATATTCTAAATCAATATATTTTCAGTTTCTAAATTTTTAATTTCCAATTTCAAATTCTTAAGATTCTAAATTTTAAAATTCAAAATTTCTATGTTTTTAATTAATATATTCTAAATTTCTAAAATTAAACATCTAAAAATAAATTTCTAAATCCAAAATGAAAGATTCTAAATTTTAAACCATCTAAATGAACTTTTAAGAAAATGAGAGGAAAGTGAAGAGAATTTTATAAATGAATGCTGAAATGAGGTGTACAGATCTAACATTCAAATTTAGCGTGTTATGGTCGACGTAAAAGTGTAGATGTTAAATTAAAAAAAAATCCTAACCATTCACATTGTAATATTGTTGTAAGCCTTGTTTGTTCATTTATGACAACCACCTCATTTCAATTTTAAGGTAGTAGCATTTGAGTAATTATTAGGTAGTTGAGAATTATCACGTTATTTATGATAAATTGATAAAAATTAAGAAACATGTATAACATTATATTTCCTTACACATACCACCCTAATTAGTTGGACTAATAATGCATAACTAAGTAATACATTTTCCGTAGCGTTTGCTTTTCCAATGGTGAGAAACATTGTTGTCAAAGACACTGCGTTTAAGACACTAAAATGGTTTTTCTAGTAATACTTGAACTAGCTAGGTATGAACATGAATTACATGTATCAACTTTAGAAAAAGATAGATGGCCACGTTGCCATGCGGAAATGGAACCAATCATGATATTTGCAGGACACGATAAAACCAACAACAAAAGTCTGGAAAAGCGTTTCCCACTATCCTCACCAACCCCACTAATAGTGAGTGTATGTAACTAATAAGTATATATGTAACCAAATATAAACTTAATTGTTCTGAAAGTGAGTGTGAAATCCCTCTAGCTACTAGTTTCATTGCATATAGAATATGAGAACACATATTGATGATAGTGCATCTCAGAAGAATCATATTCCAATGCTTAAGCTTTTTGATACGTCTCTGAGGCTCTGTGTGGTTCCCTTATCTGTGGCAACCATATGGGTTACTGTGACTAACAGGCAGGACGATAGCAGCTATGGAATGTTGAAATATAACAATCTCTCTGGTCTCAAGTAATTACCAGCCACATTATATTGCTATTTCTTTTCATTCGCTAATAAATCCTTTTTCAGACCAGAAGTGTGTTAATGTTCTTTAATTTGTTTTTGACAGGTATTTGGTTTTAATAAGTGTGCTCTGTGCTTGTTATGCGCTTGTTGCTGCAGCTTGCTCTTGGATCAGATACTTGGTATCTAAAGCATGGATTTTCTTTGTCTCTGATCAGGTTTGTTGCCTTATGATTCTCCTTTAAAAAAACATGCTAACAAGTGTTTAGGCAAACTTTTTATTCATGATTTCTTGAACATTTTGGAAAAATGACATGGAAATGATTAGTTGATACCCTGAAATTGTGCTCTTAAAGAATGTCGTTTCTAAATTCTAATGAAACATTCATGTTATCAAATTCATAAGGACATCAAGGAAACGCGCGTTAAATTCAAGGTCCCTCATTGAAAGCTTTTGTTCTCTTAATTTCCATTTTCATGTAAGGTCACTAGTTTTTTTTTTTAATAAATTAAAGTTAATAGTTAATTTATTAGTTTTTTATTAACATGTTCAAACCCATGGGTTTTTCTATTTTTTTTTATATCCTTTACCACTAAACGATTTACTACATGTAAAATCAACATGGTGAAATTACTAATACGTTAACTCCAGAAAGATGTGAAGGTGAACTGGCTTAATTTTTATTGTATTTGATATTTTATATTGGTGAAGAATATGGTCACAGCTCACAGAATCAGAGAGTACATGGCACAAAGCTGAGAGCTCAAATTGAAGATGAAGAGGAAAACTGAAAATGTATAGTAACCAACCAATTCAATGTACAAGGCAGTGAGCTATTTATAGGAAAGGAAAATGGAAACAGTGAAATAAAGCTCTGGTTAACTAATTAACAAATTAGGAATTAGGGACTAATCTTATCAACAGCACTTCTTAGAAGGCTCGCAACACCATCTTGTAATGTATTATGCAGAGAAAAGGTCCTAAGAAGTTTTGGATTCCTTATTGAACTCTTTTTCCCTGAGTACCTACTTCGGGTTATTAATTAATGTATCTAAAAATAATGTTGTTGCAGATGGCAGCATATTTAACGATCACATCAGCAGCTGCAGTAATGGAGATATATTACCTGGTTTACAATGGTGCTAAGGAAGATTCTTGGAGTGAAGGTTGCAGTAGCTATGGCAGGTTTTGCACCAAAGTGAAGTTGGCTTTGATCCTCCACACAATTACATTTTGCTGCTTCTTTGTTTTAGCGATGATTTCAGCTTTTAGAGCTTTTAGTGTATTTGATCCTCCTTCTCAAGAGGTGCTGGGAGATGGGGCGTAATTTGAATTGCTAATTTTGGTTTTGTAGGGGCTATTAACTATCAGATCTAGATTGCAAAAATCGTTATATATGGAGAAAATACACATCAATAATATTAGTTACAGCTTCTTTAAACTCAACCTGGGTGTTCATGAATGCTATGTAAAAAGTTTGGTGTCTCAGCCCACAGTTTTGCGGTTAATAAAAAAAAAAAAAAAAGCGGACAAAGTGGAGAATGTACTTACATTTATATATAATAAATGAGCGTAATTTTAGTTGAATATTTTAATTTAGATCGATGCACCATATATATAACCGTAAACTTATAAATATAGGCTCTCTCATTATTTCAAGTTTGGAAATTGTTTGTAAATATTCCTAAGGTGTATAGAACTAGAGTTATTTACAAGAATTAATAAAGCATAGATAAATGATGAATATATTATAAATAAACTCAACAATTAAGTAGAAGAGAAGAGGAAGTAATGGAAGAGAGTTACAAGGAGTAATGAAAGTGAGAAGAAGTGTGTATTAATGAGTGGGAGAGTGTGGTATTTATAGAAATGGGACATCCACTATTCCTTAAAATATTCATAATACTCCTCCTTGGATGTCCATATTTTAGAATGTGCCTCGTTAAAACCTTACTAAGAAAAACCCAGTGGGATAAAAACCTAGTGAAGGAAAAAGAGTACAACATTCTTTACAAAGTATATTTATGAAAAATAATTAAATTACAAATATTTAATTCCCTCCCTCATCAGAACACTTATGTAAGCGTCGAAGACCAATCTTCTGTACTAGTTGCGCGAAGACTTTGGTTGGTAATGATTTTGTAAAGATATCTGCTAGATTCTCACATGATCGGACTTGCTGGACATTTATTTCACCATTCTTTATAAGATCATGAGTAAAGAAAAATTTTGGTGAAATATGTTTTATCCTATCTCCTTTAATATAACCCTCTTTTAACTGGGAGATACAAGCTGCATTATCTTCACATAAGATTGTTGGTGGTAATTTTCCAGCATGCAAGCCACAAGTTTCTTGAATATGTTGAATCATAGATCTCAACCAAATACATTCTCGACTTGCTTCATGTAATGCTAAAATTTCAGCATGATTAGATGATGTTGCTGTAATTGTTTGCTTTATGGATCTCCATGAAATTGCTGTACCACCACATGTGAACAAATATCCTGTTTGTGATCGACCATTATGAGGATCAGACAAATACCCCGCATCTGCATAACCAATTAGGTTTGCCATAGATACATATGGGAAAAATAAACCCATGTCCATTGTACCTCTAAGGTATCGGAATATGTATTTGATCCCATTCCAATGCCTTTTTGTGGGTAAAGAACTATGTCTTGCTAACAAATTAACAGCAAATGATATATCAGGTCTTGTATGACTAGCAAGATACATTAGTGCACCAATTGCACTGAGATATGGTACTTCAGGACCAAGTAGTTCTTCGTTTTTCTCTTGAGGCCGAAAATGATCTTTTCTTACTTCGAGTGACCTTACAACCATTGGACTGCTCAGTGGATGTGACTTGTCCATATAGAACCTCTTTAGTACCTTTTCTGTATAAGTCTTTTGGTGCATCAAAATTCCTTCCTTTAAGTATTCTAATTGTAATCCGAGACAAAACTTTGTTTCTCCCAAGTCTTTCATCTCGAATTCCTTTTTCAAGCAATTGACAGCCTTTGAGAGCTCTTCTGGAGTTCCGATGATGTTTAAATCATCTACATAAATTGCAATTATAATAAACTCTTTTCCCAAACTTTTTATAAAAACACATGGACAAATCGGGTCGTTTTTATACCCTTCTTTCAATAGATATTCACTGAGGCAATTATACCACATACGTCCAGATTGTTTCAGTCCGTAAAGAGATTTATTCAATTTAATTGAATAATTTTCTCGAGGATTTGTCTTATATGCTTTAGGCAAATTAAATCCTTCAGGAGTTTCATATAGATGTCATTTTGAAGTGAACCATATAAATATGCTGCAACAACATCCATAAGGCGTAAGTCAAGCCTTTCACGGATTGCCAAACTTATTAAGTATCGAAAAGTAGTGGCATCCATCACTGGTGAATATGTTTCTTCGAAATCAATACCAGGTCTTTGGGAGAATCCTTGTGCAACAAGTCTAGCTTTATATCGCACAATTTCACCATTTTCATTTCTTTTTCTCGTAAAGACCCATTTGTATCCAACTGGTTTTACATCTGCAGGTGTTTGGACTACAGGTCCAAAAACTTTTTGTTTTGCAAGCGAGTTTAACTCGTCTTTCATTGCATCTTTCCACTTTGGCCAATCATTTCTTTGTGCACATTCCTTAACAGATTTTGGCTCATGATTCTTATCATCATTTATAATATCAAGAGCTACTTTGAATGTAAAAATTTCATCAATATCGACTTCATGTCGATTCCATTGTATTTTATCCATGATATAATTTATAGAGATCTCTTTATTCTTATCAATTTCAGGTACCTTGGTTTCTTCCGGATTTGAAACCTTGATTATGTCAGGAGACTCTACTAGAGTCTTTATATCCTCGATTCGACCATCTTCTTTATTTACTTTTCTTTTTCGAGGATTTTTATCTTTAGAACCAACAGGTCTGCCACGTTTTATTTTTGCTTCAGACTCATTTACAAATTTAGATTGTCCTTCAGGGATATCAATCTTTACTGGAGTATTAACAGCTGGTATGTGTGACTTAGTCACTCTTTTTGGATCAGCAAATGCATTCGGCAATTGGTTTACTAAATTTTGCAAACTAATTATTTTCTGAACTTCTAGTTCACATTGCTTTGTTCGAGGATCAAGATATGAGAGAGATATCTCATTCCAACTGATCCTTTTATCCAACTGTTTATTTTCTCCCCCTAATGATGGAAAAACAGATTCATCAAAATGACAATCAGCAAAACGAGCTGTAAACAAATCACCTGTTAAAGGTTCAAGATATTTTATTATAGATGGACTTTCATATCCAACATATATTCCCAACCTTCTTTGAGGTCCCATCTTAGTGCGCTGTGGAGGAGAAATAGGAACATATACCGCACTTCCAAAGATTCTTAGATGGGAAATATTTGGTTCTTTACCATGAACCAATTGTAAAGGGGAATATTCATGATTACTTGTAGGCCTGATGCGAATAAGTGCTGCCGCATGCAAGATTGCATGTCCCCAAGTTGAAATTGGAAGTTTTGATCTCATTAACAATGGTCTTGCTATCAATTTCAAACGTTTAATCAATGATTCAACAATTCCATTTTGTGTATGAACATGTGCTATAGGATGTTCAACATCAATTCCAATGGACATACAATAATCATTAAATGATTAAGATGTGAATTCACCAGCGTTATCAAGGCGTATTTTCTTAATTGGATAATCAGGGAAATAAGCTCTTAAACGAATTAATTGAGCTAGTAATCTCGCAAACGCCTGGTTACGAGTTGATAATAAGCAAACATATGACCATCTAGTTGATGCATTAATTAAAACCATAAAATATTTAAATGGTCCACATGAAGGGTGTATTGGTCCATAAATATCACCTTGTATACGCTCTAAAAATGTGAGTGATTCATTCCCAATTTTCATTGGTGATGGCCGAATGATCAATTTTCCTTGAGAACAAGTAGCACATGAGAAATTCTTAGTTTGCATAATTTGTTTGTTGGACAAACAATGACCATTTGAATTCTCAACTATTTTTCGCATCATAATTGATCTAGGATGGCCTAATCGTTCATGCCAGATAACAAAGTCATTCTTATTTGTAAACTTCTGGTTTATAATAATATTTGTTTCCACTGTACTAATATAAGTATAGTACAAACCGGAGGAAAATGAAGGTAATTTTTCCAATATATATTTCTTATCAGAAATTAACTTTGTGATGTAAAGATATTCATCTTTTCCTTCATTTGTGGTCTCAATATGATATCCATTTCTGCGGATATCCTTAAAACTCAATAAATTTCTTTGAGACTTCGTAGAATATAATGCACTTTCAATGTGCAATTTTGTTCCTCCAGGTAACAAAATACTGGCTCTACCGGAGCCTTCAATTATATTTATACTACCAGATATAGTATTAACATTGGCTTCTTGTTTTACTATATACTAAAAATATTTCTCATTCTTGAGAATAGTATGAGTTGTTGCACTGTCTGCCAGACATATATCTTCGTTATTGACGTGAGCATTCATTCTTCATTGAATAAATAAAATAAACATAAGTAAAATATACTTAACAACAATAAATATTCAACATAAAATTTTATTGATAGAAACTAAATTCATAACAAAAATAAGTTACATGAAACATAAAATAATTTATTTAGGGGCACTTCCTTCTCCAACCGAGTGGTCAATCTCTTCTTCAGGAAGAGTAAGAAAATCATCAATACTAAAATCAGAAAAATCATCATCTATACCAGTAAAATTTATCTCTATTATTTTCCCTTTATTTTTAAGGGATTTTTGGTATAGATCTACGAGATGCTTTGGTGTGCGACAAACTCGAGACCAGTGTCCCTTGCTACCACAACGATAGCAGATATTTTTAGTTTGTTCGCTATTTTGAGCATCTATCCTTTTTTCCATATGTTCTTTATTTTTCCATGTGAATGATGATCTCTTATCATTTCGACCATGACCACGACCATAACCATATCCTCGACCAATACCATGTCCCCGAGCATTACCTCGTCCACGACCGCAGCTACGGCCACGACCACGACCACGACCATGAGTATTATGATCGTGTGTTGCTACATTCACTTCTGGGAATGGAGCAGTTCCAATTGGACGAGATTGATGATTTTGCATAAGCAATTCATTATTTTGCTCAGCCACAAGGAGACAAGTAATTAATTCAGAATATTTTGTAAAGCCCTTTTGGCGATATTGCTGCTGCAGGAGCATACTGAGTGCATGAAAAGTGGAGAATGTTTTCTCTAACATATCACTTTCAATGATCTTTTCTCCACATAACTCCAATTTTGAAGTAATTCTAAATAGCGCAGAATTATATTCATTTACAGTTTTAAAATCTTGAAAGCGCAAATGCATCCATTCATAACGGGCTTTTGGAAGAATTATATCCTTTTGATGGTCATATCTCTCTTTTAGATTATTCCACAAAATGAGAGGGTCTTTAACTGTTAAATACTCATTTTTTAACCCCTCATGGATATGGTGACGTAAGAAAATCATGGCTTTAGCTTTATTTTGACTAGATGCATTATTTCCATTTTTAATCGTGTCTCCAAGATCTTTTGCATCTAAATGAATCTCAGCATCTAGTGTCCATGATAGATAATTTTTTCCACTGATGTCAAGAGCCACAAACTCAAGGTTGGTAATATTTGACATATTTATTTCTATATAAGAAATTGAAACAATATATTAGATATCATTTCAAATGAATAAATTTATTAATTATAAATATCTAATGATGGTAACAAGTCAATAATTATTATGAATATGTTTTATTTTTATTTAATTATAAGAACAGTTTTTTTTAAAAAAAAATAGAGTAACTTAAATGATCCGGTAATAAAGATTTACAATTTTTATAAAATGTCATTTAGATACTAGTGGCCTAATGGTAAAGTGATAACTTATCATGTTATAAGTCCTGGGTTCAAATCCTTATAAATGTTATTTTATTTATTAATATAATCTGAAGTGTAGTAGTTAATATAAAATAATATAACAATAGTAAAATAATAGTGCAATAGGAATAGTGCAATAAGTTAATTAGCAAGTGGAATAGCATTGAAATCACAATATAGCTAAGTGGAATAGCAAAGCAAAAGGCATTGTAGTGAAGTTAATTAGCAAGTGGAATAGCATTGAAATCACAATATAGCAAGTATAAGCGTAGGCATTCACGTGAAGTCACAGTCCACTATAAGCGTGTAGTGCGTTAATCAGCAAAACGAATAATGAAGCATTATATAGAAATATAAAATGATATAAAGCACTAGCTATGATGGATTAAAATAATAATAAGGCATAGTAGGTATTATAAAATCAATCAGCTTAAATAAAATTAATTCCATTTTAATAATGATTTTATTTTATTTTTATTTTTATTTTTTTAAAAAAATTCTTAGATGATTATAGTTCTTCAGGAACTCTCAATAAAATATTTTCAAGAATTCTTCAGGAATTCTTTTAAATCCCATAGGGATGTTCGAAATATAAGTTCTTCAGGAACTTATTAATATTTTATACATCCTGCTGGGATGTGTGGAATATAAGTTCTTCAGGAACTTATTATAATATATATATATATATACATATAATATAAATTGAAATGAAATTATGAAAAGAAATTATAATTCTATGTTACCTTAGATCTCAGTTGGTCAGAACCTGGTGCTGATAACGTATTATAAATAAACTCAACAATTAAGTAGAAGAGAAGAGGAAGTAATGGAAGAGAGTTGCAAGGAGTAATGAAAGTGAGAAGAAGTGTGTATTAATGAGTGGGAGAGTGTGGTATTTATAGAAATGGGACATCCACTATTCCTTAAAATATTCATAATAGAATATGATATTTGATGTGTTGTAAAAAAAAATTAGAGATAGAGAAATGGTGATGGATGAGTCTGTATACAGTTGAAAAATGTATACGCATATAATTGCTTCCCCTCTCTAAGTTAGTAAAAAAGAAGTACAGACTTCCAACCTTTGAGAGTATATATATTAAAAACTTTAAATTAAAAATTAATTTTATCATCTATATTAAATCATTTGATTGTATACAAACTATCCAATGTTAAATGATATCTTTAAATATAGGCAAAACTTTTTTCTCCCAATTAGGTTGAGTTAAATTGAAGTTGGTTTTTTTATGGTTTTTTTTTACTTAAAAAAATCCCTAACTTTTTTTAAGTTGGTCCAAATTAATTTTTCTGTTACATTTGTTAAACTAGTTAACAGAATTTGCCTTTGTGGCGCTTAATGGATTAGATAGCAAACAAGTGAGGAACATATGGCATAAAAATACCAACTAAAATTAAAAATTTTAAAACCAAAAAATGGTTGTGCATCCTTTTCTAGTTCATAAATTAGCCCAGCCCTTTCTTTTTCTCTTATCTATCTATTCCTCCACTGTGCTGACGAAGGAAGGAATGTTTCACATAGTGGAGAGTGGTGTCTGGTTCATGGCTCCATCACGGTCGAAGTCGAAAATGTGGGGTGGTGCTTAGGTCTCAATGAATGCTTAGTATTTAACACAAAAATAAGAAAGGGAAAAAGAGGTTTCGTGGTGGTGGGTTTGCTCTCATCAAGAGGTTGCACAATGAAAACAAAGATGACTAATGATAGGAAAGGGGAAGCGAATTCTTAAGTAAATTGGGAAGAGACAAAACTCTCGTAAAGTCTATCTAAAATACAATGAATTTTGTGGTGAACTTTGTCCTAATAGGTGTACGATAGACTGAGTAATATGGACCGTTGGATGTGAATGAATGGTGTAGAATGATTATGGGTGACTTGCTTAGCAGGTCACCATGTGGAGTTTACATTAGTTACATCTTTTCCTTAAGAATGTTTTAAATTCTAAATGTGATTTTTTTAATACATGTGATTAACATTTTGTGAATATTGATATACCTTATTAAAGAAGTTTAACAAGAGTTATTAATTTAATCAAGTTACAAAAAACACTTTTAAATTGAATCAATTTACAAAAAATTGAAAATTCCCCAAAAAAAAGTTAGGTTAGGGGTTCTAGGGAGTGGCACAACTCCTTCTTCTTCAAGGGCTACCCAATTTCAAGTTTTTTAAGGGCTACTGCGACTCGATTTTCTTTAAGGGCTACGGTGATTTTGTCTTGTTGAAAGGGATATGACGATTTCGTCGAACATCCGTTTGGTAGTTTGTGTTCGTCAACCTCAAGACCAACGTCGTCGTCGCGATTGCCGTCACTCTGACATGAGGGGATTGTCTTTTTTTTCCTAAGGCTCAGTAATTTTGTTACAGGTCAAGTTTTAGCTTATTATATGTTGATTAGAATGAGTCAATGCATAACCCCTATATAGGCATGTGTAACACCCCGAATTTTATAAAAATGAATAATTGAGGAGAATAAATAATAAATAATTGTATGTGAGTTGATTTGTGTCCCAAAAGTATTGGAATGATTAAATTGGGATTTATTATGGATATTTATGATTTACTGAGATTTAAGGAGTTAAAATTATACCCGATTGGAATATGGGTGTCGGACCAAGTATCTCCGATTGAGATGCCGTAGGTCAGGGCTATTAAGAATATTATTGGGAATCCGAATCTATATTCAGAATAATTTTTAGAATTAGTATTGAGCCCGAACTGCGAGCCTGTTTATTTTAAAACGATGAAATTTTAATGGAGAATTAAAAATTAAAACCAAAAGCCTATTATTCTCTTCTTATTTTCGTTGGGCTCTTGCCCTCATTTAGGAAATGACATTTCTTCTTCTTCTTGTCTTATTTCCCTTCTCCATTTCCTCTTTTCTTCTCTCCAAAAACCAAAACCGTGTGGAGCCTTCTTCTCCTCCACCATTTTTGTCCTTTGGAAGCTTAAAGGAAACCATTGGGTGTTGATCCTCTTCCTCCCTTCTCCAATTTCGTTGAGCCTCTCCCCCTCATTTGGTTCCATTTTCGTTTTATGGTGAGGTAAGCTCTTCTCACCATCTTTGATGAAGTTAATATCATTATTATGAGTTTTATGGTTTGGGAGAGTATTTATTGACTAAGGGTTGTTGGGAGAAGCTTTAAATGAGGAAACCCTAAGGTGGGGTGTTGTTAATATGGCATTAATGGTGGGTTGTTATAGGTGCATGAAATTAATACTTGGATAAGTGGAAAATTAATGAGCATTTATGGTGTTGTTGGGTTTTAATGAAACCCTAACTTCAATAAATTGGGGAAAGTGTGAAATGTGAATTGAATGTAGGTTTAATGATATTGGAGAATGATATTAATGATGAAAAATGGCCAATGGTAGTGATTAATGAGCATGGGTAAATGTTGTTGGGTTTTGATGAAAACCCTAGCCCTAAGAATTTGGGGAAAATGATATAATATAGCTTGAAAGGTTGAATTGAATGTTAATAGGTGATATTTAATGATGAGTGTTGTTATGAATGTGGAATGTGAGGGATTGGTATGATAAGATTGTGACTTGATGAGGTTCTAAACCATTGTGGGGTGTCATTTAAATGTGATTAATTAATTATGGTTATTGAAGGATATGAGAGCTAAGTTGAATATTGAGTGATAATGATGATGTTTGAAGGATTGAAGTGATTTGAGGTTACATTATACAATGGATGAGATGATGATGTTATTAGATATAGTTGACTTTTAAGATCTAGAGGATCTTGGCTTTGGGAAAGGAATTCCCGAAGCCTAATACAATTACATAACTTGGTGTTTAGCAAGTCTAGGACTTGATGTTGGGCTTTATGATAAGCTAGCAAATGTTTAAGAATTATGAGGAATGCCTTGAGATGGCTTATTAATTGTATGAATGCATATGTATATTATGTAGATCATATTCCGGGTGATGTGATGGAGCTTCTGGAGCATTGGAACCGTTTCGGCTCTTCCCTCGAGGTAGGAGAGCAGTTAACATTTAAATTGTATGAGTAAATTCGATAGTGATTATTGTATGTGATGAATACTCATGCTTGCCTTGCCATGTATATGTATTGAATTAATTGAAATGGCAAGTTGATGATTATTGAGGATGATGTGTAAGAATATGTGTTGAATTGATATGAAAATGTATATTCATATAAGATGATGACAAGTTTGAATTTGACATGATTGATAGATTGAATTAAATGTTAACGAGTATAAAGGTCTGGGACAGGTTTTAAATGCCTAGTATGAAGTATGCTATATTAGATTTGATGAATTTTGGCTGGTATAAGTTTTGGTATGTTTGGTTGTGAGTTTCTCATGTTTCTTGCACATATTCTGATATTCTCGCTCAAGCGAGATGGGATCTCGCTCAAGCGGGGATCCTCTGTATCAGCATTATGGCCTTTGGGCCAATCTCGCCTAGGAGAGTGGGATTTCCGCTCGAGCGAGATGCATGTTATGCAATCAGGGGAGTTACTGGGCAAATCTCGCTCAAGCGGACGTGGCCGTGCCTGAGCGAGCGAGAGTGTGAAGTCTGATGCTGGGACGAGACGAGTGAATGGTGAATAGGCGAGATTCTGGGCGAATTCTGTCCGAGCGGGAATTTTAGAAAATAATTTCATGGTGTGGTGAATTCCTGAGTGAAATTCCAAGTGAGCTATGTCCGAGACAGAATCTTCTAAGTGAGGAAGTGCATATAATTCCGAGTGAAAGGTCTCCCTGTATGGTATTCCGGGCAGTGGAGTTCCGAGTGGGAATTTTCGAGTTCAGTGTAACTTGTTCCGAGTGGAGTGCCTCCGTGTGTGTAATTCCGAGTGGGATGGCACCGATGGGAATATACGGGGTGAGTCTGTCCAGAAGCACTTTGGAATAATTCCACCCGAGTGAAAGACCTAGTGTTAGGAAGCCTCGCTCGAGTGAAAAAGAAAGGAATTCGGTTTTTTTGGAATTAGTTTGCCGAGTGAAAGACTGCTCGAGAAATGAGTCAGTTTTGAAATAATTTGCCGAGTGAAGACCGATCAGGTGTTGAGTCGGATTTGGAAGGAATTGCCGAGTGAAAGACCGATTGAGTGATGAGTCGGTTTTAGAGTAGTTTGCCGAGTGAAAGACCGAGCGAGAGATGGTCGGCCTTGGAACTTATTTAGTCGAGTGAAGGACCGAACGAGAGGAATCGGTTCTGAAATAAGTTCACTGAGTGAAAAACCGAGTGTTATGAAGCCTCGCCGAGTGAGCGAGTGTGGAAGGGAAGGATGGCCTCTGGTCGGATTTCGCCTAAGCAAGTGGATACGTCGCTCAAATGAGCGAGTGTGGAAATGGCTACCAGAGTAATTTTGCCCGAGCGAGTGGCTGGGTGTGTGGTGTCTCGCTCAGGCGAGCAACATGGAAAATAGACGCTGGCGTGATTTCGCCCAAGCGAAATGAGGCGCCCAAGCGAGATGGAAGTGCCTCGCTCAAGTGAATGGGTATCTCGCTTGAGTGAATAAACCCCTGTTGGAATTTTTTCCCTTCTCTTTCTCGGTTCTGATGGTATTGGGCCTTCTTTCCTTATAATATAAGGTGATTAAGGGAAATTTTAGGGATTTATATTAATGATATAATAAGGTGGTGTTGAATAGTGATTAAAATGTTGAGATAATTCGTTAATGCCTTTAATATACATAATGAGAAACACAAACGTTGACCACCAAGATGGAATATAAAAGAATGGCAAATAGGATATAATGGGTTAAAAACCACCAAATGAATGTATAATGATATTGATGAATATTATGAAGTATTATGACACCCTTGTGGCTGATACAAGAAATTGACTTGTATGGGTGTGAGGCAATGACGATTGCTATATATATATATATATATATATATATCTTTCAAAAACACCTTATTGATTCATGTGTGGATTAATATTATGACTGTTTGCTATGCCTTTCGATCTCCATGTGTGGATTGATATAAAATGATATTGTGGCCATTGAAGTGCCTATGATATGTATGTTGTGCCTTGAGGGGCTTTGTAAATAATTGTGAATAATTATTGAAATGCCAAATTGAATTATATTCCTAATTGAGAGGGTGAGATATCCTTGCGAAGTTGTTGGGCACATGCATTATTGCATTGTTGCATGCATGGCATAACATGGCATTGATATGTATTATTGTTGAATATATCACCTTGCGGGGTGCCACGAAGGGTATATCCCGGAGTGAAGAGGACGTTGTCCTATTATTGTTGAATATATCACCTTGCAGGGTGCCACGAAGGGTATATCCCGGAGTGAAGATGATTGATATCATATTATTGAAATGAATCACCTTGCGGGGTGCCACGAGGGGTGTATCCCCGAGTGATGATGGTATTGTGATAATTATTGTGAAATGAATCACCTTGCAGGGTGCCACGAAGGGTGTATCCCTGAGTGATGATATCATTATGGTAATCATTGGGAAATGAATGGTATGGTGGATATGATCACCTGATGGTAAGAAATCGGATCCATTGCATATGCATTAAATAGTTGGCATGTGCATTAGCCATAAGAGCATGGCATTTGAGATGGGATAACCACGAGTGATGAGAAACCCCTTGCGAGGAGGTATTGAGTGAAGCCTTAATGAAATGATGATGATAATTTATGAATGCCTTTGTTGATAAGTGGCAAAATGATGGTGTATGTGATTGTGTATATGTTGTGCTTATTTATGATATGAATTGCGATTCATGAGGCTTGTATGCCTATTATAATAATAAGATGATAAATGAATGATAATTTTATAATTTTGATAGCAAAGCACGCATGACATTTGTATGCATATACACATGATCACAATATATATCTTATTCGTCATTTTGAATGTATAACTTACTCTCCCATGTGGTCTCCTTTTTAGCATTATGATGTAGGTGGCCATGGGGTGATTTTGGATTTTTAATTAAAGCTTTGGTGAAGGTAAATAGTGGTAATGGAAGTGTCTTGGCCGGCACCATTCATGAGTTCTTGTGTAATGAATGAATTGATTATGAGAATGTAGATGATTTAGAGATTTTGAGTATGTATAAGATAATTCTTGAATTTGTGGATGGTGAATATATATGTAGAATGTAAGAGATAATTTGTTGTATATTAGAAAAATTGAAATTGAATGATGTTCATTGATGATTGAGATAGTCGGGAGAAGATTCCCGAATGTATATGTATATATATATAATTATATCTTAGGCATTGCATGCTTATGTAATTATGTAAAATGATGATGGTTGTCTATTAGGCTTATGATATGCCATTGTATGCTTTGCCGAGCCTTTTCTCATATCGTCATATATGGGACTAGGCGTGTGCCCGGTATACACATTCTTCCGCTGTAAACTCTATTATTTTCGTATACCGTTATGGGCAATTTATCTATCGATCCAGCTTAGGGTTATTTAATCTCACTCTTTGGTTTTATGTGATTTGGGTCTTGATGTGATCATGGTGATGTCTTGGAAATATTTTCAAACATGAAAAATTTATTCGCATTTTCATTAATTATGACGATCACATCGGGATTCGAGTACAGAAAATCAGGGGTGTTATAGCATGCATATTGTTTAATATTAAAATTTGTTGTTGGTGCTTGGCAACAGTTACTACTAGTGGAAAAAAGACTTTTTACACCGGGGTTTTTACACCAGTTGTAATGTGACCGATATAAAAAATAAGACAGTGGTAATTTTGTAAATAGTTTAAAACTTTACATCAGTCTAGACCAACGAAAAATAGTTAATTTATATTGATCTTAATTTTTGACCAGTGAAAAATGACAAAATTTGTACCGATCTTGCTTTTAAATCGGTGAAAAAACTTTTGACATTAGGCATATGTCTTAGAACATTTTCGAGCCCTACCCCTTTCAACTCAACAGTCGTCTCCCTCTTCTCCACCATCGTCTCCCTCGAAGCCATCGTTTCCCTTTTCTTCCTCGAAGCCCATGTCTCCCTCTTCCTCGAAGCCTTTGTCTCTCTCTTCTCCCTCAAAGCCCTTGTCTCTCTCTTCTCCCTCGGAGCCCTCGCATCGTTCTTCTCCCTTGAAGCTACAAGGTCTGTCCCTCTCCACTAAGCTGGTTTCCTTCATTTGTGTTGTTTTTGGTAATTATTTTTTGTTTTTGTTTTGCAATCTTGGGAGGTTATGAATCCATTGTTCGAAGATAGTTCAGTATCATGTGTATTGCCTTAGGGTCCTTTTTATTCAATTCATTAATCAATTAATAATCCTCCGAGATTTTGATGTTTGTCCTCTCTTTTAGATTATTAGGTTTTGTGTGCTTTATTTAGTATCATTTTTTTGTATTTTGTAGGATGTATGTCTTAATTTGAAGAATTAGTGTTAATTGATTTTGTTTGTGTGTGTTAGGATTTTTCATTTTTTGGTTGATTATGAAAGGGTTTGTGTTACAAGTTGTTTAAGTTTCAACTTGCAAGACTAGGTAGCATGGTCATGCTAAGTGCCACTTTATTGCTATTGATATTTTCACTATCAAGCTTCTTCTACAAACCATGTAACTATGAGCTATTTGTGAAACAATCTTTGAACATGGAAATGGCTATTGTAATGGCAAGGGTATGGATTATGATTTCATTTTTAGGTCATTTTATAAGCATACCTTTGCCAATTTTGTTTTTCTTTTTTACAATCTTAATTTTGTCTTCATAATATTTTCTTTTTCTTTAGGATTCTGGAATGGATTGGATCATTCATCTGGACATTGATGAGTTAATACATACAGCAGGAAGGAACCCAAGAGTACTCTGTTTTGTTTTAGTTTCAGTTTATCAAAACTTTGTATTTGTTGCCACAACTCATAACTCTGTTTTGTGTTTTGTATAAGCAGGCATTGCCTTTGCAGAAACGGCCGTTTCTGTTGCTGGGGTGGGTGTATTTGAGGTTTTTTTATAATGGAGCATGTGATTGCTGGGAAGTTTAAATTGGGAGGGAAAATTGGGAGCGGGTCTTTTGGGGAGCTCTATTTAGGTATGTTCATGTTTCTTTCTCTCCCTTTTTGGTTTGTTTTATTTTATTTTTGCTTTATTTTATTGTTTTATGTTTTAATGGTGTAAACATGTTTGTTCTATTCTATCTTGTGTTAGCTGTGAATATACAAACTGGGAAGGAGGTGGCTGTTAAGCTGGTATGCTAAATTCTCTTCCATCTTTTAGCCCTTTTTTTTATTTCTGGATATGCCACTTTTTCTTGTTATTAAATTGTTTCTGGAATTTTATGATTGATTGATGGTTTTGAATGTATATAGTGTTATATATATAATGTTAATCATGTATGATGATACAATCATCTTGTTTTACTGTATTCTGCTTTCTAGATGATATAAATATCTTATATTCTCTCGGGCCTTGTTATTCTGTTATTGATGTTGGTGCTTTGGATGTGAAGCATCCTAAATGTTGTTATCAACACTGCAGAAGGTCCAATTACCAACAGTATTACATGGAATTTGAAATAAGATGTGATTTATGGTTGATGTAAACAACAAAATAGATGTCATGTCTTGTAAATGTTAACTATTCAACGATAAGTAGATGATTGATATATCCTAAAGTTTTAGACGAAATCAGTAAGTTCTCTTTATGGATTGAAGTGGCATGTAAAAGGATAGTCAAATTATGTTTTTCTTTCTAAGCTTGTTTTTCAGCTGCTGGAAACCCTTTTGACCATACTAAGCATCTCTATTTTTTGGTGAAAAATCATGGAAGTAAGAGGAAACGGGCCCAAGGCCTAAAGAACCTCTATTTCAAGCACTCTAGATTGTCCAAATGTTTTTGTGTCAATTTCTTCACTAGCTAAGGGTCATATTAGTGATCCAATTACTTCCAATCACGATCTAATTAATGGCTCAAAATTTGAATTTTGTATTTATAATAGATTAAAAAGTAAATGTAACATCCCGATTTAAAAATTAATTACCGAGTGAAATAAAGCCATTAAAATAATAATTTCAGAAGTGGAAAATTATTTATTAATTACCATTAACTTAATTAATCAAATGAGGGCTGATTAAGTGTGATTAATTATTGATTGTTGCTGATGGTGACTGGGTGACGTGAGCAGACTGCTGCTTCACATTTTCCCACCCTACCTTTCCATTCCTTCGTGCATGCATATATAATTGGTCGTTGGGTCTCTTGCCTTTCATTCCTTCAAATTTCCCTCTGTGACTTCTCTCTTCTTCTTCCTTCTTCTTTTCTTCCTCGTCCTTCTTCTTCTTCTCTATTCTCTGTCTCCATTTTCTGCTTCTGGAAGCCACGACGATGGTGCTGTAGGGGGAGTACCTTATATCTTAAATGCATGGGTTATGGACGGGTCCCGGGTGCTGATGATTGCTGTTCTGTATTCTGTGTTGTGTGATGTACTTGCATGAGTAGTATGTAATACCCGGGTGCATGATGAGTGAGAGTTGAGTGTTGCATGTTTAGTCCCGTCCCTGAAATGCATGCTGATAGCCTTGAGAATGTCGAATGATTGCATGGAAAGGGTGTGCTGAATTGTTGATGATGATTACTGTGTGGTTTATGTGGCATGTAAGTCGTTATGAATATAAAATGATGACTGCATGTGATCAAATGTTGACGTAGTGAACCTGATAATATATCACACCGATGCATGTGTTGTCTGAGTCCTGATACTGTTGAATACCGATTGCATGAGATGCTTGTGTTGTTGGATTAATTTATCGAATCCTGATACTGCTTAACACCGATTGCATGAACGCATATGTTGCTGTATTCATCTATTTGAGCTATGATGCTGATTCCATGAGAAGCATGTGTGTTGGATTAACATGTTGAGTTCTGAGAATGCTTATTACCGATTGTATGTGATGCATGTATTGTTGAGTGAAAGGTTGTGTATATGAATTCTGTGTTGTGTGAGGAATCCGCGTGTGGCGCATGGGATGCGTTTGTGCTGGGAGCACGTAGTGGGACGCTGTGAAATCCTTTGAGTGGGACTCAAGGTAGCCTTTGAGTGGGACTCGGGCTGCCCGTGAACACCTCCGTTGGCGCTGAGAGCGTTGGTGTCACCTTGTGGGCAAACGGTTGGGTACCTGTAAAACGGCCAAGTAGCTGGGAGCTGAATTGATAGCTGAGAGCTATGTATAAAAAGGCTGGGAACCTACGTTGCAACGTCGAAAACCGATTACACAAGAATACGAAACTGAGTGAATTATTCTGCGTGCATATACTGACTGTGCCGATTGAAATCTGTTCTATGTATGATTGTTAATGTTATTGAAATGTTATGTGTATGTTTAATGATAGCCGTGTGCATTTATATTGCTGCATGATTGAGGATAATCCGAGTCAGTATCTATCATTTAATATCTAAGATACTTACCCCCCTACTGTGGCAATTTTTCAGTGAATGTCTCTCGGAATGATGAATGGAAGAGGAGCTGAATGCCGAGCGAAGTGCTGGTGCACTGTGGAAATTGTGTTTATGTATATGCTGTGTATATGTCTTGTTAAGCCTTGGCCGGCTCGTATTTCAGTCGTAGTCTCTTTATACTAGAACTTGAACCCTCTCGGGTAGAAGACGTGATTTTGTGCCTGTAATTATTTATATCCCTCTCTATATCTATCATACTGTCCGTTGTTCTATATTGCGTGAATGATCCGACTAATAGATGTATGCATACTTGGAGTGCGTGAGGTTGGTATAGTTATGGGTATAAATGGGGTTAAGAGTTGATGTGGGAAGCGAGACCGTGAATTATTCTGTGTGCAAAAGAGTTTAAGTATTACCGAGTGAGTGAGAGCACGGGACACCGAGTGAGGATTGATCTAGATACTTACCGAGTGATAACCATTAGGATTTTCCCGAGTGTAGAATAACTAAATATTTCCGGGTGGTTAAGATTAGAAGAAAACCAAGTGGGGACTGACTTAATGATTTTCCCCGAGCGAATAAGTTGTGAATGCCAGGTGGAGTAGCTACCATTCTCCGAGTGAATGAGTTGTATGATAACTCTGGGTCCCGAGTGTCTGGATAGCCGAGTGTAGCTCTTCGCTCAGCGAATGAAGGATTCGCTCCAGCGAGTGTGTGGACTTGGAAGGCTTCTGGGTAGTTCGCTTAAGTGTATGGTACTCCGCCCGAGCGAGTTGGACTGCCTCGCTCAAGCGTGTTGGGCCTCGCTTGGGCGAGTGGGCTTTGTTTGTGGGATCCGCCCGTGCGTCCTCCTCCCGCTGTCTACCTTCTTGGGTCGGTTTTTGGTCCTCTTGTCTTCCTCTCTCTTATTTCTTTTGTGCCGATCCTTCTTGGTTTATTTGGGAAAATTTTTCCCTGTTTTTGGGTTTATTTATTTATTAAAAATAGGGTGTTATATTTTGGTATCAGAGCAGACCGGAAGGTCCAAGGCCAAGGTGTGCTTACCGAGTGTAAGCGGTTGTATGTATTATGACCGAGTGGTCATCATTATTGTGATATGCTGATTGAACATGACTGATGTTGAGATATTGATTTGAGGATAGGAGGTAACTCCTCTCCTGGTCCGATTGATTACATGACGTATATATATAAATGGTATAATGTGCTATAGTTAATGAATATTGGGATGAGATCCGATCGGTAGTGAATAACCTTGTAAACTTATCCTGGAAGGGGTGTGAATTTCCGAATAAGTCATGGCGAATCGTCAAAGCATGGAGGCCATAGCCACGGCATTCCAACATTTTGCTGACGTGTTTGAGAGGCAGGGCCAGCCTCGAGCTGAAGATGGCCAAGTGTTGGACCGCTTCCTGAAGAGGAAGCTGAGTGAGTTTCAAGGAGGACGTAACCCCGAGGCAGCTTATAAATGGACTCAAGAGTTAGAGAGGATTTTTGGGGGTCTTCACTGTACCGAGGCCCAGAAGGTGGAGTGCGCAGTGTACATGCTGCGGGACGAAGCAGAGAACTGGTGGAAAATCGCTAGAAACCGACTGACTGATGCTGATGCCCAGCTGACCTGGGAAAATTTCAAGACATGCTTCTTAGAGAAATATTTCCCCGACACAATCAGGAGTCGGAAGGAACTGGAATTCATGGAATTAAAACAGGGCTCCGTGTCTGTGGAAGAGTACGCAGCTAGATTTGAAGAATTATGCCTATTCTACCCGCGCTTCCAACAACCTTGAACGGAGAATTCCAAATGCCTTAAATTTGAGAACGGATTGAGATCAGACATTAAAAGAGCCTGCAGATACCAAGAAATTAGGAGTTTTCCTGTATTGGTGAATAAGTGTAGAATTTTTGAAGAGGATGACAAGGCCCACTCGGGCCAGAGTAGTAAAGCAGACCATTACTTGAAGCCCCAGCAATCCCGCTTCAAGAGGCCGAACAATGCTGGTAGGAACAGACCCTTTTCCAGATTTGGGAGTCGGAGCCAACTAGAAAGACGACCAGTTATGGGAAACGGAAAATGTTTTAAGTGTGGAGGAAGTCATTACGCTCGAGACTGCAACAACGATGGTGAGATGGTGTGCTTCCATTGTAATAAGAGGGGGCACATTCGCCCTGACTGCCCCCAACTCCGTCAAGCAAATACCAATGTGCGTCAGGGAGGTTTCCAAGAGAGGAGCCGTGGGAATGATAGTCAAAGATCAGGGGGCAGAGGCAGCAGAGCCAGAGGAAACATGATGTTTGCTCCAAATGACCGAGAAAGAAATACCGACCAACCAGCGGTGGGAAGACTCTACACCCTCAACGCAGAAGATGCTGCACAAGCGAATGACTTGGTATAATGTAAGTGCTCACTCGGTAGATATACACTTAATGTAGTTTTTGATTCGGGAGCCACCCATTCTTTTATAGCTGATGAGTGTGTGAGGCGTTTAAAGTTGCCGACTGTGTATATGGATCGGACTTTGGAAGTAGCCAATCCGACTGGCACTAAGGTGTTGACATCATCGATGTGTAAAGACGTAACATTTGTATTGGGTGATCGGAGTTTTACCTTCGATCTGGTGTGCATGCCTCTGAAGGACCTTGACATTGTGCTCGGTGTAGATTGGCTTTCAGCCAACAAGGTGTTGGTAGACTGTAGAAACCGCAGGATAATTTTTTGAGGCAAAGCAATGAGGACTACACGGTACAAGGTATAGCTCAGCTATTTATGATGCTTTGTCTAACTGAGGGTGAGAGTAGAGCCCGAGTGAACGATATTCCGACTGTCTGTGAATTCCCAGAGGTGTTTCCAGAAGATGTACCGGGTGTCCCTTCAACTAGAGAAGTTGAGTTCTCTATAGACTTGATTCCTGGAGCCGAGCCAGTCTCCAGTGTACCTTATAGAATGTCCCCAACAGAATTGGCCGAGCTGAAGAAGCAGGTGGATGAGTTACTCGGTAAACAATTCATTAGGCCGAGTGTATCACCATGGGGCGCACCTGTACTACTTGTTAAGAAGAAGGATGGCAGCATGAGACTATGCATAGATTACCGACAGCTAAACAAACTCATGATTAAGAACCGATACCCGTTGCCCAGAATTGATGATTTGATTGACCAACTGCGTGGTGCTTCAGTCTTCTCAAAGATTGATTTACGATCGGGATACCACCAAATCTGGGTGAAGGACTCGGATATTCCCAAGACTGCCTTTAGGACTCGGTATGGCCACTACGAGTATGTAGTGATGCCGTTCGATGTGACAAACGCCCCTGCCATATTCATGAATTACATGAACAGCATATTCCACCCGTACTTAGACTGATTCGTAGTAGTTTTTATTGATGATATCTTAGTCTATTCCAAGACCCCTGAAGAGCATGAGGAACACCTCCGAGCGGTACTTCAAGTCTTGAAGGAGAAGCAGCTGTTTGTGAAATTTTCAAAGTGTGATTTCTGGATGGATAAGATCCACTTTCTCGGACATGTGATTTCCAAGGAGGGTGTCTTGGTAGACCCTTCGAAGGTGGCAACTATAATGGCATGGGAGACACCCGAGTCGGTCTCGGAGATAAGGAGCTTTATGGGCCTGGCTGGTTATTATAGGAGGTTCATTGAGGGTTTTTCTAAGCTAGCCCTGCCACTGACTAAATTGACCCGAAAAAATGTTCCCTTCGTGTGGAGTTCCGAGTGCGAGAGCAGTTTTCGAGAGCTAAAAGACAAGTTGACGACCGCTCCAGTATTGGCATTGCCTGACTTGCGAAAGAGCTTCGTGGTTTACTGTGATGCGTCAGGACTCGGATTGGGATGCGTATTAATGCAGAAAGACCGAGTGATAGCTTATGCCTCTCGGCAATTGAGGCCTCATGAACAGCATTACCCGACCCACGACTTGGAACTAGCAGCTGTGGTCTTCGCCTTGAAAATATGGAGGCATTATTTGTACGGTTCTAAATTCGAAGTTTACAGCAACCACAAGAGCCTCAAATATTTATTCGACCAGAAGGAGCTGAACATGAGGCAGAGGAGAATGAAGGATTCGCTCCAGCGAGTGTGTATGATAACTCTGGGTCCCAAGTGTCTGGATAGCCGAGTGTAGCTCCTCGCTCAGCGAATGAAGGATTCGCTCCAGCGAGTGTGTGGACTTGGAAGGCTTCTGGGTAGTTCGCTTAAGCGTATGGTACTCTGCCCGAGCGAGTTGGACTGCCTCGCTCAAGCGTGTTGGGCCTCGCTTGGGCGAGTGGGCTTTGTTTGTGGGATCCGCCCGTGCGTCCTCCTCCCGCTGTCTACCTTCTTGGGTCGGTTTTTGGTCCATTTGTCTTCCTCTCTCTTATTTCTTTTGTGCCGATCCTTCTTGGTTTATTTGGGAAAAATTTTCCCTGTTTTTGAGTTTATTTATTTATTAAAAATAGGGTGTTATAGTAAACACTAACAATGGGCATTTTGTACAATAATTTGTTTGGCTGCAGGGAATCCCCTCTGAATCTGTGATGATTTCCTTTTGTTGCACAAAATGCTATCGAAGGTCATCACTTGAAAAGAAATTGCTAGATGATGAAAGCCGAGTTCAATCAGAGGTACAAACACGCCCAAATAAGCCAGGGTAGAAGGCAATGCCATACATTATAGGTCAGCCTCTAAATGTTATTAATTAATTTGTTTGTTTTGTTTCATCTTTCTAATTAATTCACACACTTTGTGCAGGAAATGAAACAGTTGAGAAATTGACAAAATTTGGAATACAAGAAAATTTTATGGCGTACTTGATGAAAGTGTTCAACATGGATCAGGTATCAGCTTCAAATATTTTGAACACTAGGGCTGTTTTCTCCAATTTTCTTCCCGTCATTGGTGCCTTTCTTGCCAACGCCTATTTTGGAAAATTCCTTATGCTTGTTATAGGATCCATTGCTAATTTCACGGTAAACTTTTATTAATTTCCTTTCCACCCAATTTCTTATATATCAACCAATCATTACATTATTAGTAGTACTCAAATTTTAACCAATTCAATAAATAAAAATTACATAACATTATAAATGTTCTTATGTGTCATTTACATTTTTTTTAAAATCAATGTTCTAGATAATTGGGATTGGGATGCAATTGATCCATGTAGCTGGACTATGGTCACTTGTTCTTCTGAAAACTTGGTCATTAGCTTGTAAGTCTTTCTGCAATCTTCTAATTTAAGTGAAAGAGATGTTGAATTTTTGTAGTCAGAGATGTTGAAACTTGTTCTTCATGATATGTTATGATCTAATTATTATTTTAGAATGTAAGAATGACTAGAATGTTTTATAGAGAATAAATAATAAAAATTTAGTGGAAGGTCAGTAGTTGGGTGGAAATCACTAAGGTAATGTATTTATGTAGTTTACAGTGAGATTTTGATTTTGATTTTAAATTAATTATTGTAAAAAATAATTTGAGTCAGCAGCAATATAATAAAAAGTTTAATTTGTAGAAAGGGTCAGGGTAAAGAAATTTGTAATCTCGACCAACTAATTTATTTTATATATAACTTTTAAATAATCATTATATGACATGAAAGTTTATAATTGGAATTCTGTATCTTGAATATTTAAATTAAATTATAAATTAATACTCTATCTAGTGTCTTGTATTCATGAAAGACTAAACATTGAAAATTTTTGTTTGTTCACCATTTTAATATAATTTAAATACACTAATGTCTATATATATAGACATTCAATCTTAAACTATAAGGTAAGCACTTCTCATTGATTTACATAATAATTACTTTAAAAGTCATATTTAAAATGAATTTTAATTGGTTAATCATATAAAACACTATATAAAAACTAAACTCTAATTTTAGAGTGTATGTTATACATAATTCTTATATTTGAATAATTATATACTATATTTCAAGGCACTTTTACCATCTACTTTCGTATAATTGTATCTAATGCACTAATTCATTTTATGCTTAAATTTTTGAGTTTTTGTATTCCTAAAAGGGTTCTCTTGTTTTTGTGATATTACAATTCAGTGATTTGTCCTACAACAATCTTAGTGGCCCGGTACCCAGAATTTTAGCCAAATCCTTCAGGTAATTTTGTCTCTCTTTTTCTTTCTCTTATGCATGTGCATTTCTACTTGGTTGGAAAACAAAAAATTGGGTACTAACTTACAGATTATTCCTATTTCTTCTTATTTCAGCATTGTTGGAAACCCCTTGTCTGTGCTTCAGGAGAAGAACCAAACTGCCATGGGATGACCAAACTACCATATCTAGCAAACAAATGTAAGCTTTTGCTCCTTATGAATGGTAGCTAGTTGAAAGAACCTAATGGAATTTATTGTCTGTATTTTTTTTGTTAATCTAGGACCTATTATGTTGAGATTGCTCAAAATGTATCCACAAGGAAGAAGAAGAAAATAGAAGAGAGAGTTGCCCAGCTTGATGTTGTTATGACAAACAAAACTGCCAGACTTCACATCCAAGAGGGTGAATAAATCGCAAACTGTGGGAAAGTCATTTATGTTTTGTTATTAAATTCAAATATGCATGGTTACTATGTTATTGGATTGTATAATTGACATGTATGATTGGCATTGGTATTGGCATGTAATTAAATTTGGATTGTCATTGGCGTTGGCATGTAATAGAACAGGATTGAATTGCTACTAAAGCAAATAAAAGGGAAAGTACAATAATAAAGAAAAATAAAAAAAAAGTTTTAACACCAGTTGTAGTAAACAACCGGTGTTAAAAGTTTTTTTTTTGTATCGATTGTATACAAAAGGACAGGTGTGAAATATAATATTTGCACTAGCTGTCACCAACAAGCCTGATGTAAAATGTAATATTTACACCGGTCGTAAAGAACAGGACCGGTGTGAATATTACATTTTACACTAGTCGTAAGGAACAGAACAAGTGTAAAAACCATTTTTCTCACCAGTCCCAAAACCGGTGTAAAAAGTGCATATTTTTCTTACCGGCTGCATCTACACCGGTCCTACAACTGGTGTAAAAAGCCAAAAAGGACCGATGTAAAAAGCCTTTTTTCCACTAGTGTACTGGAGCTTGGTGAAAAAATTGGTTATGTGAACAATGGAGTTAAAGAGGATGGTCTGGGAAGGAACATAAGAAAGACTAAGATCTAATTTTCAGATGATGCATCAAAGCATGAAATAGATAATATGTTAGGTAAGTTCATAAAATTTAATTAAATTTCTACATTCTGAAATGTTTGTCATTCCTTTTCTTTCAAGTTTACTATCATTGTATATAGTAAAGCTTTATAAGATGTGTTTAATGGACTGAACATAACTTATCTTGCTTTTGATTTCAGGAGTAGTATGCAGAAGGTGATGAACTTGGTAGGCTAAATTGGGCGCACAACTATCACTTCCATTGTATATAACAATTGGTTCGAATTTGAGTTACCCAAACCCTTATTCTTTTTTCCATTTTTTGTACAGTTGTCATCTTTAAATTGGTGTATAGTCCTTCATATACAATACAATCAAGAATTTTCATTGTTTGCCATCACTGATGATTTCATCTTTCATAAGTCCTACATCCTTTGTGATGAACCAACAACTTATATTTTATTGGGCAAAGGTTTCTTATTTCAAAATTCGTACACATTTACTAGAGTGCTATGCTGAAGAAAGTCAACTGTAAGTAACTACACATTTATAACTACAAATCAGGTCAAGCATGGCAGTGTAACTTATAAGCAACTAAAGTCTTTAATATTTAGGGTTCTTTTGTATTTAGGGTTGGTTGATGTTTCTTGTTGACTGAATGCTTTAGCTGTTGGTGTGCTTAGATTGGGTTGAAGACAAGGGAGAGGTGATGACTATTGCGTCGACAAACTCACTAGATGTATTAGAACCTGCACTTTTGAGAGCTAGACGGTTTGATCGGAAAATATATGTCCCAAAGGGCGGCTTCATTAGCCACGTAGAAATTCTTAAGGTAAAAATAATGTATGTTTACCATAATCATAAATGTTGATTTTAGTTCAATTGTTTTGTGTTGTGTGTACCATAACATTGTAATGAATATCTACAAAACTCGAAAACATAGTAATGGGTTTAAGGGAATATTAAAGACTTGTGACCACGATAATATGGTCATTAGTATCTAAAAGCAATAATAACAGTAGGCAAAGACAACTGTTCTGTACTAATATACAGTATGTGCAAGCACATACTAACATGTCTATACAAAAAATAAATACAGTGGCCTGATAGATGTTTAATTTGTATGTTTTTATGATGTTTTTAATAAAGTTTCCTAGGTTATTTATGATGTTTTTCTCTTGTTTTACACATGATTTCTTTCATTCTGCACATGTCATTCGGTTGTTTGAAGTTTTGCAAGAATAACCTTGATTTAGGTACATAAATGCAAGACTAGCAAGGATTTGATGAAGCGTGTGATGAATGCAAGGAAAGTCTAACCATTTGAAAGCTCAAAATAAGGCTGTATTCACTTTTGAAAGTGATATAATGAAAGGAGGAACCAAGGAAGCACTTCAAGGTCTTAAAATAGTTGAAAAAAAGACAATTGGTGAAGAAAAGAAAAATCCACTACCAGTGGGTTTTTCCCACTGGCCGTGGATCCCACTGGTAGGAAATCCACTAGTCATGGAATTCACTGGTTTTTGGTGAAATCTTGCGCATTTGGCGTAACACCATCGGTTAACTAGGATAATCCCTTCCACTAGATTATCCTGGTCAACTGAGAGGTTACGAGTTTTAGAAAAATGTGGAAGTTTTTTTTTTTTGTACAAGGAAACTTAGTGGAATAGATACTCCTTATATACAACATATCATATATAATATATGGTCGTAACAATAACTGTACATACTATAAGTGAAGGAGCACGCAGGCTCTCATAAATGAAAATAAAATAATCTATCCTAATCTTCCCGTCCTTGATCCAATAAGAGCTCGCATGATCTTTCATACGTAGTCTGTATGATCCTCTACGGTGTATGGTCCAACCTGGAAGTCTAGAAAAATGGTTGTAAAGGTGAGTCTTCACCTTCATAACAATTGGGAAGGTGTCTCATCAACACCTGCCCACATACAACACAAACAATCCAAGATCGAGTCCCACCCACTCTCTTTAGGATTCCTAAAATACACTCTAAGTTATCTCACCACTCTTCATCTTAGCTAAACATTCCCATCTTCCCAGTCACCTCTCAGGGTTACTAATATCTATAAGATCATATTTAAACAACCATCAATCACAATTTCAACACAGTAATGCAATGCATGAATTCATTTCGTTGTTCAAATCTTTTATTAGTCATCATGATGCATGTGGGCCCATCTCCTCCTCAACAATCTCATATACAATATCCATGTGCACAACAACGCCACCCTTATCTCCCCTCCCTAACTAGAGCGACTAGAGCTCTCCTCGTTTTGGTTTTCACAAAAAGGTAAGGACTCTCAGTCCCAACATCAAAATGGCCAATCACACATCACCACAGAACGGGCACTCCACGGTCATAGAAAATCCCGCCTCTCGTCGAAGTATACCAGAGTTTGCTACGGGCTGTCCAGCAACGGGCGCGAATCCGATGCCACTTGGAATCCCCACCTCCGGTAATACTCCCTAGACTGCCCTCGGGTATCAAGGCGCGGCAGATTCTTCAGTGTACACCTCACTGTATGCTCTAGGGGATTTTTCCAACATCCCTCCTCAACTCCAATTCATGATGCACAATTCAATAATTTATTTTTATTCAATGGTCCTTGGTAGGGTCCCCCAATGACTCCCCTCCATTCCTAATGTTGAGTCCTTTTCTTTACTCAGTGTAACCAAATTTTCTCATTTTCTTTATTATAGTAACATGCTCAACAGTTAGGAATGAAGTGAGGTTTTACACTTTCTCAACAATTTAGGTACATTGGCGCTTCAACGCCTACATTTTATCTTGGATCCGAGTCTCACATACTTTCATATTTAATCATTCTGGGACCCCTACCGATACCCTTTTCCAAATCTTTTATCTATAATTTCCTTATCTTGTTATCCATGCATCATACAATGTTCACAACCATACTACATCAACAAGTATACAATAGCATCACACCAGTGCTATTCATCAAATCACAACACATATACATATTGCCACAAACATCACACATCTCATCACATATGCACCTTGCACAACTAGCACACACATACATCCATTGTTCTTAAGAAGTCATCACATCACACTCATCACATACTTCATTACATATACTCATCACATATAATTAACACATATTCATTCAGTAGCATTACACATTCAAGAGGATAACATACTTTTCTAATTCCATACAGCGTTAATTACAAACAAGTCAAACATAATTGTTGGCATTAAACTTGTTATACTAACTTGTTCATTAATTTGCCACTAATTTAGACATCAAATCGTACGTGTTAATTCAAGGTACCTGTTGGCCCGGTAATAATGTTTTAACTATTTGTGTTTACTACCGGGTCATTAATTGGCAAGCGCACCAATCGTTTGTAGTTTTTAAAATTTAGATATCGTTCCACTGGGATTAAAAGTCCAATAACAACAGTAATTTCCTAGTCACTATGGTAAATGAAAATAAACTTATAGACAAAAGAATGATTTATATACAATTTATACAATATTCACAGGATAGCATGGTTGAATTGTTCATGAGATAAAAAGAAAATAAAAATGTATCTAAAAAGTTGAGTTTAAATCTAGAATAGGTAAGATACTTGAGAATTAAACACAGATACACAAATTATGTTGGAAATTGGATCCCTAATCTAGAATAATAATGAGGACTCAAGACATGCATATTTAATCATCAAGTTTCATATCATTGCAGCTTAAAATCATTATAACCGATCCCTCGTGATATAAATTCTAAGAATTCACCGTAAAGTCCGATCCCTCGTGAGCTTTCTCAGTAAAAACTTGCATTATGTCTGGGCCTTATAGCAACAATGGTTAACAACCCCTATAGAATTGAGATACCAAGGGTATTCCAACTTTTACTTTCGTCAAAACAAGTTTCAATACGAAATGAATAATCATTCTCCCATTTGACATTCACACTAATAAAACAAGTTTCAATACACATGAAAATCATTCTCCCGTTTGACGTTTATATTAATAAAAGATTGAAATACTAACATGGACTTGAATCATAAACATGCAGAGGTCGAATTCACAATATTATACTCAATAGATTAGTTCACCAATTCCAACATAAACAGATTAGCTACACATGGTAAAAGTAAAGACAACACTTACAAAGGTTGACATTATGAAGGTGATGGAGAACTTCACGATACAACGATCACAATACAACGATCACAATACAACAAAACACTCTCAAGTATCTAGAAAACTATTCTAGAAATAAAAACTCATAAAAGAAGTACTCAAAGTCGAGTACAAAGAGAGAAAAAAATGAGAATGGAATGATATGGGATGCTTAGAATGGTGTTGGATGGCCCTATTTATAGTGCTGAGCAAGGGTGTTGACACTACGCGTCAAACCCCTGACTCAGCTTCCATTAAACAACTGATAATGGCCTCTTCAAATTATTAAATTTGATCATGTTTGGCCACTTGGACGTGTCTTCACTGTGTTTTGGCCATTTGTGCTGA
Source organism: Clitoria ternatea (assembly GCA_037962975.1). NCBI lineage: Eukaryota > Viridiplantae > Streptophyta > Magnoliopsida > Fabales > Fabaceae > Clitoria > Clitoria ternatea. Next base: position 73,443,898 of record CM075672.1, read on the forward strand.
GCGGAGTGGCCATTGGTGCTGTGTGGAGTGGCCATTATTGGGTCAAAGTTGAGTGCTTGGCCAAGCTGGCTGTGGAGTCCACGCAGCTCTGACGCTACGCGTGGCTGTGACGCGTAGCGTCAGCATCAAAAGTAGCCACTCTACGCGTGGGGTTGATGCTACGCGTCAGCTCCTCCAGTATCTTTAATTTTCTCTTAAATCTCTACTTTCTCACTGCAAAACTAGAGAAAATTGATCAAGGGCAGATTATTTCCAACAACATCCATTTATTGAATTTAAAACCTAATTTTCTAACAAATTAAATTAATTTTTATGATTTTTATGAAATTTTTATTAAAGCTTTTATTGAAAATTTAAGGACTAACAAATACCCCCAACTTGAGACATTGCTCATCCTCGAGCAAGAGAGAAAAATAAAAATAAAAATTTGAAATCAAATTTTTGAGTTAGTCCGAGAATTTACGACAAAAAGTAATTTCACAATTTAACTAATTTATAATAATCAAAAATTGATATCTAATATAACAAAGGTTTAATGATAAAATTAATTACAATATTTTATTAACAAACCATGCAAAATTTTAGGCTTACCTCACAATTGTTTATCTCTATGTAAAGGGTAACCTGTTTCACTTAATCAATCATAAAATCAAACGAATTTAACTTTGATTGTCATCTAATCAATGGTTAGTCATACAGAGTTAATTCAGAAATCACAAGGTCTTTTCATGGGTTGTAATGAGGCTTGGCTTACAAGAATCAATGGTTTTTCTTGGAATTCAAAATCCTAAAATCATAAAAGAGCTTTTTATAATTTTTAGGCTTTCTCTTGTCCCAAACTCTCATTTTCTTTTATTGATGAAAAATAAATACCCCCAACTTGATTCTTTTCACTATTTTTGATTTTTCTTTTTCATATTTTATTTTTCTTTATTTTGAAAAGAATCAAGTTGCTTATCTTTTTCACTCCCCATTTTTGTAAGAACTCTCAAAATATTTTTCATTTATTTCAACTACTCTTTTAATCAATCAAGTATAAGGAATGGTTAAAACTGTTTTAGGTTTAAGGGTACCAAAGAATTTATTCTCAGGCTCAATATGGGCTTGCAAAGGATAAAATAATTTTTGCCAAGGTAAGCTGTTTGGCCCAAGGTTTCTTTTCACCAATAAATGTACCTTGATCATTTTCCTGAATTCTCTGTACAACAACACAAATCAAAGATTAAAGCAAAATCAATTTGAATGAAGTTATGTCGATTAAACCCTCAAGTGTTTAAAAAGATCTCTTAAATCACCAGGTTATTGAAATTTGCTTGATAGTTAATAAACTTATTGTAATTAAATTTATTAAAATTCCTAAGTTATAAAAGAACCAATAATTGATTTTATAGAATCAGTTTTATTGTGTGAAAACTTTGAGTGTAAAAATTTTCTTTCTAACAAAAATTTGTTTGATTTATTTAAAAGATAAAATTTATTTTTGACTTTTTTTTTACGTATAAACAAATAACAGAATGAGTTGCCTCCCATTGAGTGCCAAGTTTAATGTCTTCAGCCTGACATCCTGCATTTCAAGGATCAGTTAAAAGATAACTGGTGGTAATTTTGTTAATTTCACCACCCAAATAGAGTTTCAACCTTTGCCCATTTACCATCCAACTTCTTTTGGAAGTTGGATCTTCAATTTCCACTGCTCCATATGGTTTAATTTCTTTAATCAAAAACGGGCCCGACCATTTTGATTTCAATTTTCCAGGAAACAATTTTAATCTTGAATTGAACAATAAAACTTGCTGACCTGGTGTGAAGTATCTTTTCTTTAACTTTTTATCATGGTAAGCTTTCACCTTACTTTTGTAACATCTGGATGATTCATAGGTATTATTCCTCATTTCTTCTAATTTGAGTAGCTGTAACTTTCGTTTATCCACTGCTACATTTTGATCAAAATTGAGGAATTTTAAAGCCCAATATGCTTTATGTTCCATTTCAATTGGAAGGTGACATGATTTTCCATAGACCATCTGGAAAGGAGAAAGACCAATTGGTGTTTTAAATACAGTTCTGTATGCCCAGAGTGCATCATCAAGTTTTTGTGACCAATCATTTCTAGAAGATGACACAGTTTTCTCCAGAATTCTTTTTACTTCACGATTTGAAATCTCTACTTGTCCATTGGTTTGTGGATGATATGCTGTGGCTACCTTATGCTTTACTCCATAATGTTGTAATACTTTCTGAAGAATTTTATTACAAAAATGTGAACCACCATCACTGATTAAAGTTCTTGGTGTCCTAAATCTACAAAAAATATTTTTCTTCAAAAAATTCATAACAGATTTAGTGTCAGCATTAAGGGTAGCAATTACTTCCACCCATTTTGAAACATAATCAACTGCCAAAAGAATGTATTGATTTGAGTAAGAGTTAGGAAAAAGTCCCATGAAGTCAATTCCCCAACAATCAAATACCTTAACCTCTTGTATATTTGTGAGAGGCATTTCTTGCCTTCTTCCAACATTACCTGTTCTTTGGCAGTTATCACAAGATTGAACAAATGAGTGAGCATCTTTAAAAAGAGGGCCAGTATAAACCTGATTGAAGAACTTTTGCAGCTGTTCTTTCATCATTAAAGTGTCCTTCATATGGTGATTTATGATAATGCCACAACACATCTTTTACTTCCTAGTCAGGCACAAAACGCCGTAACAAATTATCCGCTCCAATTTTGAATAAATGAGGGTCATCCCAAACAAAATATCTTGCATCTCTAAAGAATATTTTTCTTTGTTGCCAAGTTAAATCATTTGGAAGAACTCCTGCTACTTTAAAATTGGCCATGTCAGCAAACCATGGCCGTTGTGTTATTTTGAAAAGTTTTTCATTAGGGAATTCTTCCAAAATTTCTTTTTCCTTGGTAGTAACCTCATTATTCATTAATCTAGAAAGATGGTCAGCTACCATATTTTCACAACCCTTTTTATCTTTGATTTCAAGATCATATTCTTGAAGGAACAAAATCCATCTGATTAACCAAGGTTTTGAATCAGATTTAGTCAAAAGGTACTTGATTGCCGCATGATCAGTAAAAATAATTATTTTTGAACCAATCAAGTAAGATCGAAATTTTTCTAAAGCATATACTATGGCTAGTAATTCTTTTTCAGTAGTTACATAATTTATTTGATTTTCATTCAAAACTTTACTAGCATAATGTATGACTTTAAAAACTTTTTCATATCTTTGACCTAAAACTGCTCCGACAGCATAATCACTTGCATCGCATATAAGTTCAAAGGGTAAATTCCAATTAGGAGCAACAATTACAGGGACGGAACCAATTTTTCTTTTAAGGAATTAAAGGCTTTAAGACATGCTTCATCAAATTTGAATTCAACATCTTTATTCAGAAGGTTTGATAAAGGTTTTGTAATTTTTGAAAAATCTTGAATAAACCTCCTATAAAATCTAGCATGTCCTAAAAAGCTTCTAATACCTTTTACATTAACAGGAGGTGGGAGTTTAGAAATTACCTCTATCTTGGCTTGGTCTACTTCAATGCCTCTAGAAGAAATTTTATGACCAAGTACAATTCCTTCTTTCACCATGAAGTGACACTTCTCCCAATTAAGCATCAGATTTGTCTCAATACACCGCTTCAGTACAGTGTTCAGGTTGGATAGACATGTCTCAAATGAATTCCCAAAAACTGAGAAGTCATCCATGAAAATCTCGATGCTCTTTTCAATTAAATCTGCAAAAATAGCAAACATGCATCTTTGAAAAGTAGTAGGTGCGTTACATAATCCAAATGGCATTTTTCTGTAAGCAAATATGCCAAAAGGACATGTAAAAACAGTCTTTTCCTGATCAAGAGGGTCAACAGCAATTTGATTATATCCAGAATAACCATCAAGAAAGCAGTAATATTCTTGTCCAGATAATCTTTCAAGCATTTGATCCATAAAAGGCAATGGAAAATGATCTTTTCTTGTTGCTTGATTTAATTTTCTATAATCAATGCACATTCTCCAACTGGTGACAGTTCTTGTAGGAATTAGTTCATTTTTTTCATTAACAACTACTGTCATACCACCCTTTTTTGGAACAACTTGGACAGGACTTACCCATGCACTATCAGAAATGGGATAGATAATACCTGCTTTTAGCAATTTCAGGACCTCCTTTTTGGTTACCTCTTTCATAGTTGGGTTGAGGCGCCTTTGAGGTTGAGCAACAGGTTTGAAATCATCTTCCAACAACATTTTATGCATGCAGTATGATGGACTTATACCTTTTAAATCTTCAAGTGTCCATCCAATTGCTTCTTGATTTCTCTTCAATACTTTTACCAGTTTTTCTTCCTCTGTTTCACTTAACAGATTACTAATGATTACTGGTTTTAAATTACCTTCTTTCAAAAAGATGTACTTTAGATTGGAAGGTAACACTTTTAGTTCAGGTTTCTGGATTTCTTCAACAGGTGAGTCTTGAATTTCTTCAATCTTTCTTGATTCAAAGGAAATTTCTTTCCCTTGATTGAATTCTTCAAGATACTTTTCAATCTATTTCTCCTCTTCTTCATTCAAGAGTTCAATAGAATTAGTCAATAACTTATTTAATGGGTCAGAAATAGACATACCTTTTGATAAGGAAAGATAGACTTCATCAAGGACGTCCATTTTGAAACAGTCTTGCTTCGAGTTAGGATGTTTCATTGCCTTGAACACGTCAAAATTTACTTCCTCATCATGCACCCTTACTGCTAACTTTCCATTGTCCACATCAATCAATACTCGAGCAGTTTTCATGAAAGGTCTTCCAAGGATCAGGGAAACATCGACATCTTCCTCCATGTCTAAAATCACAAAATCCATAGGAAAGTAGAATTTGTCAACCTTTACGAGCACATCTTCTACAATCCTGTAAGGTCTTTTGATGGATTTATCAGCTAATTGCAGAGTCATCCTTGTCTGTTACGGATCAAGGTCGCCAATACGCTTCATCATACTTAGGGGCATTAGATTGATGCTAGCCCCTAAATCTAATAAAGCCTTTCCGATATTTACTCTGCCAATAGAGACAGGAATAGTGAATTTGCCAGGATCTTTGGATTTTTCCGTCATCTTGTATTGTAAAATAGCGTTGCAACTTGCTTCAAGTTCTACTATCTCCTCATCATACTTTCTTTTCTTTGTAAGCAGTTCTTTCATAAACTTAGCATATGTAGGCATTTGTTCTAATGCCTCAGAAAAAGGAATGTTTATGTGTAACTGCTTAAAAATTTCAAAGAATCGCTTGTATTCCTTTTCTTTATCTTTTCTTGATGGTGGATGAGGATAAGGTAAATCTTGGACAGGAGGTGTCTGTCCTAAATACTGATTTTTTTTATTTTTTTTCCTTTTATTTCATCTTTATTTTTTTCTTCACTTTCTTTTTCTTCTTCTTTTTCTTCTTTTTCTTTTTCTTTTTCTTTTTCTTTTTCTTTTTCACAGTCTATACCTACAATTTTATCACTTCTTGTAAAAATAGCCTTACATTGTTCTTTCATTTTGAACTCCTTTATGTCGGCTACTTCTTTTACTAGCTGACTCAACTGTTGATCTGATGCTTTACGTGCAGCCTTAATTGTCTCCATGTATTGCATCAATTATTGAATACTTTCTTCAGCCTTTGTCAATCTATTATTGTAATCACCTTGATTGTTAAAGGATCTAGCATTTTGCCTCCAACCATAGTTTTGGTTTTGCCTTTCCTACAGGTAATTGTTAGAAAAAGAATTTATAAAAGGATTTAGAGAATTACCTGTAGGTAATCTCTGATGAATCAAGGAATTAGCTTGTTCTTGTTCATTCTTGTCAGGAACACAGTAACCACATGGTTGTTCGCCCATACAATACTCACATTGTTTTAATTGAGCATGAAGTCGTGGTGGTACATGGGTAACTTGAAGTTTTCCAAGTTGTTTACTTATTGCCTCAATTTGTTGTATCAACAATTTTTGCTGAACTAACACTGTATCATTTACTCCTTGTTCAAGCATACCTTGTACATTACCTTTTTTTGGTTTAGCTTGATGGTCACTAATGGACATTGATTCCAATATCTCAATAGCTTCCTCCACAGTCTTCTTCATTAAAGAACCTCCTGCACAAGCATCTAACATCATCTTGAACTGAGGTAATAACCCATGGTAAACGATCCTTACCTTCTCGACATCATCCAGGTTGTGGTTTGGACACTTTCTTAAGAGTTCCTTGAATCGTTCCCCTGTTTCTCCTAATGATTCATCATTGTTTTGAGAAAAAGAGTGTATGGCTGTCATGGCTTCAAAATATTTTGAAGGAGAGTAAAATCTTTCCAAAAATTTTCTTTCAACATCGGACCAATTTGCAAAATTACCCGGTAGAAAAGATTTAAACCATTCTGTAGCTTTACCAATCAACGAAAAAGGAAACAATCTCATATAAACAGATTCTTCTTGATTGGGTTCAAAACTAATTGTGTTGCATAACTCATAAAAAATAGTTAAATGTTCATACGGTTCTTCATGATTTAAACCAGCAAATTGATTATTTTGAATAATATTTAAAGTAGCAGGTTTAATCTCCATTGGCACAACAGGTCCTTCAAACAGTCCCGAAACTCGGGGTGGACCATTAATAGCAGCAAACTGTCTCAATGTTCTCCTTTCAACAGCCATATTTGAATTTTCAAAGTTTTTAGAAATACAAGAAGAATTAGTTTGTGTTTTAGATTTCAAAGACTTGATTTTCTTTACAAACTTTTCTATCTCAAGATCAAAATAAATTTTTCCTGCAGTAGATCGAGTTTGCATACACAAACTAGAAAAAGAAAGTTAATGTAACAATGATAAGAAAAAGTAAATAAACAAATAACAAAATTTAACTAAGGTAAAAAAATATTTACCACGGTAATTAAAAATTTACTGTTTTACTGAATGAATTCAATCCCTGGCGACGGCGCCAGAAAACTTGTTGGCCTGGTAATAATGTTTTAACTGTTTGTGTTTACTACCGGGTCATTAATTGGCAAGCGCACCAATCGTTTGTAGTTTTCAAAATTTAGATATCGTTCCACTAGGATTGAAAGTTCAATAACAATAGTAATTTTCTAGTCACTATGGTAAATAAAAATAAACTTATAGACAAAAGAATGATTTATATACAATTTATACAATATTCATAGGATAGCATGGTTGAATTGTTCATGAGATAAAAAGAAAAAGAAAATCTATCTAAAAAGTTGAGTTTAAATCTAGAATAGGTAAGATACTTGAGAATTAAACACAGATACACAAATTATGTTGGAAATTGGATCCCTAATCTAGAATAACAATGAGGACTCAAGACGTGCATATTTAATCATCAAGTTTCATATCATTGCAGCTTAAAATCATTATAACCGATCCCTCGTGATATAAATTCTAAGAATTCACCGTAAAATCCGATCCCTCGTGAGCTTTCTCAGTAAAAACTTGCATTATGTCCGGGCCTTATAGCAACAATGCTTAACAACCCCTATAGAATTGAGATACCAAGGGTATTCCAACTTTTACTTTCATCAAAACAAGTTTCAATACGGCATGAATAATCATTCTCCCGTTTGACATTCACACTAATAAAACAAGTTTCAATACACATGAAAATCATTCTCCCGTTTGACGTTCATATTAATAAAAGATTGAAATACTAACATGGACTTGAATCATAAACATGTAGAGGTCGAATTCACAACATTATACTCAATAGATTAGTTCACTAATTCCAACATAAACAGATTAGCTACATATGGTAAAAGTAAAGACAACACTTACAGAAGTTGACATTATGAAGGTGATGGAGAACTTCACGATACAACGATCACAATGCAACAAAACACTCTTAAGTATCTAGAAAACTATTCTAGAACTAAAAACTCACAAAAGAAGTACTCAAAGTCGAGTACAAAGAGAGAAAAAAATGAGAATGGAATGATATGGGATGCTTAGAATGGTGTTGGATGGCCTTATTTATAATGCTGAGTAAGGGTGCTGACGCTACGCGTCAGACCCCTGACTCAGCTTCCATTAAACAGGTGATAATGGCCTCTTTAAATTATTAAATTTGATCATGCTTGGCCACTTGGACGTGTCTCCATTGTGTTTTGGCCATTTATGCTGAGTGGAGTGGCCATTGGTGCTGTGTGGAGTGGCCATTATTGGGTCAAAGTTGAGTGCTTGGCCAAGTTGGCTGTGGAGTCCAAGCAGCTCTGACGCTACGCGTGGCTGTGACGTGTAGCGTCAGCATCAAAAGTAGCCACGCTACGCGTGGGGTTAATGCTACACGTCAGCTCCTCCAGTATCTTTAATTTTCTCTTAAATTCTCTACTTTTTCACTGCAAAACTAGAGAAAATTGATCAAGGGCAGATTATTTCCAACAACATCCATTTATTGAATTTAAAACCTAATTTTTTAACAAATTAAATTAATTTTTATGATTTTTATGAAATTTTTATTAAAGCTTTTATTAAAAATTCGAGGACTAACAGTACCTTATGAAATAGCTTGGATTCTCTTACTCCCTTTAAGTTATTCATTTATTTATTATCATTATTGCACTAATCATTTTATTACATGATTTTAACTTCTTATGTCCAATCATGAAGTCTAACTTACTACTAAGTCGTCTCTGTTGCTTAATATCAACTTAGGTACTTAGATCTTATACTTTAACTAACAATGTTTTATGGAGTAGCTTAACTTTTCTTATGTCATCCAATTATTTATTAGTACCCCCCTCTTTTTTTACCCAATTCTAATTCTTAATTTAGGAGTTCAAATTACTCTCAAATTAAGGAATTTGAGTGACCCTTTAGTGGTCTTACTATTCACTATTTTTCTTTGTCAATAACCTTTACTAAATGAACAATTTATTTCCTAGGTTACTAATTCCATAAGTTTACCCTTAGTGATATCCTTTCTAAATTTTCAATCATTATCCTTCTGTACCATTTCTCCATTCCCGTTATTTCTAATTATACTAACTAATTTAATTTAGTTAGTTACCTTTATTTAATTAACTAAGATTGATTTTCTCTAAGATGACACTTTGTTATTTAAGATATTTCCTCCTTTAAAGTCACCATTTAATTTCTAAGTTTATCCTTTTTATTACTAGTCTAGAGATCTCTTCCATGTCCCTTACTCTTATTAGTTATCAATATATTTTTTTTAAAAATTCTAATGCTTGTTTCTTCCTTAACTTCTAAACTCATTCTTTTGTTATTTGGGCATTTGTACCATTTACTTCGAAATTTCCTAAGGTCCTTTCTATTATAAGTCTAAATCCTAAAATCTTCTCTTTATTTAACTAACTAATATCTTTAAGCCTAAAACTTCTTTAATTCCCTTCACTTACATTTTAATGGTTTCTAGGGTTTCTAACTCTTAAAATTATTTTCTTTTACTAGATTTTAAAACTTTAGACCTATTTTATTTAGGTACGTAATTCCTTCCCTAAAAATCTTTTTCTATAATTTACTCCAAGTTAGACTCTAACTATTTCTTTTCATTCTTAGCCTAATCAATCTATTAAAATATTTAACCCAAAATTTCATTTCCTACTCAATTTCTTTTGCCAAATTCATTCCATTTAATCAAGTGCTTAAAGTCATTTTTTATTCTATCTTAAGTGGTCACCAAAGTGGTCATTAAATTTGTTACAAAATTCTTTTATAATTTCTAACACTAAAACTCCATCTTTTCTTCTTTTCTTAACTTATGAAATTTTATTGGGCCTTAGTACCAAAATTTTGAAAAGGTCCTTACAAGTAAAAAATTTAATATATTTAATTAACTTACCATGTTCTCTTTTTCTTAGATCTTTAAAATACTTTTCAAATATATCATTTTGGGTAACCTTCTAAAAATTTAATTTCTTTATTTAACTCTTTCATTATATATATATATAATTAATAACCTTACGTCTTGTAACTTAGTGAAAAAAAGTATACGTTGAATCGTCCGATTGATAATTCCTTTCGTGATGCTTAATATTCTCAAAACGACTCCGACGACTGTTACACGACCAATAAAATTTTTAATTGCGGGGCTTACCGGAAATTAAGTTACAAATTACATAATAATATCACAATTTTAAATAAATAATTAGTACAACCATATCGAATAAACCGCACCCACCTAAACGCTAAATTTTCTAAATTTCTTTTCATTTATCTAATCGCGACTAAATCCTTTCGAGTATGTGTACGTCGACTTACACTAAATAATTTGTTTATTTGTTTATTTATTTAAAATATTAACAATTTTTAAAACATACACTTTTAGCCGTCGGTTATGAAAATTTTTACGGTGCGAGATCTAACCGTCGGATCGTGATGAAATTTGAAACGAAGGTCCCCGATTATACAAGCAACAACATAGGACAGCCAAACATAAAATCAATTGAGAAAGAGACCCCTTTTACCTCACGAGATGGTCGCTGTCCAGAAAAAGGGAATGGTGGTTTCGTTGAAAATTTCATCAAATACTCCCAACGTCCTCCGATCGTCGTCTAAACCTCCGGACCCTTAAAATGGACATGCATGGTTAGAAGAAGAAGGGACAGCCATGATTTTTTTTGGCTTCAAATGGCAAGGTTTCATAATTTAAATTTTTAAAACAATGGTAGCATTGACCACAAGAAATTAAGAGGAATGATTAAAGAGAAAAGGTGACAAATTTACCTAGGATAGCTCTAGGAGTGCTCACGGTTTTAAAGCCTCAAAGCAAAGAGGTGAGATTGTGTTCTTCAAGATCCTTGCATATTAGACAAATGAAGTTGGATGGTGGATTTTATGGTGGCTGGCCGTGGCAAAGAAGAAGGAGAAGAAGAGAGTAGCAATTTTTTTTTGAATGGTTGAAAATGGTGGTGGTCTTGATGGTGGTTGGTGGTGGCTGTTTGGGCGGCCAGTGGTGGTTGATGGCTTGGCTAGGGAGGAGAGGAGATGTAGAGAAGAGAATCATGGTGGTTATAGGCTGAGTTTCAATCATGGGATGTAGAGAGAAAAGAGAGTTGGATGGAGTTAGAAGGGAATGATGAACAAAGTGATGGAAGGCTTTGCATGAATCTTCATTGGCTAAATTGGGAGGTGACCAGCTGAGTGGGGGGAAGGAGAAAGGTGGTGACACCTCTCTAATGAGATGGCAAGAGCTAGAAATGCATGGAAGAAGGGAGTTTCTAGAGCTACATAAGTGTCCCTTGAGTGGAAAGTGGTGATTGGCCAAGATTGCATGGAGAAGCTGAGGTGTTTAACTCTGGGCATAACTTTGTGTGAGTTTTTAAGGGATGATGCAGGATGAATTTGGAAATGGGCTAAACACAAAAGTTGTATAACCTTTTTTTATATTTAAATCCATATAAAGCACAAAAAAATCCATTAAGAACTCAATGAGATATGACCCAAATACGGAACCAGTGCAGGGCTGTGATGGGATTTTTGTCCCTTGCACAAATAATTTTTCTGGGCCAAATGGGTTGTGAATTGGATTTTGTTTTCTTCATTAAAGTTGTGGAGAAATGTATTGGGAAAATTTTGGTGAAGGTCTCATTCAATTTCATGGCCATATAAGAGAGTTAAGTAGAAAATACTACACCTAGTGAAAGCTGTTGCTGGAGAAACGTGAATTAGTGTAGTTCTTTAAATTCTGGGATTTATGGAGTGGGAATTTGATTTCTAGCCCTTCATGAAGTTTTTAGATCTTCCTTTCCTCTTTAATTTTATATATCATTCGGAACGATCCAAGTTTTGTAGCCCGAGATATACCTGATTTACGACAGGGTGCTCTAGATTCTTCTCGGATCAGCTAGGGCCTTCGAAATAAATTCACTATTAATTTTCCCTTAGGAATTTGATTTCATGCCCTTCATGAACATTGTATATATCTATGATAATGATCCAAATAAAAAAAAACGGAGTGATTCAAGCACCGGATTGGGACATATGCAAAGTTTATCGAAGGCTGCTAACATCGAAATGAAACAGCCAAGGGGTCACAAAGATTTATTAAACTGTACCAATCTAGAAGGATTTATCTTTTGATGTCTTCACGGAAAATATAGATAATTTTGTTATGGAGATTTTGACACCAAGTTTTCACAAATTGAAGGTAGTATGAGAAAGTTATGAATTTTTTCTGAACCATGCGTAGAGAAAAACGTCCAAACATTGGAATTTTAAGATGAATATACTTAATCTTCGATTTTGGGGTTGACAGAGTAAGAATTGGAGTTCGAGGCTAGAAACGACGGTTGATGATCTTTTAAAACGAAGAGATTGAGATCAAAATCATTCGATTCTAAGATCGTATGAAAAATCTGGGTCCAAAACACCAAAAGTATTCGGGTCGGGTTTTAAAGCGATTTCTTAGGAAATCAACTTATTGAAAAACATGGATGATAGAGTCTGAATCAAGCTTCGGTCCCTTCAGGAAAAATTCTTAAAACGTCTAAATAAGTCATCAGAGACTGACCGTGTCACCATCGGATATTCCGAGGTATATGAACGGTCAAACGTAAGAGACGCCAAAGGTTCTGATTGAGCTTATCAGGCTAAGTGAGACACCCTTGATTCTTCGCAGAGAGATTCTAATAGGACTAGTATCCCTACTGGATCACTAGTCTTGGTTCGAACGGTTAGAGTCTGACCTCAAGCTGAGTCCCACAGTTCAAATTCGAGAAACCTAACAATATTTTATTATTAAATATAATTATTAAATAATTAATTTAAAATATCTAATTTCAAAATAAATTATTATAATTATTTATATATTAAATATTGTCGATAGAAAATAATTATCAAATAAATATAATGATAAATTAATTTGTACCCAAAATAATCGTCGTTAACGTATTATTTTTGATTAAACAGTATTGTCGAATATAATTTATTATTTTCTTATTTCTGCTTTTCTTACTCATTACATTCTCTCGGTATTCTTATCTTTCATATTAAACTCTGCTTCTCTTTATTTTCTCATTCTAAACTGTTCAGGGAACAGGCCGAAGCCTCGAGCTTCTTACCAAAAGCCCAATAGAGTGTCCTCAGACTCCTGAGGGTCTGGTTTCCTATTGTCAAAAATCAGGGCTGTTACATTTGGGCCCCCTGTCATGATCCACTGCCGTGGGTTTCTCGCACTACTAGTGGATTTTACATGCTCTGTTTTCTGGACAGTTTTTAAAGAGGGAGAAAAAGATTTTTTGGGGAGTTACCAACTAAGAAATCAAGAGACACTAAGAGAAAGCTTTTTGGAAGGATTTTCATTGGAGATCAAGTGTCCATCATTAAGGAAACTCGAATTTGAAGAATTAGGGAAAAAGATTTAGCAATCCTAGTGAGAACTATCTTGTTATTTTTCTGAATCCTTATTTTTCCATCTTTGATTTTCTTTAATGTTGGGCATGGATTTTGATTATTGTGACATGATGATTGTAATCCTTATGGCACACTAAACATCTTTTCTTGGGATTAAGGAGATAGTATGCTTTTGTATTGAATTAATCGTTCTTCATCTTTCAATCAAGATAATTTCTATTTCTATTCAATTCATGTATGCTTAATGCTTCTACAAGACTTAGAGATAAAAGTAGTTGATTCCAAATTGTATGCGCTCTGAGAGTAGGTATATTATTCGAAAACACATGAATTGAACCTATGTTTTTGTTTCACGATGGAAGCGAACTCATTTGAGGAATTAATTGGGTTTCCATAAAACATAAAGGGCTTAATTAACGAATTGAATGTTGTTCTTCGGGAATTAGGTACGTTAATAGGCTTTCGAGTGAAATGTATTAATTAACTTAGGGAAACCTACCTTAGAAACGAAATTGTATGATTGGATAGGCGATTTACATTTGATTTTTATACTTGCATATGAACTCTTAACTTCCCAAGACTTTTCCTTTCATTGAATTTACAAAAAGTAATCTAATTTCCTATTTTGAAGATATTGAAATTTCTGCCCTTTAATTAGCTTTTTATATAATTACTTTGTAATCGGTCGCTCTAAATAATTGAATCACCATTAAAATCCAGTACTTGGGCATAATCCTTGTGGGAATGATAATTTTTATTACTTTGATACTCGTGCGCTTACAGTTGGCTATCAAGTTTTTGGTGTCGTTGCCGGGGATTGTGCTTCCCCCAATATTGGCTAAGCGGTGATTTGATTAAATTAGGCATTTAAATTTTTTTTGCATAATTTTTTCTGTTTATTTTTGTTTCTCTATATTATTTTTTTGGTTTTTCTTTTCTTGATTTTTTGTAGAATTACACTTGGGTTCTTTGTTATTTTGTGAATTGTAGGTATTTTTAAGTGAAGGAGTTCTAGTTTCGAGCATATCTTTGACCCAGAAATTAAAAGGACTCTTTGAAAGATTAGAGCACTTCGGAAGCAACTTGAACAAAACAAGTAACAAGCTTCAAGTTCAACTATCGAAGAACAAATGGACGATCCTAACAATAGAGTGGTTTGTGATTTTATAGCATCCAACGCAATGGGTAGAAGTCCTAGCATCACACGACCAATCATCGAAGCAAACAATTTTGAGTTGAAGTCGTCCTTACTTTCGATGGTTCAATAAAACCAATTTGGTGGACTGCCTTCTGAAGACCCAAATCTGCACTTATAGATTTTCCTTGAATACTGTGATACACTCAAGGTGAATGGTGTCTCTAGTGATGCAATCCGGTTAAGGCTTTTCCTGTTCTCATTGAGGGATAAAGCTAGAGCTTGGTTGTACTCGCTCCCCGAAGGATCAATCACAACATGGGAACAATTGCCTCATGCTTTTCTAAACAAGTACTACCCACATAGTAAAACAGACCAACTCAGGAAGCAAATCATCACTTTCACCCAGAAAGATAATGAGACTTTGTATGATGCTTGGGAGAGGTATAAGGAAATGCTTCAGGAATGCCCACATCATGGGATTGAGTGATTGTTGACCGTGCATATTTTCTATAATGGGTTAACTTCAAATGAAAAGGTGATACTAGATGTCGTAGCTGGCGGTGCCTTCATGAGCAAAAACTTGGAGGAAGGGTATAATCTTATTGAAGAAGTTTCATAGAACACCTACCAATGATCTTCAGAAAGGAGTTTACCGAATAAAACTCCAGGTAAGTACCCAATTGATGCTATTTATTTACTTACCGCAAAAGTAGAAGCCCTATCTGTTAAATTTGATAAATTAGGAACATGTACTTCTAATATTGTTTGTGAGCTTTGTGGTGTTTCAGGACATACTATTTTAGGTTGTCAGCTTGGAGTGACTTCTACTCCAGAATCACTAGAGATGCAATAGGTGGACACTATTAAAAACCACGGTGCAAATTATAGAAATAATTTCAGATCACCACTTGGACCACCTGGTTTCCAAAATAGGTCACCCTTATTTCAAAATAACTAGAGTAACTACAGACCACAGGGACCTTTCGTTCCACAGAATCCAAATTGGAATCCTTGATGGAGACTTTTGTAGCTACTAAAATCAAGCAAAATGATGAGTTCTTCGATACTATAAAGGCTTTAGCTTTGAAGGTGGACACTCTTGCCACCCATAATAAAATGTTGGAGAACCAGATTGCTCTGCAGGCCCAAGCCTCTCAAAGAATGCCAGGAACCTTTCCAGGAAAACCAGAAGCAGGTCCATCCAAGCATGCCATCGTTGTAACACTTAGGAGTGGTACACAATATGAAGGTCCAATGTCGCCAAAGGAAAAACAAGTTGAGAAGGACCCTAAGGAGGATGACACTATATATCACCTCCACCTGCTATGGAAGAAGAAAAGCAAGAGAAAAAGGAGAAGGTTAAGCCATATCAACCTCTCATTCCATTTCCTCAGCGCTTGGCCAAGGCCAAGTTGGACAAATTGTTCAGTAAGTTTTTTCAGGTCTTAAAAGGACTCTACATTAATATTCCTTTCATTGATGCTTTGCAGCAAATGCCTACGTACGTAAAGTTTCTGAAGGATATTTTTCCAACAAGAGGAAGTTGGAAGAGGATGGTATTATAGCACTTACTGAAGAGAAGAAGCTGTCACCCAAGCTTCAAGATCCAGGTAGCTCTTTTATCCTATGCATGGTTGGTGAGATGCCAATAGATAGAGCTTTATGTGATTTAGGAGCTAGTGTTAGCCTGATGCCTTTGTCTATTTCTAAGAAGTTGGGATTGAGTGAATTAAAACCTATTAGGATGTCCTTACAATTGGCTGATAGATTTATTAAGTATCCTATAGGTATTTTAGAGGATGTTCCTATTAGGGTAGGAAAATTTTTTTATCCCTACTAATTTTGTTATGCTAGAGATGGATGGGGTTTCTATGATCCCCATTATATTAGGCAGGCCATTTTTAGACACTGTAGGTGCCGTGATTGATGTTAAAAATGGTAAGTTGTCTTTAACTGTAGGGAACCAAAAGGTTAAATTTAATTTGATAGATTATTTGAAAAAACCTTTTCATGATAATGTTTGCTGTAGCATTGAATTAGTTGACCAAGTGGTGAAGGAAAGGACCCACTTGATTTTGTTTTTCTGAATGAGCCTGCAGGAACATCAAAATGCAGTAAGGGTTATGCACCACTAAAACATGATATTGAAGTCATGTGTGACAAAGTGGTGAAGCCAAATGTGGAACTTAATCCTTTAAATTCCACACCAAAGTATGAATTTCATGGCTCTAATAGATTCTTGGTTGTAATTTAGGTATAGCATTCGGCTGAAGACGTTAAACTTAGCACTGGTGGGAGGTAACCCTATTTGTCGTATTATGTTAATTTCTTTGCATAAATGATTTTAATTTCTTTGCATGAATGATTTTAATTTCTTTGCATGATTGATGTTTAAGGGAGATAAATGTGTAATATGTCAATTGAATGATGCTATTTGGATTGTTCATGAAAGGTAAACTGGGGAATAATAGGTGTTTTGATGATATAAATCTTGCATAAAAGCAGTAGAATTTTTTATGAACAGGGCATTTAAAACAAAAAAAATAGAGAAACCCACTGGCAGTGGGAATTTCCCACTGGCCGTGGGTTCCTTACAGTGCTATGCTTGAATTAATTTGGCGAAATCCAGAGAACTCCGCGGGCAGTGGGAATTTCCCACTGGCTATGGTTTCATCAAGTTACAAATGAGGAAGAAATTTTTATTAAAAGTGCCAAAACATAGAAACCCACTGGCCGTGAGTTTCATAAAGCTTTGCATGTGAAGATTTGAGCAATTTTTGATGCAATGGGAAGATGGGTCCATGGGCCATGGGTTTTTCCCACTGGCTATGGATCCCATACATGTGTAGAATTTTCTAAATTTAAGTATAAAACACACCACCCGTGGGTTTTAGTTCATTCCCTTGGCTTTGCACTAAATACTACATTACTTTATTGCTTCTTGGGCACCTTGAAATACCTTGCTTCAACTTAAATTCCTTATCATCATTCTTCTTATCTCATCATTAATCATTCCAAATCCTAATCAAGTAAGTATGATATTGCCATTCTTTAGTTTGGGGTTTCTTCTAATGCTTTAGGGTCCTTTCACTTTTGCCGTTAGCTTTGATTCTAGATGGAATTAATCATGAGATAAGGTTTATATGGGCTTATAGTTGATTGTTATGATGACAAACTAGATTGGGTATTCTTAAAAATTCATATTCATATGTTCATGGTGCTTGATTGTTCATCATTGTTCTTCATTTTGTTTGAATACCCAATTGAATTTTTCCTTATCATTGATAATCCATTGCATGTAATTGGCAAACTGGTTGTTGATTGGTTATGGTTTGATGATGCTTTGCTAACTTGGTGACATTTAGAACATGGATTCATGGTTTACTTGGTGTAAAACTTGTTGCACTCCAAGTGTTTGGCAAAATGTCTTAACCATAATTTTTGCTAATATGTTACATATTGATAAGTTGTTTTGATATCTTTACTCCTCAATATGTTTCCCCATCATACCATATCCACCTTGGTGCCTATATTGATACTTTTGTGCATGCATTTGAATATGATTTAGAGGTCCCCAATCATGTCTTTTAGAAGAACCAAGAATGTTGCAAAGAAAAGAAAGGCTAAAGTCCTTGCTTGATCTAGGCATTTATGAAGATACCTATAGATTTTGCAAAAATGTTGGTTGGGGGGATTTCATTGAACTATATGAACCTTGCTATGAGCGCACCACCCTAGACGGTTGGAATCCATGTCCATTGAGCAAGTCCGGCAGGGGACCAGGATTGATGATATTGCTTCTAGGGTGGATGCCATGTATGATTGGCATCGTCATCAGGATCATTTCCTCCCTCCCTCTCTCCCTCCCCATGACAGGTATTAGTTGAACTTTTGTGTCTTACTCCTCTTGATATGGATATTAAGGATAATGTCCGGCTTCAGTTTGGGGTGGTGAGTACACAAAAGTTTAACTAACTCTTACCTTGTTCTTGTTTATGCTTCTGTTTGATTCTGTTTTTGTTCATTTGCATGATTGTATTTTTATTTTCTTGTTCATTTGCATGATTGTATGTCTACTCATATGCCATAGGCTAGCATTGATTGCTGATTGCAGTTATTGTTATCTATATGACATGTAATGTAGACTTGTCAGGCTAGAAACATAACTTGGGTGAATCTTGATAAAAAAAAAATAAATATGATTGCTAGCATTGCCAGAATAAACCTCTTTCATGATGTTGTGTTTTTCTCTGATTGGACTAAGATGCCATTGTGAGCTTTTGAGCCAATAGGGTATTCAATACATATAAATGCCCATGTTTCTTTTGTTTGAATGATTCATACATCTGATGACACTCTAGAACTTGGTTTTTGACTAATTCAAAACGGTTTGTGAATACATGCTTGGAATGAAAAAGGCCAATTAGGTTTTGTTTCTTTAACCTCGGAATTTGTTTAAAAGCATAATCCACTAGTTGCCCCTTTTGAGCCATAAAATGAATTGTTCTTTTAAAGCCTTTGATATGATGATTTTCATTAATATGTAGAGGAGGCAAAGAGGTAAAAGCAAACTAGATGAGATTTGAGAAGTAAATTGTGATAGTTTGGGGTTTGATACTCAAAGAAAGAAAAAGAAAAAGGAAGAAGAATAAAGAGTTGAGTTTGAAAAATGAAAATGAAAAAATTAAAAGGCAATAAAAAGATAAAGGAAAAAAAATGAACCATACTCCTTACAATTTTAATTTTACAAGAGTTATTGAATTGAGGATTGCCTCCTTATGATATTACTCTTTCCATGATAATTAGCCCTTTGAAATTTCCTTTTCTTGGTTTCCATTCCCATGTTATAAACCCTTTGCCCATGATACAACCATATGAAAGACCTTTTGAATGATGCATGTTTTCTTGATAACTATAGAGTTTGTGGTCATTTGCAAAGCTTATGGTAGTGCTTATGATGTAGTGATTTGAGTGGTTGAAACCAAAACATTGAGTGGACAGTGAGAAAGAGTACCCTTAGTTAAATATGAGTTAACATGGTTTGATTGTTAGTTGTGATATGTTTTGGTAGTTTATGTAATCATTACAAAAATACAAAAACACAAATAAAAACCCCAAGGTTCCTTAGGTTTATTTGGGTTTGCTGGTTCTTCATTGTATGTTCTATGGATATAGTGATTGCTTGAGGACAAGCAATGTTCTAGTTTGGGGTATTTTGATAGATGTTTAATTGGCATGTTTTTGTGATGTTTTTAATAAAGTTTACTAGGTTATTTGCGATATTTTTCTCTTGTTTTCCACATGATTTCCTTCATTCCGCACATGTCATTCGGTTGTTTCAAGTTAGGAATAAACTTGATTTAGGTACATAAATACAAGAATACCAAGGATTTGATGAAGCGTATGATGAATGCAAGGAAAGTCCAACCATTTGAAAGCTCAAAATAAGGCCGTATTCACTTTTGGAAGTGATATAATGAAAGGAGGAACCAAGGAAGCACTTCAAGGTCTTAAAATAGTTGAAAAAAAGGCAATTGGTAAAGAAAAGAAAAATCCATTGCCAGTGGGTTTTTCCCACTGGCCGTGGATCTCTGGATTGTGGTATTGAGGCATAAAAAATCCACTACCAGTGGGTTTTTCCCACTGGCCGTGGAATTTACTAGTTTTCGGTGAAATCTTACACATTTGGCCCCCCTGTTACAATCCATTGGATGTGGGTTTTTCCCAATGCCAGTGGATTTTGCACGCTCTATTTTTTGGACAATTTTTAAAGGGGGAAAGAAAGATTTTTGGGGGAGTTACCAACTGAGAAATCAAGAAACACTAAGAGAGAGCTTTTTGGAAGGATTTTCATTAGAGATCAAGTGTCCATCATTAAGGGAACTCGAATCTGAAGAGTTAGGGAAGAAGATTTAACAATCCTAGTGAGAACTATCTTTTTATTTTTCTAAATCCTTATTTTTCCATCTTTGATTTTCTTTAATGTTGGGCATGGATTTTGATTATTATGACCTGATGATTGTAATCCTTATGGCACACTAAACATCTTTTCTTGGGATTAAGGAGATAGTATGCTTTTGTATTAAATTAATCATTCTTCGTCTTTCAATCAAGATAATTTTTGTTTCTACTCAATTCATGTATGCTTAATACTTCTACAAGACTTAGAGATAAGCGTAGTTGATTCCAAATTGTATGCGCTACGAGAGTAGGTATATTATTCAAAAACACATGAATTGAATCTATGTTTTTGTTTCACGACAGTAAACGAACTCATTTAAGGAATTAATTGGGTTTCTATAAAACGTAAAAGGCTTAATTAACGAATTGAACATTGTTCTTCGGGAATTAGGTACATTAATAGGCTTTCGAGAGAAAGGTATTAATTAACTTAGGGAAACCTACCTTAGAAACAAAATTGTATAATTGGATAGGAAATTTACATTTGATTTTTATACTTGCATATGAACCCTTAACGTCCCAAGGTTTTTCCATTGATTGAATTTACAAAAAGTAATATGATTTCCATTTCGAAGATATTGAAATTTTTGTCCTTTAATTGGATTTTTATATAATTACTTTACAATTGGTTGCTCTAGATAATTGAATCACCGTTAAAATCCAGTACTTGGGCACAATCCTTTAGGGAACCATAATTTTTATTACTTCGATATCCGTGCACTTGCGGTTGGCTATCATGGCCTTCAAGTGTTATCAAAAATATTGAAGGGCCACTTATGAACAAACATACAGTCTATCACATCACACAGTAATGGTGGATATACAGAGAATAATACACCACTCATTTGTAGTTAAAGAATGGAGCCTTTTGTAATTTAACATAATGGAACCAAAAAATGCATTTAGGATGGGCATCCTCCACTACGCACATGACAATGTAGCGTTGTTCATGTGTTTCCAGTTTTCTTCTGCTTTGGTTTTAACTGTGTTAGACAACTCATTGTGAGCGCCCAACAATATCCACATCATCATCTTCATCCGAAGCTTGTTCTTGGTCATCTATAGACGATTACAATTTAATTAAAATTGTTAATTTAAGTCTACTAGCAATTAAAGGAGAAACTATAACTCATCTGACATCTAACATTAGGGGTAAAAAAATTCTCCATCCCTTGCCATTTAACTACCCATAGAGTAGAGTCCATGCTGGGTTTAAATAGATTAAATTAGAATGTAAGTAAACTATTGTTATGACATGAATGTTGTTTAGTAAAGTTTGATATGTCATTTATAAAGATTAATTTTAACCTGCTCAAGTTAAGGGGTAAGCCTGGTGCATCCATGATCTCCCAATTGTGGATGCCAATGTTGCCCCTTAAGTATTTATGGTGGAACCAAGCAGAAGATAGCATTCTGCTCAAAATGTTGCACTGTAAAAGTTAGAGTACAGTATGATGGTTAGTCCGTAATGTTGACATCATATTGTACTATATGTTTTAGATTTTTTAATGATTGCGTTATTTTAAAGTAATACCATAATAGTCATTATAGTTTTTCTACTTTTTGCTTAACTGGTAGTGTGGTTCGGATCCAAGTAGTAGACCACTTTGTCTTTCACACAAACCACCATCAAGTACCATTTGTAACAACCCTGATTTTTGAGAATAGGAAACCAAACCCTCAGGACTCTGAGGATACTCTATTGAGCTTTTGGTAAGAAGCTTGAGGCTTTGGCCTGTTCCCGAACAGTTTAGAATGAGAACAATAGGGATAAGCGGAGCTTAACATGAAATATAAGAATACCGACATAATGTAGCGAGTGAGAGAAGCAGAAATAAGAAAATAATAAATAACGATTGACAATACTATTTAATTAAAAATAATATGTTAAAGATGATTATTTTGGGTACTAATAATTTATAATTATATTATTTGATAATTATTTCCTGCCAAAAATATTTATTAGGTAATACTTCATCTTGGTAATTAACTACTAGTTCCAACCAAAAAAATTATTTAGTTTGGAAATGTATAAAAAGTCTAATTATTTAATTTTAAGTGTTGAAAATTTATTTATTTATTCAATTTAAAAATTATAATATTATTTAATAATAATTATTTATTTAATAATAATTATTTATTTAATGATGATTATTTTAATTGAGTATTAATTAGTTGATAATTATTTAGTTAGTAGTTATTCCCTGCTAATAATATTTTAGTTTAACATGTAATAATAAATTATGCTTAATAATTAATATTTAAAATTAATATTAATAAAATATATTCAATTAATTATTTTGAAAATATATAAATATTTATAATGATATTTTATTTTGAGATTATATTTTAAATTATTCATTTAATTAATAATTATGACTAATAATAACATGTTGCAAGTTCCTCAGTGTTAAACTGTGGAACCCAGTCTGAGGTCGGACTCTGACCGTTTGACCCGAGACTAGTAATCCAGTAGGGAAACTAGTCCTGTTTGGACCCCTCCGTGATGAATCAAAGGTATCTGACTTGTCCTAAGTAGCTCAATCAGAACGTTTAACGTCTCCTACGTTCGACAATTCATATGCTTCGGGACATCTGATGGCGGCACGGTCAGTCTCTCGTGACTTGTTTTGACGTTTTAAGAACTGATCCGGGGTGGTTACAGTACTGGACGAGGTCCGAATGCATTACGCCATGTCACCAATAAGAACTGGCAAGTTACGACCGGAGTCCGAAACCATATGTTAACTACGGATCTTCCCATTTAACCCCGGTCAGTGACTGACAATCCGACAACTAGTCAGAAGAGGTATGGGCAACCTGACCCTGCAGACACTGTGCCTACAATAAGTTAGGAAGCTAGTCAAATCACTTCCAAAACTAAGATAAACACTATAAATACAACTCATGTTAACCAAGTGGCCTCAATTACTCAAGAGGGGGGGTGAATTGAGTATTAAAAATTTTACTTGGAATGCTTTTAAAATTGATTCTTAAATAATTATGCTTGATGAAGATAATAAATTTAATCACAAATGATAACAATTTATACATAAAGCAAATTAACAAGTACTAAGTATATGGCAATAAATTCACTTTAAGAGATAAAGTAATATTCAAGTAATAATATCAAATTAATCACAACATTATTTTTGGTACTTAGAAAGATTTCAAATTAATTCAAGAATATTACTTAAAATAATTTCAACAAAGTTAATCTAAATAATTTATAACTCAATAGAATATGCACTTGATTTTAACAACCAAATTAATTAGCAATAATGAAGTAGTTAATTAATCAAGTTATGAACACAATAAATTAAGCAATCAAATTTAGTGCACAAATTTAAATGAGTGTAGGGAAGAGAGATTTGCAAACCGATATATACGAATTCCACCACACCGGTGTACGTCTCGCCTCTAAGCAACCCACTTAGAGGATTTCCACTATTGGAGATTAGAGATACAACTTTGAGCAATCACGGCTTCCTAGTATCCCACACTCAAGAACCCAATTTTCACAAGTACAGGGGCACCCCACCCAATCTCTCAATCTTACAAATTTACAAGGTTGAAACCCAACCCAAAACTCTAAGATTTTTGGTGTTTTAAGTGTACAAGAATAACTCTCCAAAAGAGTGGATATACAAATTTAAGCTCTAACAAAATGGTAACTCTCAAAGAGAGGATATGCAAATTTTAGCTCACTCAAAATATTTTCCTCATAAAATAACTCTCAAAATAATTTCAAAGAAAAATAGAAACAAAGAGCTATTTAGCTAAATAAGAGGGAGTTGACGCAGGAAGAGAAGAAGAAGCAAGGAATTTGTTTTCATTGCTGGGATGATTTTGCTTCCTCCATCAGCTCTCTATTTATAGCCGTCTAGTGTATGGCCCTTCCATTTAAAAATTCCTTCGACATTGGCAAGTGGAGCATGGTGTCTTAATTTGAAAATTATAGTGGAGCATGACTTTGTAGTTTCAATGAAGTGTAGTATGGTTTGGCCAATTAATTTACTCCTTCGATGTAGTGCAGCATGAAGTGGAGCATGAGCGTGAAGTTGTGTCTGCGTAATATCTCCATTTGAATTTTGAACTGCATGAATCGTTGCGTGAATTGATTCCCTGCGTGCATTTTGGTCCTGTCACAGTACACAAATCGATTCCTTGAAGGAATAAATCAATTCCTTTGTGAGATACACAACCATGAATAGATTCTTTAAGCTTCGAATCGATTCCCTGTGCAAACAAGAACATGTGAATCGATTCCTTTTAGGGATGAATTAATTCCTACCATTCAAAATGCAATCTTGGACCTAATAATTTGTGTGAATCGATTCCTCTTGGTATTCATTGTATCATGAATCGATTCATGTTATGCAAAATGCAATTCTGGACCTTTCTTTAAGTGGGAATCGATTCATGTGGCCTTGTGTTGCTTCATGAATCGATTCATGCACTTGTTGCATGTCTTCTTGTGCTTTGTTTTACCCATTTGGATACTTGATTGCGTACGGTTTGGTTTCTTTGATACTTGGCATTTTTTGTTGATCATATTTCACTTGATTTAGCCCTTTGTAAATGCCTTGACTCAAGTCCTTTATTGTTCATCAAAATTGATAGCTTGATCTTCATGAATTGATTCTAATTAATCGCTTTGCACAACATCCTTAATATATCTTCATTTGTTGTATCATTATCAAAACCTACATCAACATATAAATACATTCTCCCCCTTTTTGATGATGACAACAAATGTTTGTCTCTTGGGATGTTAGTATCATAACAGTTCAAATACATTGCATAACTGACTCCCCCTTTCACATATAATTTGATACCACATTTTATGCATATGTCATACATAGAAGCTGAATACTACTTTGACATTTACTCATGTAATTGGATATCACTTGTTGTAAAGAAATATAGTAAGAGCTCCCTCTTAAACATGCAATTTCAACAAGGATAGATAGTGATGTTGATTCTAGATGTTATCTCCCATTTAATCATTTAATAGATACTAATATAACATCATGATATTTTCTCCCCCTTTATAAAATACTTTATGCCACTTAGAATGTATATATTTTCTCCCTCTTTGGCATCATCAAAAACTTCCATTTGATATCATCAAAAACATTGAGAAATATATACCACTTAAAGATAGATACACACATTATTGAAGCAAGATACCAATTGTACATAAAACTCCCCCTAACATATGCAACATATATCATAGAGTAATTCAAAGCATGTGAGCAATCATAATGATATTTTCACCATCTTTTGGATAAGCAAAGTGAGAGGTTATACAGGATTAAAATTTTGCAATTTGCTAATGATTTTTATTACACCAGAGAGTTAAGAAAATCAAAGGTTGTTTGCCATTTGTTTTTGAGATCCATGTGGTATATAAGAGATTATTTGGTGTCAAAAATATGTTTAATTGAGTAAAGACTACTCGGGAAGTCAATAAAATAAGTGATTTGTTGAGCATCATGATTATTGATAATGTGATTGGCTTTTCAATGAAAAAGATTTGACCATATATCATAAAGTAAATCACTATGTTCAAAGAAATAAGAATTTTATGAAAGAGATGAGTTAAAATCTTTAAGTCAAAGATTTACAAAACTATGTTCAATGAGTAAGAAAATGTGATAAAATAAATTAATTAAACAATTTCCAAAATTCCTAATTCCCTTCTAATATTTATAAATTGTTCTTTTGGAAGGGGCTTTGTAAAAATATCCGACAGTTGTTTTGAAGTTTCAACATATTTAAGAATACAATCTCCTTTCAAAACATGGTCTCTTATAAAGTGATGTCTTATCTCAATATGTTTAGTCCTAGAGTGCATGACCAGATTTTTGGAGATATTTATGGCGCTAGTGTTATCACATTTAATAAGCACTTTATTTAAAACAACACCAAAGTCAAGAAGTTGTTGTCTCATCCAAAGAATTTGAGCACAACAACTACCAACTGCTACATATTCTGCCTCAGCTGTCGATAAGGCAACACTTGTTTCTTGCTATGCCAAGAAACAAGGGAACTACCAAGTAAATGACATGTGCCACTAGTACTCTTTCTATCAAGTTTACAACCAGCAAATTCAGAATAAGAATATTCTATGAGAATACATTCAAGGCTTTTGGGATACCATAAACCAACATTTTGAGTACCCATAAGATATTTCAAAATTCTTTTTACAGTAGTGAGATATGATTCTTTAGGACATGATTGATATCTAGCACATATACATACAGTAAACATGATATCAGGCCTACTAGCTGTTAAGTAAAGTAAGGATCCAATCATACCTCGGTATTTAGTTATTTCAACGTCCTTACCCTTCTCATCTTTGTCTAAGTAGCAAGATGTACTCATGGGTGTAGCTATTTCGTTTGCTTTGTCAATTTCAAATCATTTTAGAAGTTCCTTGCAATATTTTTTTGAGTAATGAATGTTCTTTCATTTGTTTGTTTGATTTGTAATCCAAGGAAGAAGGTGAGTTCTCCCATCATGGGCATTTTGAATTCATCTTGCATAATCTTGGCAAACTCTTGACAAAGAATTTCGTTAGTAGCACCAAATATTATGTCATCAACATAAACTTGTACCAAAAGAATGTCATTGCTTTTGCGTTTTATAAACAGTGTAGTATCAACCTTTCCTCTTTCAAAATTATTTTCTAAGAGAAATTTACTAAGTCTTTCATACCAAGCTCTTGGAGCTTGTTTCAAACCATATAAGGCTTTTCTCAGTTTAAAAACATGGTTTGGAAATTTATCATTTTCAAAACCAGGAGGTTAATCTACATAAATTTCTTCTTGGATATAGCCGTTTAGAAAAGCACTTTTGACATCCATTTGATAAAGCTTAAAATCCATACAACAAGCAAAAGCTAACAATAATCTTATGGCTTCTAATCTAGCTACGGGAGCATACATTTCTTCATAGTCTATTCCTTCTTCTTGATTATATCCCTTAGCAACTAATCTAGCTTTATTTCTTGTTATTATTCCATTTTCATCTAGCTTATTTCTAAAAACCCATTTGGTGCCTATTATTAGATGGTCATTGGGTCTTGGCACAAGTTCCTAAACTTCATTTCTTTCAAATTGATTCAACTCTTCTTGCATGGACAACATCCAATGTTCATCAATAATAGCTTCATTGATATTTTTGGGTTCTATTTGTGATACAAAAGCTAAGTGATTGCATGCATTTCTAATAACGTTTCGAGTACTTACACCTTTTGTTATTTCACCTATGACATTGTCCAAAGGGTGATTCTTTAAGGTGATCCATTCCTTTTGTTGAGGTTCGTCATTTTGTGTTGTATCTTGTGAACACCTCTTTCGGTCAAACCCAAGTAAAAAAATTCTGAGAGGACTAGACTTCATCTCTGAATAATCTGCCGAGTGGAATGGATCAGAATGATGATTTCCGAGTGAAAAATGGTTATTTCCGAGTGAAGAAGGCTATTTCCGAGTGAAAATGGCTGTTACCGAGTGAAATATCCGAGTCAGCCGTTACTGAGTGAAATTCCGACTGGGATGTCTCCGACTGACAGTTTCCCAGTGGACTGCTTCTGAGAGGGTTACTTCCGAACAAAGCAAAGACTTCCTTATGTCCGAATGATCATTTCCGAATGACAAGTCTCCGAGTGGGTTCCAAGTGTGAGTTAATTTCGAATAAGAAAAAGGCTCTTTATTGTCATTTCCGAGTAAGGAGTCTCCGAGTGAGACATTGCCGAGTGAATTGTCTCCAAGTGAAGAATTCTCGATTGAAACCACTGAATGAAAAAGGGACTGTCTTTGAATGAATACTTACCGATTGGATACATTCCCGACTGAAGCCAGTCTGAATGAAAAGTAAGCCCGAGTGAAGACTTCAAGGAAAGCACATCTGAGTGAAAACAAGGCCGATTCCGAATGAATCCGAAAGGAAGATTGTCAATCCAAATTCTGATTACTCCTAAATGAACACATCCGAGTGGGAAGCATGTTGAAGCTGAATTCCAAATTCTGATTGGAAGATGAGACCGACGCCGAGTGAATGAATCCGAATGATTGGATGATGAGTGAAATCATTCTGATTGGAAGATAAGACCGACTCCCAAGGTCAGTTCCGAGTGAATATATCCGAGTGAATAATCTCCGACTGAAACCCTTCTGATTAAAAACAAAGCTGACTCTGAATGAACACAAATCTGAGTGAATGCATCTGAAGGACTGATTGTCGACTGGAACCTTTCTGATTGAAAACAAATCCGACTCAAAATGATGAAATCCAAGTAGAATGACTCAGAAATAATCAAATCTGAGTGGATTGACTCAGAACGGAGCGTTACCGAGTGGAATACTTCACTATTGAAGGTGAATCCAAGTGGAAGCTTCCTTATCAAAGCCATTCCGAGTAAAAAATGGCTGACCATGAAGAAGTATGTCCGTTAGAGGTGAATCTGAGTAGTTTGTTTCGGAAAAATGTCTCTTCAAGCAATGAAAGATCTGACCGAGCGAATCACCTTGGGTAGACTCTCAGTTTCACACTAAGCCCGAGTGTGATGTCTCCAAGGAAGACTACCGAGTGATTTAGGGCACAAAGCTGCATTTCCGAGAAAAGCAAGGCTTGGACACGGAAGAACTTTTATCAGCCACATTTCAGAGTCTTTCAAAATTCAAATTTCTGAGTGAAAGGTATATCCGAGTGAAACAGTGGTTCAATTCCAGAGCGAATCTGAGTTAAGGTGGACTTCTCACTTGAGCGAGCCTTTCTCCGCTTGAGTGAAATGAGTTTCCTTCAATAAACGCTTAAGCGAAATAAACTCTCGCTTAAGCGGAATAGATTCTCGCTTGAGCGAAAGATGGACAGTGAGCTACTGGAGTGTTTTCGCTTAAGCGAGAAACTCTCGCTCAAGCGAAGTGAAGAGAAAATTTAGCATCAGGGGTCTTCACGCTTAACACCGACCGGTTTTCTCCTAAAAACCGACCCCTCAACCCAACACCAAGCAAAGATTTCACTCGGTCTTGTGTACAAAAGGGACCTTTTCCACTCAGATTATGTCCCACTCTGGATGAATACCGACTTAGAGGCTAATCCGAGTCATCCTTTCTCGGATTTCCACCATGCTGATTTGGATTCCCACTGTCCAAGTGGATCCTTGAATTATGGGAGGCGGCTCACAACAAGACAGGAAGAAAATGATAAAGAATTCCCACCATCCTCCTTTGTCAAGATCCAGGCTGTTTCCAACACACTGTCCAAGTTGATTTGCTAATTTCAAAGGGCGGCTGGCAACAAAACAAAGGAAGAAATAATAAAAAATTCCCACCAGCCTCCATTCGGTTGTCAAGAGCCAGGCTGTCCAAGCAATCATGCACACTTGGGGACTCCTATAAGTACCCCAACAAAAGAGAAGAAGAGGGGCCAGAAGCTTTCATTTTGAAGAGAAAGGGAAGAAAAACCTTCATTTTGGAAAGACTCTAAAGCACTTTCCCTTAAAAAACAACGTAGCTCTCCTACCCTCTCTTCTCCACCAACACTATCCCTCTCTTCCTCCCTCTCACTGTCCGACCTTCTCCAAACCACCACACCGTTCTCCCTCTCTACCTCACAACACCGTCCTTTCCTCCTCACTCCACAACGTTTTCCTTTCTTCTCAACCGTGCTCCCTCTTAAAAAACACAAACATCGTCCCCCTCTCACTGTCCGACCTCCTCCAAACCACCACACCATTCTCCCTCTCTACCTCACCCAACACCGTCCCCCTCTCACTGTCCGACCTCCTCCAAACCACCACACCGTCCCAACCTCCTAAAATACCCAATACCGACCCCTTCTCACTGTCCGACCTCCTCCAAACCTTCACACCGTCCCACTCTACACGGCCGTCCTCCTCCCTGTCCCTCTCCTCTTAGCCCAGCACCATATCCCCTCTCCTTTCTCCTGCACCCACACCATCTCCTCACTCTCCTCTCTCCACACCGTTCTCTAACCCACCAACACCGTCCCCCTCTCCTTATAACCCATACCATCCAGCTCTCTCTGTCTTTCCACTAAAACCCACACGGTTCAACCTCTCTTTCTCCACTAACACCGTACAGCCCCCTCATTCAAACCCTCTTAAAACTACACCATCATCTTGTCCTTAAGACACACTGTCCTACTCCTAAAACCAATACTAAACTCCTATAAACCCATACACTATCCAGCCCCCATAATCCAACAGAAGCTTCAATTCCAGCACTCTATTTCTCTCTCGTTACACCGACCAGCTCACTCACACACTGGTCCCATTCTGGTCCTCATTTTTAATATTTGTATTTGTTCATTTTCTATTAAATTAATTGTTGTTTGGTGACTATGTTTCCTGTTCAATTATTAATTAATTTCTGTTAATTGATAAATATTAATAGAAATGATTGTTTCACACCTTCTATTTGGACTAGCATAAAAGTTATAATTATTATTATTATTGTTATTATTATTATTGCAATTTTTATTATATTTTTTAAGAATGGTGGAGCGAGTTTAATTTGGATGAGACGTCCTGTTAATCTCATTTTTTTAATAATATCTTTTCTTAAAAAAAAGGTGGAACGAGTTTAATTTAGACGAGACGTCCTGTTAATCTCATTTTTTTATATAACATTTTTTTAAAAAAAAAGATGGAGCGAGTTTAATTTGGACGAGACGTCCTGTTAATCTCATGTAAATATTCCGTGTTTATTTTTGTTTATTTTTGTATATTTTGTCATCTCGTATGCTTTATTTTCATGAAGAAGTTAAAATAATTATTTGTTAATTATAATGCGCGCTATCATATTGAGGTAACCATTTTTATAACGGACAGTTGTGGGGTGCTAATACCTTCCTCACCTGTAATCAGACTCCCGAATCTGGAATTTCATTTTTTCGACCAATGCTTTAATAAAAGGTTTTCCCGATATTTTATCCTAAAAGATATTGGTGGCGACTCCCTGTTTTTTCTTTTCGAACCAAAAAAAATCGTTTTTAAGGGTCGTCGTGCCGCCGCGATCCCGGTCGTGACAGATGGCGACTCCACTGGGGAATTAGAGAGTCAAGCCAGTCAATTTGATAGCGTATGTTTTAATTAGCATATTAATTATTTGACTTCTTCCTTTATTTTATTTTTCTTTGGTTTCTATTTTATTTGTATTCTATCATTTATGTTCTGTAAATATTTGTGTGATTGTTGAACCCTAGGGTAGACGACTTTATTTTGTTGCTCTGTGTTTGTTCTATGTGTAGGATGAGTAAGGTACAGGTATTGGATGCCTCTTTCACACACTACACTCATAATTTGCACACACTTTTGAGTGGGACCCTATACCCGGGCCCAAATGAAACTTAAGATTAGGGGAGGTTGATAGCGGAGCCATTTGGGATGTACTTCCTGTCTGGTTACCGTGAGAATCTCAGCTAGAGTTCGACTTATTCATGGTGCCCACACCTAGTAGACTTCCTACTGTTGTGGTTAACATCATGAGTAAGATCTTGGCTCTAGTGACCTTTAGAAGTTTTAGAACAAGCCACCTAATGCGAGATATCACTATTAGACAAACCTTAGAACCATTAGGAGACCTTCAGAAAAACCCACCTTAAGGCACAAAGGGGCAAACTTTACTTCTACCTTTTCTCATTCTCACTTTCTCTTCTGATCCAAATTAGGGGGCCACTTGCTCGTTTAGTGAATTACTTTTTTCCGAAAAAATGACATACTTTTAACTAGTGATCCTTTAACGGGCAAGTAGTTCTTTCTTTTTATAGACAATTCTTTGGATCCTGAGTTACAGATGTTTGAAATCATCAAATATATATATATATATATATTTTAAAAAAATCAAAAAAATCAATTTTGTTTTTAGTATTGACGATGATCAGAAAATCTGTAGCTCACATGACCTTTGATTTGACACAAGTTTTGTCAAATTATAACCCCTAAATTCAAAAATGTTTTCAAGAAAGTTACTAAGGGGGTATCAATTTGCGAAACACGTCAATTCCTAACAGCTCTTTCTCTCTATTATTGCCGGAAGCTATTCAGAGCTTAACGAATACCCTTTGAGTAGACATAGAAATTAACATGGGATTGAACTTATAGGATGAGAGCCATGGTTGCCCAAGGAAAATGTTTGAGCTTGAGGCTCTCGCCCCAGGATGAAAAATTTCTTCTGTCTTCACAACTATCCCGTATTAATTTCCATGTTTACCATACCTAGTACTTTTGAACGTTAAGTTCTAAGGAATGGTCAAAGGATACTCGCCAAAGCCTGTGATTGCTTCCCACGACATTCTCCTTCCTTCTGTTTCCACCTGACATTTCTTATTTTTCTTTCAAAGACACCGAAACACAGACGTCACGGGTAGGCATCCTTACCAGACCCGACTTCAAAGGAAACTCATGGCTGAGGCAGAAGCTGTTGATGGAGACTTTAGAACTGAGTTCGATCAGCTGAAAGAGCGAGTGGCGGAGTTAACTAAACTTTTAGAAAAGAAACTCACAGAAGGAGGCTCATCTGCGGGTGTTGAGGACGCCCAACAGCAGCCTGTCACCGTACCACCCCCCTTGGTTCTGACCCAGCAAGAACCCAATTGCCTAACACAACGACACCCCATT
Organism: Clitoria ternatea; assembly: GCA_037962975.1. Taxonomy (NCBI): domain Eukaryota; kingdom Viridiplantae; phylum Streptophyta; class Magnoliopsida; order Fabales; family Fabaceae; genus Clitoria; species Clitoria ternatea. Next base: position 73,477,021 of record CM075672.1, read on the forward strand.
TCACCATTCATGTCGGAAGACCTAACCCTGCCATTGAGACCCAGCAACCCTACGACCAGTCTTATACACATCAGCATACATTTGTCGGTCCTGAAGGCAACCCAGTACCTTTTCCACTTTATGGCCTACCACCGGGGTACTATGCCCCGCTCGCTAACCAACAAGACACCCAAGACTAGCAAGCAATGAATCCTCACGCTTTATACCCCACCCAGCCAAATATGCCACCACTTCACCAAACCCAAAACGCGCAAGCCCATGCACCATAAACTTACCAAACCCAAAACACGCAGACCCATGACCCACAAACCTACCAAACCCAAAACACACAAGCCCCGATGGCCCAGCCAACCTGCAATGCACAAGCCCAAAACACACGAGCCCAGATGACCTAGCCAACTTATGTTGTACAAACTATGGCCCAACCCCAATGTCCCTCACAAAATACAGGCCTAATGAACCAGTCCCATGCGTTACCTCCGTTCAACCAGCCACTCGGCTATCCATACGGATACGCAACCCTTTATATGACCAATCTCCATGATACAACCCACATGATGAACCCGGTAGGCGGTCATAGCACGGTCGCAGCTCCCCAAAAGGAAAAGATAGAAATCTTAAAAGAGCGTTTGAGAATAATGGAAGGCGCTGGGGGTTTTTGACTGATAGATGCTTCTGAGCTATGTCTAGTCATAAATGTTGTCCTCCCACCCAAATTCAAGATGTCAGACTTTGACAAGTATCAGGGAATGACTTGTCCAAAGAACCATCTCACGATGTACTGTTGAAAGATGGTATCTTACTATTCTAATGACCAATTGTTGATTTACTGCTTCCAAGATAGTCTGGCGGGGGCCACTCTTACATGGTATGCTCACCTTGAGCGGAACCATATTCGTTGTTGGAAGGACCTGGCAGATACCTTCCTTAGACAATACAAGTATAACATGGATATGGCACCCAACAAGGTTCAGTTACAGAACATGTTGAAAAAGGAAAGTGAAACGTTTAAAGAGTATGCCCAACGCTGGAGAGAGATAGCGGCGCAAGTGGACCCCCCATTATCGGAAAAAGAAATAGTCGCGATGTTTATCGACACGCTCCCATCACCTTTCTATGGCAAGATGATTGGTAGTGTTTCATCCAACTTCTCCGACATTGTGACTATTGGGGAAAGAGTGGAGAGCGAAATACGAACGGGAAAGATCACTCAGGGCTCATCTGGGACAAGCATGACAAGAAAGCCGGCACCTGGGAGAAGGGATGGAGAAACTAATTCCATCTCTTCTTACCAAAAGACAGCCCCGCCGAGACCATTCGCCCCTACCATGATTCAAGCTCCCAATCCTTATGTGGCCGCCGCCACTCAGGGCCCGACAGCTTATACTCCCCACTTCCGTCCACCCATGGTAAGAGCGCCAATGCCGCAACCCATGCCATACCATCACCCGCAACAAGCGATTCGACCACCCAATCATAATCAGAACACAAGGAATCCCAACAATGAGCGCACCCCTGTGCAGTTCTATCCAATTCCCATAACATATACCGAACTTTTTCCAATCCTTGTTCAGAAAGGTCTGGTAGCTCCATCCCTCATGAGGCCATTGCAACCTCCTTACCCAAGGGGGTATGACCCAAACGCTCATTATGATTACCATGTTGGGGCACCAGGGCATTCCATAGAAAATTGCATGGCTTTGAAATATAAAGTGAGAGATTTGATCAAAGCCGACTGGATTAATTTTCAGGAAGGAAGCCCTAACGTGACCACAAATCCCCTACCCAATCATGGAGGTTCGGAAGTTAATGCCGTGGTGGCCGATATTGAAGATGGTTTTGATGATAATGCTGATTTGGTGATCGCTTGCCCATCGGGCCAAGAGTTTAGTAACTGGGAGGCTGTCGAACCCCCTACGATTTTAAATGATTCACCAAAATAATTTGTCATTGCCTTAATGTCTTGATTATCCCTCTGCTATGCCTAAGGCTTTGGGACTTTTCATGTAATAAGGGCGAAAAAAAAAACTTGTTTTACCAGTCAATCAATAAATGCGTATCGAAATTCAAAAAAAAAATTCATCCCTTTATCCTTGCTTTGATTCATTTTCTTTACTTGCTTGTTCCTCTTTTTATTTTTTTACCATAACGCACTAAATTGCAGATCCGAAAATGATCCTCTTGAGACTAGTGAAATCACAATCCCGCTTCACGATTTCGATCACCCAGTCGACTATGCCCACGAAGAAGGTAGGGAAACCTGTAAGAATACCCCTAAGTCAAGAACAATTGAAGGAATCACAGGGGCAACATACCAGGAGGCATTTTGTGGGAATCTATGGAATGACAACATGGCCAAGTCCCGAATTGGACAAGTGGTAGGCCAGTCATTTAAGGAAACCTCAACAGTTGCCAACATAAATAGGGGCAAATTGTTGATGCCTACGAATGCAGACACAATTGAGGGAGACTTTGCCCAAAAAAAACAAAAAAAAACAAAAAAGAACAACAAAAAAACAACAAAAAAAAACAACAAAAAATGAATGGAAAGAAAAATGAAAAAAAATAATAATAATAGAATGAAGCATGCCAAGTGGGGCAAGTTGGTTACGTCCAGATCGTCGAGCAAGCTGTCATTTTCTGTATAAGGGGAATGAATATCGTTAGGCCAAGAACTTGCATTCTTGTCGTCATCAACACCTCAACCTTAAAGAGTGCGCCATTCCTCATGCCCATGTAGCCAAGGAAATAGTTTGCTAGATTGAGTCGTTGCGTCATTTAGGGGATTAAAAACAAAACAAAAAAAAGAAAAAAAAGAAAAAAAAGCAAACAGCAAAAAAAAACAAAAAAAAAGAAGAAAGAAAAAACAAAATAAAATAAAATAAAATGATAACTCAAAGTAATTCCCTCTCATCGATGCCAAAAAAGACTTACCAATATTTCTTTGGGTACATGGCATAGGAGAAGACTCTCCTATTTGAAGTGACATCAATTCCCCAAAGGATCAAACTAAATTTGGAAAGGGTTAGGCAGACTCAACTGGAGTGTGATCAGTTTCAACTTTTTACTGTAAAAGATGCAGCCAAAAATAAACAAGAAGGGAAAAACACATTATAAAGAAAATGAAAAGCTCGCTAGGCTGAAAACCTGAAAGGGCGGCCTAGGCAAAAGTTAGAGCAACCCGGTGGGTCGAAAACCTGAAAAGGCGGCTCAGGTAAAAATTAGGGTCAACATTTCAGCAGAGTAACTAAAGTTCCCAATGCAAAATGTGCAAACTGAGGCATGTGGACTATGGTCAAACTACCCTCTCAAAGGCAGAGTTGAACGATGTACTTGAGGTCGTGACGTGGGATTAAGGTTCTCACTAGTCTCAGGAATTCACTGGAGGATCCTTGAACCTTCCCTGTTTCCCCTGACCTTGACCTGTCCTACGTGACTTTATTTCATCCCATCTATTTCCCCGTTGTCCATTCTCTGTGTTCTGTTTGACATACATGAATAAAATTCATCCCTTTTTTCGATACGTGTTATGAATTGTATTGATTTGATAAAATATTGTATTTTTATAAAAATAAAATGAAAGAATGGTGAACATTTAAAGTCGTGAGGAACAAGACGCTCCCACTACTCGACCTCGTCTTAGACAATCATCACGAAGACTCATCTAGGCACGCGCTTCAAAGTTATGATCGCCTCTTTCATTCTCCTCTGTCCATGAGTTATCCTAAGGGTCGCGGTTTCACAGGACCTACCTGGTTTTTGAATTTTACTTTGCACTACTAACCTTTTTCTGCAGGATATTATAATAGACAGTCATGTCAAGTGTTGACACCTCAATCAAGTCCTTCAAGTTCCTTCCTCGAACCGCCAAAGTTGGCACTCCTCAGAATCCTTTCCTCAAATCGCCAAAGTTGGCACTTCTTAAAATTCTTTCCCCAAATCGCTAAAGTTGGCATTTTTCAAAGTCTCTTCCTCCATCGCCAAAGTTGGCAATTCTCAAAGCCTTCTCCTTAATCGCCAAAGTTGGCAATTCTTAAAGTCTTCTCCTTAATCGCCAAAATTGGCAATTCTCAAAGTTGGCACTCCTCAGAATCCTTTCCTCAAATCGCCAAAGTTGGCATTTTTCAAAATCTCCTCTTCAACCGCCAAAGTTGGCACTTCTTAGAACTCCTTCCCTAGATCGTCAAAGTTGGCACTTCTTAAAGTTTTCTCCTCAACTGCCAAAGCTGACACTTTTCAAACTCCCTTCCAAGGAATCTACCTGATACATTCCAACAGTCAAGCGTATCCCCTTCCCAAGCCCAAGGATAGTTTCCAGCAAAATTCTCTCCCCTAGTAGAATCACCAAACTCTCTCCCGGTGAGCCAAAAATTCAGATCATCTTCTCCCCCTAATAAGAACACTTTTCTAATCAGGCTTAGAAAAACTCTCCCCAAGGGGCCCCAACGCACTTCTCTCAGTGAATCCACACATACTAGGTGGACCCCAGATTTTCCTTTCCCAATCAAGGGGCAGTACCCCGAACCATCAATCCTTCCCCGGTGGAACTACCCTTCGCAAACAAATCAAACTAGGGCATCACCCCAGGTTCATTTCTTCTCACTTAAGGGGCAGTTCCCAGAGATTCTGAGGCAAATAGTTCAAACTGGGGCATCACCCCAGGTTCATTCTCTTTTACCCGAAGAGGCAGTACCCCGAACCATCAATCCTTCCCCAGTAGAATTACACTTCCTAAACACCTCAAATTGGGGCATCTCCCCAGATTTCTTCTGTTCCAGTCAAGGGGCCGTTCTCCAAGATTCCTTCAAATCTCCTCAAGTTGGGACATCACCCCAGGTTCATTCTCTTTCAAATCAAGAGGCATTTTCCCCAACAACCTTTAATCATGTCAAACTGGGGCATCACCCCAGGTTCATTTCTCTTTCAGTCAAGGGGCCGTTCTCCAAGATTCCTTCAAACCTCGTCAAACTGGGACATCACCCCAAGGGTCTCCTCTTTCAATCAACGGGTAGTTCCACAAAATCCTTTCGGTCTTCATAAATGGGACACTTCCCATATTCTCTTCCCCAGTGGAACCATAATTGCCAAAAGCTGGCACTTCCCAAATTCTTCCCCAATGGAACCATAATTGCCAAAGCTGGCACATCCCAAGATTCTTCCCCAATGGAACCAATCGCCAAAGCTGGCACCTTTCAGGTTTTTTTCTTCCCCGATTACCAAAGATGGCACCCTTTTCTTTCCATTCGCCTATCCAGGCACCCTTTACCTTCCATTCGCCTATTCAGGCACCCTTTACTTTCTGTTCGCCTATTCAGGCACCCTTTACTTTCCGTTCACCTATGCAGGCACCATTTACTTTCCAGTTACCTATTCAGGCACCCTTTACTTTCTGTTCGCCTATTCAGGCACCCCTTTCACTTTCCATTCGCCTATTCAGACACCCTTTACCTTCCGTTCGCCTATTTAGGCACCCTTTACTTTCTGTTCGCCTATTCAGGCACCCCTTTCACTTTCCATTCGCCTATTCAGGCACCCTTTACTTTCTATTCGCCTATTCAGGCACCCTTTACTTTCCATTCGACTATTCAGGCACCCTTTACTTTCCGTTCGCCTATTCAGGCACCCTTTACTTTCCGTTCGCCTATGCAGGCACCCTTTACTTTCCAGTCGCCTATTCAGGCACCCTTTACTTTCTGTTCGCCTATTCAGGCACCCCATTCACTTTCCATTCGCCTATTCAGGCACCCTTTACTTTCCATTCGCCTATTTAGGCACCCTTTACTTTCCATTCGCCTATGCAGGCACCCTTTACCTTTCGTTCGCCTATTCAGGCACCCTTTACTTTCTGTTCACCTATGCAGGCACCCGTTACTTTCCAGTCGCCTATTCAGGCACCCTTTACTTTCTGTTCGCCTATTCAGGTACCCCTTTCACTTTCTATTCGCCTATTCAGGCACCCTTTACTTTCCATTCGCCTATTCAGGCACCCTTTACTTTCCATTCGCCTATTCAGGCACCCTTTAATTTCCGTTCGCCTATTCAGGCACCCTTTACTTTCCGTTCGCCTATGCAGGCACCCTTTACCTTTCGTTCGCCTATTCAGGCACCCTTTACTTTCTGTTCGCCTATTCAGGCACCCTTTACTTTCCATTGGCCTATTCAGGCACCCTTTACTTTCAGTTCGCCTATTCAGGCACCCTTTACTTTCCGTTTGCCTATTCAAGTACCCTTTACTTTCCATTGGCCTATTCAGGTACCCTTTACTTTTCAGTCGCCTATGCAGGCACCCTTTACTTTCCAGTCTACCTAGGGTCAATCCCGATCTTCTCACCTCCTGTTAACAGAAAGAATTTTTCCAGTCCATTCAGAACTCGAAAAAAAAAGAGAGATAGATGTGGAAAAGAGGAAAGGGTCACAACAACTCGGACACCATACCTATCGAAAGGTCCCACTTGGTCCCTACATTAGTGTTCATATCTTTACTTCCTTTTCACTTCAAAAAACACGAAAAGCTTTGTGTTTCTCTCGTGAAAAAGAAGTAAAGAGGGGCATCTGTGAACACCTCTTTCGGTCCAACCCAAGTAAAAAAAATTCTGAGAGGACTAGACTTCATCTCTGAATAATCTGCCGAGTAGAATGGCTCAGAATGATGATTTCCGAGTGAAAAATGGTTATTTCCGAGTGAAGAAGGCTATTTTCGAGTGAAATATCCGAGTCAGCCGTTACTGAGTGAAATTCCGACTGGGATGTCTCCGACTGACAGCTTCCGAGTGGACTGCTTCCGAGAGGGTTACTTCCGAACAAAGCAAAGACTTCCTTATGTCCGAATGATCATTTCCGAATGACAAGTCTCCGAGTGGGTTCCAAGTGTGAGTTAATTCCGAACGAGAAAAAGGCTCTTTATTGTCATTTCCGAGTAGAATGACTCGGAATGGTCATTTCCGAGTAAGGAGTCTCCGAGTGAGACATTGCCGAGTGAATTGCCTCCAAGTGAAGGATTCCCGATTGAAATCACTGAATGAAAAAGGGACTGTCTTTGAATGAATACTTACCGATTAGATACATTCCCGACTGAAGCCAGTCTAAATGAAAAGTAAGCCCGAGTGAAGACTTCAAGGAAAGCATATCCGAGTGAAAACAAGGCCGATTCCGAATGAATCCGAAAGGAAGATTGTCAATCCAAATTCTGATTACTCCTGAATGAACACATCCGAGTGGGAAGCATTGTTAAAGCTGAATTCCAAATTCTGATTGGAAGATGAGACCGACGTCGAGTGAATAAATCTGAATGATTGGATGATGAGTGAAATCATTCTAATTGGAAGATAAGACCGACTCCCAAGGTCAGTTCTGAGTGAATATATCCGAGTGAATAATCTCCGACTGAAACCCTTCTGATTAAAAACAAAGCTGACTCCAAATGAACACAAATCCAAGCGAATGCATCTGAAGGGCTGATTGTCGACTGGAACCTTTCTGATTGAAAATAAATCTGACTCAGAATGATGAAATTCGAGTAGAATGACTCAGAAATAATCAAATCCAAGTGGATTAACTCAGAACAGAGCGTTACCGAGTGGAATACTTCACTGTTGAAGGTGAATCCGAGTGGAAGCTTCCCTATCAAAGCCATTCCGAGTAAAAAATGGCTGACCATGAAGAAGTATGTCCGTTAGAGGTGAATCTGAGTAGTTTGTTTTGGAAAAATGTCTCTTCAAGCAATGAAAGATCCAACCGAGCGAATCACCTTGGGTAGACTCTCAGTTTCACACTAAGCCCGAGTGTGATGTCTCTAAGGAAGACTACCGAGTGAGTTGGGGCACAAAGCTGCATTTCTGAGAAAAGCAAGGCTCGGACACGGAAGAACTTTTATCAGCCACATTCCAGAGTCTTTCAAAATTCAAATTTCTGAGTGAAAGGTATATCCGAGTGAAACAGTGGTTCAATTCCAGAGCGAATCTGAGTTAAGGTGGACTTCTCACTTGAGCGAGCCTTTCTCCGCTTGAGTGAAATGAGTTTCCTTCAATAAACGCTTAAGCGAAATAAACTCTTGCTTAAGCGGAATAGATTCTCGCTTGAGCGAAAGATGGACAGTGAGCTACTGGAGTGTTTTCGCTTAAGCGAGAAACTCTCGCTCAAGCGAAGTGAAGAGAAAATTTAGCATCAGGGTCTTCACGCTTAACACCGACCGGTTTTCTCCTAAAAACCGACCCCTCAACCCAACACCAAGCAAAGATTTCACTCGGTCTTGTGTACAAAAGGGACCTTTTCCACTCAGATTATGTCCCACTCTGGATGAATACCGACTTAGAGGCTAATCCGAGTCATCCTTTCTCGGATTTCCACCATGCTGATTTGGATTCCCACTGTCCAAGTAGATCCTTGAATTATGGGAGGCGGCTCACAATAAGACAGGAAGAAAATGATAAAGAATTCCCACCAGCCTCCTTTGTCAAGATCCAGGCTGTTTCCAACACACTGTCCAAGTTGATTTGCTAATTTCAAAGGGCGGCTGGCAACAAAACAAAGGAAGAAATAATAAAAAATTCCCACCAGCCTCCATTCGGTTGTCAAGAGCCAGGCTGTCCAAGCAATCATGCACACTTGGGGACTCCTATAAGTACCCCAACGAAAGAGAAGAAGAGGGGCCAGAAGCTTTCATTTTGAAGAGAAAGGGAAGAAAAACCTTCATTTTGGAAAGACTCTAAAGCACTTTCCCTTAAAAAAACAACGCAGCTCTCCTACCCTCTCTTCTCCACCAACACTGTCCCTCTCTTCCTCCCTCTCACTGTCCGACCTTCTCCAAACCACCACACCGTTCTCCCTCTCTACCTCACAACACCGTCCTTTCCTCCTCACTCCACAACGTCTTCCTTCCTTCTCAACTGTCCTCCCTCTTAAAAAACACAAACATCGTCCCCCTCTCACTGTCTGACCTCCTCCAAACCACCACACCGTTCTCCCTCTCTACCTCACCCAACACCGTCCCCCTCTCACTGTCCGACCTCCTCCAAACCACCACACCGTCCCAACCTCCTAAAACACCCAATACCGACCCCTTCTCACTGTCCGACCTCCTCCAAACCTTCACACCGTCCTCCTCCCTATCCCTCTCCTCTTAGCCCAGCACCATATCCCCTCTCCTTCTCTCTCCTTTCTCCTGCAGCCACACCATCTCCTCACTCTCCTCTCTCCACACCGTCCTCCAACCCACCAACACCGTCCCCCTCTCCTTATAACCCATACCATCCAGCTCTCTCTCTCTCTCCACTAAAACCCACACGGTTCAACCTCTCTTTCTCCACTAACACCGTACAGCCCCCTCATTCAAACCCTCTTAAAACTACACCATTATCTTTTCCTTAAGACACACCGTCCTACTCCTAAAACCAATACTAAACTCCTCTAAACCCACACACCATCCAGCCCCCATAATCCAACAGAAGCTTCAATTCCAGCACTCCATTTCTCTCTCGTTACACCGACCAGCTCACTGATGATGCATGATTTAGCCTTAATTCCTTGCTTTAAATGTGTATAATTTGCCATTGCTAATTGTGTAATATTATGCATTTTAACACATTTTCATAATTCAAGCTTTATTTAATATTAACTGAATTAGGCGATAATCTTTAAATGGAAATAATAAATCTTACTTGATTTCCCTTATATTGTAGTGAATAATTGAGGTTGCAATTAGGAAATTATGAAATTGAGCATCAGGTCTGACGCGCAGCGTCAAGCCCATGCGTAACGTCAACAGTGACGAGGATCCCATTAACAGGCTGTATGCAACTTCAGAAGTGGGGGATTTATTTATATTAAAGCACTTATTGGCCAATCCATTACAGACATACGGCACTATCTCAGTGGGGAACATGCAGCACAAGTGTCCAAGCATTATTGAAGAATTATTGGATGAAATAATGTATTCTGAGTCAGAAACTCTCACGCGTAGCCTCACAACTACGCGTAGCGTGGAAGCAGATTCGCAACACTGAAGCGTAGCGTCCTGCTGGCTTCAAATACACCTCAATTCACGTTTCTCTCTTTTCTCTCTTTGTTTCTATAAGCATCAGAGGAAGGCACAAAGCCTCCTCCTCCCTTCTTCCCCTTCTTTGCTCCATTCCGGGTTAGTTTCTTTTCTTTTTAGTTGTTATTATAGAGGGCTAAAACCCTAGATTGATTTTCTTGGAGAATATTGTAATGTAATTTTGAGGTCATTATTTTTAATATAGTATGTTTTCGTTATTGTTATTTCTTCATAATCTTACTCTGCTTATTTAATTCCATTCTGTTTAATTAAATTTGTATGCTTAATCGGTTTAATTATTCAAATGGAATAAAATAAGATTTTAAATTAGAATGGATTAAGGAAATATGCATGCTTAATGAATATTTTCATAATCACTTTTAATAATTATGGTTTGCTTAATTCCATAATTTGAGAATAGATTATGTATATAGGCGATGTTCTTATGTATGCTCAATAATTCCTAGATTTTACGATCTTGACTCCTTTTGCTTAACTAGGATGCTTGATTAAAATATTCATTTTTAAATGAAAGTAAAGGAATTGTGAATTGAAAAAAACGCTTAGTTGATTAATTCAAATTGAGCTAAGAAATTGACAGTAATGAAAGTATACAAATTATCTTTAGTGAACCAAGGATAAATTTATTTACAATACTCCAAGAAAATCAATCACTTATTAATTATTGTTTTAAATCCTATATTTACTTTGTTTTAATTTTAATTGTGATAACAAAACCAATCAAACCCCCCCCAATTTTATGTTTGTTGAACTTATGTTTGTAAAAATTTTAGTTGTTGAGTTTTTATTTTTAATTGTTAAAAATTAGTTTAAGACTTGATTTTTCCTAAATTTTTGTGTTGATCCGTGAGAGAACGACCTAGGTTGACACCCTAGTACTACATTAATTAATTTTAATGTACTAATTTGACGGAATAACGACTGTAAAAATACACACGTCAAATTTTGGCGCCGCAGCCGGGGATCAACGATCTTTAGGAAAAACTCTTGTTTTAAATTAATTTTTTTTAAAATTGAAAAAAAAAATAAAAAAAATCTTCTTTTGTTTGTTTGTTTGTTTTATTTCTTTTGCATGATTTAGGATTTTGATGATTTATTGCTCATGATGATCAAATATCTTGTTGTATGCTATGTATGACTAGAAGAACTTTTGAGCATTTATATTCATTTGATCCTGAAATTGAAAGAACTTTTCATAGGTTAATTAGAGAAGCTAGATTTAATAATAACTTTGTTGATATTGATAGTGATAGTATTTTTTCTGAATCTGTTGAAAGTACTACTGCTAGTTTTTCTGATATGGCTGAACCTCGTGAAAGAACTCTTAGAGAACTAGCCGCACCTGAATTCACATACGAAAGTTTGTGTATTCAATATCCTGATGAGGATGTCCCTTTTATTCTTAAGACCGGACTTATACACTTGTTGCCTAAGTTTCATGGTCTTGCGGGTGAAGATCCGCACAAACACCTCAAAGAATTCCACATTGTGTGTTCCACAATGAAACCCCAAAACGTTCAAGAAGACCATGTCTATCTTAAAGCGTTTCCTCATTCTTTAGAGGGTGTTGCTAAGGATTGGTTGTACTACCTTGCTCCAAGATCAATCACAAGTTGGAATGACTTAAAGAAAATGTTCTTGGAAAAATTCTTTCCTGCCTCTAGAACAACTGCAATCCGTAAAGATATATCTGGCATTAGGCAACTCTCTGGAGAAAGTCTTTATGAGTATTGGGAGAGATTCAAGAAACTCTGTGCAAGTTGCCCTCACCACCAAATTTCTGAACAACTTCTTCTTCAGTACTTCTATGAAGGTCTGCACCACGTTGATCGCAACATGATTGATGCGGCAAGTGGAGGAGCTTTAGGAGACATGACTGCTGCTGAAGCAAGAAACTTGATCGAGAAGATGGCATCTAACTCTCAACAATTTGGTGTGAGAAATGATTCTTTCAAACCCATGTTTGATTCCAATTCTAGTTCATCTGGAATTAAATTGGAGAGCAAACTTGATGCTCTCACCACTTTGGTCACACAATTGGCAGTAAATCAAAAATCCATGACTGCTAAAGTATGTGGCATCTGCTCTTCATAAGAGCACCCCACTGATTGTTGTCCTTCTCTACAAGAAAAGGATAATAATAGTCCTCAAGCCTATGCAGCTAACATCTACCATGATAGACCACCACAACAACAAAACCATGACCTTTCCACCAACAAATACAATCCAGGTTGGAGGAACCATCCAAATTTGAGATGGGGCAACCAACAACAAAATCCCCAACCCCCATTTCAAAACAATGCACCAACCTTCCAAAGAACTACACCTCAACCATCCACAAGTGGCCCTTCTTTGGAGGATCTGGTGAAACAAATGGCTGCACAGAACTTAGAGTATCAACAAAGGAATGATGCTACTATCCAGAGTTTAAGCAACCAAATTGGGCAATTGGCTTCATCATTAAGCCAGTTACAATCTCAAAACTCTGACAAATTACCATCTCAACCAGCTGTAAATCCAAGAAATGTGAGTGCAATTCAGTTAAGATCAAGTAAAAACCTTGAAGTACCCATATCTAAGGAACCTGAAAAACAAACAACTGAGCCTGAAATAATTGAGAATGATGTACCCTCTTCAAGCAAATCTGAGATACAACCACCCCAAATTTCACCTCATATCCCTCTTCCTTTCCCACCAAAAGCAATTCCAAGTAAGAAGATGGAAGAAGTGGACAAAGAAATTTTGGATACTTTCAGGAAAGTGGAAGTGAATATACCTCTTCTTGATGCAGTCAAGCAAATTCCCAAGTATGCCAAATTTCTGAAGGAGTTGTGTACTCACAAAAGGAGACTCAAGGGTAATGAAAGGATAAGTATGGGAAGGAATGTATCTGCACTGCTTGGTAAGGAAAATATCCCTGAGAAATGCAAGGATCCAGGTACGTTTTCTATACCTTGTATCATAGGCAATAACAAATTTGAAAATTATATGTTAGATTTAGGAGCTTCAATAAATGTTATGCCTATGTCTGTTTTTAAATCATTGTCTCTTAGAAATTTACAACCTACTGGTGTAGTAATTCAACTAGCCAATAGGAGCACTGCCTATCCTGCTGGAGTTATAGAGGATGTTTTGGTTCAGGTAGAACAACTTGTTTTCCCTGCTGACTTCTTCGTACTTGATATGGAAGAAGGTATGCCTCAAATTCCTGTTCCTATCATTTTGGGAAGACCATTTTTGAAAACAGCCAGAACCAAAATAGATGTTCATTCTGGAACTCTCTCTATGGAATTTGGTGACACAAGAGTTCAATTCAATATTCTTGATGCCATGAAATACCCATCTGAAAATCATTCTGTTTTCCAAATTGACATTATTGATGAACTAGTTTTTGAACATTTTTCTAATGTTGATTTGGAATACATGGATGATTCAAACAAATGTTTTGCATGTAATGATTCTGGAAGTTGTGATATTTGTGCTAAAATTGATAAATACATAATTTCTGATTCTGAGTCTTTAGATATATCTGTTAACCATAAGGAGCTGAATGCAGGATTTCAAGAAAATTCTGACAAAATTTTTGAGGTGCAAGCAGCAGAATCAAAATCTACTTTGTTAGTTCCATCTGTTTTGCAGGCACCCAAGTTAGAATTGAAACCCTTACCTGAGAACCTAAAGTATGTATACTTAGGGGATAATGAACAGCTCCCGGTGATAATTTCCACTTCTCTTGATGAAAATCAAGAAGAAAAATTGTTGCAGGTATTGAAAAGACATAAGAAGGCTATAGGATGGACATTGGCAGACATTCCTGGAATTAGCCCATCCATGTGCATGCATAGAATATTTCTGGAGAAAAATACTAAAGCAGTAAGACAGCCCCAGAGGAGACTCAACCCTGTAATACTTGATGTGGTTAAGAAGGAGATTACCAAGCTTCTACAAGCAGGAATCATTTATCCTATCTCTGATAGCCAATGGGTGAGTCCGATTCAAGTGGTTCCTAAGAAAACAGGGATCACAGTTGTGAAAAATGAAAAAGATGAATTGATCCCAACTAGAGTGCAGAATAGTTGGAGAGTCTGTATTGATTACAGAAGACTTAACCAAGCAACCAAGAAGGACCATTTTCCTTTACCCTTCATTGATCAAATGCTTGAGCGTCTTGCAGGTAAGTCTCACTACTGTTTTCTTGATGGATTCTCTGGATATTTTCAGATTCACATTGCACCTGAGGATCAAGATAAGACCATATTCACCTGTCCCTTTGGCACATTTGCTTATAGGAGAATGCCATTTGGCCTATGCAATGCTCCTGGAACTTTTCAGAGATGCATGTTAAGTATTTTTCATGATTTCATTGAAAATTGCATAGAGGTGTTTATGGATGATTTTACTGTCTATGGATCTTCATTTAATGCATGCCTTGATAGTTTGGATAAAGTTTTAAACAGATGTATTGAAACTAACCTTGTCTTGAACTATGAAAAATGTCATTTTATGGTAAAACAAGGAATAGTTTTAGGGCATGTAATCTCTGAGAAAGGAATTGAGGTAGATCCTGCCAAGATAGAAGTTATATCACAATTGCCTTACCCCTCTTGTGTTCGAGAGGTTCGTTCTTTTCTTGGTCATGCAGGATTCTACAGAAGATTCATAAAAGATTTCAGCAAGAAGGCTAGGCCACTATCCAGTCTGCTTCAAAAGGATGTGGCATTTGAATTTGATGAAAAGTGTAAGGAGGCTTTTAATTGCCTCAAGCAAGCATTGACCACTACCCCAATAATCCAAGCACCTGTTTGGACAGCCCCATTTGAGTTGATGTGTGATGCCTCTAATTATGCATTGGGAGCTGTCCTTGGTCAAAAGATTGACAAGCAGCCTAGGGTCATCTACTATGCATCTAAAACTTTAGATGCTGCCCAGGTAAATTACACCACCACTGAGAAAGAGCTCTTGGCCATTGTTTTTGCATTAGATAAGTTCAGATCTTACCTACTCGGTTCTCGAGTAGTTGTCTTTACTGACCATGCAGCTCTGAAGTACTTGTTGAAGAAAGGTGAGTCCAAGCCAAGATTAATTCGTTGGATGCTCTTGCTCCAAGAGTTTGACTTGGAAATTCGTGACAGAAGTGGAACACAAAACCTTGTGGCAGACCATTTAAGCAGAATTGAGAATGCTCCTGATTCGGCACCTATTCGGGATGATTTTCCCGATGAACATCTCATGAGTATTTCTAACTCTTTTGATACACCTTGGTTTGCTAACATTGTAAATTATCTTGTTGCTTCTGTTTTTCCACCATGTGCATCCAGAAACCAAATTTCAAAATTAAAAAGTGATGCAAAGTATTATATTTGGGATGACCCGTATTTGTGGAAATTGTGTAATGATCAGGTGATTCGAAGATGTATTCCCGATCATGAAATAGAATCAGTTCTTCGATTCTGTCATGCTTCACCGGTTGGTGGACATTTTGGTCCACAAAGAACAGCGAGAAAGGTGTTGGATTCTGGTCTATACTGGCCCACCATTTTTAAGGATGCATGGAGAATTTGTAACACCTGTGAGAAATGCCAAAGAGCTAGTAATGCTACCACATGGAGACAACAGATGCCTCAACAACCTATGTTGTTTTGTGAAGTATTTGATGTTTGGGGCATTGATTTTATGGGACCATTTCCTCAATCCTTTTGTTTTACTTACATTTTATTGGCTGTTGATTATGTTTCTAAATGGGTGGAAGCTAAAGCCACCAGAACTAATGATGCTCGAGTTGTTGTGGATTTTGTTAGATCGCAAATTCTTTGCAGGTTTGGCATCCCGAAAGCAATCATCAGTGATCAAGGAACACATTTCTGCAACAGGACCATGCAAGCTATGCTCAGGAAGTATGGGGTTGTTCATAGAGTCTCTACTCCATATCACCCCCAAACCAATGGTCAAGCAGAAGTCTCTAACAGAGAGATCAAAAGAATCCTAGAAAAGATAGTACAACCTAATAAAAAGGATTGGAGCAGGAAACTGGATGATGCTCTTTGGGCACATAGAACAGCTTTTAAGGCACCTATAGGAATGTCTCCCTATAGAATTGTTTTTGGTAAAGCATGTCATCTTCCAGTGGAGATTGAGCATCGTGCTTATTGGGCTGTAAAAGCTTGCAACTTAGCACTTGATCAAGCAGGTGAGGAAATAAAATTACAACTGAATGAGCTTGATGAGATCCGTTTGGCAGCTTATGAGAACTCGAGGTTCTATAAGGAGAAAACAAAGAAATTCCATGATAGCTCAATAGCTAGAAAGGATTTTACTGCTGGACAGAAAGTGCTACTGTTTAATTCCCGGTTGAAACTGATGGCCGGAAAATTGTGCTCCAAATGGGAAGGACCTTTCATTGTTACTAATGTATTTCCCCATGGAGCTGTGGAAATAATAAGTGAAAACTCCAACAAAAGCTTCAAGGTTAATGGACAACGTTTGAAGCCATTTCATAAAAATCCTTCACTTGTGGATGTTACAATGGAGGAACATGTTTTGGGGGAACCACTTCTTGATCCCCCTTGAGGGAGTTTTTCTTACCCATCTCTTTACTTTTTCATTATATTGTCTATTCTGTATGCTCTGTCTTACATTGAGGACAATGTATGATTTAAGTGTGGGGGTGGGATCATTTATGTGTTGTTGTTTGATTAAATTTTATGTGCTTTTATTATTAAAAAAAAAGATTTTGTGTGTGTTTTTGTTTTAAAAAGGCATGTTTTATTGGAATTTTAAGATATGCATGAGTAACAAGTAAATTCTTTCATGTCTGATATGAGCTTAATGATATGTTATAATTTGAACTCAAGCAATTTTGGTATGATGAGAATGACATGATAATTGATAGATGATCATATATGATAGAATTATACCTTGTGAGATTTTTGAGCCTTTAAATTTGATGGATCACTTTAAACCATCTTAATCCTTTCATGTGTGATTAATTCCTGAAAGCTTACATCTTAATTTTTGTCTTGTTTCTTGATGATACTTGAAACTCATATGAATGTATTTGAAATGATACAGGCATTTTGTTCAATTGAGCCACTAAGCCAGATAAGCCTACCATGAATAAATTATCTCTTGCTAGCCATTTTGAGCCTATTTAACTATTTCCTTGTTACAGCTCAAATAAGCCATAGATGAAAAACCAAAAATATACCTACCTTAAGGAATATATTGGAGCTTTGGAATCAAGTCAAAAACAGGCATTCAAATAAGTGTGGGGGTGTGCAAAAAGGAATTGTAACTCTGGTTCCAAGTGTTATGCAATCTCATTAAAAAAATATATATATATATATTATGATTGCGACCTAATATCATACAATAAATGTTTTACCCTCACTGTTTTCCAGTTAAATTAATTGCTTCATCATTCTTTTTGGTATTTAAAAAAAAAATTCATCCATTTTAACCTTGGCCACATTACAACCCTACAAAGCCCTGTTGATCTATACATGCATTTAAGTTGATTGTGGAATTGAGAAACTTGCCAAATTTTTAGACTGTCTGTTTTTCAGGATTTGTTTTGAGAGTATACACAAACCTTAAACACTTGAGAGTTGAAATTATGTCTTGTGAGGTTCTATCGCTGATGATTTTCTTTTCAGTTTAATTTAATTTTCACATGCCTAAGTGTTTGAATGATTTTTATATATATCTTGATGCTCTGTATCTTGCATGTTGAATAACTCTTGTTTTTCTGTATATTCCTAAGATTTCATGCCAATTATGTGTGTTATTTTCAACTTAATGTTTTCAATAAATTGTGATACTTGTTTTTATTTTGATTTTGCCCGGGAGTGCAAAAGAATAAGTGTAGGAGTATTTGATGATGCATGATTTAGCCTTAATTCCTTGGTTTAAATGTGTATAATTTGCCATTGCTAATTGTGTAATATTATGCATTTTAACACATTTTCATAATTCAAGCTTTATTTAATATTAACTGAATTAGGCGATAATCTTTAAATGGAAATAATAAATCTTACTTGATTTCCCTTATATTGTAGTGAATAATTGAGGTTGCAATTAGGAAATTATGAAATTGAGCATCAGGTCTGACGCGGAGCGTCAAGCCCACGCGTAGCGTCAACAGTGACGAGGATCCCATTAACAGGCTGTATGCAACTTCAGAAGTGGGGGATTTATTTATATTAAAGCACTTATTGGCCAATCCATTACAGACATACGGCACTATCTCAGTGGGGAACATGCAGCACAAGTGTCCAAGCATTATTGAAGAATTATTGGATGAAATAATGTATTCTGAGTCAGAAACTCTCACGCGTAGCCTCACAACTACGCGTAGCGTGGAAGCAGATTCGCAACACTGAAGCGTAGCGTCCTGCTTTGCTTTCACTATAAATAGGACCATTGCCAAAGGCTTCAAATACACCTCAATTCACGTTTCTCTCTTTTCTCTCTTTGTTTCTATAAGCATCAGAGGAAGGCACAAAGCCTCCTCCTCCCTTCTTCCCCTTCTTTGCTCCATTCCGGGTTAGTTTCTTTTCTTTTTAGTTGTTATTATGGAGGGCTAAAACCCTAGATTGATTTTCTTAGAGAATATTGTAATGTAATTTTGAGGTCATTATTTTTAATATAGTATGTTTTTGTTATTGTTATTTCTTCATAATCTTACTCTGCTTATTTAATTCCATTCTGTTTAATTAAATTTGTATGCTTAATCGGTTTAATTATTCAAATGGAATAAAATAAGATTTTAAATTAGAATGGATTAAGGAAATATGCATGCTTAATGAATATTTTCATAATCACTTTTAATAATTATGGTTTGCTTAATTCCATAATTTGAGAATAGATTATGTATATAGGCGATGTTCTTATGTATGCTCAATAATTCCTAGATTTTACGATCTTGACTCCTTTTGCTTAATTAGGATGCTTGATTAAAATATTCATTTTTAAATGAAAGTAAAGGAATTGTGAATTGAAAAAGACGCTTAGTTGATTAATTCAAATTGAGCTAAGAAATTGACAGTAATGAAAGTATACAAATTATCTTTAGTGAACCAAGGATAAATTTATTTACAATACTCCAAGAAAATCAATCACTTGTTAATTATTGTTTTAAATCCTATATTTACTTTGTTTTAATTTTAATTGTGATAACAAAACCAATCAAACCCCCCCTAATTTTATGTTTGTTGAACTTATGTTTGTAAAAATTTTAGTTGTTGAGTTTTTATTTTTAATTGTTAAAAATTAGTTTAAGACTTGATTTTTCCTAAATTTTTGTGTTGATCCGTGAGAGAACGACCTAGGTTGACACCCTAGTACTACATTAATTAATTTTAATGTACTAATTTGACGGAATAACGACTGTAAAAATACACACGTCACTCACTCACACACTGGTCCCATTCTGGTCCTTATTTTTAATATTTGTATTTGTTTATTTTCTGTTAAATTAATTGTTGTTTGGTGACTATGTTTCCTGTTCAATTATTAATTAATTTCTGTTAATTGATAAATATTAATAGAAATGACTGTTTCACACCTTCTATTTGGACTAGCATAAAAGTTATAATTATTATTATTATTGTTATTATTATTATTGTAATTTTTATTATATTTTTTAAAAATGGTGGAGCGAATTTAATTTGGATGAGACGTCCTGTTAATCTCATTTTTTTATAATATCTTTTCTTAAAAAAAGGTGGAACGAGTTTAATTTGGACTAGACGTCCTATTAATCTCATTTTTTATATAACATTTTTTTTTAAAAAAAAAGATGGAGCGAGTTTAATTTGGACAAGACGTCCTGTTAATCTCATGTAAATATTCCGTGTTTATTTTTGTTTATTTTTGTATATTTTGTAATCTTGTATGCTTTCTTTTCATGAAGAAGTTAAAATAATTATTGGTTAATTATAATGCGCGCTATCATATTGAGGTAACCGTTTTTATAACGGACAGTTGTGGGGTGCTAATACCTTCCTCACCTGTAATCAGACTCCTGAATCTGGAATTTCATTTTTTCGACCAATGCTTTAATAAAAGGTTTTCCCGATATTTTATCCTAAAAAATATTGGTGGCGACTCCCTGTTTTTTCTTTTCGAACCAAAAAAAAACGTTTTTAAGGGTCGGCCATGCCGCCGCGATCCCGATCACGACATATCTCCTTCATTTTTGTTTCCTTCTTCATCTTCCAAGTTCATTTCTTGGAAGGTACCTACAAGATCATCAATTTCCTTTCTCGGAGGATTTTGGTTAAGTTTATCAAATTTGACATGTATAGACTCTTCAATTGTACATGTCCGTTTGTTAAAGAGTCAATATGCTTTACTAGTAGATGAATAACCTAAGAAAATTGCTTCATCAGATTTCGCATCGAATTTGCCAAGATTTTCCTTTCTATTGTTTAAGACAAAACATTTGCATCCAAATATATGAAAATAAGAAATATTTGGTTTTCTTCCTTTATAAAGCTCATAGGGGGTTTTCTTTAATATAGGTCTTATCAAACATCAGTTCATAACATGACAAGCGGTATTTACTGCATCGGCCCAAAAATGTTTCAAAATATTACTTTCATTTAACATAGTTCTTGCAAGCTCCGCTAAAGATCGATTTTTCCTTTCAACTACTCCATTTTGTTGTGGAGTCCTTGGAGCCGAAAAATTATGTTCAATGCCAAATTTTTCGCAAAACTTTCAAAAGATTGGTTTTCAAATTCTCCCCCATGATCAGTTCGAATGGATGCAGTTTTCAAATTTTGTTCGTTTTGGATGATCTTGGCAAGTTTCTTAAATGCATGATATGCTTCATGTTTATGAGTAAGAAACAATGTCCATGTATATTTAGAATAATCATCCACAATCACAAGACCATAATAATTTCCACCAAAACTTTTAATCTTTGAAGGTCCAAATAAATCCGTGTGTAAAAGCTGTAAAGGTCTATTTATTGAAACGATATTTTTTGCTTGAAAAGAAACCTTTACTTGTTTTCCCTTTTGACATGCGTCACAAAATTTATTTTCAAATTTCAATTTTGGTAAACCAATTACTAAGTCTTTCAAAACAAGTTTGTTTAAATGGTCTACATGAATGTGAGCAATTCTTCTATGCCATAGCCATGATTCATCCTCTTTAGTTATGAAGCATTGCACATCATTTGAAGCAAGACAATCAAGATTAATCATATAAATGTTGCCTACTCTTTGACCAATGAATTTTATTTCCTTGTTTAGCTTATTTTCAATTATGTAACCGTTTGATTCAAAAACAATTTTATAGCCTTTATCACATAATTGACTAATGCTAAGCAAGTTGTATTTGAGTCCTTCAACATATAAAACATCATTTATAGAGGTGGAAGAATTTTTACCAACATTTCTGATTCCTAGTATTCTTCCCTTTGTGTTGTCTCCATATGTAACGAATCCTTTATTTTGTGGAGTAAGTGAAATGAACTTACTTTTATCTCTCATCATATGTTTGGAACACCCACTATCCAAATACCAATGGGTGTTACTTGCTTTAAAGCATACCTACAAAACAAGTCAAGTTAGAGAGCTTGGTACCCATTTTATGTTGGGTCCTTATAGGTTAGTTTGAGGTAATGTTCCTTTAGGAACCTATACTTTTCTCACAACCTTTGGCCCTAGTTTTCTAACATTACAATTAGATGCATTATGTCCTTTAAAACCGCAATGATTACATTTCATGAAAGGTGATGAAGTTTTGCTAGGTGGTATAAAGAAGTTCTTATAATTCTTTTGTGTCTTAATGGCATTGAAACCTAAACCCGTTTTATCAAACATACACCGTTGTTTACCAAGTAAGACATTTAAGTTGTCTTTACCATTTGTAAATTTTTCTAGAGTTCTATTCAAGTCTAAAACCTTAGTTTCTAGCATGTCATATTTCTTTAAAAATTCACAAGGTTTAGTCCTAGAGCATGCTTGAACATTTACTAATTCATTTTTCAAACATTCATTTTCTTTACAAACTTCCATAAGATGTATCTCAAGAGTGTCAATGGTTTTTCTAGATAATTTATGCTTATTAGACACTTTTATAAATTTATCATACAATTCTTCAAGAGCATCAAGTAGTTCTTCCTTATCTAAGTCTTGAAAGTTTACCTCATCATCTTCATCTTGGTGGTTGGCCATGAGGCAGAGGTTGGCTTCTTCATTTTCTGATTCATCCGAGCTACTTATCTCATTTTCATCCCATGCGATATAGGCTCTTCTCTTTCCTTTTCTATCTTTGTTTTTCTTCTTTAGATTTGGACAATCTATCTTAAAGTGTCCTTCCTTTCCATATTCAGAGCAAGTAGGTGAAGTAGAATTTTCTTTAAGATTAGGTTTCTTACCTTGTGATTTGAAGTTCCTTTGGAAGTGTTTGCTCTTCATAAGCTTTCCAAAATGTTTCATGAATAGGCTTAACTCTTCATCTTCATTAGGATCACTCTCGGATTCATCTTCAACAATTGAGGTGGCTTTGAGAGCTAGCCCTTTCTTCTTAGAGACTTTTTCTTCTTCCTCCACTTGTTTCAAGTCTTTCAACTCTTGTTCTTGGTCTTGGAGTTTACCAAACAAAGTGGCAAGAGATATATCATTTATATTGGAAGATTGCTTGATGGTCGTAACAAGAGGTTGCCATTCCCTAGTAAGACTTTTTAGAACTTTGTGGATAAGTTCCTTGTTAGTATAAGATTTACCAAGTGTAATAAGATGATTAATAATCAAAGTAAATCTCTTTTAAAGTTCTAAAATAGATTCATTGGAATTCATTCTAAAACTTTCATATTGACTAGTTAAAGTACTAATCTTAGAGTCCTTAACATCGCTAGTTCCTTCATGAGTTATTTGAAGGGTATCCCACATATCCTTAGCAGATTTACATGTAACTACTCTAAAGAACTCATCGAGACCTAAGGCTAAAGTGATAGGATCTTTTGCTTTGTAATTATATTGTACTTTCTTCTCTTCCTCACTAGTCCAATCATCCATAGGTTTTTCAACTTGTTTATCATTAACAATATGCATAGGTACAAAAGGACCATTTTCAATACCATTCTATACTTTCAAGTCAATTGATTGCATAAAAATTTTCATCCTTTCTTTCCAAAAAGCGTAACCCTCACCATTGAAAGCGGGAGGTCTATCTGTGGCACTACCCTCGGGAAAAATGTTTAGAAAATTTAAGGCCATTTGTTCTCTTGAAGCTGTTAAGCTTGATCTACCAAGAGTCAAGCTCCGATACCACTTGTTAACCAAGTGGCCTCAATTACTCAAGAGGGAGGGTGAATTGAGTATTAAAAATTTTACTTGGAATGTTTTTGAAATTGATTCTTAAATAATTATGCTTGATGAAGATAATAAACTTAATCACAAATGATAACAATTTATACACAAAGCAAACTAACAAGTACTAAGTATATGGCAATAAATTCACTTTAAGAGATAAAGTAATATTCAAGTAATAATATCAAATTGATCACAACAATATTTTTGGTACTTAGAAAGATTTCAAATTAATTCAAGAATATTACTTAAAATAATTTGAACAAAGTTAATCTAAATAATTTACAACTCAATAGAATATGCACTTGATTTTAACAACCAAATTAATTAGCAATAATGAAGTAGTTAATTAATCAAGTTATGAACACAATAAATTAAGCAATCAAATTTAGTGCACAAATCTAAATGAGTGTAGGGAAGAGAGATTTGCAAACCGATATATACAAGTTCCCCACACCGGTGTACGTCTCGCCTCTAAGCAACCCACTTAGAGGATTTCCACTATTAGAGATTAGAGATACAACTTTGAGCAATCACGGCTTCCTAGTGTCCCACACTCAAGAACCCAATTCTCATAAGTACAAGGGCACCCCACCCAATCTCTCAATGTCACAAATTTACAAGGTTGAAACCCAACCTAAACTCTTAAGATTTTTGGTGTTTTAAGTGTACAAGAATAACTCTCCAAAAGAGTGGATATACAAATTTAAGCTCTAACAAAATGGTAACTCTCAAAGAGAGGGTATGCAAATTTTAGCTCACTCAAAATATTTTCCTCACAAAATAACTCTCAAAATAATTTCAAAAAAAAAATAGAAACAAAGAGCTATTTAGCTAAATAAGAAAGAGTTGACGCAGGAAGAGAAGAAGAAGCAAGGAATTTGTTTTCATTGCTGGGATGATTTTGCTTCCTCCATCAGCTTTCTATTTATAGTCGTCTAGTGCATGGCCCTTCCATTTAAAAATTCCTTCGACATTGGCAAGTGGAGCATGGTGTCTTAATTTGAAAATTATAGTGGAGCATGACTTTGCAGTTTCAATGAAGTGCAGTATGGTTTGGCCAATTAATTTACTCCTTCGATGTAGTGCAGCATTAAGTGAAGCATGACCGTGAAGTTGTGTCTGTGTAATCCATTTAAATTTTGAACTACATGTTGATTCCCTGCGTGCATTTTGGTCCTGTCACAGCACACGAATCGATTCCTTAAAGGAATGAATCAATTCCTTCATGAGATATACAGCCATGAATTGATTCTTTAAGCTTTCAATCGATTCCCTGGGCAAACAAGAACGTGTGAATTGATTCCTTTTTGGGATGAATCGATTCCTACCATTCAAAATGCAATCTTGGACCTAATAATTCATGTGAATCGATTCGTCCTGGTATTCATTGTATCATGAATCGATTCATGTTATGCAAAATGCAATTCTGGACCTTTCTTTAAGTGGGAATCGATTCATGTGACCTTGTGTTGCTTCATGAATCGATTCATGCACCTGTTGCATGACTTCTTGTGCTTTGTTTTACCCATTTGGATACTTGATTGCGTACGGTTTGGTTTCTTTGATACTTGGCATTTTTTGTTGATTTTATTTCACTTGATTTAGCCCTTTGTAAATGCCTTGACTCAAGTCCTTTGTTGTTCATCAAAATTAATAGCTTGATCTTCATGAGTTGATTCTAATTAATCACTTTACACAACATCCTTAATATATCTTCATTTGTTGTATCATTATCAAAACCTACATCAACATATAAATACAACTCATTTATTACTAAAGAGATCTGATCTAATTTCCGTAAGTTACCTCCGTAACCTTAAATTACCTTAGTTACCGTACTGGCTTAAGCATCGGAGAATACTCTGCAGGTACCCCTCCGGTGTGGTCTTGAATTACCAATATGGATTAAGACATCAATTACCACATTTACTCGAAGAACCTCAGATTCCTATTGAATTGAGGTATATAATACCGTACTCCACTAAGACGGTGTAAAATTGAGAGCACGTGAGATAACTTCGGTCAGGAAACTGAACTAGGATTCCGGTCAAGATAGTCAACTCTGACCCCGGATTCCAGGACAGATCATTGGCACGCCCGGTAGGACTGTGTAAATTTGTGAGTTCCGCATCGAATTGACCAAGTAATGTGGAGCGCCCTAGAGGTGAAAAGACTCCGGAAGGACATGTCCAGAATGTGACAAGAAGCTTTAATTTCAAAGAAGGAATAGTAGAGACCCCTGGGACGGAGTTGAGAGCGTAAGCGGTAGTACGAGCAGATCCTAGGGAGGAGATTATAAGGCAACTGAGCCAGGAGACATAATCGTTACGCAGAGAGAATCGAGCTGGAGATCAGAGACAGCTGGAGAACCCCTACCA
The DNA here is from genome assembly GCA_037962975.1 of Clitoria ternatea. NCBI lineage: Eukaryota > Viridiplantae > Streptophyta > Magnoliopsida > Fabales > Fabaceae > Clitoria > Clitoria ternatea. The sequence continues at coordinate 73,502,778 of CM075672.1, forward strand.
ACCAGAAAGATCCTTGACGCACACGTACGAGGAGCAAGAGTCCACACATAAGACAGAGGAGATGAGCAGCCAGAGGAGGGTGATGAACCATGGTAGAGGAGGAGAATATCGGTTGAAAATACCATTCACTAGAAGACTAATGAGTGCCCCAATCCCCAGACATCTCCATACCCCTCAGCCATTATCAATTGGGAAGTACACTGGAGAGTCAGACCCCGGAAGTCATCTGGATGCCTACATCAACAAATCATTGTTCCTAGGTGCTGAGGAGGATCTTATGTGTAGAATGTTCCAAGGACATTGTCTGCTGAAGCTTTGGGATGGTTTAAGAGTTTTCCCAGTGGGTTAATAGATTCCTGGGACGATATGGCCCACGTGTTCCTTCAATATTTTGTGGTGTCTAGAGATGTGCCGAAGACATCCCACATGTTGGCTCAGATTAGATAAGGGGCGGAACAAAGTTTGAAAGATTTTTTAAAGAGATTATACAAAGAAGCAGCGTTGGTTCTGGGGTTGACGGAAGAAATTCAGATGCACATTACGGTAGAAACATTACAACCACGGTCACCTTTTGTATTATCATTGGCAAAGGGACTACCTCAGATGATGGAAGAATTCAGAAGCAAAGCAGCGAAGTATGTGAAGAGAAATACACTTGGCAGCTGCCAAGCAAAGGAGCATGGAGATGGAGGTGAAGAAAACGGATAAAAAAGAAGGTAGGACGGAAAGAAGGGGAGCTGGTAGGGATGTATTCCCAAAACCACAAGAAGGGAGAAGTGTGAATGCAGTACAGTATACACCATTGACCGTTCGACCCAGCCAAATCTTACGAGAGGTTGGATTGAGAAGGATGACGGTGTACGGGGTGAGAAAACCCATTCCTATGAAGAGAGCTAGAAACCCCAATAAATATTGTCAGTTTCAGAGCAAGTAGGGCATAATACTGATGAATGCCATCAGCTGAAGGAAGTCATTGAGATGTTAATAAGAGAAGGAAAGCTAAAGCAGTACCTGTTTAAGCAGAAGGAAAACCCGGAGCCAAAGAGAGTAATACCCCGGAAGAAGGAGGTTGACCCGGTTGAGGAATAAGCCTGAAGTTTGAAAAGGCCTGCGTTGGATAAAGGAAAAGCCGTAGTCGACAACATTGATAATGATGACGAGTCCTGGATGAAACCACCTAGTTCGGGTAGAAGAGATGTTATAGACATGATTGCTGGGGTATTTGCTGGAGGAGGAGTGTCGAACTCAGCAAGGAAGAACCATTTGAGGATGATAATGTCGGTACAGACAAAAGCAGACAATAGGCCTTTCAGGGACAGTGTTAAAACTCTGGCCATTATTTTCACTGACGATGACTACGGCTTGACAGTGCCAGGAGGTAATGACACGGTGGTAGTAGAAGCCGTGGTGGCAAACAAAATGAGAAGAAGGATGTTGGTAGATCAAGGGAGCTCATGTTATGTGATTTTCTACGAGTGCTTTAAGAAAATAGGCCTCTTAAATTCTAATCTGTAACCGTACACCCAAGAGCTAACTGCATTCAATGGCGCCAAACAATCCACTAAAGATATTTGGACACCAGACTAACCTTTAAAGAAGAGCCGGGGTCGAAAACCGTGCGCACCAGAGTCCTGGTTATTGATGTCAAGTCCCCATTTAACGGGATTATTGGACGCCCTTCTTTGAATGCTTTGGAAGCAGCTATGTCCACCCCGCACTTATTAATAAAGTTCATTGACAAGGACAATCAAGTATCCTCTGTTTGGGGTGATCAGCAAATGGCGAGGTACTGCTATAACCTCGGTATGTTAATGACCAAGGCGGAAGAATCAGTTAAGAGGAAGAGATTGAATGACAGTGGATCAGTACCGGAGTCCGTAAATTTGATAGACCTGGATCCAAGAGAGAAGTTGAGGTTGGACCCAAAAAACCCCAAGAGGCCAACACTAGAGGGAGGAGTGAAGAAAATATGTTAGAAGACGACCTTGCTAGAGGAACGAAGATTAATGACTCTTTAGAGAAAGGAATGGAGGAACGATTGTCCAAGCTGTTAAGAGAGTTCAAACACCTGTTTGCATGGACAACAGCCGATATGCCAGGAATAGACCTGAATTTCTGCTATCATAAATTGGCAGTTTATCCGGAATCCAGAGCAGTAGCTCAAAAAAAGACAAGGCTAGGACCGGAGAAGCAGCAGGCAGCATGTGAGCAGACCGAAGAATTACTGAAGGCCGGATTCATAAGGGAAGTGCAGTATTCCTCCTGGGTCTCAAATGTGGTTATGGTAAAAAAGTCCAACGGCAAATGGCGGATGTGCACGGATTTTACGAATTTGAACAAGTGTTGCCTAGAAGATCCGTACCCCTTACCAAGTATTGATCAAATAGTGGACAATTCGTTGGGCTACCAATTCTTATCTTTTATGGATGCCTACTCAGGATATAATCAAATTCCAATGTGGAAGGAAGACGAAGATAAGACGGTGTTTGTGAATGATAAAGGAGTCTTCTGTTACACCGTGATACCATTTGAATTAAAAAACGTAAGGGCAACATATCAGAGAATGATGAACAAGGTGTTTGATAGAATGAGGTCAAAAACAGTCAACGTGTATGTGGATGATATAATTACCAAGATGCCAGTTGGAGGAGATCACGTCGAAGATTTGAGGAAAGTGTTTTAGAGACCGCAGCTCTATAATATGAGGTTGAACCTCCTCAAGTGCACATTTGCAGTACCAGTTGGAAGATTCTTAGGATTTATGCTAACCCAGAGGGGTATAGAAGCTAATTCGAATAAATGCAAGGCAGTGAAGGAACTTAAAAGTCCAACCAATGTGAGGGAGGTGCAATCGTTAAATAGAAAGGTGGCAACCTTATCTCGGTTCATGCCAAAGATGGCACACCTGTCACTACCCCTCTACAAGGAATTAAAGAAGAATAAAGATTTTCAGTGGGGAGAAGAGCAGGAAAGAGCATTTCAAGAGCTGAAGAAGGTTCTGGAAAATCCACCGGTGTTGACGAGGTCTGAACCCAGAGAGAAACTATCTGTTTACCTGTCCGTATCCGATGAAGCGATTGGAGCCACACTTGTGTAGGAAACTGTTGAGGGTCAGAGGCCAGTATACTTTGTGGGAAAAGTGTTGCAAGGGGCAGAAGGCCGGTATCAGAAGCTTGAAAAGGCAGCTTTAGCTTTAGTTTGGACGTCCAAACATCTAAGACAGTATTTTCATGCACACCCAGTAACGGTTCGAACGGATCTTCCTTTAAGAGCGGTGTTTCATAAACCGGATTTAGCAGGAAGAATGACTAAGTGGGCAATAGAGCTATTAGAGTTCAACATCTCGTATGAACCATGACCAACCATAAAAGCCTAAGTTTTGGCAGATTTTGTGACGGAATTAATCAGAGAGGCCCCAATACTACCACAGGAACATTGGAAGATTTTTGTCAACGGATCGTCAAATGGAAAAGGATGTGGGGCCGGAGTAGTAATTGAAAGTGAGGACAGAGTGAGTGAGGAGATCTTCTTCAGATTCAATTTCAAAACGTCGAATAATCAAACTGAGTATAAGACATGTTTGGCAGGACTCAGAGCAGCCTTGGATGTAGGGGCACGGACGGCGGTGCTTTACAACGATTCACAGTTAGTGACTTTGTAAATTAATGGAAGTTATCAAGCAAAGGAACCGTTGTTATAGCAATATCTGGCAAAGGTAAAGGAGTTAGGAGAAAAATTCACAAATATAGAATTCAAGCATGTCCCAAGGGAAAAGAACATAAGAGCCGATGTCTTGTCTCGACTAGCAAGCATGAAAAAGGAGGGGTGCACAACTACAGTGATATAGAGCACGTTGGCCGCTCCAAGCATTTCGATTCTACTTAAGGTGTATGTCGTTTAGTTCAAAGCGCATCCAGAAGACTCTTGGGTCATTCCGATTATCCTATACATCGTAATTGGACAACTTCTGGAGTGCCCAGTTAGGAGGAAGAAGCTGAAAAAAGATCTACCGAGCTTCGCATTGGTAGATGGGGTTTGTACAAAAGAGGATTGACAATGCCTTATCTGAGGTGCATAAATAAGGTCGAGGCGGATGAAGTACTTTCCAAAGTACATGAAGGGACATGTGGCAACCACTACGGAGGCAGAAGTTTGGCTAGGAAGGTGCTGAGGGCAGGATATTGGTGGCCTACTTTAGTCAAGGACGCGGTGGAGTACGTTTTTCTTACCACTTTTGGTCCAAACTTTCTAATATGACAATTTGAAGCATTATGACCCTTAGTACCGCAATGATTGCATTTAGTAAATGGTGATAAAGATTTTCTAGGTGGCACAAAGAAATTCTTATAGTGCTTTTTCTTTTTTGGTGGGATTATATCCTAGTCTGGTTTTGTCAAACATGCATCGTTGATTTCCAAGTAAAGCATTTAAATTATCTATACCATTTGTGAATTTCTCAAGAGTTGTATTCAAGTCTAGGACTTTCTTTTCCAGGTGATCATATTTCTTGAAATATTCAGATGATTTTGAGCAAGTTTGTGTTTCAACAACTTTCTTTTTCAAAATTTCATTTTCCTTTACTTGCTCTATTAGATGCATCTCTAGATTTTCTATGGTTTTTCTTGACAATTTATATTTGCTATCTAGTTTCATATATTTGTCATACAATTCTTCAAATGCATCATATAATTCGTCTTTGTCAAGATCATGGTGATTTACCTCATCTTCCTCTTCATGGTGGTTAGCCATTAAGCAAAGATTTGCTTCTTCATTATCTGAATCATCGGATCTACTCACATCGTTTTCGTCCCAAGCGATGTAAGCTCTTTTTCTTCCTCCTTTCTCTTTGCTTTTCTTCTTGAGGTTTGGACAATCTACTTTGAAATGCCCTTTCTTGCCACATTCAAAACAATTAGGTGAGGAAGAGTTTTCTTTAGAAATAGGTTTCTTACCTTGGGGTTTGAAACTTCTTTGGAAGCGTTTATTTTTCTTACCAGATTCAAACGCATTCGAATATTGCTCCTGTATATCATCTTCACCTTCCTACGTGAGAGTCTCCACGTTACCATGTGTCCATGCTACCTTCACCAAAGGTACCAACTTGTTCTGCAATCTCTTCACGGAATGTTCAACAATACGAATGGAAATAGGAGGGATAGATAAATCATCTCGCACATCAACATCATTAATTGGAATCATATACGAGGGATTATGAATATACTTCCTTAACTGCGACACATGAAATACATTGTGTAGATTCACAAGATGCGGAGGAAGTGCAATCTGGTAAGCAGCATCACCAATTCTCTCCAAAATCTCATACGGTCCAATGAACTTAGGACTTAACTTCCTGCTCTTTAAAGATCTACCAATTCCTTTATCACATGAGACCTTTAGAAATACATGATCACCAACTTGAAATCCAAGTGGTTTATGTCTTTTATCATAATAACTTTTCTATTGGTCTTGAGCAATCATCATATTTTCTTGTATCTTTCTAATCTATTCAATAGTTTCTTAAACAATCTCCATCCCTAAAGCCAAACTCTTACCAGTTTCCAATCAACATAGAGGCGTTTTACATTTTCTGCCATAAAGTGCCTCATAAGGAGCCATACAAACACTATTGTGGTAACTGTTGTCGTATGTAAATTCAATTAATGGAAGAAACCTCTCCCAATAACCACCATACTCAAGAACACAAGCCCTTAACAAATCTTCAAGGCTTTGAATAGTCCTCTCAGATTGTCCATCGGTTTGAGGATGATAAGAAGAACTAAGTTTTAACTTAGAGCCTAACTCCTGATGTAGGCTTCCCTAAAATCGGGAAGTAAACTAAGGATCACGATCAGATACAATGCTAGATGGAACACCATGCAATCTAACAATCTCTTTTATGTACAATTGGGCTAATTTCTCCAACGAATTCTTTATACTCATGGGTAAAAAGTGAGCACACTTTGTTAATCGATCTATAATCACCCAGATAACATCATTCCCAACATGAGTTTTGGGCAAATCAGAAACCAAGTCCATAGTAATACTATCCTATTTCTAATCAGGGATCTCCAAAGGTCTCAACAAACCAGATGGTTTTTGATGTTCAACCTTATCCTTCTGACAAATAAGGCAAGATACAACAAAATTAGCCATATGACACTTTATACCAGGCCACTAGAAGTTCTTCTCCAAGTCTTAATACATTTTTGTGGTACCAGGATTGTGAACACCTATTTTTGTCCGGCAAAATGTATATTAAAATATGTAAGAAAAAAATATGCAAAAGAAAAAAGAAGAAAAAAAAAGAGTATAGAATCCGGAGTCGATGTTGACTGCATTAACCGGGGTCCTAGCACAGTCTCCTGACTGGCGTTACCTCACCAACTCTAAGTTTGCACAGCCTCAGTGGAGTACGGTATTTTATACCTCAGATCTGTGGGAATCCGAGGTTCTTCAAGTTAGTGAAAACTGATTCGTACTCGAACTTCAAGACACACCGGAGGTGAACCTGCAAAAGAGTCCAATGCTTAATTATCGACCGGGGTGGAGAGAAATGTCTATAGTTGACCGATGATTTCAGACCCCGGTTATGACTTACCAGTTCTTATTGGTGACGTGGTGCGGCACGTAGAACCTCGTCCATTCCAGGTTGCCACCCCGGATCATATTAAAAAAAGAATAAAAATAATATTGAAAATTGCATAGTGACCGTTGGAATAGTAACTCTTCCTCATTTCTATAAATACTCAACCCCTCTTCATTTCCTACCACACTTCTCATTTCATCAACTTTCTTCACTTCTCTCAAGCAATGACCGATGGATGCCGAAGCCAAGAGGAAAGAATAAGGGAATGAAAATGATGTTTTGTGACTACCCTCTTGCTTCTTATAGCATGGGTATCAATTTTTCTTTTTTGGATACTTTATTTCTTGCCACATATGTAATAAATAATTTATGTTTCCATTAGAGTAAATGATTACTCACTTGTATTTTAAAAAAAATTTTAAAAAATTTTATTTTTTTCAAAAAAAAATAAAATTAGAAAACAAAAAGGCACAAAAAAAATTAGAAAAAAGATGGGCAAAAAAAAAGTCCAAAAAAAACAAAAACCCAAAAAAAATCTAAAAAAAAATGGGCCAAAAAAAAGGTCAACAAAAAACCAAAAATCCAAAAAGAAATGAAAATCTAAAAAAAAAATCAGAAAAGGTTACGGTGGATTGATTGAGGTGGGACCCAGTTGGTTGGATAATTGGAGAAAATTGGGGAAAATGACATCAAATTAAGACAAATTAGAAAAGTAGAAAAGTGATGTCATTTATGGAGGATCCAATGCCAATTTTCTTCTATAAATAGAAGGTGATATTGAGGTATTTGGGAGGAGAAGAAGAAAAAAAGGGGAAATAGTGTTAAAATTTAGTGAGATTTTTTAGAAGTTTTGGTTTTCAAAAATTATGTTGTGTAATCCTAGTTAGGAAAATGAGTGCATCATTCTAGTATGTCTTAGTATGTGAGTTTTTGTGAGCCAAAATACTGTCAAAGTATTGTAACCGGTGTCCAAACACCCTCAAATTGAGTCCAAACGAAGCCAAAAGCAAAGGAAATCTACACAAAATTGATTTCCCGACTTCCATCTAGTTCCTCTTTAATTGTTCTTGTACCAAGGTATTTTTTATTAATACAAGGATGTTTATTTACATTTATTTATTCATCTTTTATTTAATTGTTATTTATTTTTCTACACTTTTATTTTTCTTTATTTATATTCGAACACTTTATTTTTTTGCACTTTATTTTTCTGTAGTTATTTATCTGTTTATTTATTTTTTTGCATTTTCATCTTTATTTATTTATTTGTACTTTTATTTTTCTTTATTTAATTTTCTACACTTTTATTTTTCTTTATTTACTTTTCTGCACTTTTATTATTGTTAATTTATTTTTCCGCACTTTATTTATCCGCACTTTACATTTCTGCAATTACTAGTTTATTTATTTATTTTCTGCATGATTATTTTTATTTATTTATTTTTATGCCCTTTTATTTCTATTTATTTACTTTTCTGCCCCTTTATTTTTATTATTTACTTTTCCACCCCTTTACTTTCATGTATTTACTTTTCTACCCCTTTATTTCTATTATTTACTTTTCTGCCCCTTTATTTTCATGTATTTACTTTCCTGCCCCTTTATTTTTGTTATTTACTTTTCTTCCTCTTTACTTTCATGTATTTACTTTCCTGCCTCTTTATTTTTATTATTTACTTTTCTGCCCCTTTATTTTTATTATTTACTTTTCCGCCCATTTATTTTTATTATTTTTTTTGTACTTTTATTTTTATTTATTCTTTACCTTTATTTTTTTAAAATTATTTATTTTTCTGCACTTTTATTTTTAGTTATTTATCTTTCCGCACTTCTTTTTTTCTATACTTTCTATTTATTTATTTATGTTTGACCATTTTTTTAAATAGTTTATAAATATATATATATACATAATTATCCATTTTTATTATGGTCATGATTTTCTATTATTTTCTCTTAGTAACCTTTTGATAATTAAGAAAAATGATTATCATAAAAAATGACAAAAACCAAAACTAATAAATAATTATTTATTCATTTATCTTTTTCTTAAATTTAAAATGAGATTAATTTAGATGATACATCTTATTAATTTTAATTTTTTTAAAAAATAATTAAATAAGGTTGATTTGTCAATTTTAATTAGTTAAGTGTATATATATTTCTTTATTTTCATGTTTATCAATGGATTTTTTTTTACTAGAAAATAATTAAGACAAGACGTCTTATTATTTTTATATTTTTATGGTCTTTTAATCATTTATTTGTTTATTTTCTTAGAACTAAAAAAAATAACAAACTTAGGAGATATATTTTATTATTATTTTTGTTTTATTCTTATTTATATAATTTTTTATTATTATGTATATTATTTATCATTATTTTTATGAAGGATGAAATACTTGATAATCATTTCTTTTTGAAATTATGCATGATCAATTTGGGTAACCGTTTTTTTGACGGACAGTGTGGGGTGCTAATACCTTCCCCTCCTGTAATTCGCCTCCCGGACTAAACAGAATCTCATTTTTTTTATAAAAAAAAACCATTGCTATTTAAAGGTTTTCCTAATATTTTCCTTAATAAATATTAGTGGCGACTCCTTGAACCCTTTATTTTCTTTAGGCTTCCCAAGGGCCTCATTTCAATGCAGTTTCAATTTTCTTTTATTTGTCTTTAAACAATCCGCGTCACGCGCTGGGACACCGGTCGCAACAGATGGCGACTCCACTGGGGACATTTTGAGAGTCAATCTCGTTAAATTGATCTTGTGTATTTTGTTGATTGTTAATTATTTCATGCTTCATATTTATTTGTTATGTTATTCTCATTGTTTATCTAATCTTCCATTAATTTTAGATTTTATAATATTTTTTTTACTTCTTTATTGCCTTAATTTAGAACCTTAGGGTAGAAGACATGTGGTATTTATTTTGCCTTATGTTTGTTCATTGTGAAGAATGGGTAAAAATCCAGGTATGAATGCCCCACACACTTCACATTCACCATAATGCACACAGTATTAGAAGGGACCCTATTCCCGGGCCCTGCAAAAGACATAGGCTAGGGGAGATTATTAGCGGTGTCATTTAGGACGAGACGTCCTACCATGATTCGCGTGAAAATCTCAGCTGGGGTGTTATCTTAGTTATGATATCCGCACTAAGTAGGATTCCCTACTTTTTGCATAAGGCTCATAGCTAAAGATTAGAGCTCCGGTGACCTTCTTAGAACCAATTAGAACAATCAGCTTTTGAGGAAACACGATTAAAGAGCCTTAGAGCCAATTAGGTGGTTACCTTGTCTAAGACACAATTGGGTAAACATTCCTTTTATCTTTTATTCGTTCGCACAAAGTTTTCTTTTTTTAAAAAAAAATCATCAAAAATGTATATTTTCTATACTTAAGTCATGATAAATATTATCACACTGTTATGTGAGGATGATATTTATCAAACCTTTTCTTTGTTAATCTGATTCACTTATTTCTTTTGTTAAAGGTGAAGTTTAAACATTGGTAAGTATCACAAAAAAATGGAATTTAACATGAGATCAAGTGATCAAGAAGTGAAGGCACCTGGATTGAAAAATTTGTTACACCTTAAAGTCATCAAATCGAATACTAGCAATCTGTTATCCTTAAGCAAAAGGATGAATATTACTCAGAAGATGACCTTTACAAGAAAGTATGGAAAGATCTTAAATTCTTAGAGGTCGAAGTGCAAGAAGGGGCCCTTACTGCTCTAGCTCAGTTTTATGATCCTTATCTCCGCTGTTTTACATTCAAAGACTTCCAATTAGCTCCTACTTTGGAGGAGTTTGAACAGATATTTGGCTTGCCATTAGAAGATTTGAAACCTTATCATCGAACCGAACATGATGCTTCAATCTTCAGTGTAGCTCACATTTTTAAGATGGACCCTGAAATGCTTAAGAAGGCTCAATTAAACAGGAACCAGATTTCAGGATTCGCACTAAGCTTCTTTGAGCAACAACTCCTCAGTCAGGCAGGAAGAGGAGAATGGGACGTGTTTATTTACATTTTGGCATTGGCCATCTATGGTGTGATCCTTTTCCCAAGCCTTGATAACTATATTAATTTCAAGGCAATTGATGTTTTCCTAGCTAGAAAACTTAGAGGTGAAAGTTCCATGACTGCTGTCTTGGCTGATATCTATTGTACAATGGATTCCTGTCACAACTGGAATGGGAAGAAGACCATCTGTTTTCTACCTGCCTTGTATCTATGGCTTACTTCTCATGTCTTCAATCAAGTCGGCAAGGTTGAATGTCCTATCTCTGATTTGAAGCTCCTTAGGTTAATCAACAAGACTAATAGGGAGTGGGCAGGACATCTGGCAGGATTATCTGCTAGCATGATTTGGTGGTACCCTCAATGGATGAACGTGGATTCCATTATTTATTGCTGCGGGAAATTTCCAAATGTGCCTCTCATGGGAACTCAAGGATGCATCAATTACAATCCTGGCATTGCAAAAAGACAACTTGCTTATCCTATGATACAGCCTCCTGAAGAAGAAACAGTAACACATTTTCTTCATTATTATATTGAGGGAAATAGTTCTCCTGTTATTCAAACTGCCATTGATGCTTGGGGCAAGGTCCATAGGAAAAGAAAAGAATTAGGTGTCCGAAGTTGTGCTGCAAAATAAAGTTACCACCGGTGGATTTCAAATAGGGTAGCCATTGTCAAATTACCCTTCAAAGATCACAGTGCTCATGTAAAAAATCCAGTTCCCGATGAAAGTAAAGAGATTGAAGACCTGAAAAGTAACTTAGCTGAAATGACAAAGAAAAACCAAGCTTTAGAGGATGATTTAATCAAAATTCAACAAGACAATGCTTCCCTTAAGAGAAAAAGGTGTGAATTAGAAACTGCCTTTGAAGATGTCAGTAAGAAGCAGCGAATTGAAAGAGAACATATGATGCAATTGGATCAATGCCTCCAAACAGCGAACACCAATTGAAGACCAAAGAGAAACAAAAGGATGATATATTGGCTGACAAAGAGCGGTTACGAGAAATTCTAGCCAAGACAAAAGAAGAAGCTCAAGTTCAAAAGAACTTTATGTAAGCACGAATTAATGAACTGGAATGACAAGTTAGAGATGTCGTTAGTGCTTGCGAGCATGAGATAAATGAGGAAAAATGGCAGGCCATGGAAGATAATGATAGATATGAAGAGATTACACGTTTAATGACCCTAGAGAGGGTTGAGTTGGAAAGTCTTATCTATTCTTGGAGAAACCATTTTTCTGATCTAGCCGGTCTTGCTAATCAAACACTTGGAGATATTCCTCACCTGTTGAACAAAGCTGAAGCAATGATGAATCCACTTTCTACACCGGAGGAAATTGTAATATTCATTCAATACTGCAAGGGGCAATTGGATGAAATGAAGGTCTCGATTGCTAGAGCAAGAGAGGATTGATTTTGATTTGTTGTAACAAATAATGTATCAGAACCTATTGAACAATGAATAAATCTCATGTTGAATTTCTATTTTTTTCCTAACTTAGTACTTTAGAAAAAGACATTCTAAAAGAAAGGTTTATCTTTGCTTACCGATATTTAAAATTGATCATGCATTTACTTTACATCTCTTTATGTCATTTAACAATACTTATTTCTGTACCAAGGGGGGTTTCTTTGTATTTACTCACATCACAGGGAGAAAAGGCTCAAAGCATCCTTATCAAACCCGACTGCAAACAAGACTCATGGCAGAGCCGGAAAACTCAGTTGAAGAATTGAGGAATGAAGTTGGCCAGATCAAGGAACAGATGGCAGAAATACTTAAGCTCCTTGAAAAAAGAGGTACAAAAAGGGGATCCTCTGTAGGAAATGGGGAGTAAACATCCGCTCCTCAAGTTCAAGCTCAAGAGGGAAGCCCTATACCTTTAAATGATCCTGCTTCAGTCACTGAAACTCCATTCATCTTACATCAACCTTATGGTATGCCATTGCCACCTTTTGTTTCCCAAGACGGGAATGTTCAGCAAGCATATGCTTGGCCTCCATATGGCCTACCTCAAGGATATTACACCATGCACCCTAATCCTAATCAAGAAAATCCTCCTGCTGCTCAGCAAATTCCTAATCCCCCGACATCTAACCCTCCAAATTTCAACCAATCAACAGCTATTCCCCAAAACACTCAGGCTCCACCCAATGTCATCCCACCTAATACAATTCCACCATAAAACCACTAGATTCCAAATGATGCCACACAACCAAACCCACAAACAGTCCCATATTATTTCCCTTATGGTTGCCCAATACCACAGGCAGGTGTTTCCCAAAACTTGTCACACAAAGCTTAGGTCCCTTCACCAAATCCTGATCAGCCAGCAGTGCCTTTGTCAAAAGGGCAAATGGAAATATTGGAAGAAAGGTTACGTGCAGTAGAGGGAAGAAGTGGCTTAGGCATAACAAATGTTTCTGAATTATGCCTAGTCTCAGATATGGTAATTCCTCCTAAATTCAAATTGCCAGAATTTGATAAATACAAAGGAACAACTTGTCCCCGTAACCATTTAACCATGTACTGCCGAAAGATGGCTGGATATGCTTATGATGAAAAGTTACTGATCCATTTTTTTCAAGATAGCCTTGCTGGGGCAGCATTGAGCTGGTACACTCACCTTGAACGAACTCGTATTCGTTGTTAGAAGGATTTAGCCGATACCTTTCTAAAGCAGTACAAATACAATATGGACATGGTACCAGACCGGCTGCAACTTCAGAATATGACCAAAAAGAATACTGAGTCCTTTAAAGAATATGCTCAACGATGGAAAGAAATGGCTGCACAAGTTGAACCACCCTTGATAGAGAAAGAGATAGTGGAAATGTTCATTGACACTCTTCAGCCACCGTTCTATGAAAGGATGCTTGGGAGTGTATCATCAAGCTTTTCTGATATGGTGGTAATAGGAGAAAGAATTGAAAGTGGTTTGAGGACAAGAAAAGTTGTCTAAAGTTCACCATCAATAGGAAGACCTATGACAGGGCAGGAAGAAGAAAGGGTGAGGAAGCAAATGTTGTAATGGGAAATCAAGGTCAACATAATTAAAAAATGTTCCACCCTTCCCCTTTCCCTTTCCAGCCTCATTATCCACCATACGGACCTTACCCTTATATAGCTGCTGCTTCTGGAAATCCATTTCCCCATCCTCAATCATATAGACCCCCACCTGTCCATAATTTCAAGAATACACCACCATCTCCTCCCCAACAATGGATGCAAAATCCCAACCCAAATCCTCCACCAAAAAATCCAAACAATGACCATCCTTCTGTCCAATTCAATCCAATTCCCATGACATATACTGAACTTTTGCCTCAACTTCTCAAAAGTTCTCTTGTTGTACGATGTCCTTTAAAACCCGTAGGGCCACCCTATCCTAAGGGGTATGATCCTAATGTGAAGTGTGATTATCATGCTGGGGCACCGGGGCATTCTACAGAAAATTGCATTGCCTTAAAGTTTAAGGTACGTGATTTGATAAATGCCAAGTGGCTGGATTTCGAAGAAGGCTCCCCAAATGTGATTAGAAATCCTTTGCCTAATCATGGAAATGCTGGGGTAAATGTAATAACACATGATTTGGGAAGTGATCGTGTTAGGAATGTTTCAGATATCAAAACTCCTCTCGCATAGATCTATAATGAACTTTTGAGGAAAGGATTAATATCTGAAACTCAAAGTTCTAATGAGGACATTCATAATCAGATGCCTGTTGATGCAAAGTTTATTGAAGTGCTTCAAAAATTACTTGACACACATCTGGTACAAGTTTATCGTCACCCTTGCAATGATGTCAACATGATCCATGGGCAGCATGGTACAGGCTCAGTAAGCCCAGTCACCCCCATTCCTTTGGTGGTCTATTACACCAAGAAACCTTTGACCGAACCAGTCATAAACCATTCGTCCTTAACAATTAGGACCCCATCTCTATTTTCATACAAAGATACCCATCCAGTACCTTGGAAGTATGAAGTGGATGTAATCCCTTAACTTCTAAAGGGATCGTCATCCTCGGTAACCAATATTTCCGAGACAAGTAGAATGACTAGGAGCGGACGAGTTTATGCTCCTGAAAACTTGAGAAAGGAGGATGCGCCTATAAGTGAAAAAGAAAGTCGTGGTAAAGAACAAGACCCTCCCTAAGGAATAACAGAGGAAGATGCTTGTGAATTTTTAAAATTCATTAAGCAAAGCGAATACCAGGTCCTCGACCAGTTAAATCGCACTCCTATAAAAATATCCTTGTTATCTCTCTTATTGGATTCAGAACCACATCATGGAAGGTTATTGAAAGTCTTGAATAAAGCACATGTTGCGAAAGATAATTCGCCAGAAAAGTTCGAAGGGATAGTGGGGCATATTGCTTTAAATGACTACTTAACTTTCACCGATGAAGAGATACCTGCTGAAGGGAGAGATCATAATAAGGCATTACACATCTCTGTCAAGTGTCAGGATCATATTTTAGCCAAGGTCCTAGTTGACAATAGATCCTCTCTGAATATCATGCCAAAGTCCACTTTAAATCAACTACCTTTTGATGGGACACATATAAAGCCGAGCTCAATGGTGGTAAGAGCTTTTGACGGTACTCGGAGAGAGGTCATTGGAGATATTGAGATCCCCATCCAAGTGGGCCTATGCACCTTCAACGTATTGTCTCAAGTGATGGATATCAATCCTGCTTATAGCTACCTATTGGGGAGGCCTTGGATACATTCTGCCGATGTGGTTCCATCTACCCTTCATCAAAAGCTCAAATTTGTGGTAAACAACAAGCTAATCATTGTTTCTAGTGAGGGAGATTTCCTTATCAGCAAGCCTATGTCAACTCCATATATAGAAGCGGCCGAAGAAAGTCTTGAGACTTCTTTCCAATCATTGGAAATTGCTCACACCACTTATGTGAGCGAAGGGTTACAACTAGCTCGTCCTTCCAAAGCTTCTATGATGGTGGCTAAAGTAATGATGAAATCTGGATTCCAGCCAGGGAAAGGGCTTGGGAAGATGCTTGATGGAGAAGTAGGACCATTATTGGTTAAGGAGAATAAGAACGGCTTTAGGCTAGGATATCATCCATCTCCAATGGAAAGAGCGAAGGTTTCCATACATAAAAGAGAAAAACGACTTGCACGGTTAGAAAACTGAGAACCCCTAACTGCGAGGATCTCTATCTGTGACCTTTACCAAAGCTTCAGGAGCGCAGGCTTGACATCTCCAGACCAAGTAGCGGTCATCGATGATGAGTCCAAGAGAGAAGAAGACTTGATTTACCCTTGTCCTTCAGATACTGAACTGTGTAATTGGGAAGCCGTTGAGCTTCTAGAGATCATTTCAAAGTAATTGTTCACTTTGTAGGTTTTTGTTTGAATCCTTTGGCTATGCCTAAAGCCTTAGGATGAATTTTAATAACGGCAAAACATGTTTCCTTTATCATTTCAAATAAATAAATGTTAAGTTCAATTATTATTTTCCTTATTTTTCCTTTTTATATTAAATAAATTGCAGATCTGAAATTGAATTCCAAAATAATAAGATTGCTTTCTCCTATCATGATTTTAATCCAACAAGCGAAGAGGACGAAGAGTCTGATGAACCTTCCCCTGAATTACTAAGGCTGCTAGATCAGGAAGATAAAGAAATTTCTCCCTATCTAGAAATTGTTGAAGTCATAAATTTGGGCAGTGAAGAAAACAAACAAGAAATCAAGATCGGCACCTCTTTGAGTAGAGAACATAGGAGGGAATTAATAGAATTATTGGTCAAATTTAGTGATGTGTTTGCTTGGTCATATCAGGATATGTCAAGATTAGATAACTGCATCATTAAACACAAGTTGCCATTGAAACCCGGTTGCGTCCGCATAAAGTAGAAGTTGAGAAGGATGAAGCCAGAAATGCTCTTAAAGATTAAAGAAGAGATAACCAAACAGTTGGATGTTGGGTTCTTGGCTATCTCCAAATACCCTGAATGGGTGGCCAACATTGTTCCGGTCTTGAAGAAAGATGGGAAGGTATGAATGTGTGTTGATTACTAGGATTTGAATAGAGCTAGCCCAAAAGATGACTTTCCATTACCACATATTGATGTTGTTGATAACATGGCCCAACATTCCATTTTCTCATTCATGGATGGATTTTCTAGGTATAACCAAATCAAGATGGCACCCAAAGACATGGAAAAATCCACTTTCATTACTTTGTGGGGAACCTTCTGCTACAAAGTGATGTCTTTTGGGTTGAAAAATGCCGGTGCCACTTACCAAAGAGCGATGGTAACTCTATTTCATGACATGATGCATAAAGAGATAGAGGTTTATGTGGATGATATCATTGCCAAATCTAAATCCGTTGAAGGTCACTTGATTGATCTACGAAAGCTCTTTGAACGCCTGAGAAAATTCAAACTCAGATTAAATCCAGCTAAATGCACTTTTGGGGCAAGCTCAGGAAAGTTGCTTGGGTTCATTGTCAGTGAGAAAGGCATTGAAGTAAATCCTGATAAAGTAAAGGCAATCATGGAAATGCCTGCTCCTAGCACTAAAAAATAAGTACGAGGATTCCTTGGAAGGTTGAATTACATAGCTCGTTTCATTTCTTAACTAACTGCTATATGTAATCCAATCTTTAAGTTGCTTCATAAAAATCAACCATCACAATGGAATGATGATTGCCAGGAGGCTTTTGACCAAATAAAGCAATACTTGCAATCCCCACCGATCTTAGTTCCTCCAACCCCGGGAAGACCACTCTTGTTGTATTTGACAGTGATAGATGAGTCTATGGGTTCTGTACTAGGACAACATGATGAATCAGGGAGAAAAGAGCATGTTATTTACTATTTGAGCAAGAAGTTCACTGAGTGCGAAGCACGATATTCCACTATAGAACGAACTTGTTGTGCATTAGCATGGGCTGCTCGTCGCCTAAGGCAATATATGTTATCTTATACTACTTGGTTGATATCTAAGATGGACCCAATTAAGTACATCTTTGAAAAACCGGCTCTGACGGGAAGAATAGCTCGTTGGCAAGTTCTTTTGACTAAGTATGATATCATTCATGTCACCCAAAAAGCTGTAAGAGGGAGTGCTTTGGCTGATCAGTTGGCCCACCATCCCCTGAAAGAATACCAACCAATGTCGTTCAAATTTCCTGACGAAAATATTATGTTGTTATCAGAATAGAAAGATTGTCCTAACAGAACTTGGATTTTGATGTTCGACGGGGCGTCGAATACACTAGGGCATGGGATTGGAGCCATCCTAATCTCACCAGATAACAAGCTTTTCCCATTCACTGCTAGACTTTGTTTTGATTGTACCAATAATATTGCAGAATATAAAGCTTGTGCTTTGGGGATTCAGGCGGCACTTGAAGCAAAGGTGAAATCTCTACAAATATACGGAGATTCTGCCTTGGTGATTCATCAATTGAAAGAAGAATGGGGTACTAGAGATGGCAAATTGATTCCTTATCAAGCGCACATCATGGAACTAATCAAAGGGTTTAATGAAGTTTCTTTCATCATATTCCTCAGGATGATAACCAGTTGGATGATGCTTTGGCCACGTTGGCTTCCATGTTCAATGTGAGTAAGGAGTGTGACATGCCCTTCATCGAGATTGAAAGGTGTCTCGAACCTGCATATTTTCATGAGATAGAAGAAGAGCCCGGTGGGAAACCATGATTTCATGACATCAAAAATTATATTCAAAATCAAGAATATCCCCCTGGTATCTCAGAAAATGATAAAAGAACCCTCAGGCGCCTAGCCATGAATTTCTTTATGACTGGGAATACACTTTATAAGAGAAATTATAATTCTGTTCTCCTTCGTTGCGTAGACGTGACAGAAGCTAACAAAATCATGAAGGATGTTCATGAAGGGCCTTTCGGAACACATGCAAATGGGCACTCGATGGCAAGAAAAATTCTCAGATCTGGATATTATTGGATGACGATGGAAAATGATTGTCATAACTATGCCAAGAAATGTCACAAGTGTCAAACCTATGCAGACAACATTCATGCACCACCATCTTCTTTGCACGTTCTAACTGTGCCTTGGCCTTTTGCTATATGGGTCATAGATGTTATTGGTCCCATTGAACCAAAAGCATCGAATGGGCATCGCTTTATTTTGGTGGCCATTGATTACTTCACTAAGTGGGTTGAAGCAGCTTCCTACACCAACGTGACTAAAAATGTTGTCGTCAAATTCATCAAGAGGGAATTGATTTGCAGATATGGTTTGCCAAATCAGATCATCACTGATAATGGCACAAACCTGAATAATAAAATGATGGATGAACTCTGTAAGGAATTCAAAATCAAACACCTCAATTCATCTCCATACAGACCTAAGATGAATGGAGCAGTGGAAGCTGCTAACAAAAATATAAAGAAAATCATACAAAAGATGGTTGAAACCTATAAAGACTAGAGTGAATTGCTTCCTTTTGCTTTACACGTGTATCGTACCTCTGTACGAACTTCGACAGGGGCAACACCCTTCTCATTGTTGTATGGTATGGAAGCTATTTTACCAATAGAAGTGGAAATTCCGTCTTTAAAAGTAATCATGGATGCCAAGTTAGAAGAAGCTGAATGGGTTTGATCCCGGTATGACCAACTAAATTTAATTGACGGGAAAAGGTTAACTGCCCTCTGTCATGGGCAGTTATACCAAAAGTGTATGAAGAAGGCATACGAAAAGAAAGTGCGACCTCGTCAATTTCATGAAGGTGATTTGGTACTAAAGAAGATCTTGCCAAATCAAAATGATCATAGAGGAAAATGAAGAACAAATTATGAAGGACCATTCGTTGTAAAGAAAGCCTTTTCTGGAGGAGCTTTGATTTTGACAAACATGGATGGTGAAGAGTTATCTTTCCCAGTCAATTCAGATGCAGTCAATAAGTATTATGCTTGAAAAGATAGGGTAGTCGTTATGTCCTCCAAAAGTTTGGATTAAAATTATGATGCAAACCTGTAATTTCCCAAGTAAATATATGGAATTCTCAATTTCAGTCTCAATTCTTGTTTTGTTAGGTTTCATTTGCATGCATTTTGTGAAAATATTCTTTTTAATAAAAAATATGAAAAGTATATTTTCAATCTCAAACAAACTTGATACTTCCCAATTACACAACCCTTGGTAATCAAGGATATTCCGCTCTGCCATGAGTAATGACGAGTCCCACAAGGATTATGGTTGTCATCCAGTAGACGAGATCATTAATCTTTGATTTTCCACTTGACTATTTCTTCCATGCAGGGTTAAGGTTACAACAAGGACAAATATTCCCCATGAAAAGTCAAGATCAATAGTTTCAGTTAGTTCATCACCTAACCCCAGGAAAGGTGATTTACTAAAATATAAAAAGGGAATTGTTGTATTCATTTGGAACCTTAAGTGAAGTCATGACCAAAAAGTTAGTTTCCTTTAAATCTCAGTCTTTCAAAAGTCTCAACCTCAAACATATTCTTCATGAGTATAAATCTTATGTTTCATATAATTTAATTTTCTCTTATAAATGTCAAAATTTTATCCTCCACCATAAGTCACAGTGGCAGAGATATCTCCCTTACGTCTTACTTCATGTCCAATCCTCAGGTATCTATCCCTAGGCTACTCAAACCATGTCAGGGGCGTTTCCCAGTCATTTATTTTTCTTCAAAAGCTTCAGGTACCCATTCCTAAGCTATGTCATCCAGTCAAACCAGTCAGGAGCATCCCCCTAATCATTTATTCCATGCTAAAGCCTCAGGTATCCTTCCCTAGGCTATTTCAACTAAAATCAGTCAGGGGTATCCCCCAGTCATTTACTTCATGTCTAAGCCTCAGGTATCCATCCCTAGGCTACTCAAACCATGTCAGGGGCGTTCCCTCAGTCATTTATTTTTCTTCAAAAGCTTCAGGTACCCATTCCTAAGCTATGTTATCCAGTCAAACCAGTCAGGGGCATCCCCCTAGTCATTTATTCCATGCTAAAGCCTCAGGTATCCTTTCCTAGGCTATTTCAACCAAAATCAGTCAGGGGCATCCTCCAGTCATTTATTTCATGTCAAAGCCTCAGGTATCCTTCCCTAGGCTATTTCAACCAAAATCAGTCAGGGGCATCCCCCAGTCATTTATTTTCATGTCAAAGCCTCAGGTATCCTTCCCTAGGCTATTTAGATCAAAATCAGCCAGGGGCATCCCCCCAGTCATTTATTTCATGTCAAAGCCTCAGGTATCCTTCCCTAGGCTATTTAGATCAAAATCAGCCAGGGGCAACCCCCCAGTCATTTATTTCGTGTTAAAGCCTCAGGTATCCTTCCCTAGGCTACTTTAATCAAAATTAGTCAGGGGCATCCCCCTGTCATCTATTTTGTGTCAAAGCCTCAGATACCCATTTTTAGGCTCCTCATATATCATTTATTTTCTTTCAAGGCTTCGGGTATCAACTCCTAGGTTATGTCATTTATCTTCCTACCATGTTCCAGATGATTCTCCTTAAATTGTCTGGTATTGGGACAACACTATTCGGTTGTTTACTTCTTGCCAAAAGTCGTTGAGTATTCTTAGTGGTGTTCACGTCTTTACTTTCTTTTCACATCAATAATATGAATATATCTCATATTCTTTCATGAAAAGAAGTAAAGAGGGGCATCTGTGAACACCTATTTTTGTCCGGCAAAATGTATATTAAAATATGTAAGAAAAAATATGCAAAAGAATAAAAAAGAAGAAAAAAAAGAGTATAGAATCCGAAGTTGATGTTGACTGCATTAACCGGGGTCCTAGCACGGTCTCCTGACCGGTGTTACCTCACCAACTCTAAGTTTGCACAGCCTCAGTGGAGTACGATATTTTATACCTCAGATCTGTGGGAATCCGAGGTTCTTCAAGTTAGTGAAAACTGATTCGTACTCGAACTTCAAGACACACCGGAGGTGAACCTGCAAAAGAGTCCAATGCTAATTATCGACCAGGGTGGAGAGAAATGTCTATAGTTGACCGATGATTTCAGACCCCGGTTATGACTTACCAGTTCTTATTGGTGACGTGGTGCGGTACGTAGAACCTCGTCCATTCCAGGTTGCCACCCCGGATCATATTAAAAAAAAGAATAAAAATAATATTGAAAATTGCATAGTGACCGTTGGAATAGTAACTCTTCCCCATTTCTATAAATACTCAACCCCTCTTCATTTCCTACCACACCTCTCATTTCATCAACTTTCTTCATTTCTCTCAAGCAATGGCCGATGGATGCCGAATCCAAGAGGAAAGAATAAGGGAAGGAAAACGATGTTTTATGACTACCCTCTTGCTTCTTATAGCATGGGTAGCAATTTTTCTTTTTTGGATACTTTATTTCTTGCCACATATGTAATAAATAATTTATGTTTCATTAGAGTAAATGATTACTCACTTGTATTTAAAAAAAAAAATTTCAAAAAAAAAGAAAATCAGAAAATAAAAAGGTCCAAAAAAAATCAGAAAAAAAATGGGCCAAAAAAACGAAAACCCAAAAAAAAATCTATAAAAAAATGGGCCAAAAAAAAGGTAAAAAAATGAAAATCCAAAAAAAATGAAAAATCCAAAAAAAACGAAAAATCCAAACAAAAATCAAAAAAGGTTACGGTGGGTTGATTGAGGTGGGACCCAGTTGGTTGGATAATTAGAGAAAATTGGGGGAAATGACATCAAATTTGGATAAATTAGAAAAGTAGAAAAGTGATGTCATTTATGGAGGATCCAATGCCAATTTTCTTTTATAAATAGAAGGTGATATTGAGGTATTTGGGAGGAGGAGAAGAAAAAAGAGGGGAAAGAGTGTTAAAATTTTATGAGATTTTTTAGAAGTTTTGGTTTTCAAAAATTATGTTGTGTAATCCTAGTTAGGAAAATTAGCCAAAATACTGTCCAAGTATGGACTACTAGTTGCTCGATCAGGACCCTAGCTTTATTGCGAGCCAAAAACCTTGATCTATTTTTTTTCCCATGACACGCATACCACTGTCCTGTACACTAAGTAAAACTAGCTCTAGAGTACGGGCCGGGCTAACCGGTGTCTAAACACCCTCAAATTGAGTCCAAGCGAAGCCAAAAGCAAAGGAAATCTACACAAAATTGATTTTCCGACTTCCGTTCTAGTTCCTCTTTAATTGTTCTTGTACCAAGGTATTTTTTATTAATACAAGGATATTTATTTACATTTATTTATTCATCTTTTATTTAATTGTTATTTATTTTTTTACACTTTTATTTTTCTTTATTTATATTCGAACACTTTATTTTTCTACACTTTATTTTTCTGTAGTTATTTATCTGTTTATTTATTTTTTCATTTTCATCTTTATTTATTTATTTGTACTTTTATTTTTCTTTATTTATTTTTCTACACTTTTATTTTTCTTTATTTACTTTTCTACACTTTTATTATTGTTAATTTATTTTTCCGCACTTTATTTATCCGCACTTTACATTTCTGCAATTACTAGTTTATTTATTTATTTTCTGCATGATTAATTTTATTTATTTATTTTTATACCCTTTTATTTCTATTTATTTACTTTTCTGTCCCTTTATTTTTATTATTTACTTTTCCACCCCTTTACTTTCATATATTTACTTTTCTGCCCCTTTATTTTTGTTATTTACTTTTCTACCCCTTTATTTTCATGTATTTACTTTCCTACCCCTTTATTTTTGTTATTTACTTTTCTACCCCTTTACTTTCATGTATTTACTTTTCTACCCCTTTATTTTTTTATTTACTTTTCTACCCCTTTATTTTCATGTATTTACTTTTTTGTCCCTTTATTTTTATTATTTACTTTTCTGCCTCTTTATTTTCATATATTTACTTTCCTGCCTCTTTATTTTTATTATTTACTTTTCTGCCCCTTTATTTTTATTATTTACTTTTCTACCCATTTATTTTTATTATTATTTTTTGTACTTTTATTTTTATTTATTCTGTACCTTTATTTTTTTAAAATTATTTATTTTTCCGCACTTTTATTTTTAGTTATTTATCTTTCCGCACTTCTTTTTTTTTCTATACTTTCTATTTATTTATTTATGTTTGACCATTTTTCTAAATAGTTTATAAATATATATATACATAAGTATCCATTTTTATTATGGTCATGACTTCCTATTATTTTCTCTTAGTAACCTTTTGATAATTAAGAAAAATCATTATCATAAAAAATGACAAAAACCAAAACTAATAAATAATGTGTTATTTATTTATTTATCTTTTTCTTAAATTTAAAATGAGATTAATTTAGATGAGACATCTTATTAATCTTAATTGTTTTTAAAATAATTAAATAAGGTTCATTTGTCAATTTTAATTAGTTAAGTGTATATATATTTCTTTATTTTCATGTTGACGTGTTTAATTCTATTTTTTTCTTTTTTTTTGTTTTTAAATTTTTTCATTTATTTATTTGTTTTGAACTTTATATTTTTCAATAAATCAATGGATTTTTTTACTAGAAAATAATTAAGACAAGACGTCTTATTGTTTTTATATTTTTATGGTCTTTTAATCATTTATTTGTTTATTTTCTTAGAACTAAAAAAATAACAAACTTAGGAGATATATTTTATTATTATTTTTGTTTTATTCTTATTTATACATAATTTTTATTATTATTATTATGTATATTATTTATCATTGTTTTTATGAAGGATGAAATACTTGATAATCATTTCTTTTTGAAATTATGCATGATCAATTTGGGTAACCATTTTTTTGACAGACAATGTGGGGTGTTGATACCTTCCCCTCCTGTAATTCGACTCCCGTACTAAACAGAATCTTATTTTTTTTTAAAAATCAGTGTTGTTTAAAGGTTTTCCTAATATTTTCCTTAATAAATATTAGTGGCGGCTTCTTGAACCCTTTATTTTCTTTAGGCTTCCCAAGGGCCTCATTTCAATGCAGTTTCAATTTTCTTTTATTTGTCTTTAACCAGTCCGCGTCTCGCGCCGGGACCCCGGTCACGACAAGGATGAATGCTCAACACACTTTTGTGAGCTTCTTCTAGCATAAATTTTCTTAAATCTCCACTTGATGGAATATAAATTCGGCCCTTCACACGCCAAATACCATCATGACTTTCCAACAAAAATGAATTCTTCCTATTAGCTTGAGCTTCATTCATCTGTATCAAAAATTCATCATTTGGTTGTTGCGCTTTCACACATTCAAGGAATACATTTGCAAGTTTTAACACCTCAAGAGACATTTTCTTTGGGGTATATATTTCCACGCCTACATTCAAGTTTCTAAATTGCTTAATTAGTTCTATTTCTTAAACCATCATAGCAAAAACATGCAATGACTTTCGGCTCAAGGCATCGGCAACCATGTTTGCCTTTCCGGGATGATACCTCAACTCAAACTCATAATCTTTCAAAAATTTCATCCATCGCCGTTGGCGCATATTATGTAATATCCCTGGTAATTTAAATTGGGAAGGATAAATTAAATATTTAATTAAGTCAAAATTAAAGGAAAATGGATTTTTAAGTAGTTATATAATTTAAATGATATGTTAGAAGAAAAGGATGATTTCTTGTGGTTTTGGGTGATTGGAACCAACGTAAGGCACATGGGACCCTCAATCTTACATGTTCACTTCTCCTTCTCTTCCCCTTCTTCAAAACCAAACCATGCATGTGATGTTGGGGGGTTTGGATTCTGAGTTTTAATGGCTTCGAAATCTTGGGTTATGAGTTTGTAAGTGTAAGGAAGGTAATGTACTAATCAGATTGGTGTTTCGGTAACCGCAGGTGTCGGAACGAGCATTGGTTAAACGTTTGAAGAAGTGGGTATCGAATTTGGAAGAGGAGTGGTGAATCAAGTGACCGAATGACGTAGCCGACATCAAGAAAAAATTATTGAAGCTTGGAATTGAGGTAAGAGGGGTGTTTAGGTCGTGATTAATTAAAATTGGTTTAAATATTAAGCTTGGGGAATTTATAAAAAAATAATTGGGAATTATTAGGAAGTTGTAGAATAGTTAGGAAATATTTATATCATTGTATCTCTATATGTGTATGCATAACTAAATGACTAAGTGTTGAGAAAGTTTGTTAATCTGATTAAATATGTGATAGAAAGTAAAGGAATAAGTACATGAATTATATGCATGGGTGGTGTTATGAAAAACATAAGTTGATATGAATATTAATATTGTGTAGTGTGATATATGCTATTTTAATCATGGATAACTTGATAAGGATAGTGAAATGATGATTATGGAAGTATTGTGACATAGCATGTGTGGGCTGGACTATGTGGTTATTCTGTGGAATTATTAAATGTCAGTTTCTGACAGATGTGAATGTATTTGATGATGTTTGTGCCATGATGATATGAGATTATATATGTTTATGTGGTATGGGACAGCCTATGGTATGATGTACCCCTCGGTTTTCAGCTTTTGTGGTTTTTATACCCAGTAGAGCTACCCAGTGGTCAAGTCGGACCCAGTGGTTGAGTTAGGGAGCCAAGCCGTGTTCGGTGAACCAAGTCTAGTTCACGGGGTGTCAAGTCGGACCCCTAATTGAAGGCCGATCCTTTAGTATCCGGATACTAGGAGTCAGAGATATGTGCGAGTCAGTTGTGTATGTATGTGATGTGATATTGATATGCTTTATGACCGATTCTGAGTTTTAGAGCCTGTTTAGTTATTTGGTTTGGTTGGTCAAACCTCGAATCCTACGGTCAAACGGAGTTTTGACTATCTCGAACGGCGTGAAGGATCAATATCAACCCTTAAATTTCTCTATTTCCCTAACTCCGTTTCCCCAACTGGAAACCAAACAGACCCTTAATGGCTTCGGAAGCTTGGGTTATGAGTTTAGAAGTGTAAGGAAGGTAATGTATTAACTAGATTGGTGTTTCGGCAACCGTAGGTGCCGGAACGAGCGTTGATCGAGCGTTTGACAAAGTGGGTATCGAATTCGGAAGAGGAGCAATAAATCAAGTGACCGGAGAATGCAACTGACATCAAGAACTAATTATTAAAGTTTGCAATTGAGGTAAGGGGGTGTTCGGGTCGTGATTAATTAGAATTGGTTCAAATATTAAGCTTGGGGATTTATAAAATAATTGGGAAAAGAAGTTCTAGAATTGTTCAGAAATATTTATATCATTGTATCCATACATGTGTATGCATAACTGAATGACTAAGTGTTGAGAAAGTTTGTTAATCTGATTAAATATGTGATAGAAAGTAAAGAAATGAGTACATGAATTATATGCATGGGCGGTGTTATGAAAAACATAAGTTGATATGAATATTAATATTGTGTAGTGTGATATATGCTATTTTAATCATGCATAACTTGATGAGGATAGTGAAATGATGATTATAGAAGTATTGTGACATGGCATATATGGGCTGGACTATGTGGCCGCCCTATGGAATTATTAAATGTCAGTTTATGACAGATGTGAATGTATTTGATGATGTTTGTGCCATGATGATATGAGATTGTATGTGTTTATGAGGTATGCGATGGTAAACGGTATGCGTACCCCTCGGTTTTCGGCTTCCATGGTTTTTATACACAATTGAGTAACCAGTGGTAAGTCAGACCAAATGGTTGAGGTGGGGAGCGAAGCCGGGTTCAGTTAACCAAGTATGGTTCATGGGGTGTCAAGTCGGACCCCTAACTGAAGGCCGATCCTTTAGTATCCGGATAGTAGGAGTTAGAGATATATGCGAGTCAGTTGTGTATGTATGTGATGTGATATTGATATGCTTTATGACCGGTTATAAATTGATATTCATAATGTGTTTGGTAAATATTTGATGTATATAATGATTATGATATAAAGTGTAGTATGAAGTAGCTAACACTAGTGATAATGTAATTTTGATGTAATATATAGATATGCGTAGTTATGTGGTTGAAACGGAACCGAGGTTTAGGCAAAGATGAATTGTCATAAGGCAAGAGACGTAACTATATAAATGTAATGAAGCCGGTAAGTTAATAATAAGTTATTAGATATTTAGGTCTCGTCATATTTCTATTCTACATTAATTACGATATACCAAACATTCACCCTTGCTGTTGTTTATTTAATTAGTGACCAGTGAGAGGGAGGATGCCAATACCCTGGAGGTGCGCCATGTAACATCCCTCTTTTTAGAAGCAATTTTATCCTTGTAAATTTTAATTATGGAGGGTTTATAAGCAAGAATAAGTCAATATATACCCTGTTGATGGTCTGTAGTACCTCAAAAATGTCATTTTTACACATAATAATAGAATTTATATGGAATATTAGTGAAATGATGCAAAAACCGAGTGAAAAGGGCTCTGTTCCGAGTAACAGAGAAGAATTCCGAGTGAATGGTCAGAAATTCCGAGTGGGGGAGAAAAATCCGAGTGAAAACATCATAGAAAGGCTCGGTTCCGAGTTGAATGCTTCCTTTTCTGAAAGAGACTACACCAATTGGAGTATTCCGAGTGAAAGAATGTATAAATACTCATGTTTATGTTGATTTGATGCTTCCTACCGATTGGAGTGCATTGTGGAATCAATTGGGAAGGATTCCGAACGGTTTCCTATGAATTTGCTTAGGAAACCGAGTGGAAAATGGTGGAGGGAGCCAATTCCGAGTGAGATACACTCCACTGGACCAAAACCAAGTGAGACTTGTACGTGTATGCCTTGTTCCGAGAGCTAATGGTTGAAATAAACCTTAATTGGAAGTATAATTGAAGGAATTGGCCTAAACCGAGTGAATTGAGTGAAGGAAGACTCGGATTTCCGAGTGAAGATTATGAGAAAGAGAGGACTCGGTCTGAAGAGGTATTACCGAGTGAGAAACCGAGTGCCTGAGTCGGTTCAAAGGAATTCCGAGTGAAGAATTGAAGCTTCGCTCAAGCGAACCTTGCAATTATTGACTCAGAAGTGAGAATTTCAGTCGGTATAGTTGTTAACCGAGTGTAATTTCACTCAATATTCACTGACAGAAGTGCGTATTGACTTCAATTTTGTCTTTTAATGATATTTAAATTCAATCGTGCGCATTATGGATAGTGGACGACCAGAAATGGGCACTGACTCAGCATATATCTTTATTTAATCCCTAGTGACCCTTCCATTAGCAATCCACTAACAGCCCACTCAGAAAAGCTGTCCCCCACTTGTTTTCCCACTCACTTTCTCCCTATTTAAACCAGTGCCAGGACCCTAAGGAACCCACACACACGACACAAACACCTTAATCACTCTCCTTCCCAGCAAGTTTCTTTCTCTCTTTTCCCTTCTGTTTCACTCGGATTTGAAGTAGGACAGTGAAGGAAACCTCTTTCTTTCCATCCAGGAACTTCATTGAGGTAAGGGGGTATATTCTTGGGTGCCTTGTGGGAAAACCGAGTGAAGGACAGATTCAGTGTGTATGAATTAAATGCTTTAAATTGTTATCTGTATATGCATGTATATATATATATATCTGTTACCGAGTGTATATAATCAGTGATGAATTGTGAAATGATATGTACTTATTGGACTAAAAATACTAAAAATCATGGGTACCGTGTGATTTCCAATGATAATAGGTTCTGTTTTATGTTAATCCGACCGGTTTTACACCTATAACAACTCGGTTTTGCTTAGTTTCAATCGGATTCAACCTTAACTGAATGTATTTCATTCTGATAGAACAATTTTCACTCGGTAAACAACCTAATTTCACTCAGAGAACTTTTTCTAGTTTATTTCCACTCGGAAAACATCATATTTCACTCGGAAAACACTCTATATCTCTCGGACAGCATCTCCCAAGTTTTATTTTACTCGGAAATCTCTTTCTTAAATTATTTCACTCGGAACTTGACTTAATTTCACTCAGAAAATATAATTATCTTTTACTCAGAACTCTTTTTCAGTAAATTCACTCGGAAAACACTCTATTGCTCTCGGTCAGTAGTTTCCCAGTCTTATTTCACTCGGCAAACACTTTATTTTACACAGCAAACAGTTCTTTTACTCGGATTTGTTTTATTGCAGTCAGATAGAACTCTTTTCAACTAATTTCACTCGGTAAACCCATGTTTCACTCGGAACTTATCTTATTTTTATTCAGGAAACTCTTTTCCTACTGATTCCACTCGGAATCATAATTGATTTCATTCAGGAACTCATTTTCACTCAGAATTTAAGTAGCTTCACTCATGAAAACCTTTTCCAGTAATTTTAACTCGGTAAACACCTTAATTTCACTCAGAAAACTCCTTTTTGACTGAATACCACTCGGAAATATACTTTATTTCACTTAGAGACTTATTTTCACTCAGATTTACAAATAATGCTACTCAGGGAACCATTTTCCTATTGACTTCACACGGATTTAGATTTTAATTCACTCAGAAATTTGTTTCACTCAGAATTCTAGATAATTAATTAAGAAAATCATTTTTCAGCTTCTGTTTCACTCGGAAAACTTATCAATTTCAGTTAGAAAACTCTGCTCAATTTATTTCACTCGAATTCATAGCTATCTCATGCGGAAAACTCATTTTTCACTCGGATTCAAGCTGTTCCAGTCGGAAAACAGCATTCCACTTCATTTTCACTCGGATCTAAAATTATTTCAGTCGGAAAACAGCTTTCCAGTGTCATTCCACTCGGATTTTTAGCCAGAACGTTTGAAGAACCCTTCTCTGTATGATTCCACTCGGAATCATACCTATTTCACTCGGATTTACCCCTGTTCCACTTGGAAAACTCTGTTTTTAGTGTTTTTCACTTGAATTTTCAATTGGAAACTAATCTTCAATACTTTTTAAGTTATTGGTAAGTTATAATTATCATTCTTATTCTATTATTATCATTATTTATTGTTAAACTTAATATTGTTATCATTATTATTAGTTTTATTATTATTATACATTGTTAACATCTAAAATTATGCGTAATTACATAAAGAATATATTATTTTACTCTTTATGAAATAATATATATAATAGATATATTTCTAAAAATTAATAAACGAATATCTTACAAGGTTTAAATGATTGATGGAATTCAAAGAACTTGAGAATGATATGATGAGACTAGAAATACATAAGATACCTAAGGAATTAATTGATAAGATAAATGCATTTCACATCATGAAAATATTTTTGAAGAAGAAAAACCTCTAGAGCATACACTTGGTACAGTGGAGGACACTCACGTTCGATCTCCATGAAGAATCTTGGGAGTACAACTGGAACGGCAACCCAATGGCATCAGAGTCGCGCCTGATAGCCGGGTGAGACGATGTAATTCTAGTGTACTTTGACTAAATGACGGAGTGTAACTATGATCGTAGGGATCCAAGTTCCAAAAATATTTAAATCAATGATGAGAACCAATGAGTTCATTTGTA
This sequence comes from Clitoria ternatea, assembly GCA_037962975.1. NCBI lineage: Eukaryota > Viridiplantae > Streptophyta > Magnoliopsida > Fabales > Fabaceae > Clitoria > Clitoria ternatea. The sequence continues at coordinate 73,533,823 of CM075672.1, forward strand.
CCACATGGAACTTGGGTGGACCCTGATCGCTCTAGATGATTGGAATGGTGATATTCCAAAGAATGAGAAGAAGATGAAACGATTTATTGGGCCCACATGCATCATGAGACTTAACCAAAGATAAATCATAATAAATCCAAACTCATGCATTTCATTACAGCATATTTGATTGTTATAATTGTGAATATGTTATATGTACGATTTATTTCATGGCAATATGCTTGATTGTTATAATTGTGAACATGCTAAATATACGATTATGTGATGACAACATGTTTGATTGTTATAATTGCGAATATGTTAAATGTATGATCTATGTGACATTGTATGTTAACTGGATTATGTCCGCACCGGATTAACCAATCAGGGTCTTGGGTTATACTCACCCTTACTGTTGAACATTTTTCAGAGGAATTAGAAACTCAAGAACCCGAGTGTGAAGATCAGCAATACGCTGAACCCATTGAGAACAATCATTAAGGATAGAATATTTATAATTAGACACCGGATGACTGTATAATATTTAAGGGTGCCTGCGTGCCCCATTCTGTTAAGAGTACAATTACTTACAGTTTGTGAATGACTATGTGATATATACAATATTGCTTCCACTGATCTGCCAAGTATTTATAAAAAAAAAATATTCACTTTTTCTGAAAACTGTTAACACTCTCAGTTAAATAGGATGAACCTACAGAAGGATTTGTCTTATCTAACCGAGGGTGTTACACGCCAAGCGGAGGATTGATGCCAAGGAACGAGGAAATTATGTAATAATGGAAGTAGGATATATATAATAATTGTTTGTTATGCTTGATAAACTAGTGATGTATGCTGGTGTGATTATGGGATATGAATTTATAGTGTGTAGTAGCATTTTATGCTTAGTGTGAATGTGATCTATTGATATTTTGGTGTTTGATATCGAATTGCATGGCCATGAGTGTGATAAGTAACTATTGATGATAATTCGAATTATGATGGTTGATATGATTATGATGATGATGATGATGATGATGATGATGATGATGATGATGATGATGATGATGATGATGATGATGATGATCATGTGATGAAGTTGTTAGTTTTAAGAGTTTGAATGTCAATTATGTTGAAATTCATGGATTAGATGTACATTGGCACGAAGCCATTGTTGAGCAGTTTAATAATTATGATGGGCGGGTTTTATTATATTTGTGAATTATGAATGATGCAAACTATGTGAATTGTTTAATGACTAGATGATGTGAATGATTATGCATGTGTTAGAACTAGGCGTTTATGTGAAAATAAGGAATTAAATAGGTGAAATTGAGATCTAGCGGGTTTTGGGACCCCCGGAAGGGACCAATAGGTTCCCTAGGTCATTTAGAAACTGTACATATAAGCCTTGAACCATTTGGAGTCCATTTAGGTGGGTTGGTGCAAGGGTTTTGCACATAATTGGTTAAAACAACATTTTTCACATAACTCACGCATATGGTGGAATTTTTGCAAACAGACAGCGCCAACAATCCAAGAATGGGGAAAACATGTGGCCCGTGAAGTTTCGTGGCAATCAGACTTGAAACGGGCCAATGGGGTAGGTCAGAAGTTGGCTGAAAGGCCTAAAACTCATGATAGCATCAGGTGTTGTTTCTGTCATGCTCACGCTACACGTAGGGCTGACGCATAGCGTGGGGTGCTACACGTGGGGCTGTCGCGCAGTGTCAGGCCTCCTGTTTCAAGTTTTAGTTTCTTTTCCTTTTCAATGGCTTTTAGGGTTTTAAGTGGTTATATATTTAATATTTTGGCACTTTTTAATAAAAGTGATTATTTTTATAATTGTGGGATAATTAAGTTATTTAATCACAAAAATTTATTGTGAAAATCAATTAAAAAGGTAAAAATAAATGTAAATTGACATGGGATGTCACAGGTGGAATTAGAGCGGTTCTTTTCAGGACCGAATAGGTGGGTAGATATAATGGATTGTGTGAGTTCTTATAGGGTTATTCTTGCATTTTATTGTGTTTTGTTTGTAGTTGTTTATGTTGTTGACGGGTTAACTTGGCATCATTTCCTTGGCACTCCGGTGGCGTTATGTTATTTATATGTATGAGGTAATTATTTTACTCCCTGGTAAATTATTGGTTACTGATGGTGATTTGTTTGGATATTGTAGAATTGAATTATGGCTGAGGGATCTAGTTCAGGTGGAGGTGATAACTTCTTTGCAAGGTTTTCACAAATGATGAGGAGGGCTGAATCTGGCCCGACTCTTGATAAATTCCTGAAGAGGAACCCATCCACCTACAAGGGAGGACATGATTATGATGGAGCTTATGTGTGGTTGCATGATATTGAGTAGACGTTTGAATACTTTGAATATTCTGATGAGTAAAAGGTACAATTTGCCACTTACCAACTGAAAGATAAGGCTCGAGTGTGATGGCCAAGAACCAAGGTTCAAATGAATGCCGCTGGTGAACCATTGATGTAGGTGAACTTTCGACGATGATTTCTTGCAAAATATTTCCCAGATAACTACAAGATTCGAAAAGAGATGGAATTTTTAAAACTTGAACAAGACAAGATGACTGTAGCTGAATACACAACAAAGTTTGATGAGTTGTGTGATTTTTACCATCCATTCTATTTAGAAGAGACTGAAGCCAGTAAATGTGCAAAATATGAAGCTGGTCTTAGGATTGAACTTCGGAGTGTGATTGTCCCTCTTGAAATCCATGACTACCCTACTCTGGTGAACAAGGCCAAACTTACTGAGGAAGTACAGTTGCAGAGAGCATCTCAATCAAGGGAAAAAAAACCATTGAAAGCAAAAGGATTCAGCTTTAAGAAGATGGGTCAGTTTTTCTGTAGTGGCAAGTCTTTTGTTTCATCATCATCTTCTTCTAGTCGTGGTACCGACCATTCTGGTAGCCAATCTGGAAGTCGTGCATGTTATAATTATGGCCAGGAGGGTCACCTCTCTCGGCATTGTCCTGCTAACCAAATTGTTTGCTTCCAATGTGGTTAATTGGGGCACTTGAGGTCTGATTGTCCACAGAGGCAGCAGTAGGGTAGACAAGATAACTGGGTAAATGCTTCTATGATTCGTGGATGTAATTTTCAGCGGGGAGGCCGAGGCAATGGTGGCTGTGGAGGTCAAAACCCAAGGCAGTCTGATGCTTAGTCCAGTGGTGCTCAAAATGTTATGGCTGGACATGTGTTTGCTTTTGATGCATCTGAGGTTGCAAGAAATGATAATCTGGTGCAGGGTAAGTGTGTTATTCATGACTACCTAGTAAATGTTATTTATGACTTTGGTGCTACACATTCCTTTATTTCTGAAAGTTATGTTCAGTGGCTTGGTTTTCCAGTGGTGTTAATGGAGAATGCTCTTAGTGTCTCCACTCCTACTAGTTCCACGTTTAGGGCAACCACTATACGTGGGGAATCGCCAATCCAAATCGAAGACCGTTCCTTTCTGGTAAATTTGATTTGTATGCCGTTGAAGAATTTAGATGTTATCTTGGGTCTTGATTGGTTGGCCGCTAACCACGTTATGCTGGATTGTTACCACAAGACTATAATCTTCTCTCAGGAGCTTGACACTAAGAATATGGTGAGTAACGTATCTGCAACCTATATTATTCTCTTTACTTCAGAGGGGTGGTATAACCTTAAACCTGCTGATATTCCGGTGGTTAGCCATTTCCCTGATATGTTCCCGTAAGATATTCCAGAATTGCCTCCCAACAGGGAGATTGATTTTCTATTGATTTGATTCCCAGGGTAGAACCTGTGTCCCATGCACCATATAGAATGTCTTCAGTGGAGTTAGCTGAAGTAAAGAAGTAGGTGAATGAGTTGTTAGAGAAAGGATTCATCCGGCTGAGTGCTTCACCTTGGGCGCTCTTGTGTTACTTGTGAAGAAGAAGGACGGTAGTATGCAGATGTGTATTGATTATTGCCAGTTGAATAAACTAACCATTAAGAATAAGTATCCCTTACCATGGATTGATGACTTGTTGGGGTGTTATGGTATTTTCTAAGATTGATTTGAGGTATGGGTATCACCAAATCAAGGTAAAATCGGAGGATATTCCAAAGACGGCATTCAGAACTTGGTATGGTCACTTTGAGTATGTGGTAATGCCGTTTGGAGTGACTAATGCTCCAACCATCTTTATGGATTATATGAACAGAATCTTCCAGCCTTACTTAGATCAGTTCGTAGTGGTATTCATCGATGAATATTCTGGTGTATTCGAAATTCGTTGAAGAACATGCATAACATATTCAGATTATTTTGCAAGTGTTACGTAAGAAGTTGTATGCTAAGTTATCTAAATGTGACTTTTGGGAAGCAAGCGTGTAATTTTTGGGACATGTGATTTCTTATGATGGGGTGTCTATAGATCTGTCTAAGATTAAGGCGGTTATGGCTTGGGAGAGGCCTAAATCAGTGACTGAAATTAGGAGCTTCTAGGGATTGACTGGTTATCATCATCGTTTCATTGAAGGGCTTTCACGTATCACACTTTCCTTGACCCAATTGATGAGAAAGGAAACTTCATTCGTGTGGACATAAAAGTATGAGTTGAGCTTCCTGACTTTGAAGCAATGCTTGACTTCGACACCCATACTTTGATTACCTGATATGACAAAGGAGTTTGTGGTGTATTATGATGCTTCCAAGTATGGTAAAGGATGTGTGTTGATACAGGATGACAGGATAATTGTGTATGCTTCTAAGCAACTGAGGTTGCATGAGCAGAATTATCCTACTCATGATTTAGAACTTGCTGTTATAGTATTTGCATTGAAGATATGGCGACATTACCTGTATGGTTCTCGCTTTGTGGTGTTCAGTGACCATAAAAGCTTAAAGTATTATTTGATAAGAAGGAGCTAAACATGAGACAGAGGCGATGGGTAGAGTACTTAAAAGATTATGATTTTGATTTAAGATACCACCCTGGCAAGGTGAATGTTGTGGTTGATGCCTTGAGCAGGAAAGTTTTACATGCAGCCTTCTTGATGGGAAAGGAGCAGGAATTACTTGAAGATTTTCGTGACATGAACATTAGGGTTATTGTGCAACCCCAAATCAGATGGTAATTAGGATGTTGAAGATCTCCAGTGAGTTTTTGGAATCTTTGGCAACAGCTCAAGAGAATAATGTAAAGTTGTTGGAGTTACTTGATGCCCAAGCTAGGGGCAATGATATGGAATTAAGCAAAGGCAATGATGGTATTTGGCGATTTAGAGACCGTGTTATAGTACCTGTAGAAGGAGATTTCAGGCAAGTTGTATTATCTGAAGCGCACAAGAGTTCATTAAGTATTCATCCTGGTATTATCAAGATGTATCATGATTTGAAAAAGGAATTCTGGTGGCCGGGGATGAAGAAAATGATTATTGAGTATTGAGATCTTGTGTGATATGCCATAAGTGTAAGGTTGAACACTAGAGACCTCCTGGTTTGCTTTAACCTCTAGAGATTCCAATTTGGAAATGGGAGAATATTACAATGGATTTTGTATCATAGTTACCTCGTACCCGTTCTGGGTGTAATGCCATTTGGGTTATTGTTAATCAATTAATGAAGAGTGCTCAGTTTCTAGCCATGAACATGAAATGGTCATTGGACTGATTAGCTAGATTGTATATCACTGTGATTGTAAGGTTACATGGCGTACCGTTAAGTATTATTTCTAACCGTGATCCACGATTCACTTCCAGATTTTGGGGAAGTTTGCAACAGGAACTGGGTACTGAGTTGAGGTTGAGTTCAACTTATCATCCTCAAATGGATGGCCAGTTTGAGCGGACTATTTTGATCCTCGAGGATATGCTCAGGGCTTGTGTATTGGAACAAGGCGGATCATGGGAAAGATATTTGCCATTGGTGTAATTCCCCTATAACAACAGTTACCATGGTAGCATTGGAATGACACCTTACGAAGCTCTATATGGTAGGAGGTGTCGTACACCTTTATGCTGGAATGAAAATGGTGATGTAGTTCATTTAGGACCCGAATTGATTCAGGAAATGAATAATCAGGTTGCATTGATTCGTGAAAAGATGAAGATTGCCCAGGATCATCAAAAGAGTTACTATGACAATCGTCATAGACCACTTGAGTTTTAGGTGGGAGATTGGGTATTTCTGAAGGTTTCACCTACTAAGGGTGTAGGTCGGATATTGAAAAGTCAGAAACTTAACCCGAGGTATATTGGGCCATATCAGATTTTGGAACGTATTGGAGAAGTAGCGTATTGCTTGAACCTTCCTCGATCTTTGACTAATATCCATGATGTGTTTCATGTTTCATAATTGAGGGCGTACATTCCCCCTGTGATTCAATGATTGTGCCTAAAGATTCCATCAAGTTAAAGGAAGATTTGACGGTGTAAATGGTCCCTCTTTGTATTGATGAACATCAAACTAAATGATTGAGGAACAAAGATGTGCCTTTGGTGAAAGTTAAGTGACAAGATTTTAATGGAATATCATGGACATGGGAGTTGGAGACCGACATGAAGTGATTATATCCCCATCTTTTCCAATGAGGTATGTTGATTTCGACGACAAAATCCCTTTTTAGGAGGGGTGGATGTAACATCCCTGGTAATTTAAATTGGGAAGGATAAATTAAATATTTAATTAAGTCAAAATTAAAGGAAAATAGGATTTTTAAGTAGTTATATAATTTAAATGATATGTTAAAAGAAAAAGATGATTTAAAAATAAATTTTAAGTAAATAGCATTAGGACCCTGACACGTAGTGTCGCTGTGGAGCGTAGCGTCAGGTGGGAATTAATAACCTGACATGTAGCGTCAGTACGACGTGTAGCGTTAGTGGGACGCGTAGCGTCAGCGTCGCGATCAGCTTAAGACCAAGGCATACAAAACAAAACCCACAAGCTTCTTTTCTTCTATTTTCTTCTCTCCCTTATGCGATTGTACCCAGAGCTTGGTGGAAGCCTTGATTTCTTTTGGTTTTGGGTGATTGGAACCATGGTCAGGCATATGGGACCCTTAATTTATGTTTTCTCTTCTTTTTCTCTTCCCTTTCTTCAAAATCGAACCATGCATGTGATGTTGGGGGTTTGGATTCTGAGTTTTAATGGCTTCGGAAGCTTGGGTTATGAGTTTGTAAGTGTAAGGAAGGTAATGTACTAATCAGATTGGTGTTTCAGTAACCGCGGGTGTCGGAACGAGCGTTGGTTAAACGTTTGAAGAAGTGGGTATCGAATTTGGAAGAGGAGTGGTGAATCAAGTGACTGAATGACGTAGCCGACATCAAGAAAAAATTATTGAAGCTTGGAATTGAGGTAAGAGGGGTGTTTAGGTCGTGATTAATTAAAATTGGTTCGAATATTAAGCTTGGGGAATTTATAAAAAAATAATTGGGAATTATTAGGAAGTTGTAGAATAGTTAGGAAATATTTATATCATTGTATCTCTATATGTGTATACATAACTAAATGACTAAGTGTTGAGAAAGTTTGTTAATCTGATTAAATATGTGATAGAAAGTAAAGGAATGAGTACATGAATTATATGCATGGGTGGTGTTATGAAAAACATAAGTTGATATGAATATTAATATTGTGTAGTGTGATATATGCTATTTTAATCATGGATAACTTGATAAGGATAGTGAAATGATGATTATGGAAGTATTGTGACATGGCATGTGTGGGCTGGACTATGTGGTTGTTCTGTGGAATTATTGAATGTCAGTTTCTGACAGATGTGAATGTATTTGATGATGTCTGTGCCATGATGATATGAGATTATATATGTTTATGTGGTATGGGACAGCCTATGGTATGATGTACCCCTCGGTTTTTAGCTTTCGTGGTTTTTATACCCAGTTGAGCTACCCAGTGGTCAAGTCGGACCCAGTGGTTGAGGTAGGGAGCCAAGCCGTGTTCGGTGAACCAAGTCTAGTTCACGGGGTGTCAAGTCGGACCCTAACTAAAGACCGATCCTTTAGTATCCGGATACTAGGAGTCAGAGATATATCTGAGCCAGTTATGTATGTATGTGATATGATATTGATATGCTTTATGACCGGTTGTAAATTGATATTCATAATGTGTTTGGTAAATGTTTGATGTATATAACGATTGTGATATAAAGTATAGTATGAAGTAGCTAACACTAGTGACAATGTAAGTTGGATGTAATATATAAATATACGTAGTTATGTGTTTGAAATTGAACCGAGGTTTAGGGAAAGACAAATTGTCATGAGGCAGGAGAGGTAACTATATAAATGTAATGAAGCCGGTAAGTTTATAATAAGTTATTAGATATTTAGGTCTCGTCATATTTCCATTTTACATTAATTACGATATACCAAACACTCACCCTTGATGTTGTTTACTTAATTAGTGACCAGTGACAGGGAGGATGCCAATGCCCCAGAGGTGCACCAAGCGAAGGATTGATGGTAAGGAGCGAGGAAATTATGTAATAATGGAAGTAGGATATATGTAATAATTATTGGTTGTGCTTGATAAACTAGTGATGTATGCTAGTGTGATTGTGGGATATGAATTTAGTTTGTGTGTAGTAGCGTTTTATGCTTTGTGTGAATGTGATCTATTGATATTTTGGTGTTTGATATCGGATTGCATGGCCATGAGTGTGATGCGTAACTGTTAATAATAATTTGAATTATGATGGTTGATATGATTATGATGATGATAATCATGTGATAAAGTTGTTAGTTTTAAGATTTTGCATGTCAATTATGTTGAAATTCATGGATTGGATGTACATTGGCACGAAGCCATCGTTGAGCAGTTTAATAATTATGATGGGCGGGTTTTATTATGTTTGTGAATTATGAATGATGCAAACTGTGTGAATTGCTTAATGACTAGATGATGGGAATGATTATGCATGTGTTGGAACTACGTGTTTATGTGAAAATAAGGAATTTAATAGGTGAAATTAAGATCTGGCGGGTTTCGGGACCCTCGGAAGGGACCAATAGGTTCCCTAGGTCATTTACAAACTGTATATATAGGCCTTAGACCTTTTGGAGTCCATTTAGGTGGGTTGGTGCAAGGGTTTTACACATAATTGGTTAAAACTATATATTGCACATAACTCGTGCATATGGTGGAATTTTGGCAAACGGACAATGCTAACTATTACGGAATGGGGAAAACATGTGGCTCGTGAAGTTTCGTGGCATTCGGACCTAAAACGGGCCAATAGGGTAGGTCAGAAGTTAGACGGAAGGCTTAAAACTCATGAGCAGCATCAGGTGTTGTTACTATCATGCTCACACTACGCGTGGGGCTGACGTGTAGCGTGGGGTGCGCAGCTTTGGGCTAACGCTACGCATGAGGCTGGCACACAGTGTCAGGCCCCCTGTTTCAAGTTTTAGTTTCTTTTCCTTTTCAATGGCTTTTAGGGTTTTAAGTGGTTATATATTTAATATTTTCGCACTTTTTAATGAAAATGATTATTTTTCTAATTGTGCGATAATTAAATTATTTAATCACAAAAAATTTACTGTGAAAATTAATTAAAAGGACGTAGGACGTGGGACGTCACATATTAAGCTCTTTTTGATGAAACAGGTACTTAAGACTTTTGTGATCACTAAAGACCATGAACTTTGAGCCATACAAATAATGTCGCCATAACTTCAAAGCAAATATAACCGCCGCCAATTCAAGATCATAGTGGGGTAATTAACCTTATGTGGTCACAACTGTCTCGACGCATAGGCTATCACACGCTCGTTTTGCATTAGCACACATCCAAGACCAAGCTTAGAAGCATCAGAATACATCACCAATTTATCCAATAAATTGGGCAAAGCCAATACTGGTGTAGTAGTAAGTCTTAATTTCAACTTTTAAAAACTTTTCTCATATTCGAGAGTCCACACGAATGGTTGATTCTTACGAGTCAACTTTGTCAATGGTAGGGCCAAATAAGAAAATCCTTCAATAAATCTCTGATAATAACCGGTAAGACTAAGAAAACTTCTTATCTTAGTCACAGTCGTCGGTCTTTCCCAAGTCACAATCCTCGGTCTTTCACAAAAAATTACATGACCAAGAAATGAAATCTCATTCAATCAGAATTCACACTTTGAGAGCTTAACATACAGTTGTTTCTCTCGAAGAATAGTCAACATAAGGTGACGATGCCTTTCATGCTCTTCATGACTCTTAAAGTACACCAAAATATCATCAATGAACACCACAACGAATCGATCAAGATACTTATGGAAAATGTGATTCATGTAGTCCATGAAAATCGTAGGAGCATTTGTCACACTGAATGGCATCACCACATACTCGTAGTGGCCATATCGTATTCGGAAGGCTATTTTAGGAATATCATTAGTCTTCACCTTGATTTGGTGATATCCGGAACGTAAATCAAATTTTGAGAACACAACAGCATCCTTCAACTAATCCAAGAGATCATCAATGCGAGGAAGAGGATACGCTTAGGCGGATAAATTCTCTTTTGAGTAATTCCTCGACTTGCTTTTTAAGTTCAGACAACTCTATAGGAGACATCCTATAAGGAGCTCTAGAAACAAGCTCAGCACCAGGAATAAGATCAATAGAGAATTCCACTTCTCGTAGAGGAGGCAAACCAGGAACCTCATCCAGAAAAATGTCAAAGAATTCTGAAACAACAGGAATTTCACTAGATTAGGAAACACCATTCCCTTCAATTAAGCAAAACATCATAAAAAGCTGAGAGATACCTTGAAGGTCAAAACATTCAACATTCAGAGTCGGAAAAATCACCGCCTTATTATGACAATCCATAAAAACTCTATTGGCAGACAACTAATCCATGCCTAAGATGATATCTAGGTCTTTCATAGGAAAACACACGAGGGATACAACAAATTTCCTACTCTCAAGAGTCATCTCGACATTCTCACATCGAGTCACTGATCTCAAATAAGTACTAGTCAATGTAGTCACCATTATGAAACTTTTCATCATACAAACAGGCACTTTGAAGCACCTCACACAATCCTCAGAAATAAACGAATGGGTAGCACCAGAATCTAGATAACACAAACAAAGGTGCCAATAATTTCACACTTATTTTGAACCAAGTTATCCGCTTGTGCGGCTTCTTCACCGGTAATAGGAAAGACTCTTCTAACAACTTGTGGTTGATCACCACCATTATGATTACCATTTCTTCCACCATGGTCATTTCCTTTACCATTACCGTTCCGACCGCCGTTATGATTTCCAGCATGACCACCATTAAAACCATTATCGTTTCCATAACCACGGCCTCCAAAACCACCATAGCCTCCACGGTTTGCATTATGGTTCACACAAGCAATAGCATCAATATTCTCATTTCTTGCATTCAATGGTAATTGGGATAAATATGCCCTAGTTGGTTACATTGGTAGCACACCACATCATCTTATGGACAATCATGTGCCAAATGATTAGCACCACACTTGAAGCAAGTAAGGCCTTGAACATTTCCACAACCTTGATTACCATTACCACATCTAAATGCATCACATCCTTTTGCATTGGAGGATCCACCACGAAAGAACTTCTTCTTCCATGCCTCTTGAAGTTAGAGGATTGACCCTTTAACTTGGGTTCATACTTACCATGACTCAAAGGAACCACATCATCTTCTTCATAAATATAACACTTGTTCACAAGTGTTGGAAAGCTTCTAATTTCTTGGTGTCGAATAGCCCACTTGATCTCGGGCCTCAATCTGTTTTCAAACTTTACACACTTTGAAGCTTCAGTACCATCTTGTTGATAAGGAGGATAAAATGCATATAGTTCCTCAAACTTGGAGGCATACTCCTCCACAGTCATATCACCTTACTTAAGCTCCATAAACTCAAGCTCTTTCTTACTCTTATAGCTCTCTAGAAAATACTTCTTCAATAATTCAACTTTGAAATTTTCCCACGACAAGGGGACATTAGCAGCCAACATGCACCCTCTAGTAAGATGCCACCATGCTTCATCTTCATCGTGGATCATAAAGACCACATACTCAACCTTTTGTACTCTAGTACATGCAGAGCTTGTAAAAATCCTTTCTAGATCATTAATCCAAACATAAGCATCCTCAGGCTTATACCCTCCATGGAACTTGGAAGGTTTCCTCTTGAGAAATCGATGAAGACCTTGGGCACCTTGTCCCGTATTTTGTTGGCCTTATCTTTTTAAGAGATCCGTAAAGCGATTCAAAGCAATTGCCATAGCAGCAACTTTACAGTTTTCTCTACCAGCCATGATTCATGCCTATAAGTTAAGACATGGATCACACATAAGTAAACTAGACCATAAAATCAATTCCAATGGATTATGGATTGAATCCCAACATTTAATGGTCTACGATACATCATTTCATAATAAACATATTAATCTAAATGCATAATCACAAATTATTCATCACCGAAGGTAAATAGTGTAAGGAACTTAGGCAGACTCACACAAACAAACATATCAATCACATTTCAATGTCAAACAACCATAATCTAATCAAAGAAATCATATTTCAATAGTAGGTAATTCACACGATCTAATTATGAGCAATAAGTGCTTTGACAATATTGAACAATAGTAATAACGCTTCTGCATTGAGTAACTAGTGCTCTGATACCAGCTTGTCACACCCTAATTTCACGAACCCAAATCCCGATGTAATCAAGTTAATTAATCAATAAAAATACGAGTAAATTTTTCACGTTTTAAAAAGTCCAAACCCTTCAACATTACATTAAAATCTGAACCATGGAAAACCGAATAGTGAGATTTAAGAATATGAAAACTGGATTGATAATTAAATCGCCCCAAAGCGTATACAAAATAATTGAGTCTACAACGGAAAAGAATATGTATACAGGGTATATACGCCTAGTCCTATATATAAAGATATGAGAAAAGGCCCAAAGGTAAGCAAAGGAATTGAGAAAACTGAATTTAGGTCAACTCGCTTAAGTAAGGCATCTCTCACAAAAGTGAGATCACGATTACTCGCTTGAGCGAGCCCAAAGTCACCTGGGCAGGAAAATATTGAGTATTAGACCCAATTTCACACTTGAGCGAAAGACTTCTAAAACTAAATTGCCACATCATCGCTCTAGCGGGTCTCCACTCGCTTGAGCAAAAATTGTACAGAATCGTTTTCCACAAGTATTCGCTCGAGCGAGATTCACTCGCTTGAGCAAAGTATTTTTACACATATACTCGCTTAAGCGAGCTCCCACTCGCTTGAGCGAGATTTCGACAGAACCAAATCCTCTGGTCCGCGCTTGAGCGAGACCACGCTCGCTTGGGTGAGAAAACACCAAAAATCACAACACTGATACGTGTAGTGTAACATCGCAAATTTTATAAAAAATGATTAAATAGGAGGAATAAATATTAAATAATTATAAATTGGTTAATAAGTGTCCCAAAAATGTTAAAATAATTTAATTGAGATTTATAAGGATTATTTATAATTTATTGAGGCTTTAAGAGTTAAAATTTATACCAGGTTAAAATATGGGTGTCGGACCAAGTATCTCCGATTGAGATATCATTGGTCAAGGCTGTTAAGAATATTATTGGGCATCCGAATATGTCTTCAGAATAATTTTTGGATAAAGTATTAAGCCCGAACTAAGATCCTGTATGTTATAAAACGGTAGAGTTTAATGAAAGGATTAAAATTTAAAACAAAGCCCACCCATTTCTCTTCTCTATTTACGTTGGCTTCTCCCTCTAACCATCTCCATTCTTTCTTTCTTCTTCTCTCCCCCCTTTCTCTTTGCAAAACTGTGTTCCTCTTTCCATGACCATTACCCACCAAATTTTCTTAGTCTCCATGGATTCATGAAGCATGAATAGAACATTGAAGCAAAGCTTTGTTCTCCTCCTTCTCTCTTTTCCTCATTTTCATGTTTGGCATAGAGCTAGGAGAAAGAGGTATGATTCTTGAACACCCATAGCTTTTGTTGATGGTTTTGAGTTTTTTTAAGTATTATGATAGGAGATTAGATGTTAATTGGGTGAATAATGGCTTTTGGAACCAAACCCTAGGTGGGATAACCATTGGGGATTGTTATTGATGTTGATAATGAATGGGATACATTGTTACTAGCCTAAGGGTGTTTGAAATGAGGCATAAATATAGTTGGAATTGATGATAGTGAGTTCTTGATGAAAACCCTAGAAATTAGGATTTTGGGGCTTTGAGAGATTTTTGAGAAAATTATGAGTAATTGACATTGGAGAGGTTTTATATGTGAGAATAAGTTTTCGAATGAGTAATATTGATTATTGATGTCGAGGATTTGAGAAACCATGAGGAAATGATGGATGACTTGGGATAAGGTATATGTGATGAGGGTTGTTCTTGAATTTTAATGAACCTTGACCCTAAGATTTGGGAATGTGTGTATATTGTGGCTAGAAGAAATGGTTTTTGAGAAGTTATTGATTGATAATGGTTTGAAAGGAGCTAAGAGACTCATGATGAATTTGAATGGCAAATGGGTACTTTAAGTGATGGTGAAGGAGATGTTGTTGTTGTTGGGTATAGTTGGCCCTTTAAGATCTAGAGAATCTTGGTTTTGGGAAAGGAATTCCTGAAGCCTAACACAATGGTATGAATTGGTGTTTTAGCAAGTCTAGGACTTGATATTGAGTTTTATGATAAGCTAGTATTTGTTTAGAATTATGATGGTTCCTTGAGATGGTTTGATGATTACATGTATGCATATGTATGTATGTTGGTGTAGATGATATTCCGGGCAATGTAGCGGAGCATTTGGAGAGTGCATTTGGTTGCGGTTCTTCCCTCGAGGTAGGAGAGAAGTTTTACATTCTAAATGCATGAGTAGAATAATTAGTGATTTATGTAAATCATGATACTCATGCTTGCCTTGCCATGTTTATAGTGAAATATTATGAATGATAAATTGTTGGCTATTGGTGATAATATATGTGTATATAAGTTGATGAATAACCCATGAGGGGTTGAAATATGTACATGTGAATGAACCATCCTTGAGGGGATGAAGTATATGTCTTTGAGAATTGAGAAAGTCATTGAATGTAATAACCATTGTGATGGTATTAATGATAAGATTGAAAGACAATGCATGTTTAATGTGGTTTGAATGGTTTAAGCCTTGTTGTAGTTTCCAAAGTGCATTTTTATGCATAATCATGGAAGTGAATAGGTCAAATAGAGTTTTATGTGGTTTTGATGACCTAGGATAGTTCCAATAGCTTCCATATATGAATTAAAACTTGTGGAAATTGGAATGAGTCAATTTAAGTGAGAAATGACCCTTGAGTTATATTAAAACGGCTTAAAATGGGTAAAACGTGTTTATACGCATAAGTCACTCATCTTAAGGAATTTTTGAGTGAGACCGGTGGCCACGCATCACAAATGGTGCCATTTAGTTGGTATCAAAGTTTGGTAGCATTTGGAGTTGATATAAAAAAGTTAGAGAGGTTGGAAGTCCAAAATCATGTAATTTCCTGCATAATTTCTGCATTCTGATATGACATAATCGATTACAAAGACTAGTGTAATCGATTACGAACATTCTGTTACGGAGGTGTGAGAATTGGTCTCACATTAATTGGAGTTTTCTAACTCTCATTAGGCATAAAACACCGGACCTACTACGTCATAAAATTCAAATTTAAGAGGGTTTTGAGCCCAACTTTTTATGGTTGTCAAATTGGGACTAATAGGTGATATTTATGACATGTCCCACTATTTTTAAGACTAAAAGTAAGCTTTTCTCATGTCTTAATGTTGAAATTTATCATGGGCTCATTATTGCCCAAATCCCCTTTTAGCATGTAAAAACGGTGAATTCATTAGGGGTATATGTGTGGTTTGTCTTATTGGTGATTGGGGAATGGCTTAAGGCCATGGCAAGGTATGTGTATGCCTATGCTATGTTATGAAAACATGTATGCCTCACCACTATTGATATATTATGAATCATGATAAAAAGTAAATGATGTGGTTATATGACACACCTTATGTGATTATGAAACCAATGAGGGGACAATTGAATGGCAGTGAGTGTATAAATCAATGGATTTGAAATGGTGGCAATGATGATTAAAAGTGAATGATACCACATATGTTGAATGATGAATGATAATGTTGATTGAAGAGGGATATTGTTGTTGAACATACTCTTGGACAAGCAGTGATGGTTCTTGTTGATAAGTGTGATGCCATTATGATTGATGCAAGTATTTGACTTGTATGTGTGAGATGCAATGATGATTGCTAAATGTATATTTTGAAATACCTTGTTATTTTCCATGCATGGATAAATGTTATGATGCTTGATATGATTTTAATTACCATGCGTGGTTTGATGTGGCTATGAATGTTATACGTTGAGGGGCCTTGTGATTACTTGTATGCCAATGATAATAAAACTAAATATACAATATACCCCTAATTGAGAGGGTGAGATATCCTTGCGAGGTTAAGATTGGCATTTGCATCATTGTATTGTTGCATTCATGGCATGGCATAACATTGATATTATGTGGTTGTGATCACAATGAAAAACCTTGCGGGGTTCCATGAAGGGAGTACCCCTTGCGAGGTGAGAAACCGACATGATGATGATATGACACTGAGTCGGTGGTTGCAATCACCTGGTTGTTGAAATGAAAGGCCCTACGGAGACCATTGTGAATGAATATCCGTGGTTACGATCACGAGGAGGGAGTACCCCATGCGTGGAGGGAAACCATTATGAAATGAATGATTATGTGGTTGTGATCACAATGAGACATCCTGCGGGATTGTATGATGATAAGTCAGTGGTTGTGATCACTTGGTACTTGAAATAAAAAGGGCTTACGAGTTTCTAAGACATCCCGTGGTTGCGATCACGAGGAAGGAGTACCCCTTGCGAGGCGGGAAACCAAAATGTTAAGCATTGATATACGTGGTTACGATCATGAGAAAAGCACCTTGCGAGGCTGCTAGAAGGGAGTACCCCATGCGTGGCGGGAAACCAATATGATGATGATTATAAGTGGTTGCGATCACTTGAGATACCATATGCGCATGGGTGATTGAATTGGATCCATTGCATATGCATTAAATAGTTGACATATGCATTAGCCATAGGTACATGGCATTTGAGATTGAGATGACCAAGAGAGATGACCAACCCCTTGCGAGGAGGAATTGAGTAAAGATTTAATAAATTGATGATGATGATGATTTGTGAATGCCCTTGATGATAAGTGGCAATGTGATTGTATATGTGATTGTGCTTGCTTACGATATGATTTTTAATTTATGAGGCATGTATGCCTACTTATGAGAATATAATTATGATCAATGATGAATTAGTGATTTATATGCAAAGCACACAGGTTGGTTGTATGCATGTAGACATAATCACAATGTATTTATATTCGTCATTTTGAATTTATAACTCACTCTCCCATGTTGTCTCCTTTTTAGCATTGCGGTGCAGGTTTGCCATGGGATGATTTTGGGTTTTTGAATCAAAGCTCTTGAAGAAGGTAAATAATGGTAATGGAATGCCTTGGCCGACAACAACTATTAATTATGTTATGATGAATGAATTGTATAAGATAATAGTTGATAACCATTAATTTGATGATATTGTATGGATGACAATGTATAAGGATGATGTAATGATAATACGTAAGCTAAGGTTGAAATTCATAATAGGCAATGAATGATATTTGGATGCTTGCTTGGTTGTGACCTATTAGGCTTATGTTACGAAATTACATGAGTGCTTGAGCCTTTTCTCATATCTTCATATATGGGACTAGGCATATACCCTATATACACATTCTTCTTCTGCTGTAAACTCTAATATTTTGTATATCGTTATGGGCAAGTTAGTTATCAATCCAGTTATATTTTATTAAATCTCACTCTTCGGTTTTCTGTGATTCGGGTTTTGGTGTGACATCGGATTTACCCTGAAAAGTAAAAAATTTACCCGCACTTTTATTAATTATTTATATCAGTCACATCGAAATTCGAGTCCGGATAATCGGGGTGTGACATGCAGATCTCGCTTGCGCGAGAATATCCGTAAATGCATAAAAACTTGGATAATTCATGCAACATGACCTACCAAAACTCATTTCATGAAAGTTTGGCCCAAATCAACACTTGGCATACATTTAAACATGCATTTAAGACTTGTTCCAATGATCCACACACCTCAATTTGAACTTTAAATTAATTTGTGCTTAAATAGTTATTTACATGCACTTTGGCCTAACCAAACATGCTAAATTGCAACATAGGCCTATTTGGCCCCAACTACTTACACATACAAATCGCATACATACATTGTGAGCTATGATTGACCCCTACTTAAGGTCTTAACCATCAAATAGGAATATGAGCTATCCATTTCCCAATATCCACACCTTTCAACATCTCTGTTGTATATGAATATCCAACATACATTATAAAAGCTCATAATCCTTGAATAACATCATTCATTCATTAATATAGCATAAGCCAATGTACTACAATAGTCATCCATTAATGTTAAGGTCATAACCAAAAATTATCCTTTCAACAATAAGAACTAATTTTTACACATGACCCATCAAAATACACATTATATCTATTCAAATACATATCAAGCATATATCAACATCATATGCTATACAAAACAATTATCGGCCAGGGAATTCCTATACCACTAATTTACCTTCTCCATTCAAAACATATACACTTTCAAAATAGATGCATCTCACCTCATGCATATCCTGCATCACAATGCTAAAAAGAGATAACATGGGAGAGTGAGTTATACATTCCAAGTGATGAATGTGAATACATTTATGATTATATGTATATGCATACAACGACATGTAAACTTTGCATCGACCACATCAATTATCAACATGATACATCATTTCACAACATATATATTTATATATCATATTCGTTAATTATAATCCATAGCAAAGTATATACATATACACATCATTGCCTTTTATCATTTTGGGCTAACACAACATCATTACCATGCACAAAGTCTTTTCTTTGTATTCACATTTTATTTGTTATCTTTAGGTAATCTTTTACCCATTTCAACCATCATCATAACTTATCCTCTTTTGGCATATCTCCATGCTATATGAAAATTCTCTTAGGCTAATGTACATGCACAACGGAATTAACATCAATCGCGGATTCAACTATAGGACTATAAAACACCAGTTTGTGGGTTCAAGCATGAATACATAACCATGCCCCTACTGTAGTAGTAAAATGTGTACATTTATCTCATCATTTGCATGCATAACACCTCACACTATGCATCCTATCATGCCACTCATCAATCATCACCATCACCAACATCACCATACAATTCTTAGTGGATTTCATTATCATTGGTTATTGCTATTGTTTCAAGATTTTAATATGGCATCCACAATATTTTCCATCAACCACAATGGCATCACAATCATCAATAACATTTATTAATCTTTCATCAATATTTAATGTATGGTCAACACCCATATCCATACCCATTCAACATCAACAATCATCATTCAATATTTTTGGTGAACGCAAATACATTCAATATTTATGGTGAACGCAAATACATTCTCAATACCCATATCTATGCCCACACTCTCAATATCATACATTTCCCCTCAAAATCAATTCTCAAACCAACATTTAATGTTTTCCCTAATTTCTAGTGTTACGGTTTCACCAAAAACCTAACCACCATCATAAATGATCATCATTTCCCACCATTAATCATGCCATTTTCAAGTACCACCATTAATTCACATAAAAGCTTACATTTAATACACCCCACCTTGGGTTTTCATATTTAATGCTTTCATTTAATACCCCTATGCATTTAAACAGTCACCTAACAATCATAACCCAAAACCTAGGGCATAAACTCATTAAAAAAGGAGAGGAACTTACCTCAACCAACAACAATAATGAGCCCCAAAAGAAAGGGAGATACATGATGAAAATTAGAGGAGAAAGAGAAAGAAGCTTCAAATCACCATAGTCTCCTTCATTTAGTAGAGTTCTTGGCCAATTGAATGAGGAAACCCTTTTATACCCTTATTGCTTTGCCTTAATTCATGTTTTTGACTTTATCCTCTTGGGCCATGACTTTTGACACCATTAAATATATTGAAAAGGGTAGACTTCTATTTTAAATTTTTTTACCTACATTAAATAAATATCATTTTATTTATCTAGTTTAACTAATGAGTTATTAGTTCAACCACTAATCCATTGATCTAGTACTATAACCAAGTTGATCGCTAGTTAAATTTTCATAACTATATCAAATATATTGAAACAAAAGAAAATGCTACTCATGAAACCAAGAGCCGAGATGAAACAAGAACAATATTATGTTATAAATTAAGGAAATTATTTTTTTATGGATCATAAAGATTCTTTTGTGTTTTTTCTGCATTAGCAAATGATGCATTAAAGTGCCAAAGCCCAAAATGGACCCAAAGAGATCTGGGCCCAAGTAAACATCAACATGCATGCCCGCTTACAAATACAAGGTTCAAGATTCTTTTGTTGAAATAATTCAAATATCCATTCATGGACTTGGGTCAAGGCAATCTTATGAATGGGTAACAAAACTGACGACTTATTTATTTATTTTTTTAAAAAGATAGTTTTATTTTGGTCAACAAAATATTTTTTTGTTTGAATCTTTGTAAGGCGTGAACATGGTTGTTGGAAGGGTATATACGAATGTCCATAGTATGGTTCAGTTTGATTTTGAAGTAAAATATAATCAAATTGTATGCTAAAAAATATGAAGTTTAGTTTAACCTAGTTGAAATAAAATATAAAAATTAAACTAAACCAAATCATTGTGGTTTGGGTTTCTCAAGTTTGTAGTTTTATTCCTTCATTTTGTAAATATCAAATACATGGATATCAATGTAATAAGTATAAATTATATAGTCAATCTTAAAAGTTATGAGAAATAAAACAAAAATGTAGTTAATTCTTCAGGTAGGGCCCTAACCCAGCAGCGACTCCATCTTATTTAATAACAATAAGTATTTTTGGACATAATGTTTTTATGCATGATTTACTAGGATCAAGGTAAGCCTTAAGGTTTAATGAGTACTTATAGAGTTAGCCTCAAGGTTTGAGGAGCACTTATAGAGGTTTTCGTAGATCACTTACCAACAAGGTCCTTATATCAATGAGATTTAAATATATGACCTCACAATCGCAAATTAAAATCTCAGCCAACTAGATCAACTTTTGTTGGCAATAAGTGTTTTGATCTTGGATAACATCCTAAATTACCAATTAATAATACAATATATACAATACCATTGTAAATACACTATTATTATTGACTCATTTTAACTAATAAATGTAACAATACATTTTTTTAAAATAGGACTAAATTGTATGAAAAATATTAACAACACATTTTGTATTGTCTTTTTTGTTCTTTCCAGGACCCTGTCCAAGGTTAAAATTGTATGATAAATATTTTAATATAAACATATTTTCCTATTATTTTGTCTTATACATTTTATATTTCTTCTAAAATAAGAATTGAACATAATGAACTAAGTACAAAAATTATCACAATCAATTTCATTAGATATTTCTTATCTCGATTTAAATTGCTTCAATTTTAAATGTCTAAGTTTTCGATTAATAATAAGTATTCCTTACATACTACAGGGAATATAAATTAATCTTAGTTTATTTATTTGAGCTATAAACATGCAGATAATAATATTTATTGCATAATAATATTTTAACATAAACATACAGATAATAATATTATATCATGTGAAACATACAATCCTAATATTTAAATTATCATGATCAATTCTATTATATATAAACATACTTGATAATAATCTTTATTGTATGATAAATATTTTAATATATACATATGGATAATAATATATATTCTTTATGTATCACGGGAAACATAAATCTTAAAGTTTAAATTGTATGATAAATATTTTATTAGACATTCTTCAACTTTTATTTATGACTAATTAGCAATATGTATATTCTTGACTAGCACAAAAAATATATCATCTTTAATTTAATTGTCTGATCTTAAATAAAATTTGTATTATGAATCTGTTAATTATTTATTCTATTATTTAAGCTTAGCCATTTTGTATTGTCAATATTATGTTATATTGGTTCATGAGCTTTATAACACATACATGAATTTCCTCTTAGTTTGGATATCTACGAAGTTGGGTTCAATAGTCTAATATTTTTAACAATCTTAATCAGTCATTTTAGCATTTTATATCCATATATTAACATTTTAATTAAAAAGTCAAAATTAAAGCTCATTATCAACTATTTATAATTAGACTTATATCAATAAAGGTCGATTTAAATTGCTTCAATTTTTATTATATAAGCTTATGACTGACAATATATTTACTTAGGGCTATGATGAACATGTCAACCTTAGTGTATTTATCTAGCTTAAATAATAAAAATTTATATTAAGATGTTGTCTAATAATTTTAGGTTTTCTATTTAGGTAGATTAAATTTGCTTTAACTTTTATTGAATGATAAATATTTTGATATAAACCTAAAAATAATTATATATTTTTTTAATGTATGACAGGAAACATGCAATCCTAAGGTTTAATTGTCTAAGTTTAAAATAATATTTCTATCATGAACCTAATTGTCTAATGTTAAATAAAATTTATATTATGAAATCTATAAATTACTTTTCTATTATTAAGTTTAGGCATTTTGCAGTGTCAATATTATGCTATATTAGTTCAATGAACTTCACAGCAAATAAATGAATTTTTTTATCTTAGTTTGGTTATGTATAACGTAAGCTCAACAACCAAATATATTTAATGAACTTAATCAACTATTTTAGTATTTTATACCCGTATACTAATATTCTAATTTAACACCAAAATAGAATTTCTTTATCACCTATTTAAGATTAGAAATTTATATCAATTTTAAAAAAATTAATAAACTATTTTAGTGTTTTTTTTTATGATTTTCACATTTTATGTACACTTTCTAATTAGCTTAATATCAATTTCAATTCATAAAATTTAATTTAGAAATTATTTATTATATTATATGGAATTTAAATAATTTTTATGCATTTTAAAATATTTCTCAAATCAAAATATAATATTATGGTACATTATCAATAAACCAATATTTTATTTTTAATCATAAGTGTTTCTTCGGGTTATGAGGGGGCCCTATGATACCCTTCTTCCCCTTCGTTTTAGGAAGGAATAAAGGGGATTCTAATTCCCCTTGATCTTAGTGAGATACAGTTGCGTCCATGTCATTTTGGTCTTGAATAGAAGATACCATTGTATAAATATGGCCTCAAAGCGCCCCTTATAATTCAAGTGACATACTAAGTAATAAAACCTAATTCTCTTTGGGTAATTCTCTAGGATTTTGTGTCTTACACTCATTGTGAACATTTTGATGCCTACCATGGGACCTAGTGAAATAGTTCTATAAAGAACACGGGAAGGACTAGATCCATGGAGAAACACAAATGGTAACCACACGTAGCAACCTCAGCCGTCAGGAAAATGTTAACCATCAAGAGCTACGAGAGAGACAAAGATGATCAACTGTAGGAAGTCTTAACTCTTGTTAAGACATTACAACAAATCATGGAGGACTAACAAAGACTTACGCAAGCTTAGAATGGAAGAAAAGAAAGCCTTCAATTACCACAACACTCAAACCATGAGACACGCAACGGACAAGCCAAAATCCTCAATTCCTTACGCAGCACCCCCGTTTACAAAGGAGATAATGGCAACACCAACGCCTACGCATTACAAACCACTGACGATAGAGAAGTATGATGGTAGGGGTGACCTGGAGAAGCACTTGACTATGTTTACCATCACCTTGCTGATCACAAGTGCATCTGATGCCTTACTCTATAGGATATTCCCTATAACCTTGACCAAATCTACCCTTCGGTAGTTCTAACATATCTCTCCAAAGAGCATCTCATGCTTTGTGAAACTTGTTGTTCAAGTGGCCTCAATACTCAAGAGGGGGGGTGAATTGAGTTATAAAACTTTTGCTTGGAATACCTTTGAAATTGATTTCTATAACCAAGTTTATGAGATTATGCAAGTGAAAGCAAGTAACAATGATATGCAATGCACTACAAGAGGTAAGTATTGCTGAGGCAATTTAGCAAACACTTGGTGTGCAATGTCTAAGGTATAGCAAATTAAGCAAGTTCAAGTATGTTCTTCTCAACCAAACAATACCAATCAACAAATATGCAATGTATGGAAGTAAAAGAGTAAGGAAGAGAAGCTTGCAAACCGATGTAACGAGTTCCACCCAATCCGGTGTACGTCTCGCCTCTAAGCAACCCACTTAGAGGATTTTTCACTATTGTAGACTAGAGATACAACTTTGAGCAATTGCGGCTTCCTAGTGTCCCACACTCAAGAACCCAATCCTCACAAGTATAAGGGCAACCCACCCAATCTCTCAATCTCACAATATCCCAAAGGTTGAGTCCACAACCTTTGTAACCACTCAACCTAGAGTGAACAACCACTCAACCTAGAGTGAATAACTTGTGTGTTTGGTGTTTGTTTACGATCAATACACTCTCTCAATAGAGCAAATATACAAATGAAAAGCTCTCCCAAATTCTAATCTCTCAAGATGAGAGGATATACAAGTGAAAGTACAATATGCAAGAAATAGGCTTACAAAGCACAAAATAGAGCTGTGAATTGTTGCTTCTTGGTTGTGTGTTTGTGCTTGTCTTCCTCTTCAATTTATAGAGCCAAGATAGCTGTTGAGGAGTGCCCTAGTCCATCATAGCCGTTGCAGTTAGTGGGAATTTGAAGAATGGTGGAGACATGACCTGGTTTCCCACTTAAATCTGTTTTTCCACTAGCGTAATCGATTACACCCTCGCGTTGTAATCGATTAGCTTCAAGTCAGAGACTTCCTAATCGATTATTTCACTTCCTCTAATCGATTAGCATCTTGTACCTGATGCATTTAATTTGTTTTCGCAGCATCCTAATCGATTAGCATGTCTTGAAATCGATTACCTTAAATTCCAGTGGCTTCCTAATCGATTGTATAGCTTCCATAATCGATTAGCCATCATACCTGATGCATTTAGTTCCATTTCTGATTGTTGTAATCGATTAGTCTCTGGTGTATAATCGATTACCTTAATTCCAGTGAGTACCTAATCGATTGTTCAGCTCCCTAATCGATTATCTTTCATACCTGATGCAATTTCTTCCAAAATAGAAAGCTCCTAATCGATTAGCATCTATGGCCTAATCGATTAGCTTCGCTGTTACTTCAATTCTGATTTCATGTCTTTGTTTTTGCATCGGTTTCTTCAAGAGTGTTTGTCATTATCAAAATCTTTGCACATCTTTGGACCTGTTAACATATTCAAACACATTCTCCCCCTTTTTAATGATGACAACTATGTTCATCTCTTGAGGGTTGTTAGTTTAAATAAATTAGACTTATCTTTTTGCAAAAACAACTCTGCTACATTATCTCTTTTTCAAATAGCAGATGACTAATTTCAAAAATCAGAGTAATCACATTCAGCAGCCAATGTCTTATCTCATTTTATCTATTGTCTATTATCTCTTATCGATAACTCTCCCCCTATTAAAAGGAATTTAACAAACAGATAACATTTTTCAAATTTTGTTAACAGAGCATCTATTATCCATATTCTTAGTACCAGAGCATATTCAAAATTGTAGTCAGAGCATGTTATCAATATTATCCATATTTGTATCAGAGCATTATCCAACATATGAACATATATTCTTCTCCCCCTTTGTAATCATCAAAAATAATTAGAGCAGTGAAGAGAAATAATATAAACTGAAATAAGATTCTTTTATTGAATTGAAAAGAAAATGGGAAATACAAGAGGTAAAATTATTCAGAATTCAGAAAATAACAAAAAGAAACCAACAGCAAAACATAACTAAAAAAAAAACTAATTATCCGGGTTGAAGAAGCGGATTTCTACAATTTGGTGAGCCAGCTCCTCATAGCGCTGCTGCATCATCTCAAAATGTTGCTGCTCGGTCATTGAAAACTCTTGGAGGGAGTTTTCAAGTCGATCGAAGCAGCGATCAAGATGGGCGTAGAGAGATGCAAATGGGTCTGCTTGGGGTGCAGATGAAGAGGCGGATGATGCAGCTTGTGGTTGAGGTGGAGGAGGAGGAGGAGGAGCAGCAGGTTCAGCAAAGGGGTTGGCACCATGTTCCCGGTCACTCCTTAGAATCCACATTCCAGCAATGTTGACCATGCCCATTTTATTGAGGTGGGAAGTGCCAATACAAGCTCTTGGGGGCACTTTTTCAGAAAGTTCCCCTGCCAAGTCAACACCACAGAATTTAAAAATTTTGGTGAGGAGGATACCATAAGGGAGCTTTTGCTGGTCCTTGGTATGGCACATGTGGAATTTGATCAACTGAACCCAGTTGATCTCTTTGTGGTTCAGCATGGCCCACATTAAGAGGACATCATCCTCTTCAACCAGAGCATAGTTCCCACCACGGGGAACAATCATCTTGACCAAGAAGAAGTGGAGCAGGCGGTTGTTCATGGTCAAGTGGCCAACTAATTTGTGGTTGCTCATGGGAGGAGCCGGCTTCCACAAAGAACGGCGGGCAGTGATGGGATTAAAACCCCATTCATCCTCGGGTTCGCCTCCATCAAAGTCAGCATTGTTGAGGGGCAGTTTGGAAATTTCTACAAATTGGGCATTTGAGAGTTTGATGGTGGTGTTTTTCACCTTGGATTCAACCATCCCATTGACAAGGCGGAGGTTGCAGTAGAATACTCTCATAAGCTCAGGATAGTATTCTTCTTCTTTGAGGGATAAGAAGGGGAAAAGGTTGTAGTGGTGGAGACTTTGGGTGAAGGTGAGGCTTGGGTTGTCAAAGGTGTCGGCAATGGTGTAGTGAGGAGTCATGATTTCCTTTTCAGAAAAGTTCTTCATGAAGTGTTGAAGATCTCTAGGGGAGGAGAAGAACCTTGAAAAATCAAGGGGGTTATGGGCTTGAGCAGTAGAGGACCTAGCTCTCTTGATATTCCTTGAGGTAGACATGGTGGAAAATGCAAAAAGAAGGAGATGAAGAGAGATGAGTGCTAGAGAGTTTTAGAGAGGTTTGGGAGAAAGGAGGTAGTGTGAGATGAGAAGGTGAATGAGGGGGTATTTATAGTTGAAAATTAGGTTTAGGAAGGAGGAAAGAGAGTTTAGAAAGGAGTGAAGTGAGTTAAGAGAGGGAGAGTTTCGAGTGAGCCTAGGAAATTGGAGTTTGACTCATCAGAACGCGTGATAATCGATTACGATACAGCTGGTAATCGATTAGATCAATGTTTCTGGGGAATTTCAAACGTTTCAGACAGAGGGTAATCGATTATAGGCTTATAGTAATCGATTAGTTTAGAAACAGAATCGTCCTAATCGATTGGAGCAATGTGATAATCGATTGTGAAGAAGAGGAAACGTTTTGAACTAGAAACAGAAGCTTAGTAATCGATTATGGATCATGGATAATCGATTATCTTAGAAACAGAATGATTGTAATCGATTATGGGTGAGTTCTAATCGATTATCTTAGAAACAGAAGCTTAGTAATCGATTGGGATTAACAATGTAATCGATTATGGAGTCAAAAACTTCAAACATATCAAACAGCAAGGTTCCAAACATGAAATGTGATATATACCATGTATTATGCCATTCAACAAGGTTCTTATCAAAAGATTCAAACACAACTGGACATGTCAAGAATGCCTAACTCTCTTCTTATGTGAATGAATTGCTCTCTAGCCAAGGGTTTTGTGAAAATATCAGCTAGTTGTTTGCAAGTTTCTACATGTTCAAGTACACAATCCCCTTTTAACACATGATCTCTAATAAAGTGATGCCTAATCTCAATGTGTTTGGTTCTAGAGTGCATTACTGGATTCTTGGAGATGTTAATGGCACTTGTATTATCATATTTAATGGGGACTTTATTCAAGGTAATACCAAAATCAAGAAGTTGTTGTCTCATCCAAAGAATTTGAGCACAACAACTACCAGCTGCTACATATTCTGCCTCAGCTGTTGACAATGCAACACTTGCTTGTTTCTTGCTATGCCAAGAAACAAGGGAACTACCAAGCAAATGGCATGTACCACTAGTA
Organism: Clitoria ternatea; assembly: GCA_037962975.1. Classification (NCBI taxonomy): domain Eukaryota; kingdom Viridiplantae; phylum Streptophyta; class Magnoliopsida; order Fabales; family Fabaceae; genus Clitoria; species Clitoria ternatea. Next base: position 73,562,102 of record CM075672.1, read on the forward strand.
CTTTTTCTATCAAGCTTACATCCCGCAAAGTCGGAATCAGAATATCCTAAAAGATTACATTCAGCGCCTTTGGGATACCATAAACCAACATTTTGAGTACCCACAAGATATTTCAAAATTCTTTTTACGGCAGTCAAATGTGATTCTTTAGGACATGCTTGATATCTAGCACACATGCATACTGCAAACATAATATCAGGTCTACTCGCAGTTAAATACAGTAAAGATCCAATCATACCTCGATATTTGGTGATTTCAATGTCCTTACCCTTTTCGTCTTTGTCTAGATAGCAGGATGTGCTCATGGGTGTAGCTATCTCGTTTGCCTTATCCATTCCAAACCTTTTAAGTAGTTCCTTACAGTATTTAGTTTGGCTAATGAACGTTCCATCAATGGCTTGTTTTATTTGTAGTCCAAGGAAGAAGGTGAGTTCTCCCATCAAGGACATTTCAAACTCATTCTGCATAATCTTGGCAAATTCTTGACAAAGATTTTCATTAGTAGCACCAAATATTATGTCATCTACATAAATCTGTACCAAGAGGATGTCATTATGTTTGCATTTTATAAACAATGTAGTATCAACCTTTCCTCTTTCAAAGTTGTGTTCTAAAAGGAATTTGCTTAATCTTTCATGCCAAGCTCTTGGAGCTTGCTTCAAACCATATAAGGCTTTTCTCAATTTGAAGACATGGTTTGGAAATATATGATTTTCAAAACCGGGAGGTTGATCTACATAAACTTCTTCTTGAATGTAGCCGTTTAAGAACGCACTTTTGACATCCATTTGATACAATTTGAAATCCATACAACATGCAAAAGCTAGCAATAATCTAATGGCTTCTAACCTAGCTACGGGAGCATATGTTTCTTCATAGTCTATTCCTTCTTCTTGGTTGTATCCCTTTGCAACTAGTCTAGCTTTGTTTCTAGTTATTATACCATTTTCATCTAGCTTATTTCTAAAAACCCATTTGGTGCCTATTATTAGATGATTATTGGGTCTTGGCACAAGTTCCCAAACTTCATTTCTTTCAAATTGGTTTAACTCTTCTTGCATGGCCAACATCCAATGTTCATCAATAATGGCTTCGTCAATATTTTTGGGTTCTATTTGGGATACAAAAGCCAAGTGATTGCATGCATTTCTAATGGCGTTTCGAGTACTTACCCCTTTGGTTATTTCTCCAATGATTTTGTCCAAGGGATGATCCTTCAAGGTTACCCAATCTTGTTGTCTCTCAATTTGTGTTGCACTTCCATCATTGTTGACTTCTCCTTCTTTGTCTTGCAAGTTCATTTCTTGGAAAGTACCTACAAGATCATCAACATCTTCCTTTCTCGGAGGGTTATGGCCATTTTCATCAAATTTGACATGAATAGATTCCTCAATGGTATTTGTTTGTTTGTTGAAGATTCTATAAGATTTACTTGATTGAGAATATCCTAGGAATATTGCCTCATCAGATTTTGCATCAAACTTTCCTAGATTATCCTTTCCATTGTTGAGCACAAAACATTTACATCCAAAAATATGAAAGTATGCAATGTTGGATTTTCTACCCTTGTAAAGCTCATAGGGGGTTTTCTTTAAAATAGGCCTTATCAAACATCTATTCATAACATAACACGCGGTGTTTACCGCATCGGCCCAAAAATGTTTTGCAATATTGTTTTCATTTAGCATGGTTCTAGCAAGCTCTACTAAAGATCTATTCTTTCTTTCAACTACTCCATTTTGTTGTGGAGTTCTAGGAGCTGAAAAGTTGTGATTAATACCATGTTTTTCGCAAAACTTTTCAAAAGATTGATTTTCAAATTCTCCCCCATGATCGGTTCTAATGGATGCAATTTTTGAGTTTTGCTCATTTTGGATAATCTTTGCAAGTTTCTTGAATGCATGATATGCTTCATTTTTATGAGCAAGAAACAATGTCCATGTATATCTTGAATAGTCATCTACTATAACTAGACCATAGTAATTACCTCCAAAGCTTTTGATTTTGGATGGTCCAAATAAGTCCATGTGCAAAAGTTGTAAAGGCCTTTGAGTAGAAACAATGTTTTTGGATTGAAAAGATGCCTTTACTTGTTTTCCCTTTTGACATGCATCACAAAATCTATTTTCAAATTTAAGCTTTGGTAGACCAATTACTAAATCTTTAGAAACAAGTTTGTTCAAGTGGTCTACATGTATATGAGCTATTCTTCTATGCCATAGCCATGTTTCATCCTCTTTTGAGATGAAGCATTGTTCATCATTTGTAGACAAACTATCCATATCAATCATGTAAATATTATCAATTCTTTGGCCTACAAACTTAATTTCCTTATTGGTCTTATGCTCAATTATGCAACAATTTGATTCAAATAAAACTCTATATCCTTTGTCACATAATTGACTTATGCTAAGTAGATTATGTTTAAGGCCTTCAACATACAATACATCACTTATGGATGTGGAAGAATTCTTACCAATATTTCCAATGCCTAGGATTCTTCCTTTAGTGTTGTCTCCATAGGTGACGCTTCCTTTTCGTTTGGGAGTAAATGATATAAATTTGGTTATGTCTCCCGTCATATGCTTTGAACACCCGCTATCCAAATACCAATGGGTGTTGCTTGCCTTGAAGCATACCTACAAAACAAAATCATTTTAGAGAACTAGGTACCCATTTTATGTTGGGTCCTTTAAGGTTAGCTTGTGGAGATGTTCCTTTGGGAACCCACACCTTTCTTAAGACCTTTGGTCCTAGTTTCCTAACACTACACTTATAAGCACTATGTCCTTTGGTACCACAATGATTGCATTTCATAAAAGGTGAGGAGGATTTGCTTGGTGGTGCAAAGAAGTTTTTATAGTGCTTCTCCATTTTATGATTACTATGTTCTTGATCATATCCTAAGCCGGTTTTACTAAACATGCATTTTTGTTGCCCAAGAAGGATATTCAAATTATCTCTTCCATTAGTGAATTTCTCTAAGGTTTTGTTTAGATCTAGGACTTTATTTTCTAGATCAACACATTTCTTAGCAAAATTACAAGGTTTACTAATGGAACATATTTGAGCATTTTTCAATTCTTCTTTTAAACATTCATTCTCTTTGCAAACTTCCATAAGGTGCATTTCTAGAGTGTCACTAGTTTTCCTAGATGCTTTGAGTTTACTAGAGATTTTTGTGAATTTATCATATAATTCTTCAAATGCTTCTAACAGCTCATTTTTATCTAAGTCAAGAAGATTTACCTGATTATCTTCTTCTTGATGATTTGCCATTAAGCAAAGATTGGCTTGCTCATCTTCCGAGTCGTCGGAGCTGCTCACATCATTCTCATCCCAAGCAATATAGGCTCTTCTTCTTCTTTGTTTGTCCTTGCCTTTCTTTTTGAGGTTTGGACAATCGGCTTTGAAGTGCCCTTCCTTGCCACATTCAAAACAGTTGGGTGAGGGAGAATTTTCTTTAGTGATAGGTTTCTTACCTGAGTCTTTGAAGCTTCTTTGAAAGCGTTTGCCTTTCATGAATTTCCCGAAGCGTTTCACAAATAGTCCAAATTCTTCTTCTTCGTCAAGTTCACTTCCGGATTCTTCTTCTTCATTTGTGGAAGTAGCCTTGAGAGCAAGACCCTTTTTCTTGGAAGATTTTTCTTCCTCTTCCGCCATCTTTAATTCTTTCAGCTCTTGTTCTTGTTCCTGCAACTTACCAAATAGAGTGGCAAGAGACATTTCGTTTATGCTAGGAGATTGTTTGATGGCGGTAACTAGCGGTTGCCATTCTCTGTTAAGACTTTTTAACACTTTATGAATGAGCTCTTTGTTAGTGTAAGTCTTTCCAAGTATAATGAGTTGATTAATGATGAGAGTAAATCTTTTTTGCATATCAACAATCGATTCATGAGAGTTTAATCTAAAGCATTCATATTGACTAGTAAGAGTACTAATCTTTGAGTCCTTTACATCATTAGTGCCTTCATGGGTTACTTGAAGAGTATCCCACATTTCTTTAGCAGTTTGGCATGTCATTATCCTAAAAAATTCATCTTGACCTAAAGACATAGTAATAAGATTTTTGGCCTTGTAGCCATATTGGACTTTCTTTTCTTCCTCGCTTGTCCATTCATCTATAGGTTTTTCAACATTCTTGCTATCTATCGTATGCATCGGTATATGAGGACCATTTTCAATGGTATTCCATATTCTCAAGTCAATTGATTGAATGAAGATTTTCATTCTTTCTTTCCAAACGCATACCCTTCCCCATTGAAAGTGGGAGGTCTATTTATCGCACCACCCTCGGGAAAAACATTTTGAGAACTTGAGGCCATTTAATCTCTTGAAGCTGTTAAGCTTGATCTACCAAGAGTCAAGCTCTGATACCACTTGTTGTTTAAGTGGCCTCAATACTCAAGAGGGGGGGTGAATTGAGTTATAAAACTTTTGCTTGGAATACCTTTGAAATTGATTTCTATAACCAAGTTTATGAGATTATGCAAGTGAAAGCAAGTAACAATGATATGCAATGCACTACAAGAGGTAAGTATTGCTGAGGCAATTTAGCAAACACTTGGTGTGCAATGTCTAAGGTATAGCAAATTAAGCAAGTTCAAGTATGTTCTTCTCAACCAAACAATACCAATCAACAAATATGCAATGTATGGAAGTAAAAGAGTAAGGAAGAGAAGCTTGCAAACCGATGTAACGAGTTCCACCCAATCCGGTGTACGTCTCGCCTCTAAGCAACCCACTTAGAGGATTTTTCACTATTGTAGACTAGAGATACAACTTTGAGCAATTGCGGCTTCCTAGTGTCCCACACTCAAGAACCCAATCCTCACAAGTATAAGGGCAACCCACCCAATCTCTCAATCTCACAATATCCCAAAGGTTGAGTCCACAACCTTTGTAACCACTCAACCTAGAGTGAACAACCACTCAACCTAGAGTGAATAACTTGTGTGTTTGGTGTTTGTTTACGATCAATACACTCTCTCAATAGAGCAAATATACAAATGAAAAGCTCTCCCAAATTCTAATCTCTCAAGATGAGAGGATATACAAGTGAAAGTACAATATGCAAGAAATAGGCTTACAAAGCACAAAATAGAGCTGTGAATTGTTGCTTCTTGGTTGTGTGTTTGTGCTTGTCTTCCTCTTCAATTTATAGAGCCAAGATAGCTGTTGAGGAGTGCCCTAGTCCATCATAGCCGTTGCAGTTAGTGGGAATTTGAAGAATGGTGGAGACATGACCTGGTTTCCCACTTAAATCTGTTTTTCCACTAGCGTAATCGATTACACCCTCGCGTTGTAATCGATTAGCTTCAAGTCAGAGACTTCCTAATCGATTATTTCACTTCCTCTAATCGATTAGCATCTTGTACCTGATGCATTTAATTTGTTTTCGCAGCATCCTAATCGATTAGCATGTCTTGAAATCGATTACCTTAAATTCCAGTGGCTTCCTAATCGATTGTATAGCTTCCATAATCGATTAGCCATCATACCTGATGCATTTAGTTCCATTTCTGATTGTTGTAATCGATTAGTCTCTGGTGTATAATCGATTACCTTAATTCCAGTGAGTACCTAATCGATTGTTCAGCTCCCTAATCGATTATCTTTCATACCTGATGTAATTTCTTCCAAAACAGAAAGCTCCTAATCGATTAGCATCTATGGCCTAATCGATTAGCTTCGCTGTTACTTCAATTCTGATTTCATGTCTTTGTTTTTGCATCGGTTTCTTCAAGAGTGTTTGTCATTATCAAAATCTTTGCACATCTTTGGACCTGTTAACATATTCAAACACAAAACTGACGGAGAAGTTTTTAACATAATTTGCCTCCAGCCAATTGGTGCAGCAGACCTCACATAACCTACTCAACCTAAAACAGGGGCGAAAGGAGACCCTCAAATAGTTTATAGCCTACGTCAATGAGCAAACAATTTAGATTCGCAACCTGAGTTCAAAAATTTCCCTTCACGTAATCCAAACGGGATTACGTCTAAGTAAATTTTTTGACTCACTAGCCAAAAAACCTCCTTTGAATATGGATGATTTCAAGCAGTAAGCCACCTGGTATATTAATATGGAGGAGCGTGAGGCTGGACGAGTGAGAAATTCAAAGCATACCACTGTTAGGATGGACCAGTGAAAGAAAAGCCCCAAGTCAAATAAAGAATAGAGAAACAGGACTTATCCCAATCCTAAATACAACACATTCACCCCTTTGAACAGTAGGAGGGATCAGATCATGCATGAAGTCTATAATACAGGACTACTCTAGCTGCCTCCGCCTGGAGAACACCCAAAGGGCTCGGATTAGTCAAGGTTTTGTGAGTTCCATTGTGTCTTTGGCTAGGGCACAAAGGATTGTTGGTCGCTCAAGAACTAGATTGAGCATTTGATATGCCAGGGGTACTTAAAGGAATTCATTGATAAAAAAGGAGACGCTTCATGAGAAACAAGAGGAAAAGATAACGAGAATCTCTGAGACAGGTAGAGCTGCAGCCATGAGATCTTCCCTGAGAGGAGCACAAGTGTTCCCAATTCTGTAAGCCTGATAATGTGAGAGACGATGGAAAAAGAATCATACACACTATTTTAGAAGGCTTTCTAGGGTGCAGAGCTAAAATTTCACATGAAGTTGGGTAGATAAATTCTATACAAAGCCTTTCGAAGGTTGAAGCTATCACCTTCGACAACTCAGACCTTCCTAGAGGAGTCCCAAACAGGGATGAATCAATGGTGGTGACTATGGAAATTACAGAATGCATTGTGGAAAGAGTACTGGTGGACCGGGGGAGTTCCACGGATATTCTCCACTAGAAGGTCTACAAGTGGCTTCAACTGCCCCCAAAGTGGCTTACGAGGTATGATGGTGCATGACTTAGTTTTACAGGAGATTCTGTGCAAGTAATGTACTATGTAGAGTTAAAGATGATCTTCGGATTGGGAGAGGATTGCAGAGCTGTGATGGTGAAATACCTAGTTGTTAACTTCCTGAGCTCCTACAATGCCATTCTAGGACATCCGGCCTTCTATGCACTCGGAGCAATTGCCTCTACCCTATACCTCATGATAAATTTCCCTTTCAGAGATGGACATATTGGAGTTATCCGTGCCGACCCCAAAGTCGCTTGGAAGTGCTATCACAAGAGTCTTCGACCCAAAGAGACATTTGTAGTAGAAGAAGATATTGAAACAAGGTTTTACCCCAGGGATGAAAGGGAGCGTGAACACCCACAATTGGTAAAATCCTTGAAGTTGGTACAAGTAGGGTCTAACCCAAGCCAATGTACCCTTATCAGTACAGTGCTAGATCAAGAGCTTCATCCTTAGTCAAGCTCATGAAGAAAAATACAAATCTCTTTGAATGGAGTCCCTTAGACACGCCAGGAATTGACCTGAGTGTCATATGTCACTCACTAAATGTTGACCCCGATGCCAAGCCAGTAGCACAAAAGCAACAAAAGCTATGACCTAAAAGAAAAGCAGCTGTAAAGGAGGAAATAGACAAACTATTGGTAACCAATTTCATTTGGAAAGTCAAATACCCAACCTAGCTCTCCAATGTAGTCATGATGAAAAAGGTGAGCGACAAATGAAAGATGTGTATGGACTTCACTGACCTAAATAAGGTATGTTCTAAATACCTTTATCCTTTACCCAGTATTGATTGTTTGGTAAATAGTACTTCAGGATATTAGGTGTTAAGCTTTTTAGATGGCTACTCGGGATATAATCAAGTACGGATGGACCCGGGGGACAATGAAAAGACAACTTCCATAACCGGGGGAGAAACTTTTTGTTATCAAGTAATGCCTTTCAGATTAAAGAACATTGTTGTTACCTACCAAAGGCTAGTAGACAAGAATTTTGCCAAGCAGATTGGCAGGAAC